>CM067220.1:80141729-81341729 GCA_034190945.1 Octodonta nipae
ATTTACGTAAAATTTCGTTTCGAATGTGTTCATAGAACCACCCATTCAAATCTGTACCCCTATCTATTATCGCGTTTTTCGTATTAAAATATTTATATCCCATAATTTCCTCCATTCCAGATTTCTTTATGAATTCGCCATAGAAGATCGTATTTACTTTAAGAGTAGGCATTGTTTTCAAACTATTATTTATGCGCGCCTTAAAAAGGAAAAATCCATCATCTAAAAATTTAAAAATATTGATATGAATGAGATTAATGATTACTCCTGTTCGAACACGTGAGCAAAACGCTGATTCTATATCATACCATTTAACGCGATCACTTCTTTTTGACTTCTCACCAATTCCCCCACCCCTTTTGATATTAGAATAATTTTTCAAATCATTTCTAAATCTTTTTATATGACTAATTTGAGATTGAAGCTTATTCAAAGTTCCTATATGTAAATCTGATCTCCGAATAGCTCTGTTACATAAAATTAATTGTTTTTTACTTAATTTCAACCAATTAGATATTTGCTCTGGAGAGCAACGTTTCTTTGAGAAAATTATATTTGATGCTAATCCAAACTTGTTAATAATGTCGGTGCTAATATTCGCAATAGCCTCTGAATTCATTTTGAATCATATAACAATATAATAAACTATTACAAACGTGAGAAATATCAATGGAATATTAACAGTAAAAGTATGACTGAAGCATGCAAAATTTAAAATAAAAACTTACAACTAAATTTTTTTATATTCACTCCGCAGAAATTTGAAAAAGCACTCGGGGTTGTAGTTTGCCTCCAAGTTGCTGCAGCCCGATGAATTCAATGTGGAACTTTCCACCGCCAAATTTGTCTAGGTGTGGTTTATATACCTGAGTGACCCGTTGCGGCAGGAAGGTTACGTGGTCCTCTAATTCAAGTAGGATCGTTTCACCGTATCTTGGGTTGACCAGTTTGGCTGCTACAATTCGATACTTCTGGTTAAGTTGCAAGTCTTGAATTTTTATTGCCGGCTTGTTGTCAATCTCTGCGGAGGAAACTGCATTAAGTTCTTTCAAAAAATCCATTTTCTATAACAAAAATTAAATACTATGAACTTGGTTGCGTCTAATCTCTAATAATTTTTGAAAGACAGGCACAACATATTGGAAGCAAATTACCAAAAATTTAGAAATAGAACATTGAAACTTTTAAGAAAAGTAGACAGAAACTACCTGATTCGAAAAACAAAACTACAAATTTATAATGAATCTAAACACTCCTAATAATTTTTGAAAGACACACAAAATATTAGAAGCAAATTAACAAAAGTTGGAACTAGAACATTGAATTGAAAAGCAGCCAGATATTATTCAATTCGAACAACATACCCTATTAATTTCAAATATTTTGAAGGGCAGTCACAAAATACTAGAAGCAAATAAACATAAATGAAATTAAGTAAATACTCACATAATGTTTTTTGAACAACACACACTATCACTAGATACACTTAAGAAGTAATCTCTTTGAAAGTTGAACTAGCAGTTAATTTAACACAGCACAAACACAATGACTGTAGTTGATATGTGATCTCTTTGAGAGTCGAATTAACAATGAAATAAAAATTCGCAATTATTTTATTTATCAGCATCGAACTAATTAATGCTTATCATATGGGAACTTCCTGCAAAAGTTTATTGCTGCAAACAACATGATAACCTTATCAAACCACAGCTTCCTGTAAATTTATTTAGCTCGGTTTCAATTAGCGTAAACAAGATATCACAGCTTCCTTTCACTGCGGTCATCATTTCCGTTGTGGTTTTGATATCTAAAATACCAATGTGAATTTATTATCAGGAATTTTTAAATAATCACGTATTCATGATTTATATTATTTTTCGATTTTATTAACATTACTTTTAAATAAATATAGATTTGAGAATTTATAATCAGGAATTTTTAAATACATTTATGATTTTATTGGCATGAATTTTTAAATAAATACAGATTTTTATCCATCTCTCAAGACGTAAAAAATTCCTGGTTCCACCAGGAGTAAACTAATCGTATCTGGGAACCCTCCTATTGCTGGGCGCTGAGTTCTACCTCCTCCACGGGCGAACTGAGCTTCTATGAAATCAGTACGACCGCCCATACATGCACGTTTCATTTGGGGTGGTCCTATATCTATTTCAACCCCATTTGATAATCGATGGCTAAACAAGCAAGTGTTTCCAAACGGACATTTGGGTTTGCTTTTTCGGAAATACCTACATCGTATTTTCTTCATTTTTTCGTTTTTCTCAGCTACATAACGATCTTTTTCCGCTTTCTGGTAATAAACCTCAGATTGATAGACATAAGGAGACATAATACGGCATTCTGGACAGCCCCTGCGAATATTCAATTCAAAGTCTTTATTTTGATGCCATCTTTTTACGCATGGGAAGATGAAACAATGGTTACAATTTGGCAATAGCCCAAAATTATTAGTGATCTCTTCCAAACATATTCCACACCTTGTATTCATAGTGAATTGAATAAGACTGCACCTATAGCCACAAAAATCTAATATTTGTAGTGTTTGCTGTCGTCACACACTCACGACAATAAGTTAAAAGAATTTATTTCTTTTATTCAGTCTTGAGTTGAAGCTGTAACAATCCAGTCATGAATTTGGAAAGTTTACTTGATGACCAAGAAAGATTTAATATGAGTGCAGTGCCAACGAGAACTATACAACCGAAAGATTTAACTGGAAAGCTAAATCCCAAAAATGGATGTTACGTGGTACCAGACGTTTTAACAACTGTGATTACCTACAACGGCCGCACTTGCAAATATGCTGCAGTACCAGAAATTTTAACAATTAATATTACCGATACCGAGACCACTCTCAAAATTGGTGAAACAATTATACATTTAACGGTGGAGAGTTACACGGTGTTAAAAAGTACTTGGAATTTGCATATGGTTTCCATAACGATCCTTCACATGGAAAGGATGAACCTGACACTGTATGGGATGATTGCCAGCTTTGTTCTGATGGTATTCTTTCGATTTGACTATGTGGTTGGATGATGGCGGCCTTACTATATATTGTACAAAAACAAAACAAAATATAGCTTTAATTATTAAGGATGCTCTGAAAATGCATAATATACTATATGCTAATAAACATATTTAAACAGTTGTCTATTTTTAATACATCCAATATTTTCACCTTAATTAAAATTCGTTTGAAACAAATTTTCTCAAAATTATTACGCTCGGCCTTGAATCATCCGACAAAATCAGAGACTCGCAGGAGTCGCCGTTCTTGCGCAGGTAGGCGGTCGCTTACGAAAACTATAGACTCGAAGGAATGGACGTTCTCGCGCATGCAGGCTTGAGCAAAAGATTTTAAATTTTTTTACAGACAACAACACACCATATCTTTCAGACGCTTGGAACATTAAAAAAAATTCTAAGTCTCAAAGCTCGACGTCCGACGAAAGTTGCCGCCCCACGGACTTGCGCCTTTTTACAGCCAACTATATCCCTCCATCCAGCCCCCAAATATCTAACCGACCAACGCCCAAAAACATGCGCCCGCGCAACGGGCATGTACTATACCTTTTCAAATAAACATTTCTCGATTAACCGCATTAACGCAGCTCGCTGGGTACCTGACTTTGTAATCAGGCAAGCCGCGTTCGATACCCGGCCAAGCTTTTTTCTCTCTAACCACCACAACCAACAACAGATGGCGTGCACCCTGCAACCCACAATACAATGGCTTTCAATTATTAACAACAGATGGCGCGCACCTCTGCAACACAAGCAACCCACAATACAATGGCTTTCATTTATTAACAACAGATGGCGCGCACCTCTGCGACACACCCAAATGTCTTTCGCGCACCTTTACGACCACCCCCAATGTCTTCTTCTTCCCAATGTCTTCTTCTTCTTATCCAAACAACAACTACCAACAGCTCGGCAGCAGCTCCCGGCGAGAACTCGATGACTGGTTACCTTTATGCCCACTTCCGCCCCAGAAACCGCTTTGTTTAACTACTCTCCATGATACACAGATTAGTGACTGTCCTATTGTCCAAACCTAACTTTGAAACTGAACTCAATCAATAATGGTTAAAACTCAAAAATTATTGATAATACCTTAGACAGAAAATTATGGAAAAAGCAATAGACCAGGTATATACATCTATTCTCAATACCAACTCCAAATTTTTACCAAACCATCACGTTTATCGGTCCTCCATCCGAAAAAAATTCAAATTTTTACAAAACAGGAATATTCAGATATCCATTAAAACCGATAATAATTTGACCAAACACATCAAAACAACAAAGAAAAAATTAATAAAAATGATAATATGTGGTAGTTGCACTTACTTCTATATCGGTCACACAGGAAGGTCATTTACGTCCAGATGGTCCGAACATTCCAAAGCCTATGACAATCAGAAATACATCAAATCAACGTTTGTCGACCATTTTCTGAACGAGAATCACATACCACCAAATACTTTTGAAATATTATATTAACATCATAAAAGTAAAAAGTTATCACTTTTAGAATCACTCGAAATTAATAAAAATAAATATTCACCGAACCTACTGAATGATCAAACAGAGGCAAATGCCAAAATATTTGTTGCAGCGCCTTTTAATGAGTTTTAACACCGTAACATCTATCTAAAAACAATAGCTGGTATTTCACAACTTTTACAGAAAACCGTGAATCGGCCAAACCGTTATGGAGATAAATGACAACATTTGTTCTCCGCACATACACACACAAAGAAACAACCTTTCACCATAAACTCATTTACGTCTCCGTTCCGTTGTAATAAAATCATCTAAACCAATTTTTAACTTTCAAAATATTCCAATATCTGATCTATAAATAAATTCCTCAAATTTACATTACTATTCCGCTCCCAGCAAATAGTGTTCCAGCAAACACACTATAATTATTACCATGTGTCACCACTTGTTCTTCAGTGTTTACACAACATTATTAATTATTATGAATCCTGATACAAACTTTAAATGTAATATTCCGATACATAAGATTAAATTTTCTTAAAACGTGTATGTTATAAAAATATGTAGCCCCAAATATTACTAGCTATACGACCTTCAACTTTACAAATACCTGAAATTCCGAAATTACAGTTTAATGTCTTACAACAGTTTCTCTGCACAAAAGATTCTAATGGAAAAATACTTGTATAAACAAACATACTGAAACATCAACGGTCGCCTCTAACGAGAATAGTACGTAGTTGTCGATTCTATGATCTCACTTATTGCATAAAATAATTTTTGAAAAGCCCTAAAAATACACGTTTGGAAAATATACAGTCGGAGAAGCGCCCTCAGTCTAAAATTCGGTGAACTAAACATGTCAAAGTGAGGACCAGCTAAAAACTTGCTAAAAGTAAGATTCACACATTTTGCAGCCTTTTGAGATAGTTACATTGTGAGGACCATATACGGTCCTCTCTTTGACATGGTGCTCACTTCTACCGTAAATTTCTTTAGGAGGTAGCTCACTTTGTATCCTGGTCAAATTATCATATATATATATATATATATATATATATATATATATATATATATATATATATATTCAAACGAATTGCGGGTAGCAGCCAAAGATTAATAAGTGTACTCTTTTTTATATGAGAGCTTTCGGAATTTTTTTATTCCTTCGTCAGTCAAATACTGAAAAAGTTACAAATATTGTTGTTATTATAAGTACTATAAATGAAATAAATGGTAACTTACTAAAGTTGAGGTTCACAAAATAAAATTAGCATCTCTAGAGAATTAAAAAATGTAACATTTAGTTTTATGATTGTAGTTTAATGAAAATAGATCTAAATTTGAATTTTTTGATGACATATAAATGTGAAACCATAGAAATGTCGGAGGTAATATTATAAGGGATGAGAGTTTTTTTTTAAGTTTAAGAAAATAAATAAATAAATAAATTTCCAGACAAGTTCCAAAAGTAAGTAATATATGCAAATATATATCACAAAAACAAAAACGTATGGGTTGATTATTATTTTATATATACACATATATATTAGTATCAGTCATCAATAGTATCAACTGAAGTATTGACAGAAGAGTTTGCTGTTAGTCTATCATTATCCAATTTCAACAGGTTACAATAAATCACATTAAGATCCCGTACATCAGTCCGTCGATTAATGCTGTTATCATAATTATTGATGAAAACCATTTCTAAGAAATTTCGTTTAAAAGTATTACGTTCTAGAGCTAAAATTTTTGTACTTTCAAAATCCGCACTGTGGTGATTATTAAGACAATGTATGGCTAAAGAGCAATTTTCTTTTTGTAGCCTAATATCACTTTTATGTGATGTATTCTATGTTTTAAATTTCTAGATGTTTGCCCTATGTACGTAGCAGGACAATCATTGCAATTAATTTTATATACTACGTTGGACTTAAGGTCTTTAGGTGTTTTGTCTTTAATTTTATGAATAAATCACCAACCGTTTTTATGGATTTATATGCAAATCTTATACTACGTTCATTTTTAAAAATGCTTACAATTTTGGGAGTAATATCTTTGATGTATGGAATTGAAACATAATTCAGAGCAAGATCTGTCGAATTGGATTTGTTAATGAGAGAATTATTAGATATTATATTTACGTTATCAAATTGCGATGTGTTAAATATTAGTTTATTTAAAAGTTTTGAGGGATACGAATTGTTACGGAAAAGTTGATATAATAATTGCAAATTTTTTTCCTTGTAACAAGGATGACTAATATTACATATTCTTTTCTTCATTCCATTTATTAAGTTGATTTTCGTTTTAAATGGATGATGGGAGTGGAAATTTATAAATCTGCCTGAACTGGTAGGTTTCATGTACCAGTCAAGTTTTATGTTGTTATTGTCGTCTCGTATCACTTTAGTATCTAGAAAAGGAACTCCATGTTGATGATCTTCTTCTTCTATTGTAAATTGTAAAAATGTATTATAATTATTAAATACTCTTAATAGTTCAATGTTACTTCCTAACGGGATACAACAAATGATGTCATCAACATATTTTTTTAAAAAAGGAATATTGAAACTTAATTTGGAGAGGCAACTGTCAATGAGGTCATCCATTACATATTGTGCTATAATTGGCGAAAAACTTGATCCCATTGGTGAACCGAAAATCTGTTTATAATAACCTCCATTGAATGAAAAAACCGTTGAATCAAAAATAAATTGAATGAGTTGAATGAAATTATTTTTATTAATGTTAGTATGTAAAGAAATGGTGTTCCAATGTTTATTGATGCTTTGCAATACAAATGGTTGAAAACTGCAGACATAGGTTTAACATGAAATTACTTAATATAGAAATTAAGGTAGTAAATGCAACTATTTCTAAATTTGAATCTATTATAAATAGTTCACAACAAGCCATAAGAGGTTTATTACCAGATATAATTATTAATGAGTTTTCTGGCAGACTTTTAATTAATTATAACAGACATTTTCATAAAATTAAATTAAGTAATTTGAAAAAAATTAACTCTCTTATGAAAGACAAATCTTTTCAGATTAATATCAGTGATCAATGGTTCAAGAACCTCACAAATATACAATTTCCTAAAGAAGCTGTACATATGCTATCATTAGGACCAAAATTTTGCTTACCTCCAACTACTTCAGACATTTCATTAAAAAAACATTTAGCCGATATAGAATATGCGATCCAATTTGTTAAAGATAAGAAAACCCAAAATATATATACTTCCAAAATAACAAATATTCTTACAAATCAGTTTAATAATAACAAAAATCGCTATAATCACTTTAATCATATGTTTGAAATAACAAAGCATTTTTTAAGAGCAAATCCTAACATCTTAATAATCAAATCCGACAAGAGCAATGTTACAACAGCTATAAAAAAAGATACTTATATCAATCTTTGTAATGACTTATTAAATGATCAAAACTATTACATAACTATTAATAGAGATCCATTCTCTACTATCCAACAAAAAGCATGTAAATTTATTACCAATCTAAAAAATAGCGGACAAATTGATAATATAACAGCAAAGAAATATTCCATTTATAATTCTATATGCCCAAAATATTACGCCTTACCTAAAATACACAAACCAACACTTTGTCTAAGACCTATTGTTTCTTCAATTGACGCTCCAAATTCGGGCATTGCCAGCTTATTAGTTGATATCTTAACTAAAGCTTATAACAAGGAAAACCAATATTACACTGAAGATTCATTTACATTCTCTAATATGTATAACAATTTAGTATACCTCCGAATTATGTTATTGTCAGCTTAGATGTCAAATCGTTATTTACTAACATTTCTCTGGAACTTGTATTGCAAAGCATCAATAAACATTGGAACACCATTTCTTTACATACTAACATTAATAAAAATAATTTCATTCAACTCATTCAATTTATTTTTGATTCAACGGTTTTTTCATTCAATGGAGGTTATTATAAACAGATTTTCGGTTCACCAATGGGATCAAGTTTTTCGCCAATTATAGCACAATATGTAATGGATGACCTCATTGACAGTTGCCTCTCCAAATTAAGTTTCAATATTCCTTTTTTAAAAAAATATGTTGATGACATCATTTGTTGTATCCCGTTAGGAAGTAACATTGAACTATTAAGAGTATTTAATAATTATAATACATTTTTACAATTTACAATAGAAGAAGAAGATCATCAACATGGAGTTCCTTTTCTAGATACTAAAGTGATACGAGACGACAATAACAACATAAAACTTGACTGGTACATGAAACCTACCAGTTCAGGCAGATTTATAAATTTCCACTCCCATCATCCATTTAAAACGAAAATCAACTTAATAAATGGAATGAAGAAAAGAATATGTAATATTAGTCATCCTTGTTACAAGGAAAAAAATTTGCAATTATTATATCAACTTTTCCGTAACAATTCGTATCCCTCAAAACTTTTAAATAAACTAATATTTAACACATCGCAATTTGATAACGTAAATATAATATCTAATAATTCTCTCATTAACAAATCCAATTCGACAGATCTTGCTCTGAATTATGTTTCAATTCCATACATCAAAGATATTACTCCCAAAATTGTAAGCATTTTTAAAAATGAACGTAGTATAAGATTTGCATATAAATCCATAAAAACGGTTGGTGATTTATTCAATAAAATTAAAGACAAAACACCTAAAGACCTTAAGTCCAACGTAGTATATAAAATTAATTGCAATGATTGTCCTGCTACGTACATAGGGCAAACATCTAGAAATTTAAAACATAGAATAACATCACATAAAAGTGATATTAGGCTACAAAAAGAAAATTGCTCTTTAGCCATACATTGTCTTAATAATCACCACAGTGCGGATTTTGAAAATACAAAAATTTTAGCTCTAGAACGTAATACTTTTAAACGAAATTTCTTAGAAATGGTTTTCATCAATAATTATGATAACAGCATTAATCGACGGACTGATGTACGGGATCTTAATGTGATTTATTGTAACCTGTTGAAATTGGATAATGATAGACTAACAGCAAACTCTTCTGTCAATACTTCAGTTGATACTATTGATGACTGATACTAATATATATGTGTATATATAAAATAATAATCAACCCATACGTTTTTGTTTTTGTGATATATATTTGCATATATTACTTACTTTTGGAACTTGTCTGGAAATTTATTTATTTATTTATTTTCTTAAACTTAAAAAAAAAACTCTCATCCCTTATAATATTACCTCCGACATTTCTATGGTTTCACATTTATATGTCATCAAAAAATTCAAATTTAGATCTATTTTCATTAAACTACAATCATAAAACTAAATGTTACATTTTTTAATTCTCTAGAGATGCTAATTTTATTTTGTGAACCTCAACTTTAGTAAGTTACCATTTATTTCATTTATAGTACTTATAATAACAACAATATTTGTAACTTTTTCAGTATTTGACTGACGAAGGAATAAAAAAATTCCGAAAGCTCTCATATAAAAAAGAGTACACTTATTAATCTATGGCTGCTACCCGCAATTCGTTTGAATACTAAATTTTAACAGCCGTTACCATTATAATTAGATATATATATATATATATATATATATATATATATATATGTATATATATATATATGTATGTATTAGATGGTTTCCGGGAATTCATCCGCGTAGTTGATAACTGATCCCTGCCGGGATCGATGGTAAAATGAAGACGTTTCGGCAGAGTCACATCTGCCCTCTTCAGGTCGGTTCGCATAATTCTCGTAGCCTTCTGCTTTCGCTTCTAGTTACTCGAATAGTGATATTTTCCGGAGCGCGCACGGTGTTATATAGTCGCGGTTCGGCGCCTATTGGTTGGCACCGTGAGCGACTGCGTGTGATTGGCCCTAGGCGCTCAGTGGGCACGCCTCCCGCCTGCTGATTTGTTATTTCCGGTTGAGTTGTTATTGGACGGGTTCGGGCCGGTACGGTGTTTAATAGAATTTTCCAACAATTCGATAAGTTCTGGATTTCATTGCGTGCGTTTAGACTGTGAGGCCTCTTCGCTATTTCAATTGCCTCTCTTACGAGTCTTGATTTCGGGTGTTCTATATTTGCCAGTACTCTGGTGTTCTCAAAGTCTATTCGGTGTGACGTCGTGGTGGCCTGTTCCGCAATGGATGTTGCTTTTTCCTGCTTTCTTATAGCATTCTGGTGTTCATCACGTCTAGCTTGAATTCTTCTGTTAGTTTGCCCAACATAGGTTTTATGACAGTCTGCACATGGAATCTCGTACACTCCCTGTTGTTCTAAATGGATCCTCGTCTTCAGAGTCCTCAACACCGTGCTCTGTATTGAAAATAGTATCGATATTGTGTCTCCGTAGAATTCTTGCAATACTGTCCGTCGGTTTTGACTTTAGGGCTCTTTGAATATTTCGGTCAGTAATTCCGTTTTGTCTCAGAGCTGTTTTTAAACTGTCCATTTCTTGTTTGATGTTGTCCTGGTCAGCTAGTCTGTGTGATCTGGTTACTAAAGTTCTGACGACGGCTTGTAGTTGGGTTGGGTGGTGATGAGAATTAGCATGAAGTTATCTGTTGGTGTGAGTTGCTTACCTATATACTGTATGGCCAAGGGTTCCATCTTCCTTCCTATTTATGAGAACATCAAGGAATGGCAGTTGATTATTGGCTTCAACCTCCATGAGGCCAAATCACAAAAGTATCATCCACATATCGCAACCATAAACTGGGTTTAGTACTAAGAACAGCAACTCTTAAACCCAGTTTATGGTTGCGATATGTGGATGATACTTTTGTGATTTGGCCTCATGGGAGGGAACACCTCAACACATTTTTAGACCACCTTTATGGCATCCATCACAAAATAAAATTCACCATGGAGGTTGAAGCCAATAATTAACTGCCATTCCTTGATGTTCTCATAAATAGGAGGAAAGATGGAACCCTTGGCCATACAATATATAGGAAAGCAACTCACACCAACAGATACCTTCATGCTAATTCTCATCACCACCCAGCCCAACTACAAGCCGTCGTCAGAACTTTAGTAACCAGATCACAAAGACTAGCTGACCAGGACAACATCAAACAAGAAATGAACAGTTTAAAAACAGCTCTGAGACAGAACGGATTTACAGACCGAAATATTCAAAGAGCCCTAAAGTCAAAACCGAGACGAATAGACGGGGAGCATGAGACACCAATAACCAAGGCTTATTTACCGTATGTTCAAGGGTACCATGGACAGTATTGCAAGAATTCTACGGAGACACAATATCGATACTATTTTCAATACAGACAGAAAAATAAGCACGGTGTTGAGGACTCCGAAGACGAGGATCCCTTTAGAACAACAGGGAGTGTACGAGATTCCATGTGCAGACTGTCATAAAACCTATGTGGGGCAAACTAACAGAAGAATTCAAGCTAGACGTGATGAACACCAGAATGCTATAAGAAAGCAGGAAAAAACAACATCCATTGCGGAACAGGCCACCACGACGTCACACCGAATAGACTTTGACAACACCAGAGTACTGGCAAATATAGAACACCCGAAATCAAGACTCGTAAGAGAGGCAATTGAAATAGCGAAGAGGCCTCACAGTCTAAACGCACGCAATGAAATCCAGAACTTATCGAATTGTTGGAAAATTCTATTAAACACCGTACCGGCCCGAACCCGTCCAATAACAACTCAACCGGAAATAACAAATCAGCAGGCGGGAGGCGTGCCCACTGAGCGCCCAGGGCCAATCACACGCAGCCGCTCACGGTGCCAACCAATAGGCGCCGAGCCGCGACTATATAACACCGTGCGCGCTCCTGAAAATATCAGTATTCGAGTAACTAGAAGCGAAAGCAGAAGGCTACGAAAATTATGCGAACAGACCTGAAGAGGGCAGATGTGACTCTGCCGAAACGTCTTCATTTTACCATCGATCCCGGCAGGGATCAGTTATCAACTAGGCGGATGAATTCCCGGAAACCATCTAATACATTTAGTGCCCGCGAAAACCCCTAAAACAAATATATATATATATATATATATATATATATAATATATATATATATATACATCACAGAATCAGTGTAGCACCCTTTCATAGTCAAGACTTTCAGCGTCTACCAGAAATCCTTAAAATATATATATTTTTTTCTGAGCATTTTCGTGGTGATCTCAGAATTTTTTTGAAATAAAAATTATTTTTCAGTTAACCATCTTACAGAGGTCCATTCAAATAATAGCTTTCATAGCTCCTTTATTATACGGCAATTTCATTCTCCTAGTAGAATTAATATTAAACGCGCGCCCTGCAATGTTGCCAAGAATATTCATAGCCCTTTTCACTTTCATTGTCTCATCTTTGTTGCTCTCTACGAATCGGCTTCTGTGTGTGTCTTATAAAAAAAATTGTTATGTCTAGTTAACATTTGGGAAAGACAGTTCTGCTGAAATTAAGACCTTGCATAATATAATACTGTCATGAGGTATTATGATAGCTGATCAAAAATTCGTTTGCTAACCCTATGCGTCAGCAATTGAGTTCATAGTATAGTGAAATTTTATATAATATGGATATATCTTAGCTGTTATTGTGTAAGCGGCGATCGTCGTAAAGGGCTTTAAATAAAACTTACAGTTCATTATAATATGTTTGTGTTAATAATTCAAAGATTAACCTGCAAACTAATCTAGGCATTTTGCTTTTATCTTGATAATCCTAGGCAGGATCTTATAACAAAGTTATATAATAATTGAAGTATTATCGATTCTTGACACGTTTGTAAAATTTTAAGTAAATCGGACTTCTTTAAGTTGGTGAAAGAAAAGTTAAAAAAATATCCATAATAATCACACAGATGTTTTCTCTTTTTTATCATGATTATCCTAGGCAGGATATTATAACAAAGTTATGTAATAATTTAGTGTCATCGACCCTTGACAGGTGTGCAAAATTTCAATTTAATCAGACTTCTTTAAGTTGGTGATAAAAAAGTTGAAAGTTTCCGTTACATTCATACAGACGTTTTCTCTTTTTTATCCTGATGATCCTATTCTGGATATTATAACAAAGTTATGTAACAATTGAAGTGTCATCGATCCTTGTCAAGTGAAAGTGAAAATTTAACAATCACACCGATGTTTTCTCTTTTTTATCATGATTATCCTAGGCAGGATATTATAACAAAGTTATGTAACAATTGTAGTGTCATCGACCGTTGAAAGGTGTGCAAAATTTCCAGTTAATCAGACTTCTTTAAGTTGGTGAAGAACAAGAAGAAAATTTTTATTACATTCACGCAGATATTTTCTTCTTTTTTTCCTGATGATCCTATTCAGGACATTGTACAAAGTAATATAATACTTGAAGTATCATCGATTCTTGACACACGTGTAAAATTTTTAGTAAATGGGACTTCTTTAAGTTGGTGAAAGAAAAGTTGAAAATTTCCATAACAATCACACAGATGTTTTCTCTTTTTTATCATGATTATCCTAGGCAGGATATTATAACAAAGTTATGTAATAATTGTAGTGTCATCGACCCTTGACAGGTGTGCAAAATTTCAATTTAATCAGACTTCTTTAAGTTGGTGATAAAAGAGTTGAAAGTTTCCGTTACATTCATACAGACGTTTTCTCTTTTTTATCCTGATGATCCTATTCTGGATATTATAACAAAGTTATGTAATAATTGAAGTGTCATCGATCTTTGTCAAGTGTGCAAAATTTCAAGTTAATCAGACCTCTTTAAGTTGGTGAGAAACAAAAAGAAAATTTTTATTACTTTCACGCAGATATTTTCTCCTTTTTTCCCTAATGATCCTATTCAGGATATTGTAACAAGGTTATATAATAATTGAAGTATCATTGATTCTTGACACAACTGTAAAAGTTTAAGTAAATCGGACTTCTTTAAGTTGGTGAAAGATAAGTTGAAAATTTCCGTAACAGTCACAAAGATATTTTATGTCTTTTATCATCATGATCCTTGGCAGGACATTATAACAAAGTTATGTAATAATTGTAGTGTCATCGACCCTTGAAAGGTGTGCAAAATTTCAAGTTAATCAGACCTTTTTAAGTTGGTGATAAAAGAGTTGAAACTTTCCGTTACATTTATGCAGACATCTTCTCTTTTTTATCCTGATGATTCTAGTTAGGACATTATAACAAAGTTATGTAAAAATTGAAGTGTCATCGATCCTTGACAAGTGTGCAATATTTCAAGTTAATCAGACTTCTTTAAGTTGGTGATAAAAATGTTGTAAATTTTTATTACATTCACGCAGATATTTTCTCCTTTTGTCCTGGTGATCCGAGTCAGGATATTGTAACAAGGTTATATAGTAATTAAAGTATCGTCGATTCTTGACATGTGTGTAAAATTTTAAGTAAATTGGACTTAAAGAATTGTGAAAGAAAAGTTGAAAATTTCCGTAACATTCACACAGATATTTTCTCTTTTTTATCATGATGATCCTAGGCAGAATATTATAACAAGGTTATGTAATATTTGTAGTGTCATCGACCCATTATAGATGTGCAAATTTTCAAGTTAATCAGACTTCTTTAAGTTGGTGAAAAACAGTTGATAGTTTCCGTTACATTCATACAGGTTTTTTTATCTTTTTCACCCTCATGATCCTAATAAAGATATTATAACAAGGTTATATAATAGTTGAAGTGTCATCGACTCTTGACACGTGTGCAAAATTTTAAGTTAATCAGACTTCTTTAAGTTGGTGATAAAAATGTTGTAAATTTTTATTACATTCACGCAGATATTTTCTCCTTTTGTCCTGGTGATCCGAGTCAGGATATTGTAACAAAGTTATATAGTAATTAAAGTATCGTCGATTCTTGACATGTGTGAAAAATTTTAAGTAAATTGGACTTAAAGAATTGTGAAAGAAAAGTTGAAAATTTCCGTAACATTCACACAGATATTTTCTCTTTTTTATCATGATGATCCTAGGCAGAATATTATAACAAGGTTATGTAATATTTGTAGTGTCATCGACCCATTATAGATGTGCAAATTTTCAAGTTAATCAGACTTCTTTAAGTTGGTGAAAAACAGTTGATAGTTTCCGTTACATTCATACAGGTTTTTTTATTTTTTTCACCCTCATGATCCTAATAAAGATATTATAACAAGGTTATATAATAGTTGAAGTGTCATCGACTCTTGACACGTGTGCAAAATTTTAAGTTAATCAGACTTCTTTAATTACCGACAAAAATGTTGAAAATTTGCGTTACATTTATACAGATATTTTCTCTTTTTTATCCTGAAGATCCTAATTAGGATATTATAATTAAGTTATGTAAAAATTGAAATGCCATTTTATTTTCGAATTATAAGCTATTGAAAGAAATAATAAACTTTTCTTTTATGTATGAATTTGAGAAAAAAACATTAAAAATTATATGAAACAATTGGTTTGATTATAAAACGCCAGACCGGTGCACTATCAAAAATCGTTTTTACCAATGTCATAATTGTAACACCATTTTCATTTATTTAGTGGGATAATAGTCAGACTTTAGTTTAATGTAGATATTTCACATTATTTATGTAGACAATAATTTTGGTTTGGTTTGGTCCTAACTTTAAAATTTACTTTCTCGTTAAACTTTCTAAATATATTTGTCTTCTAAACGTTGTTTGTGGCATATTCTTGATTATTTTTATGCTTTTTTTGGGCAATAACACCACAATCGAAATAAAACGACGTATATTGATGGAAAACCAAACGTTTTAAAGTCTATTCTGACTTCGTTGTCAATGGCTTTATATTTATTGATGTAAATTGCAAAATGAAAATTTGGTTATGCCATTTAAATTGACATTCAACCTATTAATCTCAAATCTGGCTTCTTTACCAAACGAATGCTATGATGCAATCAAACATCAAAATGCGATAGCCATAAATGGCACCTGTGGTTAAAGGGTTGAAATAAGGACGAGATCCTGTAAGAAAATTTTACAATGTGCCTTAATTTCTCGCTGCTGACAATCGAAAGGATGAGAGTTCTCATAGTGGGTAGTCTATAAAAAAATTGCCACAAGGTTCGGGTGTGGCTAAATACGGTTAAGGATCGGAAAATTTTCCAGAAAATTTCAAGGTTTATTCCGACATTTTCTCGTTAATGAATTTAAGTGCAATATTAACTTTAAGTAGTAAGAATCCGTTATAAAAACTGCCATGATCGTTGGGTGTGGTCTTCCTACAAAAAAAAAATAATAAACTTGCAGAAAAACATGTAAAAATTGACACGATTTTGTTTTTAATGTCATTTGGCATTCGGCTAAAGGTTATTAAAAGATCATATAACAAAAGCCATTCGTGTCGAGTGTGGCTTTCATATTTAAAATAATTAATATATGTAAAAAATTATTTCAAAAATAACTGTTTTTGAAATTATTTTCATGCTATTTCGCAAATATTAGTTTTGATAAACCAAAATTATGTACGATTAAATTAGTTTTGTATTATTCTCAAAAAACAGTTTTAGAGAATTATTCACACATTCTCAAAAGCTTGCGCACTTATTTATCTTATTTATTAACTTTTGAAAGAGGACAACAACATTCTCACACTCCCAAATATGATACATAGACTACATAGTATTAACTGTAAAAATTAGATGTACCTATTTCCTGACAATTTGCATAAAATTAATGTTAGGCTAATTTTTACATAAACCAATGGGAGCTACCAGAATTTTATTTATGTATTTTTAACAACGTCGCTTGTGTTAAATGAATATACTAATCTAGTCAGCATGTTACATATTGTCAAATTCCAGTTCGCTTTCATCAAGATTTGTAATTACATCTAGAAAGATGAAATCGCAGAAGTTGTAAATAACAAGTAGCAGGAAATTCTCTAAATAATTCCTAAGTCTAGGAATTCTACCCCAATATTTATAATTTTAAATTGGTTCATCTATGTTTCGCGTGCAGAAAGGGATTCTCTCACTGAAAGGAAAAAAATAGGTAGGATTTAGAGATATAAAGGCAAAAATTACCGATAATCTGTTGAAAAATGAGTTTTTCCAAAATATATATGCTTCAAACACCCTAACGGGAACGGTAGGAACGACGTAACCACGAAAAGGTTTGAATGGGTGGAACAGGAATGATGGAAAAGCTAGAACTGGATGAATGGTTGAATTAGGACCGTTGCAAAGGGTAGAAATGGTTGAACGGTTGAAGCAGAAACGTTGCAAATGCTAGAAACACCCTAACGGGAACGATAGGAACGACGTAACCAGGAAAAGGTTTGAATGGCTGGAACAAGAATGTTGGAAAAGCTAGAACTGGTAGAATGGTTGAAGTAGAATCGTTGCAAAGGGTAGAAATGGTTGAATGGTTGAAAGAGAAACGTTGTAAAGGGTAAAAATGGTTGAATAGGTGAAACAGGGCCTAGAAACACCGTAGCGGAAATGGGAGGAATGACGTAACAAGGAAAAGGCTTGATCGGTGGTAATCACGTTGGAGTCTAGAAAGTTAAATGGTAAGAGTGGGATACCAGAAATCCAAGAAACATTCTAATGCGTGTATTTTGTTGAGTGGTATTGATTACGAGGGATATTAGAAAGATGGGTGGTAATGGTAGGAGCTAGGATGCGAAAACTGATATAGGACATAAGGAATTCAAAGAATGGTCCTAATGGGTAGGTGTCATAGAATGGTAATGAAATAGAAAGAATAGGAGTTTTAAGTTTGAACGATTGGAACGGGATAGCGGGAATCGGACAAACAACCTACTGAACCCTGTCTAGAAGTTTGAAAGATTGGTACGGGATAGCGGGAATCGGACAAACAACCTACTGAACCCTGTCTAGAAGTTTGAAAGATTGGTACGGGATCGCGGGAATCGGGCAAACAACCTACTGAACCCTGTCTGATTGATCGAGATGGCATAGCTACGTTATGTTTCTGTTGGACAGTAGAAATTATGATGGAAAAACTGCAAGAATTCAAGCGAGTGGCTTTAAATATATAACTGATGAGGTCGTTAAATTATGTAACAAAATTTTTCTTAGACAGGACTTGAGCACGCTAGGTACTCAATGTTCCACTGTGTTTACTTTAACTACATTAGTGTACCTTAACTACATTAATCATTGAAACAATTTCATTTGAATCAAGCCTCTCTAGTGTGTTTCCTAGATCTAGGTATTATTCTCATCAATACCATATATAAAAGAGGAACATATGTTATTCCGACATGTTAGGAGATATACGACAATCAGACGTTAAAGTATACCACACCTTGATAGGTAACAAGCAAACGAACTAGTGTCTAGTTTATCTGATTCATACAGTAGTATTGTGTTTGAAATAAATGCCTAGCGTCAGTTGAATTCTTCAATTTGTTTGCTTTAAACTAGGCAACAAAGCACCAGTTGCTTTTCATCTTAACTATTGAACACCAATTTCATTCAAATGAAGCAGCTCGAGTGTAATTTCCCTAGATCTAGGGAGTTTTCTCAAAATATCATAAGAAGACAGACATATGTTTTTCTAAGATCTAAGGAAATATAAGATATCTGACATCAACAGCTGTTCGTATGCACCCCCTTCCAGTTTTCTATGACATCACCAGCCATCACTTTGGATTGGTCAAGGAAATCATCTTCTCTTTGGCGAATCTCTGTTGGTGAATCGTCTATCACCAAGGAATTGTCCACACTGGAACATCTACCTGCATTACATAAGCTGAACAGAGCTAATGACTAATGGCGACATAACAGCTGTTGATGTCAGATATCATATATTTCCCTAGATCTTAGAAAAACAAATGTCTGTCTTCTTATGATATTGTTACGAAATTTACCAAAGCCGACACTGTTTCATTTCAGTACGCCAACGATCGCCGGGATATAAAAAAAGCTAGAAGTTTCGGACGGGAGGAAAACTTATCTCGATCATAAATCGACAAATGTAAAATTGACACTGGATTATACTAGAGAATTCGACGCTGATATTAAAAAGAGAACCCATCCTCGCAGCAGTTAGTTGGAAAGGACGACGAGCGTATTTCGTATTGTTATTACATTGTGAATCAGCTGTTCTGTAAAATTTGATGTAAATAAAGTTTCTAGAAAAGTGAAAGTGAATATTAGTTTTATAATTTTAAAATTGAACACACGGACTTTACAACAAATTTGGTGATCAGAAGTAAACGATTAAGTGCAGTTAAAATCGTAATTTCATTTATGGAAACATGGATCATGGAAAAAATAGACGAAACTGCCAAAAAAATAGTCAAGCAGGTTACGGAGGGACTAGACAAAAAAATAGCCCAGATTCTAGAAAAACGTGACAAGAAGGAAAAGCAACAAACAACATCAAGAAGAAATACAACAAAGGTTAGTAAAATCTTTTGATGAAAAACGTAAAATAGAATTAGAAAATCTTGTCAGTACGATGAAAAGCGAAAAACAAAATCTTGTGTCCACGTTGGAAGAAAAACAACAAAATCTTGTTTCCACGATGGAAGAAAATCAACAAAATCTTGTTTTCACGATGGAAAAAAAACAACAAATTCTGGTTTCCACGATGAAAAGTGAACAACATAATTTAATTGTAGGATTGTTCTCGAAATTTGAACAAAAACAAGATCAAACTGAATTAAAACGACGAAATGAATTTAAAATAACTGAAGAAAAAAGACAAATGCAATTTGATCAACTAATGCAAATAGTATCACAAGTTAATGAAACAGTTAATGAAAGAATGCAAATGACAGTAGACAAATAGTATAATCAGATATAAAAGAGATAAACGACGACATAAAGATCCTAAAAAATAATGTGGATGCCCTTGAAACCCAAGTAGATGACATCGATTCCATACAGAGCCAGGTGAAATTTGAAATCAGTGCTATTCAAAATAAGGTAGAAACAGAAACCAACAAAAAAGCAACAGGACTTACAGCGAGGAAAAACCAGCACACCGTGAGTACCAAAGGTTCCGTTAGCAAACCACCCACATTTGAGGCAGCTCATCTTGGCCCATGTATAAACGGCAATTTTAAGCCGTGGCTACAGCTAATGGATGGGATAACCATGAAAAATCCACGTCTCTGGTAATTTCGTTAAGAGGTCCGGCAATACAACTCGTCCAAAGCATTCCAGTCGATGAACAAGGCAATTTCGACAAGATTATCGCCAACCTGGACAAACGTTACGACAATCAATCCTTGAGCCAGGTATACCAAGTCCAACTGAGTGGAAAAACGCAAAAATCCGGCGAACGCCTCCAAGAATTCGAAGCAGAAATTAGACGGTTAGTTCACTTGTCCTATCCAGACCTGCCAGAGGAACGAAAGACCAGTTGGCCACACAGAGTTTCATAAACGGCATCAAAGATGTGGAAGTACAACGAAATCTAAGACTAAGAAAAGTAATGAAGCTCTACTTCGAGCTTTGGAAGTAGAGGCCGTCATGAACATGTCCAAGCCGAGGGTCCGAGAAGTTTCCTTTAACCAGGAAGAGTCAGAGTCACCATTTCAAGCGCTGCTGGCTGGTCTGAACAAAATATTAGAACGGTCACAAAGAACTGGCACCAGAGGGGCATGTTACCGCTGCGGACGGATAGGACACTTCCAACGTGATTGTCGAGTGAGGCTACCTGAATGATCACTGACCAGGGGTAACCAACAGAACAGCCACTTGTCCAGGGACCGTCAGACAGTCAGCATAAGGGGGCGAATGCTGGCTGACCCTCCACCAGCCCCCAAGAAAAGAAAAGAAATTATTGCGTCACCAGAAAAGAACTTCTTGCAATAATAAGGGCTGTAGACTATTTCCACAAACACTTCTATGGTCGTCATTTCTTAATCCGAACAGATCACGCCGCTCTAAATTGCTGCTGGACATGAAGACACCGGAATTACAACTGGCCAGATGGATGGAGAAATTAGAGCAATACGACTTCAAGGTGGAACACCGTGCCGGCCGTTGCACAATAATGCCGATGCCCTAGGGGCAAGAAGACACTGTAGAGCGGAATGTGGACATTGTCTGAAGACGGAACAGCGAGAGGGTACCTCCATCAGGCAGATCCGAGTGCAGGCCAATGAAGACTGGACAACGGAACAGTGCATCCAGGACCAAATGGCTGATCCAGACATCGAACCAATCTTGTCATTCAAAACGAGGGGCACCCAGGCCACGATGGGACGAGGTAGCTAGATACTCCGGCGTGCTGAAATCGTTATGGGTTCAATGGGACTCTCTAAGAGTAGACAATGGAATGCTCAAGCGGGTTTGGGAAAGCGCTGATGGACGAGAAACCAAGTCCCAACTGGTAGTTCCGAAGAAAAAGGTACCAGCCATCCTGACCGAAGTACATTATGGAATTACCGGAGGCCACCTGGGCATGAATAAAACCCTAGACAAAGTTCGCCAGCGGTACTACTGGATGAATTACTTCAAAGACTTCAGAGCTTGGTGCCGCAAATGTGCCACCTGTGCAGCCAGTAAGGGCCCGAAGACCCGAACCAAGGGCAGAATGCAGCAGTACAATGTGGGCGTCCCATTTGTGAGAATTGCCATCGATGTCGCCGGTCCGTTTCCTGAATCTGAGTGGGGGATTAAATACATTCTGGTCGCAATGGATTACTTCAGCAAATGGCCTGAGGCATATGCGATACCCAACCAAGAGGCATCCACGGTAGCGACGGTGCTAGTAGAACAACTATTCAGCAGGTTTGGCGTCCCGATGGAACTACATTCAGACCAGGAGCCTAACTTCGAATCGATTGTATTCCAGGTGGTCTGCACGATGTTGGGGATCAGGAAAACGAGAACAACACTATTACACCCACAGTCTGACGGAATGATGGAAAGATTCAACAGGACCTTGGAACAACACCTATCCAAGGTTGTCTCAGCAATAACCAGCGTGATTGGGATGAGCATATTCCCCTATTCCTGTTGGCATACCGCTCTGCCGTACATAACAGTACAGGCCTGATCCCACCCAGGGTCTTATTCGGAAAGCAGCTGCGATTACCCTGAGATTTGGCATTTGGCTCCCCCGAAGAACCTTCCCAAGACATCGACGATTATGCCCACCAGCTCCGACATAACATGCTGGCAATACATGAATTAGCCCGAACGCAGATGTTGGCCACCAGTGACCGGATGAAGACGCGATACGACCTCAAGGCCAATTCAGTCGGGTTCCAGGAGAGGGACAAAGTCTGGCTGTAAAACCCCCAACGGAGCAAGGGTAAATCCCCAAAGCTTACACCCGCCTGGGATGGTCCGTACGAGGTGGTCAAGAGGCTTAATGACGTCGTCTACCGGATCCGTCGAAACCCCAAGGCTAAGTATAAGGTGGTCCATTTAGATCGACTTGCTTCCTACCATGGAGAGGATGTTTCTGATCGGGACGATCAGAATTAAAGGGGAGGCAGTGTTACGAAATTTACCAAAGCCGACCCTGTTTCATTTCAGTACCCCAACGATCGCCGGGATATAAAAAAGCTAGAACGTTCGGACGGGAGAAAAACTTATCTCGATCATAACTCGACAACTGTAAAATTGACACTGGATTCGACGCTGATTTTAAAAGGAGAACCCATCCTCGCAGCAGTTAGTTGGAAAGGACGACGAGAGTATTTCGTATTGTTACTGTGAATGAGCTGTTCTGTAAAATTTGATGTAAATAAAGTTTCTAGAAAAGTGAAAGTGAATAATAGTTTTATAATTTTAAAATTGAACCCACGGGCTTTACAACAATATTTTGAGAAAACTCCCTAGATCTAGGGAAATTACACTAGAGCTGCTTCAATTGAATGAAATTGGTGTTTAATAGTTAAGATGAAAAGCAACTGGTGCTTTGTTGACTAGTTTAAAGCAAACACATTGAAGAATTCAACTGACGGTAGGCATTTATTTCAAACACTATACTACTGTATGAATCAGATAAACTAGACACTAGTTCGTTTGCTTGTTACCTATCAAGGTTTGATATACTTTAAACTTTGATTGTCGTATATTTTCTAACATGTCGGAATAACACATGTTGCTCTCTTAGATATGATATTGATGAGGAAAATACCTAGATCTAGGAAAACACACTAGAGAGGCTTGATTCAAATGAAATTGTTGTTCAATGATTAATGTAGCTAAGGTACACTAATGTAGTTAAAGTAAACCCAGTGGAACATTGAGTTCCTAGCGTGCTCAAGTCCTGTCTAAGAAAAATATTGTTACATAATTTAACGACCTCATCAGTTATATATTTAAAGCCACTCGCTTTAATTCTTTCAGTTTTTCAATCATAATTTCTACTGCCAACAGAAACATAACGTAGCTATGCCATTTCGATCAATCAGACAGGGTTCAGTAGGTTGTTTGTCCGATTCCCACTATCCCGTTCCAATCGTTCAAACTTAAAACTCCTATTATTTTTATTACATTACCATTCTATGACACCTACCCATTAGGACCATTCTTTGAATTAGTTATGTCCTATACCAGTTTTCGCATCCTAGCTCCTACCATTACCACCCATCTTTCTAATATCCCTCGTAATCAATACCACTCAACAAAATACACGCATTAGAATGTTTCTTAGATTTCTGGTATCCCACTCTTACCGTTTAACTTTCTAGACTCCAACGTGATTACCAACGACCAATGGAATCGTAGCAGTCAAAACCATTCCTTTGAAATCCTGGTATCCAATTCGTATCATTCAACCTTCCAGTCGCTCTTGTGATAACCAACGGCTCACGGAACCCTAGCCTTTAGGACCGTTCCTTGAATTCCTGGTATTTCAGTCTTGTCGTTTAACATTTCAGACTTCCACGTGCTTACCAACAGACAACGAAATCCAACGCTTTGGACCATTCTTGTCATTAAACCTTCTAGTCTCCCAAGTGATAAGCTTCGACCATCTACGTTCAACCATGAGGACTGTTCCTTGAGTATCTGGTTATCCATCCTTGACATTCAACCTTCTAGTTTCTGACGTTAGTACCAACAGACAACGGAATCCAACAGTTAGAATCGATCCTTGAATTCCCTGTATAGCGTTCTTATGAGTCAATATTTTAACCTCCCACGTGATAACTAATGGTTAACTGAATCACACCGTTAAGACAGTTCATCCTTTCTTGCTATCCCATTCTTTACATTCCACCTTCTTTACGCATACGTGATAACCAATGAAATCCAACCATTAGGATCATTCTTTTGAATTTCTGGCTCCTGTCTTTACCATCTACCTTTCTACTATTCTTCGTAATCAACATCGGCCAACATACCCCATTCGTTAGGGCCATTCATTCCATTTTGATTATCACATTCTTGTCACTCAATCTTCCAATACCCGATTACAAACAAGCAACATAATCTAGCCGATAGGACAGTTCCTTGACTAACTGGTATCCTGTACTTGACATTTAACTTTCCAATTTTCATTCCAGCCTTTGAACAGGTGCGGAGCTTCATACCGGTAGCGGTAATGTTGAATGACCAATGAGAGTGAGGACTGGTGACATCATAAACACGGGAGTAAAAAATGAAAGTAGGCTGCTTGTATGCAGAACCTAACCTAACGCTCATCCAAATTCACTGCGCATTTCTAACACTCATGGAACATCACTGCGCATGCCTAACGCTCAAACAACATCATTGCGCTTGTCTAGCATCCCTACAACATTACTACGCATGCCTAACACTTACAAAACATCACTGCGCATGCCTATCATCGTCCTTACACCTTCACTGCGCATGTCTAACATACATACAACATCATTTCGTATGTCTAACGCTCACACAACATCACTGCACATGTCTAACATACATACAATATAATTGCATATATCTAACGTTCACACAACATCACTGCGCATGTCTAACACTCATGGAACATTACTGCGCATGTCTAACATCCATGCAACATCACTACGCATGTCTAACATACATACAATGTCATTGCATATATCTAACGTTCACACAACATCACTGCGCATCTCTAGCATCATACAACATCACTGTGCATGTCTAACATCCATACAACTTCACTGGGCATGTTTATGAACCACGCGTCATCACAACATACTTGTTCCCACTATGTCGTTTCCAGTATTGTCGTTCCCAACGTTCTGATATTCCGTTTCTAGCATTCCCATCCCAACTCCATAATGCCTGTTCAATCCTACCCTGTCAACCATTCTCTTTTCTACCAACCCATTCTCCCGCTTCTAACATTCTCTTTTTCATCATTCCCATTTCCAACCTTTCCAGCTCGTTTCTAGTATTCCCGCTCCTATCATTCTCATCGATAGTATGTTCCCTCTATACTGTTCATTCAACCAACTTCAAACGTATTCCGACCATCCAATTTCTACCATTCGCAATGTCTCTTTTTCACCCATTCGACTTCCCGCTAGTTCTTCCATCCTCACTGTTTCTAACATTCCCAACTCTACAATGTCATTTCCAATCATCCATCTTTCCGCTATCCAACAGTCCAACTTCCTACCATTTCTACTCTTTACAACGTTTCTGTTTCAACCATTCGACCAGTTCTACCTTTTCCAACGAATCCAACCATTCAAGCCTTTTCCTTGTTACGTCATTCCTTCCATTTCCGCTACGGTGTTTCTAGCATTTGTAACGGCCCTGGTTCACCTATTCAACCATTTCTACCCTTTACAACGTTTCTGCTTCAACCATTCAACCATTTTTACCCTTTGCAAAGGTCCCTCTTTAACTATTCAACTAGTTCTAGCTTTTCCAACATTCCTGTTCCAGCCATTCAAACTTTTTCCTGGTTACGCCGTTCCTACTATTCCCGTTAGGGTGTTTCTAGCATTTGCAACGTTTCTGTTTCAACCATTCAACCATTTCTACCCTTTGCAACGGTTCTATTTCAACCATTCAACCAGTTCTAGCTTTTCCAACATTCCTGTTCCAGTCATTCAAATTTTTCCTGGATACGCCGTTCCTAACGTTCCCGTTAGGGTGTTTCTAGCATTTGCAACGTTTCTGCTTCAGCCATTCAACCATTTCTACCCTTTACAACGATTCTACTTCAACCATTCAACCAGTTCTACCTTTTCCAACGGATCCAACCATTCAAGCCTTTTCCTTGTTACGTCATTCCTCCCATTTCCGCTACTGTGTTTCTAGCATTTGTAACGGCCCTGTTTCACCTATTCAACCATTTCTACCCTTTACAACGTTTCAGCTTCAACCATTCAACCATTTTTACCCTTTGCAACGGTCCTTCTTTAACCATTCAACTAGTTCTAGCTTTTCCAACATTCCTGTTCCAGCCATTCAAACCTTTTCCTGGTTACGCCGTTCTTACTGTTCCCGTTAGGGTGTTTCTAGCATTTGCAACATTTCTGTTTCAACCATTCAACCATTTCTACCCTTTGCAACGGTTCTACTTCAACCATTCAACCAGTTCTTGCTTTTCCAACATTCCTGTTCCAGCCGTTCAAACCTTTTCCTGGTTACGCGGTTCCTAACGTTCCCGTTAGGGTGTTTCTAGCATTTGCAGCGTTTCTGCTTCAGCCATTCAACCATTTCTACCCTTTGCAATGGTTCTACTTCAACCATTCGACCAGTTCTGGCTTTTCCAACATTCCTGTTCCAGCCATTCAAACCTTTTCCTGGTGAGGTCGATACTAACGTGTTTCTAGCATTTGCAACGTTTCTGCTTCAACCGTTCAACCATTTCTACCCTTTGCAACGGTCCTACTTCAACCATTCAACCAGTTCTACCTTTTCCAACATTCCTGTTCCAACCATTCACGCCTGTTCCTTGTTACACCGTTCCTAGTATTTCTCTTTCCAGCGTTCCAGTTTCCAACATTCTCGCTCTCAGGGTTTCCAGAGTTCTGTCAACCAACTTGAAACATATTCCAACCATTCAACTTTATGGTATTTCCAACATTCCCATTTGCAACTGACTTGTTCCCAGCATTCCAGTCTTTTCTATCATTTCCAAGTGTAGCGCCCCTGTTTCATCCATTCGACTTCCCGATATTTCTACTATTTGTAGCGTCCCTGTTTCATCCATTCAACTTCCTGCCATTTCTACCTATCCCATTTCCAACATACCTGTTCCCACTATCCTATCATTCCTACTTCATCTATCCTACCATTTCTAGCATTTGTTAGGTCTCTATTATAACCATTTTACCGTTTCTACCATTTCTAGCATTCGCACTAACCCATTTGTAGCGTTCCTGTTTGTAACGGTTCTTTTCTAGTCATTTCTATCATTTGTAACGGTCCTAGTTCAACCATTTTTAGTCTAATTCCCAGGTTCCCGTTTCTATTATCCTGAGTTTCTACATCTAATTCCCGAATCAATTATCCTGTATCTATTTTCAAACATTTCATAAACAACATGCCATTGTGAACACACCCTGTATTATTCTGGTTATGGGATACAGACACCCTGTACATTTTTACATTTTTATCACTATATATAACGTTTTTAAACGCCATCTATCCACATGTAAATTGATTAATACGCATCTTAGTCAACCATCGCTGTGGGACGATAGTCTTCTACACACAAAATGTTTTGACCTTTGCCTACTTGCTCACAGAGGGAGCGTCTCGCTTCCAATCGTTGCTGTGCAGTCTTCTATACACGCGATGTTTTGACCTTTGTCCGCGCGCCAACAGAAGGAGCGCACTGGTACGTCTGGCCGGCTACCGAACTTGTCGTCGATATGTGAATTTCGGCAAGGTCGTCGTGTCTCCACCCTGACTGATATTATTACTACGCGTCTTAAACAGGTTTTTATTCAACATACTATAAAATGATATAAAGAGTAAGTAATGTCGCCTTGTTGGCGCATATGCTACGTGCTTACTTAGGAAACCGGTGGACTGGGGTTCGATTCCCTATCACTGCGTCGGTTTTGGTAACATATAAATTATTTAGTAAATCATTGAAATTTAGCGCACTTAAACAGATCACGTGACTATTGACCAATGAGAGCTCGGAATGGCTGAGCACGTGGTAATTAATTAATGAGAGCGCTTCAAGGGGTAACTGCTTATCTGTTACGACATAACAAGTCTGTAGTACAATACGTGCGCTATCACTGGTGTTCTGTACCTCTGAAACTATGGCCTACCTGTCAGCTGTTCCGTGCCATTGTTCTATGGCATACGTCAACGTCCTATACCAACGTTCCGTGCCATACGTCAAAGCCCTAACTCTATGGTCTACCTGTCAGGTGTCATTGTTCCGTGTCATCGTTCTATGCCATACGTCAACGTCCTATACCAATGTTCCGTGCCATACGTCAACGCCTCAACTCTATGGCCTACCTGTCAGCTGTCTAACCTATATGCCAACTCCACGAAACATAACCTCAAATAAAGCCGACATCACCTCTATGTGGGCCCCCATCCATCCAGGTCACAGCAGCCTTACCCAATAGTACATAACCTCCATTACATCACAGCTTGTCATCAGCATCCCAACCTATACACTACCCCCATCCATCTTCATAGCAGCATTGGGGCCCTCATCGGAGCCCTAATTGGGGCGCCCGCAGTCCTGGCCGCTTCGCTACAGTCCGAGAACGGGGCCCCCACGTTCACAGAACAAATGCCACCCTTTATTTGAGGTTATGTTTCGTGGAGTTGGCATATAGGTTAGACAGCTGACAGGTAGGCCATAGAGTTGGGGCGTTGACGTATGGCACGGAACATTGGTATAGGACGTTGACGTATGGCATAGAACGATGACACGGAACAATGACAGCTGACAGGTAGACCATAGAGTTGGGGCGTTGACGTATGGCACGGAACGTTGGTATAGGACGTTGACGTATGGCATAGAACGATGGCACGGAACAGCTGACAGGTAGGCCATAGTGTCAGAGGTACAGAACACCAGTGATAGCGCACGTATTGTACTACAGACTTGTTATGTCGTAACAGATAAGCAGTTACCCCTTGAAGCGCTCTCATTAATTAATTACCACGTGCTCAGCCATTCCGAGCTCTCATTGGTCAATAGTCACGTGATCTGTTTAAGTGCGCTAAATTTCAATGATTTAGTAAATAATTTATATGTTACAAAAACCGACGCAGTGATAGGGAATCGAACCCCAGTCCACCGGTTTCCTAAGTAAGCACGTAGCATATGCGCCAACAAGGCGACATTACTTACTCTTTATATCAGTTCATAGTATGTTGAATAAAAACCTGTTTAAGACGTGTAGTAATAATATCAGTCAGGGTGGAGACACGACGACCTTGCCGAAATTCACACATCGACGACAAGTTCGGTAGCCGGCCAGACGTACCAGTGCGCTCCTTCTGTTGGCGCGCGGACAAAGGTCAAAACATCGCGTGTATAGAAGACTGCACAGCAACGATTGGAAGCGAGACGCTCCCTCTGTGAGCGAGCAGGCAAAGGTCAAAACATTTTGTGTGTAGAAGACTATCGTCACACAGCGATGGTTGACTAAGATGCGTATTAATCAATGTACATGTGGATAGATGGCGTTTAAAAACGTTATATATAGTGATAAAAATGTAAAAATGTACAGGGTGTCTGTATCCCATAACCAGAATAATACAGGGTGTGTTCACAATGGCATGTTGTTTATGAAATGTTTGAAAATAGATACAGGATAATTGATTCGGGAATTAGATGTAGAAACTCAGGATAATAGAAACGGGAACCTGGGAATTAGACTAAAAATGGTTGAACCAGGACCGTTACAAATAATAGAAATGACTAGAAGAGAACCGTTACAAACAGGAACGCTACAAATGGGTTAGTGCGAATGCTAGAAATGGTAGAAACGGTAAAATGGTTATAATAGAGACCTAACAAATGCTAGAAATGGTAGGATAGATGAAGTAGGAATGATAGGATAGTGGGAACAGGTATGTTGGAAATGGGATAGGCAGAAATGGCAGGAAGTTGAATGGATGAAACAGGGACGCTACAAATAGTAGAAATATCGGGAAGTCGAATGGATGAAACAGGGGCGCTACACTTGGAAATGATAGAAAAGACTGGAACGCTGGGAACAAGTCAGTTGCAAATGGGAATGTTGGAAATACCATAAAGTTGAATGGTTGGAATATGTTTCAAGTTGGTTGACAGAACTCTGGAAACCCTGAGAGCGAGAATGTTGGAAACTGGACCGCTGGAAAGAGAAATACTAGGAACGGTGTAACAAGGAAAAGGCGTGAATGGTTGGAACAGGAATGTTGGAAAAGGTAGAACTGGTTGAATGGTTGAAGTAGGACCGTTGCAAAGGGTAGAAATGGTTGAACGGTTGAAGCAGAAACGTTGCAAATGCTAGAAACACGTTAGTATCGACCTCACCAGGAAAAGGTTTCAATGACTGGAACAGGAATGTTGGAAAAGCTAGAACTGGTTGAATGGTTGAAATAGAACCATTGCAAAGGGTAGAAATGGTTGAATGGCTGAAGCAGAAACGTTGCAAATGCTAGAAACAATCTAACGGGAACGTTAGGAACCGCGTAACCAGGAAAAGGTTTGAATGGCTGGAACAAGAATGTTGGACAAGCTAGAACTGGTTGAATGGTTGAAGTAGAACGGTTGCAAAGGGTAGAAATGGTTGAATGGTTGAAACAGAAACGTTGCAAATGCTAGAAACACCCTAACGGGAACAGTAGGAACGGCGTAACCAGGAAAAGGTTTGAATGGCTGGAACAGGAATGTTGGAAAAGTTAGAACTAGTTGAATAGTTAAAGAGGGACCTTTGCAAAGGGTAAAAATGGTTGAATGGTTGAAGCAGAAACGTTGTAAAGGGTAGAAATGGTTGAATAGGTGAACCAGGGCCGTTACAAATGCTAGAAACACCGTAGCGGAAATGGAAGGAATGACGTAACAAGGAAAAGGCTTGAATGGTTGGATTCGTTGGAAAAGGTAGAACTGGTCGAATGGTTGAAACAGAAACGTTGTAAAGAGTAGAAATGGTAGGAAGTTGGACTGTTGGATAGCGGAAAGATGGATGATTGGAAATGACATTGTAGAGTTGGGAATGTTAGAAACAGTGAGGATGGAAGAACTAGCGGGAAGTCGAATGGATGAAAAAGAGACGTTGCGAATGGTAGAAATTGGATGGTCGGAATACGTTTGAAGTTGGTTGAATGAACAGTATAGAGGGAACATACTATCGATGAGAATGTTAGGAGCGGGAATTCTAGAAACGAGCTGGAAAGGTTGGAAATGGGAATGATGAAAAAGAGAATGTTAGAAGCGGGGGAATGGGTTGGTAGGAAAGAGAATGGTTGAAAGGGTAGGATTGAACAGGCATTATAGAGTTGGGATGGGAATGCTAGAAACGGAATATCAGAACGTTGGGAACGACAATACTGGAAACGACATAGTGGGAACAAGTATGTTGTGATGACGCGTGGTTCATAAACATGCCCAGTGAAATTGTATGGATGTTAGACATGCACAGTGATGTTGTATGATGCTAGAGATGCGCAGTTATGTTGTGTGAACGTTAGATATATGCAATGACGTTGTATGTATGTTATACATGCGTAGTGATGTTGCATGAATGTTAGACATGCGCAGTAATGTTCCATGAGTGTTAGACATACGCAGTGATGTTGTGTGAACGTTAGATATATGCAATTATGTTGTATGTATGTTAGACATGCGCAGTGATGTTTTGTGAGCGTTAGACATACGAAATGATGTTGTATGTATGTTAGACATGCGCAGTGAAGGTGTAAGGACGATGATAGGCATGCGCAGTGATGTTTTGTATGTGTTAGGCATGCGTAGTAATGTTGTAGGGATGCTAGACAAGCGCAATGATGTTGTGTGAGCGTTAGGCATGAGCAGTGATGTTCCATGAGTGTTAGAAATGCGCAGTGAATTTGGATGAGCGTTAGGTTAGGTTCTGCATTCAAGCAGCCTACTTTCATTTTCTACTCCCGTGTTTATGATGTCACCAGTCCTCACTCTCATTGGTCATTCAACATTACCGCTACCGGTATGAAGCTCCGCACCTGTTCAACGGTTCTAAAGGCTGGAATGAAAATTGGAAAGTTAAATGTCAAGTACAGGATACCAGTTAGTGAAGGAACTGTCCTATCGGCTAGATTATGTTGCTTGTTTGTAATGGGGTATTGGAAGATTGAGTGACAAGAATGGGATAATCAAAATGGAATGAATGGCCCTAACGAATGGGGTATGTTGGCCGATGTTGATTACGAAGAATAGTAGAAAGGTAGATGGTAAAGACAGGAGCCAGAAATTCAAAAGAATGATCCTAATGGTTGGATTTTGTTGGTCGGTAGCTATCATGTAGGAGATTCGAAAGTTGGATAATAATAAGAACAATCCTAATGCTTGGATTTCATTGGTTATCACGTATGCGTAAAGAAGGTGGAATGTAAAGAATGGGATAGCAAGAAAGGATGAACTGTCTTAACGGTGTGATTCAGTTAACCATTGGTTATCACGTGGGAGGTTAAAATATTGACTCATAAGAACGCTATACAGGGAATTCAAGGATCGATTCTAACTGTTGGATTCCGTTGTCTGTTGGTACTAACGTCAGAAACTAGAAGGTTGAATGTCAAGGATGGAATACCAGATACTCAAGGAACAGTCCTCATGGTTGAACGTAGATAGTCGAAGCTTATCACTTGGGAGACTAGAAGGTTTAATGACAAGAATGGTCCAAAGCGTTGGATTTCGTTGTCTGTTGGTAAGCACGTGGAAGTCTGAAATGTTAAACGACAAGACTGAAATACCAGGAATTCAAGGAACGGTCCTAAAGGCTAGGGTTCCGTGAGCCGTTGGTTATCACAAGAGCGACTGGAAGGTTGAATGATACGAATTGTATACCAGGATTTCAAAGGAATGGTTTTAACTGCTACGATTCCCTTGGTCGTTGGTAATCACGTTGGAGTCTAGAAAGTTAAACGGTAAGAGTGGGATACCAGAAATCTAAGAAACATTCTAATGCGTGTATTTTGTTGAGTGGTATTGATTACGAGGGATATTAGAAAGATGGGTGGTAATGGTAGGAGCTAGGATGCGAAAACTGGTATAGGACATAAGGAATTCAAAGAATGGTCCTAATGGGTAGGTGTCATAGAATGGTAATGAAATAGAAATAATAGGAGTTTTAAGTTTGAACGATTGGAACGGGATAGTGGGAATCGGACAAACAACCTACTGAACCCTGTCTGATTGATCGTGATCGTATAGCTACGTTATGTTTCTGTTGGCAGTAGAAATTATGATGGAAAAACTGAAAGAATTAAAGCGAGTGGCTTTAAATATATAACTGATGAGGTCGTTAAATTATGTAACAATATTTTTCTTACACAGGACTTAAGCACGCTAGGAACTCAATGTTCCACTGGGTTTACTTTAACTACATTAGTGTACCTTAGCTACATTAATCATTGAACAACAATTTCATTTGAATCAAGTCTCTCTAGTGTGTTTTCCTAGATCTAGGTATTTTCCTCATCAATATCATATCTAAAAGAGCAACATGTGTTATTCCGACATGTTAGAAGATATACGACAATCAAAGGTTAAAGTATATCAAACCTTGATAGGTAACAAGCAAACGAACTAGTGTCTAGTTTATCTGATTCATACAGTAGTATTGTGTTTGAAATAAATGCCTACCGTCAGTTGAATTCTTCAATGTGTTTGCTTTAAACTAGTCAACAAAGCACCAGTTGCTTTTCATCTTAACTATTGAACACCAATTTCATTCAAATGAAGCAGCTCTAGTGTAATTTCCCTAGATCTAGGGAGTTTTCTCAAAATATTGTTGTAAAGCCCGTGGGTTCAATTTTAAAATTATAAAACTATTATTCACTTTCACTTTTCTAGAAACTTTATTTACATCAAATTTTACAGAACAGCTCATTCACAATAACAATACGAAATACTCTCGTCGTCCTTTCCAACTAACTGCTGCGAGGATGGGTTCTCCTTTTAAAATCAGCGTCGAATCCAGTGCCAATTTTACAGTTGTCGAGTTATAATCGAGATAAGTTTTTCTCCCGTCCGAACGTTCTAGCGTTTTTATATCCCGGCGATCGTTGGGGTACTGAAATGAAACAGGGTCGGCTTTGGTAAATTTCGTAACACTGCCTCCCCTTTAATTCTGATCGTCCCGATCAGAAACATCCTCTCCATGGTAGGAAGCAAGTCGATCTAAATGGACCACCTTATACTTAGCCTTGGGGTTTCGACGGATCCGGTAGACGACGTCATTAAGCCTCTTGACCACCTCGTACGGACCATCCCAGGCGGGTGTAAGCTTTGGGGATTTACCCTTGCTCCGTTGGGGGTTTTACAGCCAGACTTTGTCCCTCTCCTGGAACCCGACTGAATTGGCTTTGAGGTCGTATCGCGTCTTTATCCGGTCACTGGTGGCCAACATCTGCGTTCGGGCTAATTCATGTATTGCCAGCATGTTATGTCGGAGCTAGTGGGCATAATCGTCGATGTCTTGGGGAGGTTCTTCGGGGGAGCCAAATGCCAAATCGCAGGTTAATCGCAGCTCCTTTCCGAATAGGACACTGGCCGGGGTCAGGCCTGTACTATTATGTACGGCAGAGCGATATGCCAACAGGAATAGGGGAATATGCTCATCCCAATCACGCTGGTTATTGCTGAGACAACCTTGGATAGGTGTTGTTCCAAGGTCCTGTTGAATCTTTCCACCATTCCGTCAGACTCTGGGTGTAATAGTGTTGTTCTCGTTTTCCTGATCCCCAACATCGTGCAGACCACCTGGAATACAAACGATTCGAAGTTACGCTCCTGGTCTGAATGTAGTTCCATCGGGACGCCAAACCTGCTGAATAGTTGTTCTACTAGCACCGTCGCTACCGTGGATGCCTCTTGGTTGGGCATCGCATATGCCTCAGGCCTTTTGCTGTAGTAATCCATTGCGACCAGAATGTATTTAATCCCCCTTTCAGATTCAGGAAACGGACCGGCGACATCGATGGCAATTCTCACAAATGGGACGCCCACATTGTACTGCTGCATTCTGCCCTTGGTTCGGGTCTTCGGGCCCTTACTGGCTGCACAGGTGGCACATTTCCGGCACCAAGTAGTACCGCTGGTGAACTTTGTCTAGGGTTTTATTCATGCCCAGGTGGCCTCCGGTAATTCCATAATGTACTTCGGTCAGGATGGCTGGTACCTTTTTCTTCGGAACTACCAGTTGGGACTTGGTTTCTCGTCCATCAGCGCTTTCCCAAACCCGCTTGAGCATTCCATTGTCTACTCTTAGAGAGTCCCATTGAACCCATAACGATTTCAGCACGCCGGAGTATCTAGCTACCTCGTCCCATCGTGGCCTGGGTGCCCCTCGTTTTGAATGACAAGATTGGTTCGATGTCTGGATCAGCCATTTGGTCCTGGATGCACTGTTCCGTTGCCAGTCTTCATTGGCCTGCACTCGGATCTGCCTGATGGAGGTACCCTCTCGCTGTTCCGTCTTCAGACAATGTCCACATTCCGCTCTACAGGGTCTTCTTGCCCCTAGGGCATCGGCATTATTGTGCAACGGCCGGCACGGTGTTCCACCTTGAAGTCGTATTGCTGTAATTTCTCCATCCATCTGGCCAGTTGTAATTCCGGTGTCTTCATGTCCAGCAGCCATTTAGAGCGGCGTTATCTGTTCGGATTAAGAAATGACGACCATAGAAGTGTTTGTGGAAATAGTCTACAGCCCTTATTATTGCAAGAAGTTCTTTTCTGGTGACGCAATAATTTCTTTTCTTTTCTTGGGGGCTGGTGGAGGGTCAGCCAGCATTCGCCCCCTTATGCTGACTGTCTGACGGTCCCTGGACAAGTGGCTGTTCTGTTGGTTACCCCTGGTCAGTGATCATTCAGGTAGCCTCACTCGACAATCACGTTGGAAGTGTCCTGTCCGTCCGCAGCGGTAACATGCCCCTCTGGTGCCAGTTCTTTGTGACCGTTCTAATATTTTGTTCAGACCAGCCAGCAGCGCTTGAAATGGTGACTCTGACTCTTCCTGGTTAAAGGAAACTTCTCGGACCCTCGGCTTGGACATGTTCATGACCGCCTCTACTTCCAAAGCTCGAAGTAGAGCTTCATTACTTTTCTTAGTCTTAGATTTCGTTGTACTTCCACATCTTTGATGCCGTTTATGAAACTCTGTGTGGCCAACTGGTCTTTCGTTCCTCTGGCAGGTCTGGATAGGACAAGTGAACTAACCGTCTAATTTCTGCTTCGAATTCTTGGAGGCTTTCGCCGGATTTTTGCGTTTTTCCATTCAGTTGGACTTGGTATACCTGGCTCAAGGATTGATTGTCGTAACGTTTGTCCAGGTTGGCGATAATCTTGTCGAAATTGCCTTGTTCATCGACTGGAATGCTTTGGATGAGTTGTAGGGCCGGACCTCTTAACGAAATTACCAGAGACGTGGATTTTTCATGGTTATCCCATCCATTAGCTGTAGCCACGGCTTCAAATTGCCTTTTATACATGGGCCAAGATGAGCTGCCTCAAATGTGGGTGGTTTGCTAACGGAACCTTTGGTACTCACGGTGTGCTGGTATTTTCCTCGCTGTAAGTCCTGTTGCTTTTTTGTTGGTTTCTGTTTCTACCTTATTTTGAATAGCACTGATTTCAAATTTCACCTGGCTCTGTATGGAATCGATGTCATCTACTTGGGTTTCAAGGGCATCCACATTATTTTTTAGGATCTTTATGTCGTTGTTTATCTCTTTTATATCTGATTATACTATTTGTCTACTGTCATTTGCATTCTTTCATTAACTGTTTCATTAACTTGTGATACTATTTGCATTAGTTGATCAAATTGCATTTGTCTTTTTTCTTCAGTTATTTTAAATTCATTTCGTCGTTTTAATTCAGTTTGATCTTGTTTTTATTCAAATTTCGAGAACAATCCTACAATTAAATTATGTTGTTCACTTTTCATCGTGGAAACCAGAATTTGTTGTTTTTTTTCCATCGTGAAAACAAGATTTTGTTGATTTTCTTCCATCGTGGAAACAAGATTTTGATGTTTTTCTTCCAACGTGGACACAAGATTTTGTTTTTCGCTTTTCATCGTACTGACAAGATTTTCTAATTCTATTTTACGTTTTTCATCAAAAGATTTTACTAACCTTTGTTGTATTTCTTCTTGATGTTGTTTGTTGCTTTTCCTTCTTGTCACGTTTTTCTAGAATCTGGGCTATTTTTTTGTCTAGTCCCTCCGTAACCTGCTTGACTATTTTTTTGGCAGTTTCGACTATTTTTTCCATGATCCATGTTTCCATAAATGAAATTACGATTTTAACTGCACTTAATCGTTTACTTCTGATCACCAAATTTGTTGTAAAGTCCGTGTGTTCAATTTTAAAATTATAAAACTAATATTCACTTTCACTTTTCTAGAAACTTTATTTACATCAAATTTTACAGAACAGCTGATTCACAATGTAATAACAATACGAAATACGCTCGTCGTCCTTTCCAACTAACTGCTGCGAGGATGGGTTCTCTTTTTAATATCAGCGTCGAATTCTCTAGTATAATCCAGTGTCAATTTTACATTTGTCGATTTATGATCGAGATAAGTTTTCCTCCCGTCCGAAACTTCTAGCTTTTTTTATATCCCGGCGATCGTTGGCGTACTGAAATGAAACAGTGTCGGCTTTGGTAAATTTCGTAACAATATCATAAGAAGACAGACATATGTTTTTCTAAGATCTAGGGAAATATATGATATCTGACATCAACAGCTGTTATGTCGCCATTAGTCATTAGCTCTGTTCAGCTTATGTAATGCAGGTAGATGTTCCAGTGTGGACAATTCCTTGGTGATAGACGATTCACCAACAGAGATTCGCCACAGAGAAGATGATTTCCTTGACCAATCCAAAGTGATGGCTGGTGATGTCATAGAAAACTGGAAGGGGGTGCATACGAACAGCTGTTGATGTCAGATATCTTATATTTCCTTAGATCTTAGAAAAACATATGTCTGTCTTCTTATGATATTTTGAGAAAACTCCCTAGATCTAGGGAAATTACACTCGAGCTGCTTCATTTGAATGAAATTGGTGTTCAATAGTTAAGATGAAAAGCAACTGGTGCTTTGTTGCCTAGTTTAAAGCAAACAAATTGAAGAATTCAACTAACGGTAGGCATTTATTTCAAACACAATACTACTGTATGAATCAGATAAACTAGACACTAGTTCGTTTGCTTGTTACCTATCAAGGTGTGGTATACTTTAACGTCTGATTGTCGTATATCTCCTAACATGTCGGAATAACATATGTTTCTCTTTTATATATGGTATTGATGAGAAAAATACCTAGATTTAGGAAAACACACTAGAGAGGCTTGATTCAACTCAACACTAATCACACTCGAGCTGCCTGTTTCGAAAGAAACAACTGGAGAGTTGTTGTCAAATTTAAAGCAAATACATTGAAGTATCAATATGTATTTATGTGGTATGAGGAATGCATTTATTTCAAACACTATACTGTATGACTATATGTATCAGATAAACTATAAACTAGTCCGTCTGCTTGTTACGTAACAAGGTTTGGTATACTTTGACATCTGACTTCCGTATATTTCCCAACATATTTATATTTATATATGGTATTGATGAGAAAAATACCTAGATCTCGCAAAACACACTAGAGAGGCTTGATTCAAATGAAATTGGTGTTCATTGAATAATGTAGTTGAGGTAAACTAATGTAGTTAAAGTAAACACAGTGGAACATTGAGTACCTAGCGTGCTCAAGTCCTGTCTAAGAAAAATTTTGTTACATAATTTAACGACCTCATCAGTTATATATTTAAAGCCACTCGCTTGAATTCTTGCAGTTTTTCCATCATAATTTCTACTGTCCAACAGAAACATAACGTAGCTATGCCATCTCGATCAATCAGACAGGGTTCAGTAGGTTGTTTGCCCGATTCCCGCTATCCCGTACCAATCTTTCAAACTTCTAGACAGGGTTCAGTAGGTTGTTTGTCCGATTCCCGCTATCCCGTACCAATCTTTCAAACTTCTAGACAGGGTTCAGTAGGTTGTTTGTCCGATTCCCGATATCCCGTTCCAATCGTTCAAACTTAAAACTCCTATTCTTTCTATTTCATTACCATTCTATGACACCTACCCATTAGGACCATTCTTTGAATTCCTTATGTCCTATACCAGTTTTCGCATCCTAGCTACTACCATTACCACCCATCTTTCTAATATCCCTCGTAATCAATACCATTAACCATTCAACTAGTTCTAGCTTTTCCAACATTGCTGTTCCAGCCATTCAATCCTTTTCCTGGTTACGCCATTCCTACTGTTCCCGTTAGGCGTTAGGGTGTTTCTAGCATTTGCAACGTTTCTGCTTCAACCGTTCAACCATTTCTACCCTTTGCAACGGTCCTAATTCAACCATTCAACCAGTTTTAGCTTTTCCATCATTCCTGTTCCACCCATTCAAACCTTTTCGTGGTTACGTCTTTCCTACCGTTCCCGTTAGGGTGTTTGAAGCATATATATTTTGGAAAAACTCATTTTTCAACAGATTATCGGTAATTTTTGCCTTTATATCTCTAAATCCTACCTATTTTTTTCCTTTCAGTGAGAGAATCCCTTTCTGCACGCGAAACATAAATGAACCAATTTAAAATTATAAATATTGGGGTAGAATTCCTAGACTTAGGAATTATTTAGAGAATTTCCTGCTACTTGTTATTTACAACTTCTGCGATTTTATCTTTCTAGATGTAATTACAAATCTTGATGAAAGCGAACTGTAATTTGACAATATGTAACATGCTGACTAGATTAGTATATTCATTTAACACAAGCGACGTTGTTAAAAATACATAAATAAAATTCTGGTAGCTCCCATTGGTTTATGTAAAAATTAGCCTAACATTAATTTTATGCAAATTGTCAGGAAATAGGTACATCTAATTTTTACAGTTAATACTATATAGTCTGTGTATCATATTTGGGAGTGTGAGAATGTTGTTGTCCTCTTTCAAAAGTTAATGAATAACATAAATAAGTGCGCAAGCTTTTGAGAATGTGTGAATAATTCTCTAAAACTGTTTTTTGAGAATAATACAAAACTAATTTAATCGTACATAATTTTGGCTTATCAAAACTAATATTTGCAAAATAACATGAAAATAATTTCAAAAAAAGTTATTTTTGAAATAATTTTTTACATATATTAATTATTTTAAATATGAAAGCCACACTCGACACGAATGGCTTTTGTTATATGATCTTTTAATAACCTTTAGCCGAATGCCAAATGACATTAAAAACAAAATCGTGTCAATTTTTACATGTTTTTCTGCAAGTTTATTATTTTTTTTGTAGGAAGACCACACCCAACGATCATGGCATTTTTTATAACGGATTCTTACTACTTAAAATTAATATAATAAAGGGAAATAAAATCTTTAATACAAAATACAACTATATTCAAAGATACGTCAAAATTTAAACTTATTCAGATGAACCCACAACCACCACAACTGTATTCATTAATCAAACTCCATAAACAAAATTACCCTATCCGTCCAGTGGTATCATATGTGACAGCTCTAGCTTATAAAATTTCAAAAGTTATAATAAATGTTATTAAAGATTCCTGCAACGTTCATTCAAAATCCAGTGTTAAAAATTCTTTAGAACTTGTAGAGAAAATTAAAAAAGTTAGTCTACCGTCTAATGCCAAATTAATTTCTTTTGACGTTCAGCATTTATTCCTCAGTATACCTCCATCAGACACAATCACTATAATTTCCGACATATTAGATAAAAACAACATTAACCCAATAATAAAAACTGTGTTGTTAACACCATTAGAAACCTGCCTTAAACAAAATTATTTTCAATTCAATGATGTTTTTAACACAAGTCACGAAGGATTAATTTTGGGGAACCCTATGAGTTCCATACTTGCAGAAATCTTCATGGCTAATATTGAAAACAAAATTCACCAAAACGTATTGGCTAAAAATTTTATTTATTGGTATAGATATTTATACGATATTTTAGCTTGTTTCGTAGTGACGAATAGACAACTAGAAACGTTTCTCAATTTTATAATAAATATCCATACAAATATCAAATTTACGATAGAGTGTGAACAAGATGATAAAATCGATTCCCGAGATCTAACAGTTAACAAGGTAAATAGCAAACACGACTTTTCAATATTTCACAAGCTATCTCAAACCGATCTAACGATTCACCGCACTTCTATACACCCATATCAACAAAAACTTTCCACTAACAATAGTATGGTTCATAGATTACTTTCCATAAAACAATCACCAGATAATTTTCAGAAAGAATTAATCATAATCAAAAAGATAGCAATAAATAACGGGTAGGAGCCGAATTAGTAGAAAATATTATGAGAAATCAAAAACACAAAAAGGCATTAAGAGAAGTTTACCCAGATAGCAAAACTAATAATGATTCATATAATAGTATAACTTATTTTGGCAAACCAAGTTCAAAATAGCATCTTTTTAAGAAAACATAATATTAATGTTGCATTCAAAGCAAACAATAGTCTTGGATAAAACATTAAAAAAATATATAACCGACTTCCAAGTATAACTAAAAAAGCAAAAAATAATTATAACAAAATACAACTCTAGCAAATAAATAACACATTCAATTTTGTTAGGTACCTACCAAGGGAGTAAAAAATGTAAACATTAAAAGGTGCTCATTCTGTCTAAATTAATTACCTACCACTCTATTTTTGAAATCGGTGCCAAGCAAATCTAAAATCCTTCATTTTGTACTTATCTACAACTTCATCAAACTTGATTGTTGCTAGGGACCGACTTCTAAAATATACTAGATTGGTAGGTAATTCATTTGTACAGAATGAGCACCTTTTAATGTTTACATTTTTTACTTCCTAGGTAGGTAGGGTAAAGGTGTTATTTAACTGCTAGGGTTGTAATTTGTTAAAATTATTTTTAGCTTTTTAGTTATAGGTGGAAGTCGGTTATATTTTTTTAATGTTTTATTTTCAACATTTTAGTTTTTTTGGAACTCAGGTAGTTTTCATTCTTTATTTTTTATTTTGTATGTATAACCTTAATAGACAGGATCAGTTAACATGGAAAGCCTCAGCATTACATAATGATACATTGTACAATGTACTAGTACGGGTTGACTTAATAAGCCCAAAATATATTTGTGCCTTAATGATCACGCCATGAAACCTTTTTTCAACTTTTTTGACAACTCTGTACAACTATAGATAATTCCACTCCACCCTATGTACCAACCATCCTGTACATACGACTGCCCACGGACAAGCATAAATTTGTTAGCTGCCGTATGTAAACTATAGGACGGAGTATAATCCATCCCATATTTACGGAGTCAAATCCGTCCTATATTTCAATCATAGCATATAACTCCTTGTGGGCTACCTCATAAATTATTTCATTTTTAACATTTTATATTATCTCCCTGTGTAACATTAATTCCTCTCCACACTTTATGCAACTTCTTATGGGCTATAAAATAAATCATTTTTGTAATCACACTGTATAAATATAACTCAACTCCAGCATATATTTCAACGATCCTGTATATGATTTGTTTACGTCCACATCATATAACAATCACCCTATATAATTTTATTTTCACATTTTTCCCAACATTTTTATACCACTAAACGTCCACTCCACCCTATATACCAACCATCCTGTATATACGGCTGCATATGGACCACTATCATTCTACTCCGTCCTATATTTCAATCATCAAATAAGCGCAACTCGTTCTATCACTTTACTTTGTGATTTTGTTTCCTATAACTAAACACCCTGTGTATCAACGCACCAAATAGTAGTTTACAGTTTGACATGTGTTGTCACTGAATTTTCTATTTGGCCGGGAGTATGCGCCAACCAGAAGCGCCGTCTTCGCAAAATGGAAAAAATTCAATTAAATAGTTATTTGCCAGGTGTACAAACAAAACGAGCTTGGTATTCATTGATTTAAGGAGCCGAAAATACTATGCTTTACTACCTATATGCTTGAGATGTACATAGAAAATATTCAAATTTGCAGCTAAAACTACCAGTGCCTAAAATCCCGCACTATTACATTGGAATTAAAATATTTATGAAGAAATGTCCGTTATGTCATTTCGATGAAATTTTTGATAAGAATTTTGGTATTTTCGGCGATTTTCTGCAAAGCTGCAAGTTGTATGTCGCAGAAAAATATATGAGATCACCCTTTCTTAATAGATTAAACGTTAAAAAACATCCATAAAGAGTTTTCGAAAAATCGACCAATATGTTGCGATATGGGATATTGGTCGATTTCCATGCACGCATGTGTTCATTCACAAACTTCATCACTTTACCACTAGAATTCTTTTCCCAAATTTGAAGTTTCACCGATCCGGATATATACTCTATTAAACAAGACCATATTCATTCAAAACGGTTCCCCACAGGAAAAGAAATCAGGTAACATAAATACAAAAAAAACGCCACGAATTGATTTATAAAAATAACAAATGGAAAATCCATCCAAAAAATAAAACGGGAGTCTATAAATTATCATGTAGGTCATGCCCTAAAGCCTATATCGGTCAAAGCGGCAGTGCGTGTAAAAAACGTATCTATGAGCACCGTAATTCTTTCATCAATCAAAAAACAGATTCCAATTATGCCGAATATTTAGTAACAGAAAATAATCTTTTCGACCAAAATTTTAAATTATTACATTCAGAAAATAAAAGAAATAAACCTTTTAGAATCATTGGAGATTAATAAACTTAGAAATACTGGTAATTTGTTAAACGACCAGACAGAAATAAATCATTCTCCCTTAATAAACCTCTTTAGTTAATCCTTTTACCTATAATAAAGTTAAATAATCCTTTTCAAACTTAAGTACCTGGTAATTAAAGCACTCGTCGAATATAAATACAATCTCTTCAAGAAATACCCAGTTAGTCTAGTTCCTTGACAAAGATTAGTCCAAATGCGTCGGACAGTTTTTTTAAAAAACATAAATTGTGGAAATTGCAATTGCAGTATCAGTTAATTATTATAATGAATTTCCAACAAGTATCGGTCTGATCATTTCAGTAGTTAGGAATGATGGTCCTAATGCCTGGAGTTAGTTGACCATTGGTTATTACATTGAAGATTGGAATGGTCTTTGGTTATCACGTGAGAGAGTGAATGGTTGGATGACTAAAAACAGGATACCAGTTACTCAAAGAACTGTCCTAACGGCTGGATTAGGTTGATTGTAGAGTATGCTGACTGATGTTGATTACGAGGGATGATAGAACGATGGATGGTTATGGTAGGAGCGGGGACCTGAAAGCAAGTATTAGATACAAGGAATTCAAAAGAATGATCCTAATGGTTGGATTTCGTTGGTCAATAGTTATCATAGGGGAGATTGGAAGGTTGAATGACAAAAATGGTCCATAGCGTTGGATTTCGTTGTCTGTTGGTAATCACGTGGGAGTCTGGAAGGTTAAACGACAAGACTGAAATAGCAAGAATGTAATGAACGGTCCTAACGGTTTGATTCAGTTGTTCATTGGTTATCATGTCGGGGATTGGAATGTTTAATGAAAAGAACCGAATACAAGGAATTCAAAGAACGATGCTAACGGTTGGATTCCGTTTTCTGTTGGTACTGACGTGAGAGTCTAGATGGTTGAATGCCAAAAATGGGATTCCAAATATTCAAGGAACGGTCCTCACGGTTAGAATTAGATGGTCGACGCTTATCACTTGGAAGACTAGAAGGTTTATTGACAAGAATGGTCCAAAGCGTTGGATGTCGTTGTCTGTTGGTAATCACGTGGAAGTCTGTAAGGTGAAACGACAATATTGAAATAGCAGGAATTCAAGGAACGGTCCTAATGGCTAGGATTCCGTTAGCCGTTATCACTTGCGGGGCTGGAAGGTTGAATGAAAAAAATTGGATACCACGAATTCAAAGGAATGATTTTGACTGTTACGATTCCATTGGTCGTTGGTAATCACGTTGAAGTCTAGAAGGTTAAATAATAAGAGTGGGATACCAGAAATCTAAGGAACATCCTAATGCTTGTATTTTGTTGACTGGTGTTGATTACGAGGGATAGTAGAAAGATGGGTGGTAATGGTAGGAGCGAGGACGTAAAAACTGGTATAGGACAACAGGAGTTGATTGATCGAGATTGCATAACTACGTTATGTTACCGTTGGACGGTAGAAATCATGATGGGAAAACTGAAAGAATTCAAGCAAGTGGTTTTAAATATATAACTGATGGGGTGGTTAAATTATGTAACATTTTTTTTTCTTAAACAGGACTTGAGCACGCTAGGTACTCAATGTTCCACTGTGTTAATTTAACTACATTAGTTTACCTCAACTACATTATTCAATGAACACCAATTTCATTTGAATCAAGCCTCTCTAGTGTGTTTTGCGAGATCTAGGTATTTTTCTCATCAATACCATATATAAATATTAATATGTAGGGAAATATACGGAAGTCAGATGTCAAAGTATACCAAACCTTATTACGTAACAAGCAGACGGACTAGTTTATAGTTTATCTGATACATATAGTCATACAGTATAGTGTTTGAAATAAATGCATTCCTCATACCACATAAATACATATTGATACTTCAATGTATTTGCTTTAAATTTGACAACAACTCTCCAGTTGTTTCATTCGAAACAGGCAGCTCGAGTGTGATTTCCCTAGATTTAGGGATATATGATAACTATTGGAAAACGAAATCCAATCATTAGGATCATTCTTTTGAATTCCTTGTATCCAAGTATATAAGTTATAAGAGTTCGAGCCCAAAATTAAGCAAAAATACATGTAATATCCCATAAGAGATTCTAAGGTTAAAATTAGGGAAAATTTACCTTGGTGACCTTGAAATCGCCAACGTGAGCTGGCGGTTTAGGGGTGAGAAACGGTGCAATTAGTGCCATTTTGGCACTAATCACACACTAATCACACTCGAGCTGCCTGTTTCGAAAGAAACAACTGGAGAGTTGTTGTCAAATTTAAAGCAAATACATTGAAGTATCAATATGTATTTATGTGGTATGAGGAATGCATTTATTTCAAACACTATACTGTATGACTATATGTATCAGATAAACTATAAACTAGTCCGTCTGCTTGTTACGTAATAAGGTTTGGTATACTTTGACATCTGACTTCCGTATATTTCCCTACATATTAATATTTATATATGGTATTGATGAGAAAAATACCTAGATCTCGCAAAATACACTAGAGAGGCTTGATTCAAATGAAATTGGTGTTCATTGAATAATGTAGTTGAGGTAAACTAATGTAGTTAAAGTAAACACAGTGGAACATTGAGTACCTAGCGTGCTCAAGTCCTGTTTAAGAAAAAAAATTTTACATAATTTAACCACCCCATCAGTTATATATTTAAAATCACTTGCTTGAATTCTTTCAGTTTTCCCATCATGATTTCTACCGTCCAACGGTAACATAACGTAGTTATGCAATCTCGATCAATCAATTCCTGTTGTCCTATACCAGTTTTTACGTCCTCGCTCCTACCATTACCACCCCTCTTTCTACTATCCCTCGTAATCAACACCAGTCAACAAAATACAAGCATTAGGATGTTCCTTGGATTTCTGGTATCCCACTCTTATTATTTAACCTTCTAGACTTCAACGTGATTACGAACGACCAATGGAATTGTAACAGTCAAAATCATTCCTTTGAATTCGTGGTATCCAATTTTTTTCATTCAACCTTCCAGCCCCGCAAGTGATAACGGCTAACGGAATCCTAGCCATTAGGACCGTTCCTTGAATTCCTGCTATTTCAATATTGTCGTTTCACCTTACAGACTTCCACGTGATTACCAACAGACAACGACATCCAACGCTTTGGACCATTCTTGTCAATAAACCTTCTAGTCTTCCAAGTGATAAGCTTCGACCATCTAATTCTAACCGTGAGGACCGTTCCTTGAATATTTGGAATCCCATTTTTGGCATTCAACCATCTAGACTCTCACGTCAGTACCAACAGAAAACGGAATCCAACCGTTAGCATCGTTCTTTGAATTCCTTGTATTCGGTTCTTTTCATTAAACATTCCAATCCCCGACATGATAACCAATGAACAACTGAATCAAACCGTTAGGACCGTTCATTACATTCTTGCTATTTCAATCTTGTCGTTTAACCTTCCAGACTCCCACGTGATTACCAACAGACAACGAAATCCAACGCTATGGACCATTTTTGTCATTCAACCTTCCAATCTCTCCTATGATAACTATTGGCCAACGAAATCCAACCATTAGGATCATTCTTTTGAATTCCTTATATCCAATACTTGCTTTCAGGTCCCCGCTCCTACCATAACCATCCATCTTTCTATCATCCCTCGTAATCAACATCAGTCAGCATACTCTACAATCAACCTAATCCAGCCGTTAGGACAGTTCTTTGGGTAACTGTTATCCTGTTTATAGTCATCCAACCATTCACTCTCTCACGTGATAACCAAAGACCATTCCAATCTTCAATGTAATAACCAATGGTCAACTAACTCCAGGCGTTAGGACCATCATTCCTAACTACTGAAATGATCAGACCGATACTTGTTGGAAATTCATTATAATAATTAACTTTAATTTACGTATTTTTAAGAATTATATAATGATAAACAACATAAAATTTATCTTAAAACTTGCATTAGCTTATTCTATATTTACAATAACTTTTCAAGTTTAATCACATGGTCGGCACTTCCTATAATTTATTATCAATTTATACAATTATTTTCTATTTGAAGGGAATAACATTTTCCAGCAGCGGGTCAAATGGGATGAAGAACTATTTCAGACTGAGGTAGACCACTACAGGTGGATAAAGCGAGTGAGTGACTATCGCGTTTTTTCGTTTTCTTTGCTGATTAAATTTTGATTTATATTTTCTTATATCCTACATCACTGACCTGTTATTCTTTTGTGGGATTGAAACAATTCAATTTCTGTGCTAATAACATTACATAAACCTGATTATAGAACATTTTATATTATAATAATAATCACATTTTTGTTGGATACCTTTTTAAAGATTTGTATACCGTATAATTTTATCTTCATAATTTTGTATACTGAATTTCCTCACTAATTTGAAAAAACCTCTCCTCATTCTACTCTCGGGCTAATCTGTTCGAATCACAAAGCAAACCAGTAAAATATCTACTTTTGAAATTTGTTCCTGTTACATGTTTACCAATTTAAACATTTAATTTGATTTTGATTTATTAAACTATTTACACAATCGTTGTAATAGGAGCTTTATTTATACTTTTGGTAGTTATCAAATAGAATGGTTCAATTAAATTTAGAATGGATTCTATAATTTAGTTTTTTATTAATTATGCACGAAATATTGAGCAATTTTTTGTTTAACAAACTATCGTAAAGATTTAATAATCAAGAGTGGATACATTACTTTCATCACCGTGGTAGTGTACCATTTGAGTAACTGATTGACCATTAACAGTAAGCAGTTATTCAGACTGTCGGTTCGAGGAACTTTCAGTACTAATTTTATTAAAAGTGCTTAACGACTCGCTGAAAATTCCGTCTCAACTATTAAGCCATACCCTCCATCAGCTTAGTCCTCCGGAAGGACTTATGTCAATCACAAGGCCATCGCCCCACATTGCCTCCAACCCAACAGTAACCCGGTCTATTCGTAGGAGTGAGTGTCTCTATTGAAGTCAATGATAAAAATTGTAACTCCACTCTTATAGTTTGTAAATTTAGTAGTAGTTGTTCCAATAATGTGTTGTCATACATTTCTAAATTGTTAATAACCTGTTATTTTGATATATTCTGTTTATTTTGTCCTGTGTGTGTACTCTTGTGCCTGCCGCCCTAAAAGCACAAAGTTTGACAACCTACTCACTCCGTTCCCGAATATACTGAGCAGCTCCTAGGCACTAATATCGCACCTGACTCTTCAAGCTAGCCGGATAAAATTATAACTATCTTTTGGTTATATCTGTAATTTTAATGCAACATCAATCAACCATGATTTAGCACAAAATAAAGAAATATAGTATACATCTTTGAAATTTAAAACGTTTAGCCAAATATGTGTATTCTAAGAATTGCAGAATATTAAGCATGGTAAAAGACAAAGAAGTACGCTTTCCAACTCAATTTTCGTTGCAATTTGTTAAAAATATTTATCAACTTTCCCCAATTTTTTTTCAGGTTAGTGAATAATGCTCTCATTTACCCTAACTCAATTCAGTGTACTTATCAAATCTTTTAATTCTTTCCATTTAATTTTTCCCATCTTTTCATTCCTTTGTATTACTATTTAATCATTCTTAAGAAATTTCGACACAGCCGAAATGAGGTTTGAAGAACATTTAACGATAGCTTTGTGTAGATGGGACAGTCCGGCTTAGTAGATTACAAAATTGTTTTATACTCTAATCAGGAATATAAAGTCATTAGTAGCAGTTTTTTCAAAATAAATATAAAAATTAACTGCTTAAATATTTATTAATAATAGTGCTAATTACATTAAAAGCAATAAGAAATTAATTTCATTATAACCTAGTTGTGGATTTGGTTTCATCTTGCTACATTCATATTACTTGTAGTCTCTAAGACGTAAATTTCTTCTGTAAATGGTGTAAAAGGCACTTACTAAAGAGATTTCTTTCTGTAACATCTGTAATAAATCACATTAGAAATCACCAAATTGTAAATGAATAGAAATGTTGTGAAGCATAAACATAAATTAACTCATAAATATGTATGTTTGCATTTAAATATTAAAGCAGCAAAAAAGTTAATTCATATCTACAGGGTGTCTCACATATGAAGGGAACAGTACTATCTATAAAAAGGTTAAAGATGGAAACACGATTACATGGAGAAAAAGTTGCCTATTTTAGAGCCTATTTGACTACATAAGGAAAAATTTCGCTTTCTTGCTGTTCTCAATTTATATAAGGAAAACCATAAATGCCATTTTTTGTTTTTTGTCTCTGCTACTTTTCTTTTAAAAAATATCAAGAAATGGTAAAGGGAAAACGTCTTTGACATATATTTTACACAATAGGGCGGCATCAAATCTTCACTGCTACGACCTGTGCTTTTTGTTACAATGTCGATAAAGCATTAAGAAATAGTTCGGTCCTATTTACAGCATAAATAGTAAAATTCAATAATTTTTTCCATGTTAAGAAAATCTATAAAGTTTTACGTGTTTGTGAATAGCTCATCTATGATTTGTATATTTTGGGTCATTAAATTTACTATCACATAGGCCTGCGAAATGGCGCCAAAAAAAGTAATTTTTAAAATTGAGAAAATATTTAGAGACCAATTTTGCATAATTTCGCAACACAAAAGTGGTCACCCGGTTTCAATGATTAATGTTTTTTTTTTTGCAATTTGTGCCTTAATAATTTTCCTAACTATATATTTTTACCATAACATACATTTTAGAAGCCATCAACGAGAAACTTTTCCTGATTTCACTAATTTAAAAAAACAAAATTGATTATTTTTTATATTTCTGATTTTTCCAATTACATCACTTTACCAAGCAAGAAAACCATATCAAAAAACAAGACCTTACTACAATTGTTTATGGCTCTTTCCATGCTTTATCGATATTATAACAAAAAGTACAGGTATCTTACAAATACGTTCCCTTTACCATTTTTTAATATTTTCGAAAATAAAAGTGCTAGAGGCACAAAACAAAAAAATACTTTTTTGGTTTTCCTTGTGTAACTTGGGAACGCCAAAGGATAGCGTAATTTTTCTTTGTATCTTTTACCGTTTCATACATAGTGTAATGTGTTCGATGGCACATTACATATAATATCCAAAAAAATGTATGAATTAGATGTTGCGGTTTTAGTTCAATACTGGTTCAATGCAAGTATATAATTGACGAAGGACATTTAGCGGAACAATCAGTAAACACGTGCCGTCATGTAAATTAATTCACCAAATAAAGTCAATCACTAACCTTTTACGTCGAAGCTCTGCTGTGTTTTTTTGGTTCTTCTTTCTTGAGAGGCTAGCCCCGTAACAGCAGGAACAGAGTTTTAGAGCTTCGTCTGGACAACACGCTACACAAAAAATAGCGACGTAATGTTCATTGATTGAGCAAACAAAAATGCGGGTTTAACAACAAATGGTGCGCTTTTTTAAACACAAAAGAAACAAAATGAAAGCGGTTTAGCGGCTGTTACGATCGGAGCTAATAACTCGCGGAATCGTAACACTATAACAACAAAAAGCGGCCGTCTCTTCAGACGGAATCAAAAGTGTCCGAATAGTTCGGCGTACAAAACATGAATCTCGAATACTGTCTATATTTTACACGCAAAAAACACTTAAAATTAGCATTAGCGCGAAGGAATGTTTTGGAAAAGGTGCAGAAGTTTTAAAATCAATGAAGTAATTCAATCAAATTGAAAACAATACACTAAACAAATTGCGGGAACGCACCACATAGCAATATTATGCGTTAATATGTGACAACCTGTATGTATATATGTTATACCACACTTTTCAAAATTGAGTTTTTAAAAAAGATTTATTTAACTTGTACAAAAAAATATAACGTTTGACATATAAAATGAAAAATAACAATATAAACTAACTACAAACAGAGTAATAATGAATAACAAACAAGAGAGATTTTACAATATATAACCTAATGAATGCTGAATCGGTACTGTCGACACGGCGATTCCCACGGATGCTCGGCGGTACTGTAATGTGATACTCCACGTGTGGCTGACTCAGCTGGTAGTGTTGAATTGTCATTGATATACTCGTAAGTTCGGGCTAAGTTCATAGTATAAACTTATATATATATATATATATATATATATATATATATATATGTGTGTGTGTGTGTGTGTGTGTATACGTGTTAAGTTGTCACCTCCGTACAGTTTAAGAGGCTGTCTGACCTCCAGGTCTTTCAGATGATATTTCTGTAAGATTGCTTTGTATATGAGATGAGGGGGAGTTATTGTAACGGTTTTACATTAGAGGGGAAAGAATTTTTGTAATTTAAAATTTTATATATATATAAATATATTTATATATATAAAAATCATTTGCCGAGCATTTCAGGTGTTGTACTGACCTCCATCGGTGTTGCCTGATTTATGAATTTGCTATACTACCAACGCAAGTAACGACTTTAGATGTGATATGTAAATATTAAAGTTTCAAAACATAATATTTAAATTTGCAGAAATAAGAAGATTTTTAACTGAGCTATTTTATTGGAATGATTTACCTACTACTGATATAAATCTATTTATTATTTAGGATATCAACTGTAGAAATATTATTATTTTATGTAATTCATAATTTATTAATTTTTTCCGACCAATGCTGCCTATTAAAAATATATGATAATCAACTAATTTTTTTTTTCATTAAGTGTGGCGAGTAAGATTTTATCATAGGAACAGTTCTTGGAAAATTTGTTATATCAATCAGTCTTTGTATTCCTTCACTAGAATGATAAATCTGAATGTTTAAAAAGGCGCAATTTAATTCAGTTATGTTATTATAAAGTGAGGATGCGTGGGTTGGAAAAAATTCATTTAAAATTCAGGTGTTGGTTTTATGGAAAAACGCTCGGCCACTTCGGTTTTTTTTGGACTGCGATTTTTGCGATGATAAACTCATTTATACAGGGTGGGCCAGAAATAAATTGCGACCATCAACTTCATATTTTCAAATGGAAACAATTGTTTTTATTTTATTTTTGAATTGTTCATTGAATTCTAAGTATTTTTCATGTACAATATCCTATACCGAAAATTAACACATTAAAAAAGTATATTTATTTCTAAAGTTAACAAAACAACGGTAAAAATAAGGTGTTTGCTAGTTTGAACCTATTTAGTTACATCTGGTTTTTATAATTGTTGGCAGTATTTTAGTCACATGAATGGAAACCCTTTTTAACCGACCTCCAAAAAGGAGGAGGTTATCAATTCGTCGCGTATTTTTTTTTCGCTTTTTTTGTATGTATGTTACCTGATTTATTCTCCTGTGGTGCACTATTTTGAATGAATATGGTCTTGTTTAATAGAGTATATATCCGGATTGGTGAAACATCAAATTTTGGAAAAGAATTCTATCGGTAAAGTGGTAAAATTTATCAATGAATACTTGCGTGCATGGAAATCGACCAATATCCCTAATATTTTAGGCGATTTTTCGATAACTCCTTATGGATGTGAATAGTTTTTTAATGTTTAATCTATTAAGGAAGATCCTTAAGTGATCTGATATACTTTTCTGCGACGTCCAACTTGCAGTTTTGCAGAATATCGCCGATAATTCCAAATTTCTTATCCAAAATTTCATCGAAATGAGATAACAGACATTTCCGCATAATTATTTTAATTCCAACAATAGTGCGGTAATTTTAGACACTGGAAGTTTTAACTACGAATTTGAAAATTTTCTATGTACATTTCTAGCATATAGGTAGTAAAGCATAGTATTTTCGGCTCCTTAAATCAATAAGTAAGTAGTAAGCTCGTTTTGTTTGTATACCTGGCAAATACCTATTTAAATGCAAATTTTTTCCATTTTGCGAAGACGGTGCTTTTGGTTGTCACATTCTCCCGGCCTAATAGAACATTCAGTGACAACATGTCAAACTTTAAACTGCTATTTGGTGCCTTTATAGACAGGGTGTTTAGTTACAGCAAACAAAATCACAAAGTAAAGTGATAGAAGGAGTTGCATTTATATGAAGATTGAAATATAGGACGGACTAGAACGATAGTGGTCCGTAGGCAGCCGTATATACAGGATGGTTGAAATGTAGGGTGGACTGGACGTTTGGTGGTATGAAAATGTTGGAAAAAATGTGAAATTAATATTATATAGGGTGATTAAAAAACTGTTATATGATGTGGACATAAGCAAATCATATAAAGGATTGTTGAAATATATGCTGGAGTTGAATTATATTTATACAGTGTGATTAAAAAATTGGTTCTTTTATATCCCATAAGTGTGGAGAGGAATTAATGTTACACAGGGCGATAATATAAAATGTTAAATATGAAATAATTTATGGGGTAGCCCACAAGGAGTTATATACTATGGTTGAAACATAGAACGGATTTGACTCCGTAAATATGGGATGGATTCTACTCCGTCCCATAGTTTACAGAAGGCAGCTAACAAATTTATGTGGGCAGTTGTATGTACAGGATGGTTGGTACATAGGTTGGATTGGAATTATCTATAGTTATACAGAGTTATCAAAAAAAGTTGAAAAAAGTTTACATGGCGTAGTCCATAAGGCATAAATATATTTTGGGTTTATTAAGTCAACGCATACTAGTACATTTTGTTCGTAAAGATTTACGTGTCAGTTTTAGATTTGCTTGGAACCGGCTTCAAAATATACTAGATTGGTAGGTAATTAATTTGTACAGAATGAACACCTTTTAATGTTTACATTTTTTACTTCCTGGGTAGGTACCTAACACCATTGAATGTGTTATTTATTTGCTACAGTTGTATTTTGTTATAATTATTTTTAGCTTTTTAGTTATAGGTAGAAGTCGCTTATATATTTTTTTAATGTTTTATTTGTATGTATGTTACCTGATTTCTTCTCTTATTGAGCACCGATGTGAACAATTATGATCTTGTTTAATAGAGTATATATCTGGATTGGTGAAACTTGAAATTTGGGAATAGAATTCTTTTGGGAAAGTGATGAAATTTGTGAATGAACACATGCGTGCATGGAAATCGACCAATTACCTAAATTATTGTTCGATTTTCATAAAACCCTTTGTCGATGTGGATAATTTTTTAAGTGTAATCTATTAAAGATGATTCCTAGGTGGTCTTATATCCGTTTCTGCGACTTACAACCTACAGTTTTCCAGAAAATCGCCGGAAACTCCAATATTCTTATCAATAATTCCATCGAAGTGACGTAACTGACATTTCTTCAAAAATATTTTAATTCCAACGGAATAGTGCGGGAATTGCAGGCACTGGAAATTTTAATTGCGAATTTGAAAATTTTCTATGTACATCCCAAGCACAGAGCTAGTATAGTATAAGATTTTCGACTGGTCAATGAGTACCAAGCTCATTCTGTTTTTATACCTGGCAAATACCGATTTAAAAGAACATTTTTCAATTTTGCGAAGACGGTGCTTTTGGTTTCGCCTACTCCCGACCTAATAGAAAATTCAGTGACAACACAAGTCAAGCTCTAAACTGCTATTTGGTACGATTATACACAGGGTGTTTAGTTGGAGCAAACAAAACCACAAAGAAAATTGATAAAAGCAATAACAATAGCACAGAGGCATCGGTCGAATTCATATCGATATATAGAATAAATAATTTATCATTTCTTTGTGCAAATTTCACAGCGGATTCAACCATACAGTAAAATTTTCCAGAAGTGTTTGTTCATCACAGTAAGTTAAGAGCAATCACTCCTAATATCAAAAATTCAATTTAATATGTAGTTTTGGGAAGTTTCGATAGACTGCTATGATTGAGTATCACAAAGAATATAATATACATACATACAGAGCAAATAATTATATAACATAGCCATCACTAGTTGAATGTTAAAATAAAGCTATACCTATAAGGTAGACCATTAGCAGTTGAATTTACAAGTTGCTTAGAATATAGATTGGAATAAAATTACGGGTATACTGGGTTATTAAAAGTTATATTGGGTGACAATAATTACAATCTTTATAAAACGTTTGGACAAGACAACGTCTGTCTGGTCAGTGAGGTAAACATATTTTTGGCTTATTAAGTTAACGCATACCAATTCATTTTGTTCGTAAACTTTTACCTGTCAATTTAAATGAAAATGTATCATTCTGAACTGTTGGGGTTTTCGATATAAACCGGTTATACATACAAAATAAAACATTTAAAAAATATATAACCGACTTCTACCTATAACTAAAAAGCTAAAAATAATTATAACAAAATACAAATCTAGCAAATAAATAACACATTCAGTGTTGCTAGGTACCTATCCAGGAAGTAAAAAATGTAAACACAAAGGTGCTCATTCTGTACAAATTAATTACCTACCAATCTAGTATATTTTTGAAGTCGGTGCCAAGCAAATCTAAAATCCTTCATTGCGTACTTATCTACTAATTCATCAATCTTGATTGTTGCTGTAGGTAATGCTCCGATCATGCTTTATAAAAATTAATTTTATAATGTTTTTCACTTTTTTTACAAATATTCTTTTGGAAGCATTGCTATATAGTCAATAATTTACAAATTATAAAGGACAAAAAGTTTAATATTGTTTGTTATGCTTTATTGTCTAAAAATACAAAATGAAATGTATTGGTTGGTAGCTGATGCATTTAATATATTATTCAACAAACAATCAATTTAAAAATAGAAAGGATTCCGGCTTTCTAGTTCGAGAGTATCAGTTTGTTTAAACCGAGAACACAAAACTCAAATTCAAAATATGAAGAGGGAAGCTGAAACGAAATTTATTAAATACAGATAATTTAATGAATGAGGCAGGTTTAGTATAAAAATCAAAAGCGCATTATAACAATAAATTCAGAGAAATAAAAACGAAACAAATTTAATTTAATGTAAAATGCTGAAATATTTTTGAGATATATAAAGAAAGAAGAGTATAAAGAAATGTCGAAGCACACATAAAATATTTGAATGATGTTATGGCAGTTACACACAGTAACTAAACTCCGTACATTTTACAACAATTATTAGAAAAATCCCTTTTAACATTATCATTCATGGGCGAAACTTATATGGCAACAAATTCTTCTAAAAATACATTATTTTAGGATTTAATATGATGAGCTAGTTTTCTTTTCAGGTTTTTTGACGTTTTATTGTATTTTTAACGTTTTTGATGTTTTATGACATTTTTGATATTTTTGAGGTTTATGACATTTTTGACGTTTCATTTATTTCTGGTATTTCTGATATTTTTGTATTTTTTCACATTTTTGTATTTTCACTCATATCTTTATTTTTGGCGTTTTTTTAGATTTTTCTCGTTTTATGTTTTTGACACAATAACTTTGATAATTTTGTCAAATTTTATATTATTGTGATGTTTTGGTGTATTTAATATTCTTAACGTTTGAAGGTTTATATATTTTTTTTCCATTTTTTGGAATTTATTGTTACTTTATAGGTCTTAACTATCATTTGAAAATTTCAACATTTTCTAATTTTTAAAAATATTGCCTGCACTAAATCTGATAGTGACCCCACCCCCTCACTACTGGCAAACATTTAAGAACAGATTCAATTTATCACCTCTCATGCAATGAATAAATACTACATATTCTATTTATCGGCTACGTGATGATCGCTAAGTTATTAATTCATTTCTAGTCATTTGAGGAGAAGTGCATGTATACCAACTTTCGCGCCTGCATCTTTTTTGATGCTAAAAAATTGCAGACACCCATCGTCTTTCTGCAATAACACAGTTTTCGTATAATGACCCATCAAATTTAAGGAACTAATATTATAATTCTCATATCTGTATTATTTTCGGTTCCCAAAGTAGTTATTTTGTCTATTCATTGGGTTTTCTCTCCTCCAAATTTTTTCCTGTAACAGATAAGTATTTAAAAATTGTATATGTATAACAAAGTGTAGTAAGGCAATTTCGTAAAATTGCCTGGATTACTGGCTGTCTGTACAGAGATTCTTCCTCACAGTTTTTCTGAGAGAAAGAGATGTCTATAAAATGATCAACCAATATTCCTGTATATAAGTAATGTATTGTATATACTTATCTGTGTATGGAGACGTTTCAACTCCGAGTCTGGAGTCGTTGTCAATCGTTTAGTGTTGTTTTCGAGGTTTTTTTCTAAAAAATTTTCGCTTTGATTTTGAATTTGTTGTTTGTCAAAAAAATTTTTATACAGGAATACTGGTTGATCATTTTATAGACATCTCTTTCTCTCAGAAAAACTGTGAGGAAGAATCTCTGTACAGACAGCCAGTAATCCCGGCAATTTTACGAAATTGCCTTACTACACTTTGTTCTACATATACAATTTTTAAATACTTATCTGTTACAGGAAAAAATTTGGAGGAGAGAAAACCCAATGAATAGACAAAATAATTCAGGACCTCCTCAACAATCTTTTCGAAATTACTCTCAAAGTAGTCATTTTTTCTTGAAACATTCACCGCTTGCACGCTATCGTATACCTGAATGTTCACAATTTGATAAAACTCTGTTGATTTTAGAAGAGTATGTATATCAAGATTCACACCAGTATTACTTTCTATTTCGGATATATTAAATTCTTTCTAAAACAATAGTAACCCCCTTTTTATCCATTTTGACAAAATGACGACTTACGTATTACTTCATTTAAAAAAGGACTCATTTCCCCTCCTGACCCCCATGAGTTAATTAAATTTTTGCAGAATGACGATACTCTTTATTATTTGTTTGGAGAGAGTATATACACCAATTTTCACGTCTTGTTTTTCTGGACAGGGACAATCTAATCAGCTGGCGACATGAAATATTTTTGTGCAAATTTTATTTTTATTTATATTTAAGAATTTATTAAATAATGTTTAAAATTTTGGGGCCTTAGCTTTTGATGACTCTTTGTTTCTTTCCTCAGGACTTGGATTCGGGGTTAATGTATCTATTTATTTATTCTATTGATTCACTTATAACATATATGTGTTATTTTATCAACAACATTTATTGAAACCTAATTTTCTCAGACTATTAATATGTTATTATCTAATCATTGCCACTGTACTGAACTCATAACTATAATTTATTGTGACATTAGACTTTTTTTAAATTATATTTACCAATCTTTTTTTTCTGGATATGGACATGAAATATATTTTACAACCTATCAAATATATATAAAAATCATGAAAATCGGTGGAGCCGTTTCGGAGAAGTTCGATCACAAACACCGTCTCACGATATTTTTACATATTAGATATGCCTTAACCTTAAATAATGCTACTATATAAACCGCGATTGCTCTAAAACGCATATTCTGACATTCATGAAAGTCATAATAAATATTTGTTTAAATCGGATCTTGAAAACTCACGTATAGTAGAAAAATAGTTTACATCGGTTCTTTGAAAAGTAGTATTTTCAGTATTCATGTCATATTTATTTTCTATTTGAAATCTAAAAAAAAATAATGATCATTGTTAGGTTTTCTATTATGTATTTCTGCAACAAATTATTAAAGTTGAAGTAGTCACGTAGTTTTGATAAACATTTACGACTATAATCCAAGATTTAAACTGATATTTATTACGAAATAAATAATAGTGTCTTTCAAGCTCATTTAACCACGGTGTATAAACAGCGAGAGGATGTTTGTTTCCACAATATGCCCTCCATTGATTTCGCCCTTAGGTATATTCAGTCAGCCCCAATTATATAAATAAATTCCTAACAACTAAAATTCACCCATCTACAATCTTAAATCCCACCCAAAATCGAAAAAGTTGAATATTTTCATAAAATAGCATAACCCATGAAATCGAAATTTGCAATAAAGACCCAAAACCTTATTAAAAGACTGAATAATTTTACATTTAATTAGATCATTGAATTCTCTAGAATACAAATTACTATTATGAAAATCTGTAAAATTAAATTAAAAAATATATCGCTTAGCTTTACCCACAGCAAATTTCAATACGAGATGTAACAGAGAAGAAGAAGTAGAAGAAGAAGACCTGATAACAAGTTACCGTTCAAATTCACAGCGTTGCTAAAATTTGGAGGTTACAACGACGAACGTACAACCCGGATGTCACAACTCACTTGTTGTATCACTCTTAGGCAACACTAGCTCCAGTGGTGAACCCTTGAACTAAATGGGCGACTCGAGGATACTTTAGATGCGTTTAAGCCTCTACTAAAATTTTGCTGATTTTACATTCTGTTACCATACAATCTATAAATATTTTCAAATAAAGGGAAATCGTTGTGACCTCCAAAATCGGAGGTAGTAGCGTCATATATCAAGTGACAACGTATATCGTGTATCTGCTTCTGAGGCCACAACGATACCTCTATACATCTATATATATATATATATATATATATATATATATATATATATATATATATGTATAATATATGTATTTGTTTTTAAGTTTTCGCGGGCACTAAATGTTTTAGGTTTCGGCAGAGTCACATCTGCCCTCTTCGGTTCGCATAATTCTCGTAGCCTTCTAGTATTCTGCTTTCGCTTCTAGTTACTCGAATATTAAGATTTTCAGAAGCGCTCGCGCTGTTATATAGTCGCGGCTCGGCCCCTATTGGTAGGCACCGTGAATGGCTGCGTGTGATTGGCCCTGGGCGCTCAGTGGGCACGCCTCCCGCCTGCTGATTTTTTATCTCCGGTTGAGTTGTTATTGGACGGGACCGGACCGGTACGGTGTTTAATATAATTTTCCAACAATTCGATAAGTTCTGAATTTCATTGCGTGCGTTTAGACTGTGAGGCCTCTTCGCTATTTCCATTGCCTCTCTTACGAGTCTTGATTTCGGGTGTTCTATATTTGCCAGTACTCTGGTGTTCTCAAAGTCTATTCGGTGTGACAACGTGGTGGCGTATTCCGCAATGGATGTTCTTTTTTCGTGCTTTATTACAGCATTCTGGTGTTCATCACGTCTAGCTTGAATTCTTCTATTAGTTTGCCCCACATAAGTTTTATGACAGTCTGCACATGGAATCTCGTACAGTCCCTGTTGTTCTAAAGGGATCCTCGTTTACCGAGTCCTCAACACCGTGCTTATTTCGCTGTCTGTATTGATAATTCTCATGACCACCCAGCCCAACTACAAGCCGTCGTCAAGACTTTAGTAACCAGATTACAAAGACTAGCTGACCAGGATAACATCAAACAGGAAATGGACAGTTTAAAAACATTGACAAAACGGATTTACAGACCGAAATATACAAAGGGCCCTAAAGTCAAAACCGAGACAAACAGAGGAGGAGCATGAGACACCAATAACCAAGGCTTATTTACCGTATGTCAAGGGGACCACGGACAGTATTGCAAGAATTCTACGGAGACACAATATCGATACTATTTTCAATATAGACAGAAAAATAAGCACGGTGTTGAGGACTCCGAAGACGAGGATCCCTTTAGAACAACAGGGAGTGTACGAGATTCCATGTGCAGACTGTCATAAAACCTATGTGGGGCAAACTAATAGAAGAATTCAAGCTAGACGTGATGAACACCAGAGCGCTGTAAGAAAGCAGGATAAAACAACATAAATTGCGGAAGACGCCACCACGTTGTCACACCGAATAGACTTTGTGAACACCAGAGTACTGGCAAATATAGAACACCCGAAATCAAGACTCGTAAGAGAGGCAATTGAAATAGCGAAGAGGCCTCACAGTCTAAACGCACGTAATGAAATTCAGCACTTATCGAATTGTTGAAAAATTATATTAAACACTGTACTGGCCCGGACCCGTCCAATACCAACTCAACCGGAGAAAAAAAATCAGCAGGCGGGAGGCGTGCCCACTGAGCGCCCAGGGCCAATCACACGCAGCCGTTCACGGTGCCAAGCAATAGGCGCCAAGCCATGACTATATAACAGCGCGAGCGCTTCTGAAAGTCTTAATATGCGAGTAACTAGAAGCGAAAGCAGAAGACTAGAAGGCTAGGAATTATGCGAACCGATCTGAAGAGGGCAGATGTGACTCTGCCAAAACGTCGTCATTTTACCATCGATCCCGACAGGGATCAGTTATCAACTACGCGGATGAATTCCCGGAAACCACCTAAAACATATATATATATATATATATATATATATATATATATATAGGCAACGACAAAGCGGTTAGGTACCATTTCCTCCTGTGTTTCTCAACTAATTTTCAAATAAATAAATTTTGATTAGTTTAGTAGCTATTGACGACCTTTAATGCAGAATATATGAGGAATCTTTATTTATATATTTTAAAATAAGTAATTTAAAGATAAATTATTAATAAAATTTAGGTTAGTGGCACCCACTATGAACAAGTAGCTTAATCTACTGTTAATATGACAGCAGTCAACAGTAAAAATCCAATTGTGGACAATCTTAGCGTGGTATAAAAAATATTACTAAAATAATCGACTATTACTTACAAAGATGTATGCTGTGAAAGCCTTCTTTTTTATTCATTTATGACGTTAATTTTTTATAAAAACAATGACGACAGCAATTACTGATGTGACCAAGTAGAACGCGCATTTATAGAAGAATCCAGATCAAAAGTTTTATGTAAGTACAGAATTTAGAGATTATAAAGTTAATTGATACATTTGGTTTCCGAACCTCAAGAGTTAAGTATGTTCATTCTTTCAGTCATGAATGTCTCACAAATCTAATAATAATTTGCATATGCATCCATTATCAAAAGTTACTGAAACACTCAGGACATGTCATATGCAAATATATTATTAATTATTTACATTTATGCCATGTGTAAATAAAACTTGAATAAGTATTACAGTATTAGCAATAAAATAAGACGAATCAATTTGTAATTTCATTTGATATAAGGTAATCTTATCAATTAGTTTTATCATCTCATCTAATAAAATGTTAAAAAAATATATAACCGACTTCCAAGTATAACTAAAAAGTTGAAAATAATTATAATGAAATACAACTCTAGACAATAAATAACACATTCAATGTTGCTACTTTATATAATTATTTTGTCTGCATATAGATGAATACTTTGTCAGTTTTTTAGCGTGTAGTTAATATGATTCATTTTGTATTGTAAATGTACTCCACTCTATTGTGTTATCTGTATTCAGTAAGTGATCTTGTATCAAACAGTAATAACTGTGTATATATTTATTGTAAATGTACCTGCAATCACTGTGATAATTATGCAAATGTACGCTCAAGTAACCTGACGGATTCCATACATTGTAAGCTATGTCATATTTGGAAATAAATATCTTATCCCGACTTGACCATACAATGTATCACACTCCCTCTAAGGCACGCTATGAGTGCATTTAGGGGAAAATTCACTAAACCCCAGATATCCTAGATATCAAAAGGGTTTAGCTCTGAGGGAGCCCTTGCCAGGTTTTCAGGCCCGTGGTTGGAGTCGTGGCGGCAGTTTCCCATAAATTTACGGTCCGTCCGGACTGTTCTTAATAGGACTGCTTTTTGCGTTTGTTTGTAAAGATGTTCGTCCAGACCTAGGTATTTTAAATTGTTTAATAGATGTTTTGGGACTAGTCCTGTCGTTGACATAACAATTGGTACAATTCGTGTGTTGTTCATGTCCCACTGAGTCTTTATTTGAAATTCCAAATCTCTATATTTGCTTATTTTCTCAGCTTGCTTGATATTTAAGTTATTGTATAAAGAACGACACGATGATGTGGCAAAAATACTTCACCAGGAACTAGCACTGAAACTTGAGTGATCACAGTCGGTAAGATTACCATACTATAAATACAAACCAGAATCTGTTTTAGAAAATAACAACTACAGACATAGCAATTCCTAACAACAATAATATAAATATCAAGCAAGCTGAGAAAATAAGCAAATATAGAGATTTGGAATTTCAAATAAAGACTCAGTGGGACATGAACAACACACGAACTGTACCAATTGTTATGTCAACGACAGGACTAGTCCCAAGAAAACATCTATTAAACAATTTAAAATACCTCGGTCTGGACGAACATCTTTACAAACAAATGCAAAAAGCCGTCCTGTTAAGAACGGCCCGGACGGTCAGGAAATTCATGGGAAACTGCCGCCACGACTCCAACCACGGGCCTGAAAACCTGGCAAGGGCTCCCACAGAGCTAAACCCTTTTGATATCTAGGATATCTGGGGTTTAGTGAATTTTCCCCTAAATGCACTCATAGCGTGCCTTAGAGGGAGTGTGATACATTGTATGGTCAAGTCGGGATAAGATATTTATTTCCAAATATGACATAGCTTACAATGTATGGAATCCGTCAGGTTACTTGAGCGTACATTTGCATAATTATCACAGTGATTGCAGGTACATTTACAATAAATATATACACAGTTATTACTGTTTGATACAAGATCACTTACTGAATACAGATAACACAATAGAGTGGAGTACATTTACAATACAAAATGAATCATATTAACTACACGCTAAAAAACTGACAAAGTATTCATCTAACGAGTACAGTTCTTTCGTTATTAAGAAATTCTTTAATTTTTTTTTTGAAAATATTGACGGAACAGCAGTTTCTATAAGACCCCTTCTTTCCTTCAACTCCAAAAACTTATTGTACATAACCGAATATTCTAATTCTTACAAGCTCTTGATACATTTACCTAATCAGTTGTCAGTACTATGATGCTATACTTCCAACATTTTGGTACGCCATTGCGTATCCATTGTGACTATGGTAGGGAATTTGACAACGCCATATTCAAAGACTTGTGTAAACTGTACGACATTAAACTAACTTATTCAAGCGTAGGACATCTGCAAACAAACGGCTCTGTAGAACGATTTCATTCTACTTTGTTAGAAATGATTCGAATCCATAAAGCCGAAAATCCAGACGAACATCCCCTAAAGGTACTCCCGTATGCGATTATGGCTTGAACAATCGCATTTCCTATTACTACAAAGTAACCCGCGAAAAAACTGACTTACAAAAGCAAAAGGTTAAAGAACGTTTTGATAAACACGTTTCCGACAAACTTCCCGAATTTAAAATTGGTGAAGTTTACGTCAAGGAATCCCAAATTAAAGACAAACTTCATAACAAATTCAACGGTCCATTCCAAATTTTAGACATTCACAATAATTCAGCCACGCTCTTAAATCTCAAAACAAACCAACGAACGAAAGTTAACTTTGACAGAATGAAACTCTATTCTGAAAACTAACTTTCTTTTAAGGTTACTACTGCTGTTTGGATCAGCAGTCTCACAGTTCAACATCAAACCAATAAACAACACTCTTGGTATTTACTATCACGACGAAACTAGAATAGTTATTTCCAACTATAAATGGACATTACTAGTTCATCGTAACTTGACGATACTTTAATAAATCTTTGAAAACAACAACAGAATCCTCAAAACATTAGAAAACACTGTCGATCTCATCCCAGGTGTCAAATTTCATGACACAAGTGCATTCCGAATTAATGTACAAACCCACATCAGTCTCTTATCCCAAATTTCAGATTCAATTAAAACTAAATTTTCAGAAATATTCATGGACACTAAAAGATCTAAATGAGGACTAATTAACGGTGTAGGAACTATTTTTAAATCCATTACTGGAAACCTTGATGCAACCGATGGCGCATTCTTCACAGATAGTATCAATAAACTTAACCTGGAACAATTACAAGTAGAGAATCTCCTAAATCAAATAAGCGTAACTACTTCTATTATCAAAACTTTCAATGAAACCATACAGAAACTCCAAATTGACGAAGCAAACTTTAACGAGAACATTGACGCAATACATACTCTAAACGACAAAATAGCCCTTATCCAAGCAAAACAGTCATTTTTGGGAATATGCGAAAAATTAATGGCAAGCTGTTTATTTCTTGAGGATGACCTCAATGATATTTTAAATTCCATAACATTTGCTCGCTTAAAAATAATTCATTCCTCAATAATCACACCATTTGATAAAGTCACTACAGGAAATTTCGCAAAATCTTGTCAAAAACAATCTACCGTTACCCGTCAGATATTCAAGTGTCGCCCAATATTTGGAAGTAATCGAATTAGAAGCGTTTCAAACTAATTCAGATTTAGTCTTTATTTTGAAAATTCCTCTTGTAGAGCAACAATTCTACACCGCCTACCACTTATATCCTATCCCAATTTTAGATGATAGAACTGGTTTTCATCATATTCTTTCATTCACACAAAAATATATTGCGCGAAACGATGATTCTTTAATGTACATACCCATTAAGGACCTGAGTGTATGCAAGCCACTAACTCCACAACAAAAACTGTGTTCTGAGTTATATGCCTACCCCATCGACGACTCCAATGCACCCTGCGAAGCTCAACTTCTGAAGAACATCCGTAGTGTACCGGAGAGTTGCCAAAGCTCCGTTGTATTCAGTGAAGGATACAATGTCCAGAGACTAGAAATCAACACGTGGATTGTTATAGTGTCCGAACCCTTACATGTGACAATTAATTGTGCGGGAATATATACTAAGACAATAGTTTAACAAACAATACCATTATTCGCTTACAATCAGACTGCAGTGCTTTCGTGGGAATCACAAAAATACAAGCGGAACCTCAAAAACTTATAAACATTTCCGACAATTCATACCCGGTATTAATCCCTTACAACTGTTGACGAACTATCCATAGCGAGCTATAAATTGGATCAATACTCTAGGGACCTGGACGACCTTATCAACCAGCCATTTGTAAACAGAAACATATCCTGGTTTACATACGCTACGATTACAATAATCATAATCACTGTTGTTGCATACGTTTCAGTTAAAATCGTAAAACACGTCAAGAAGCCACCAAGGGATGAAAACTCCACTGCAGACAACCTAAGGACCTTCCCAAAACCACTGTCCAGACTCGTGCCAAAATTGAGGCCTATGATTCAAGATGGATCCCAAATGGACAGCCCAATTTGATGTCGTAACATCAACTTTTCTTTATAAGGGGGAGCTGTTAGGTGTTAATTGTACACACGTGTATGATGCAACGGTATCATATTACGCTGACAGCTTCCTGGTAATTCGATGTTAACGTGGGAACGCATCGTGGGAATATCTTTTCGCTGACTTCAGCTTTTATAAAAACATAAATACAACCGAAGGGATCCCACGGTCGTCATTATAATATTTTATTTTGTCCAGATAGTTTAAGTTTCAATTTACATTTCATTATTTTTCCAAGTTAAAAGTGTTAATTTTTATTTTTATGTTTTGAATAAAATAATTTTTTTTAAAAGTCTAAAGTGAATTCAAAGATATTATATATATATATATATATATATATATATATATATATTTAACAGATTATTTATCTCAGTAGACTTATGTAATACCGCTAAAAGTAAATCATTCAGGAAATTATAAAGTAAACTTTACATCATTAAAGCTTACCAGTATCCCATATTGCCAACTGGCACTAATAGTTTCAGTTACATGAATCACCATTTTTCTCAATGAAATATTCAAAAATATGTAGTAGAGCTTCCTATTTTTTATGTTCCAGTTATAAAATGGAGCACTGCAACAAACATCAAAAGTTTTCGCGAACTAAAAATAAAAATATATATTAGATACAATTATTAATAATATCTAATGATGCAGCGAAAGTCAGAACAAGACTAAAATTATGTTTATTTTGAATCTTCAGTAAAAATCATATTTTTATTAATGTCATTGCAGTACCCATTCATTTTTTCTTTGAATTTCTCAGAAATATTTCCATTTGTTTCTGGGTTATTTCTAGCTGTTTCATAAATCCATCTATTCCCAAAGTTGGTTTTATAGTAAATATGTCTGGAATCTATAAGAATACAAAAGAGAACCACAATAGCTATAAAAAATAACCTAAATTTCTATCAAAAAATTTAGGTCATTTTTTTATTTCAGGAAAAGTCGCTACACTATCTTGTAATTGTTAGAATTAAGCGTTTATTAAATTTTCATTATCTACTCTTGATAATTATACCTAAAAGAGTGTTTTCAGTGCTAAACAAATCATACAGATTATTAAATAATGTTCCTAAAGTAAACAGTTATTGTGGTTTTCTTTTAGCATTGCAAGATTCCAGACATATTTACTCTAAAACAAATTTGGGAATAGATGGATTTATGAAACAGCGGGAAATAACCCAGAAACAAATGTAAAATATTTCAATATTTCTGAGTATTCAAAGAACAAATGAATGAATACTGCAATGACATTATATGTTTTTTTCTGAAGATTTAAAAAACATGATTCATACAAAGGAAGAATTAAAATTATGTTATGGTTCTTGCACTCATATGACATAAACTTTACTTTCTCGGCAAAATTGTATAAGGTAATGTTAAAACAATTTAACACAAGGCAGTTCTGTTCAGGTGTTCTTTATTAAGTCCTATCACAATGACAGTTTCATCAGGCAATTTTAATCAGAAAACCTACAATGAAACATGTTCCGTGAATTACATTGTACATTCTATTGTGAAATTGAAAATTAGTCTTTAGTCTTATTATTAGATGAGTTTCTCATTTTAATATATGTGATGTTAATTTATTTTCTTCTTGGTATTCTTGTATTTTTTTGATGTCTTTATTACTTTTTAACAATTTGTTTTTATTTTGAATATTTAACAAAAAAGCTTCTCAGTTATTGTTAATTGAGGATATTTTCCAATATTTTTCATTTCGAAATATTAATTTTTTCTATAAATAGGGAACCCTAATTATCGGCCCTCAACATATAACCAATAATCAAATTTTCATAATATTCACGTTTTTATTCATTTTAAGAATTAAGGTCACAATCTCGTGTTTGTAATTTTTTGGTTCCAGAATACAGCTAATTTATCTAATATTTTGTAATAAGGTTTGACTTATCATGAGCATTCAGCTCATAAATATTTTCTGTGCATGTTATTTTTAAAATATTACCTAATAATTACTTAGTTTGTGATATAGAATGATATTGAAAGACGTTGAAAGTGAGTGTGAATATTTTTGAAAGTAAACCCACGGAATCTATTGTAAACGGAGTTTTAGATCTGGAATTAAGTGAAGTTAACATTTTAAGTTGATATATGCCTATAACTCGAAGTATGTCAGAAATGAACGAGACTAGAATCTTATAATTTATTTAAGATGTCAGGCATTAATGCTTCTTCAAAGCATTCTGGTGGATGACCAATGGATGATCAAGTTGATTTCGACAAGATCATCGCAATCATAGACAGATGATAAGATCAATCCTTGAGCCAATTGTACTAGGTACAACTAAGTGGAAAAACGCACAAAATCCGGAGAGATTCAACAAGTATTCAAAGCAGAGATTAGACGATTAGTACACCTGTTCTACCTAGATCTACCAGAGGAAACTAAAAATCAATTGACCACACAGAGTTTTATAAATGGCATCAGAGATCCCAGCAGTATAGTGATCAAGGACACCATCAATGGCCGTGCAATCACCATCATCTTTGACACAGACGCCAGGTCCAGAGTTTTGAGGACATCGGAAATCTGGCCAATCAACAACAGCATTCAGCTAAGAACAGTCACCGGCGAGTTCATGTCAATACAGTATGAGGCAGAAGTCGGGCTACAGATAGCGGACAACAGGCATGGGGGAGCCTGGTAGTAAAGATTGAGGACGATTTTATACTGGGTATGGACCTAATCAGCAAACATGGACCCGAGGTATGATGGTCAGCGACTTCCACAAATATTGTAGCGATATTCTCATCCAGAATTTCAGGGCGAACCGAACAAATTATTCATGGACAGCTAAAAAGAAATCCTGGGAACTGCGTTAGAATGATGGAGCCCGTATACTCAGCTCTAAACTACTTAGTTAGTACCGGACGAAACATACCAACTTATGTCCTCAACAACGACATCCGAATTGCCAATGGTAAAGAAATAACATGTCTCGAGCCGGTATACAATTTATCGCGAATCACTGGGAAATGTTTAATAGTCAAGATGGAACTACCGGTCGTGCAAACATCATCCAGCATAGAATAGATACCGGGAATGCTCAACCCATAAGAACCTAGGTGGCTACCATGGGCTTAAAAACAGGCAGTCGAGAAAAGCTTCGAGTCCATCTTACAAAATGGAGTTATTCAGTCATCAATTAGCCAGTGGTCTACTTCTATTGTTCTGGTGATAAATAAGGATGGAATCAACCGATTTTGCTTTGATTACAGAAAATTAAATGATATTACGAACAAAGACACCTATCCACTCCCCCGAATCGATGACACACTGATCGCACTAGCAGTGTCCCGTTAGTTGTCCACACTAGTCCTAACGATTGGATATTGGAAGGTTGGATTACATGAAAACGACAGAGAAAAGACAGCGATCTCCACCAATAAAGGGCTGTTTAATTTCATGGTCATGCTTTTTGGGTTATGTCGTATAATGTAATGTAGGTTATGGGAGTTTGTTTTGACTTGGAGGACATGTGCTTAATATACGTCGACAACATTCTGGTCATGGGTCACACCTTCGAGGATTATCTGAAGAACGTCGACGAAGTATTTTCCAGAATTAAGAACGCCAAGGACCAAACTTAAACTGAAGAAGTTTTCCATGTTCTAAAAATAAGTAGTGTTTTGGACAACGTCGTTTCTGAGACAGGAATCCTCACTAAACGAGTACAAGATAGGAGTCATTCGTGAATGGCCGATGCCGAGAGACAAGCATGCACTACAAAACTTTTTGGGTGTCTTTTCGTACTACAACTTGTTGAGGGATTTGCCTCCATTGCCGCACCTAGGGATCAACAGACTACTGAAAAAGAAACCTTCCATTAGACTCTCGATTGTGAAACATAATTCAAAAGACTGAAGTCGACATTTTTTTCCAATTCTAGTGTTTCCTACGCGGTCAAGCATGTTCATCTTAAACACCGACTCCAGCAAAACAGGTTTGGGGGCCGTCGTAACCCAGCTGCAAGATGGTGAAAAGAGGGTGATAGAGAACTGGTCAGGTGGATGGAGAAATCACAGAAATACGATTTTAAGTTTGAACACTGTGTGTTGCATAATAAAGCGAATATATTGGAATATTCCTCCCGTTTCTCGTTATCTCCAGATCTCTGTTTCTCTTTCTTTGTGTCATTTTTAGTAATGAACATCAATGTCAATTTTCACTATTCAAGTATTAATCCTAATGTGTAAATTAGTTCTTCATTTAAATATAATTGCAAACGAACAAACGACCTGTTTGTTAATTTTTAAGTACAATATATATACTATATCTTGATTATAATAATTCAGAATTTCAAACCTGCTGAACTATTTAATATTCTAGCAAATTTTAACGAGGTCACTTTAGTTATAACATATTAAATTGTGGGAACACACTATTTAAGTGGATATTTTTTCAGTATCAAAGCGTCTCCAGACTATTCTTCTTTATAGCTGCTGAAATATAGTTTAATCTAACACATATTAAAAAATAACAAAACTTAACATTACAGAATAAGTATTTATATAGGTTGGTTCCTATTATAGAGGTTCCTAGGCATAAATAACATTATGTTATAATTGCACTTTTACTGTTGTTAAACACTTACACACAAACAAATAAATATGAACAATAAAAAGTGTTTCTTTCATATCTGCAATGTCATCAATCTTAATTGTTGCTTAGCAATGACATTACAAATCTATATATTATTTTTATAAGTCATGTTTTAGAAAATATGTACTTTATTTATGTGCTAAATCCTCCTGAGTAATAGATAAACAAGGATTGTTACTGACAGATTCCAACATTATTATTAGATTATTTAATATTTGCAACAAGACTGAGTGAAAAATATATGACAATTCCAACATATGGAATTGTATGTGATTAATGTTAAATTATTATATGTGTAGTTGTTGGTATTTTCTATCACTAATTATATGTAGTATGACTAATACATCATATGTACAGTGTAAAAGAGCTATCCTCAATTTCACTAACATGTAATTCAGAGCCGTCCTCAAATAATGTTGTCTAGTGACATAATCACCATAATTTGTTTACTAATTTTAGTTAGCACTGTGTGAAATCTTTATCAGCCATAACTATATCACCAACTTGCAAATAAATCAAGAAGACCAGACTACATACTAATTTATGAATCACTTTTCAACCTCCTTTTACCTTGAACTTCAGGACACGAACTTAACAGGTGTAATTCCTACCAAAAATGATATTATTTATAATTGATGCAACCTTAATTCTAGACAGTATATTGTGTGGTTAAGTATTGGTTAATTTTACGGGCTCGGATACTATGAAATTTAATAATACCTTCAACTAATAAATAACATCCTGTGTTAAATTCAATTATTGTTCAGATCTCCATAATATTATTAGGGACTTCGTGGGTTTTACAATAACTTTACACCGAAATTAAGTCTTCTTTATTTTTACTAAAAATTCACAATTCCTACTTGACCAATACTTCTAATAAATATTACAACGATGAGTCAAACGTACATGCGCTGTTTCACTACAGTCCGCTACTGGTGTCCAGCGGCATTTCTATTCTATCTCGTCGCTTTCGAATAGTTACCGTTCATAGAATAGAAATTTAGACCGGCCCCTCGATATTCATAATCGTACATACTGGAAATATGTTCTCTTTGCTAAGGATTTGTTTGTAGTGTTTTTAGTATGGTGAATAATTTCAAAAGAATTCCTCTATTAGTGGCGTTAATTAAATATTTTAATACTGCGCCCCCCTTTAGTCCTGATCGTCCCGATCAGATTTGTCTTGCCCATTACAGGGAGCTAGTCGATCCAAATGAGTTTATCTTGGTCCTCGGATTGCGGTCAATTCAATATACCACTTCGTTGATCTTTTAACTACTTCATATGGCTTTTCCCACGGGTGTGTGAGCTTTGGAGATTTGCCCCTACTCCTACGGGTGTTATAGCTTATCTCTCTGTTCGAACCCCACTGAAGTTTGCCGGCTGATTGAGTATAACATATGGACTTGGGACGCCCAAATAATATTCCTGCATTCTATTTTTGTTCTGGGTCCTTACTGGCTGCGCAGGTATCAAAAGTAATTTACCCAGTAATATAGGTTTTTATCCATCGTAGCCTGGATGTCGCTCTCTACTTGGATGATAGGATTAATTCAATACATGGTTTAGTCATGTGTTCCTTTACACATCGATCTATTATCTAATCTTCATGCAAATGCATACAAACCACTTAGATAGATAATTCCGAAAGGATGATGGACGGAGGTTACAAAGCGTTTGACCACTTATACTGTGTGGGTGACTGTTTCTGGTGGTGGTATAATTGCGTTGGCGAACTCTGACTGGTGGTCTGTCTGGCAACCTTACTCTGCAGTCACGTTGGAGATGCCCTATACGTTCCATTCCCGATAGAACATCCCAAAGAGTCGTCTCTGATTCTTCTTTAATAATGGAAACTACTTGTACCTTTGATATGGATTTTATTCCTTATACCACTAAACCTTGATATCTCCAATACCTAACCAATTGTTCTTTGACATCATCCTATAGGTCTGGATGCGCTAACTGTGTTCAACGGCTAATGTCGGCTACAAATCTTGTAATCTTTCCAGATTTTTGTGTGTTCCCTCTAGATTGCACTTGGTGTACTTGACTGAATGATTGATTGTGATATCTTTTATCTATTATTGAAATGATCTTTTCGAAGTTACCACGAAGTGGGTGGTTTCTTAACGAAATCTCCGTTCTGATACCTTCCACTTTTTAAGTCTTATTGAATGTCTAATCACTTGAATTTGGATAGTGTGAACGTAAAATTGTACTTTGCTTTACCTTATTCTCAAAACAATAACATTGAACTTTTATCATTTATTGCCTCATGGCTGATTCCATATTCTGCATTTTCTGTTTCACTGCTTTGTCACTTTGCATTACTAACTGCATTATTTGCTCAAGTTGATGTTGTTTTTAATTCAGTTTGTACTAATTGTTCCTTATGCATTTTTGAATCATCTAGCCGTTTTCTTCAAACCTCTAAAATAACTATTTAATTAAATTTTGTTGTTCGTCTTTCATTGTAATAATGATTTTAATTTTTCATGGTGTTGGGTTATTTTTCATCTATTGCCGTTACAAGATTTTCTAAATCAATTTTACATTTTGTTGAATTTCTTCCCGAATTCATTTCTCTTTTTGTCACGTTTTCCCGTTCAGCCTATCGGTAACTTGTTTAAATTGTTTCTCGCGAGTCCATTTCTGCCATACTTATAGTTGTTGCCTTAGATAAATTGAGACTATAAACTTCGCTTAATCGCCCTTCGGATCACTTATTACACCGAAATTATATCTCCTTTATTTTCACCACAAATTCGCTATTGGAGTGATACTTAATATAAATAGTATAACTATGAGTCAAAAGTACATCAACTGCTTCACTACAGTCCGCTGCTGACGACACAGGGTATTTATGATAAATCTCAGTCGTTTTCGATGATTTCCCATTCATACTATAATAATAATAATAATAATAACAGCCAGCGCTCACTCAAGCGGGACTGAAAAGACAGCGCATGGAATAGACTGGCGCCATGAATGAATTTATAATGCCCACGTTTTACAGAATTAAGAACCTTGGCCAGGACAAGACTGGATATCGCCAAATAATCCATCAAGAGTTCTGTCGTGAGTACCCAGAGCTTCAAGTTACTGAACAGAGAGTCGCAGATCAATAGCGTGTCATCTTGAGAAATGGCCTTATTTCGCCTGAACAACTAGACAGAATAAAGAGCGAAGTGGAGCGCGAACTATTTGGTCGAAATACAATCGATACAGAGCCTGAAACAACTTTGGCACTGACTAGACCAGTTCTTCCCAAACTAAGATCTTCTAAGAAATTGGGTATCGTCTTGCAGGCTATGAACAAATTTATCTTGCCAAACTATGTTTTAGGTGCTAATACATTAGAGTCGCTACACACAATCATCTACTGTGCTGGAACTTCCATCTGCACAACAATTGGGGTCGCAGTAAGACCAAAGCAAGACCCTCCCCAATTTAGACAAACAACTCGAATACCACCTTGGCAAAGAAGGCTTGAAGGGAAAATCAATTCTCTTCGGAAAGATGTTGGAAGATTGTCCGAATACCAACGAGGAGTCAAGAACAACAGAATAGAAAGGCTTGTCAATACTATCATGAACAATAACCGAATACACTCCCAGTGGGATGGAGAAAACATCACATCTCAGCAGTGTCTGGACAGTCTACGACAAAAGCTCTCCGTCTACACAAGCCGATTGAGAAGGTACAAAACCAGTAACCAACTAGAAACTAGACAACACACTTTTCCGACAATCAGAACAAGGGTTTTATAGAAAACTTAACAACACCAATAATAATGAAGCGCCTAGTTACCCCAGTAAAACAGACATCGAGGAATTCTGGAAAACACAGCTTTCCACAACAATCTCCTATAACTCCAGAGCCAGCTGGATTAATGAGGAGGAGGCTGCATTTCAGAATTGTGATGCCATGCAACACCAACCATTTACAACGGAAGACGCATCCAACATAATGAAGCACCTCCATAACTGGAAAGCACCAGGACCAGATGGTGTACAAAATTACTGGATAAAGAAACTGTACGCAACCCATGAAACACTAACAGTCCTTATAAATGACGTAATTACACAACCACACAAGATGCCTAGTTTCCTTACGCATGGTGCTACATATCTCTTACCAAAGGACAACCTATGTGCACAGGACCCAGCAATCTACCGACCAATCACTTGCCTTCCAACCTTATACAAACTCATAACATCGTGCATTAATCATCGCATTTTCAAACATTTTGAGCTGAACGACATAATTACTCAACAACAAAAGGGATGCGCCAAAAATCGAAAAATTCGATGGGCTGCAAAGAACAACTGATAATTGATTCCGTTGTCTGCAATCAAGCCCACGCCAAACGTCGAAATCTCTACATGGCATATGTGGACTACAAAATGGCCTTTGATTCAGTTCCACACGATTGGCTCATTAAGGTACTGAAACACTATAAAGTGAATAATTGTAATATTAACTTTTTTGAATATGCTATGTCCACCTGGCAAACCAAAATCGTACTGAATGAAGCCAACTGTTCGATACAAACTGACCCCATTCCAATCAAAAGGGGTATATTCCAGGAAGACTCTCTTAGCCCGCTGTGGTTCTGCCTTGCCATGAACCCTCTCAAACAAACTGAACTCGACTAATTTTGGGTTTAGTCTCAAACACAACAACGTACAAGCATTATAGATAAACCATTTGTTGTACATGGACGACTTAAAGTTGATGGCAGCTACGAAATTTGGCTTAGACAATGCCGAATTATTAATATAGTTAAAGGCAAAATACAGCAGGGGCACTTCAAAATGGGAGATGGTACCTCAATTGAATCTATGGGGGAAGGTCATACTTATAAATACCTTGGAATAAAGCACGCTCAACGTATTGATCACATGACTATGAAAAAGGACCTAACAGCAAAGTTTTATGGAAGGGTAAGACGACTGTTGAAAACTAAATTAAACAGTAAAAATCTGTTTCAGGCTATTAACACCTATGCGTATTCAGTGCTCAGTTACGCTTTCGGTATAGTTAATTGGTGCAAGACTGACATTGAACAATTACAACGAAAAGTTCGAGTTTTACTAACAAAAGCTCAAAATCACCACCCAAAGAGTTCTGTCGAACGTACAACTTTGCCACGGTATGAAGGAGGAAGTGGATTGACAGATCTAAGCAAACTATTCGATCAACAAATTTCCATTTTGCGTAGTCATTTCCAGAAACTCGCAGAATTTTCTGATCTACACAGAGTCATGTGCCTGGTTGATGACTCAACACCACTGCGACTGGCACAACAACATGTCCAATTACACCACCAGACAACAGATCAGAAACTGCTGAAATGGAAAGAGAAGCCCCTTCATGGAAGACATATAAATGACGTCAACCAAGATTATGTCGACAGTGCAGCGTCGAACTACTGGTTGATCTCTGGTCATATGTTTCCCGAAACGGAAGGCTTTATATTGGCAATCCAAGATCAAGTAATTCCAATTAAGAACTACCTAAAGTACATCGTTAAAGATCATTCTATTAACAACGACAGATGCAGGTACGGTTGCCAAACATCTGAATCTATCCAGCATATCACAGGAGGTTGTCAAGCGTTCGTTGCAACTGAATACAAAGAACGACACGATGCTGTGGCAAAAATACTTTACCAGGAACTAGCACTGAATTATCACAGTCGGTAAGATTACCATACTATAAATACAAACCAGAATCTGTTTTAGAAAATAACAACTGCAAGCTGTACTGGGACCGCACGATACTGATCGATCGGACAGTTGCTCACAATAGACCAGATATAGTTTTGGTAGATCAAATCTCTCGGAAAACAACTTTAATTGACATAGCAATTCCTAACAAGAACAATGTAAATATCAAGCAGGCTGAGAAAATAACCAAATATAGAGATTTGGAACTTCAAATAAAGACTCAATGGAACATGAACAACACACGAACTGTACCAATTGTTATGTCAACGACAGGACTAGTCCCAAAACATCTATTAAACAATCTACAATACCTCGGTCTGGACGAACATCTTTACAAACAAATGCAAAAAGCCGTCTTGTTAGGGACAGCCCGGACGGTCAGGAAATTCATGGGAAACTGCCGCCACGACTCCAACCACGGGCCTGAAAACCTGGCAAGGGCTCCCACAGAGCTTAACCCTTTTGATATCTCGGATATCTGGGGTTTAGTGAATTTTTCCCTAAAGGCACTCATAGCGTGCCTTACAGGGAGTGTGATGCCATACATTGTATGGTCAAGTCAGAAATAATAATATGACTTTATTTATATTTCCTCTGCGAAGTCTAGTACTGTGTACTACTCTACTTAATATTATATAATATATGTATTGACGCATTGATGAAGGTGAAGTATTATGTGTTATTTGAAATATTCTTTTAATCCCTTTTTGAACTTACAAATGCTAGATATATAGAAGTTAGACGGCAAAAGATTATAAATCCTTGAGGCATTATAAGAAAATGATCTTTTGAACATCGATGATTTATGCTTAGGAATTTCGAGGAAATGGCTCCTTCTTGTTTCCACATTGTGGATGGTAGATCTAAGTTTCATTTTGCTAATTACGTATTTAGGAAAATCATGCTTAAGTGTCTTGTAGATGAAATTTGCGAGATGTATTCTACGCTTATTATATAAATTACGCCAATCCAGTAATTGTAAATATTTTGTTACATGGTCATACTTTTTAAAATTAAATATATATCTCACACAAGCATTTTGTATTCTTTGTACCATTGACGTTGTGTGAGAATCCAAGCAGGGCCCATATATAATATCGGTATAATTAAGTTGGCTTAACACTAATGTTTCACACAACTGTTGTTTCAACTTTTTATTAATAATAAACTTATTTCTATAAAATTTTTTTAGTGCCATATAACATTTACGCGTTTTGTTTGTAATGTGTTCTTTAAATCTTAAATTTTCATTCACCATAAGCCCAAGATTTTTTACAGTCTCACCAGTCTCAACTCTAACGCCACCTATAACTATTTGTAAATTTTCTTTTGCGCATTTTTTATTGCTGCCAAAAAAATCCCTTGTGATTTGTTTGCATTAAGTTTCAGACCGTGCCTAGTTGAGTATTCATATAATTCATCAAGTGATTTATTAAAGTTTAAACATCTAGCTTTTTCATTTTCTCTAGTAAAAGATGTATATACTTGTGTATCATCTGCAAACTGGTGAATTTTACAGTCATTAGTAACTGAACTGAGGTCCATTGTATATATTAGAAAAAGAAGTGGTCCCAGAATTGAGCCCTGTGGGACACCTGTGCTAATTAATACAGCATCTGATTCACTTCCATCAATAACTACTTTCTGACATCTATGTGACAGATAGCTTCCAATAAATCCTATGACATTCTCTGAAAAGGAGTAAAATTTAAGCTTAGCTAGAAGCAATCCATGATCTAATGTGTCGAATGCTTTACTGTAGTCCAGTAGAACTAGAACTGACATTTCACCCTTATCTAAAGATTGAATTATATTATCCAGCACCTTGACTAGAGCTGAGACAGTGCCGTGTCCACTCCTGAAGCCCGTCTGGTAGTCAGAGAACATATTATTTTGTATTAAATGATTTGTCATTTGTTTAAATATTAACCTCTCTAAGATTTTTAACAGCACTGGTAGTTTGCTGATGGGCCTTAAATCTGCAAAATGATTCGTGTTTACCGTCTTGGGAAGAGGTGTAATGATAACATTTCTCCAGTTAACAGGGAAGTATTCCCTCAACATACAGCAGTTGTAAATATGCGTAAGATATGGTGTAATGTAAGGGCAACACATCCCTATCATAGCGAGAGTAATGCCATCTGAACCCGATACATTAGATTTTATATTAGCAATTGCATCTGTGACATCACATTCATTCACCACCTGCAGTTCATAGTTAGTTATATCTGCATTATATTTTTTGCTATTATATTCTTGAATTATGTGAGGATCTATATTTGCTACAAGTTCTTTGAAGAACATAGTGAGTTCATTAGTATTTTTCAGTCTGTCAGGAATAGAGTTAGCCATTCTGCCAGGATAAATATTAATATCTTTGAGTGCCTTCCATGTTTGTTTACTGTCGCCCGATTGATGAATAGCATTCAAATATTGCATTTTCTCGTCCCTTACTAACCTAACTAATCTATTTCTTGCTTGTTTATATGCTACCCAATCATTTGTACAATTAGTAATTTTAAACTTTGCAAGTAATTTGCTTCTTTCTCTTTTTAATTTAGAAATTTGTTCTGAATACCAGGGGGCTTTCGGTTTTGTAAACCGAACTCTACGGAAAGGCGCATGGCCGTCAAATATGTTAATTATGTTATTAGTTAATATACTAACTTTTTGATCAATATCATCCTCGTAAAACATTTTTTGCCAGGCAATTCTACGTAAGTCAGTAAGTTAAACTTGTCTTGTTCAATTGCTTTAAAGTTCCTAAATGTCCCATATTGTATATGATCTGACCGCAACCTAGTTTTTAGATCACAAAAAACAAGTTGGTGATCAGATACATCATGCATGTCAATATGCTGCACTTCACCATCAACAATATGCTCATTCGAAGTCGCTATTATGTCTAACAGCGTTTTACTTTTCGTCGTTATTCTAGTTGGATTTTTTACAATTTGTTTAAGATCAAAACATTTTAGAAGATTTACCAGATTTGTTTTATTTGTATTATTTTTCAGGTCTATATATAGATCTCCCATCAAGAAAATTTCATTAGGACTACTTGATAGCATGCAAGTCAATGAGTTTTCCATTTTATTTAAACTATTAATTAATTTACCCTTTGGTGGTTTATATACAACACCAATCTTATAATTTAGGCCCAAATACTTAACATTGAACCACATTTGTTCTACATCTTTGTTCATACAAAAACCTTTATCACTAACAATTACTTCTATTGATGATATAGCATATATTTAGTATACCTCCTCCATGCCCATGCTTATCTAATCTATATAATTTGTAATTATTAACCGACAGTACTTCATTTGAGGAGCAACCGTCTAACCAAGTCTCAGTGATTCCCACAATATCAATATCATATTTTGAGATTAAATGTTTTATTTCATCTATACTGGGAGTCAAAGATCTTACATCCACATGACCTATTCTAATTTTTTTTAACTTAAAACCCATTTACTGTTATATTTAAAACTCTAAACATATCATTGATCTCATCAATATTTTTAATATTAATTATATCCTCACCCTCATCCTTGCTTACATATACTTGATTATTTTTGACCCATACAAACTTGAAACCATTCATTTTAAGTTTTCTAGCTTTCGTAAACAAGTCCCGAGTGTTTTTCAACATGTCTTCATTAAAAAATATGTTTTTCTTTTCTCCAGCTATTCTGCAGTCTTCCGTATTCAACCTTTGGTTTCTTCCCAGCTCCATCACTTCATTTCTCAATTCAATAGTTTTGAATTTGATTAAAACTGGGTGATACGACGTTTTACTTGGCAACGTGTGTGTTTCGTACTGACTTGCATCTACTCTCGCTTCCAGTTTTTGAAAAAATTTCTTAACATCCTCTTTAACTGTTTCACCCCCTTTGATTCCAATAAGTATAATGTTGGTTTTTCTCTTGGTCTCTTCTTCAATATTTATTGTTTTCTCCACTACTAAAAGTCTATTTTCTAAGTGTTTCACTTTGTGTTTGAGGAATTCTTGCTCCTTTTTTAACTTCATTTTCATCCATGATATCACTTGTAAATTTTACGCTCCCCTCTAGCACCTCAAACTTCCTTATCATATCATTGAATTTAATAGCAGATTTTTTATTTGCATTAGTTGTTATATTTACAGACTGATTTTCGTCATCACTATCTGATTCACTGATACTGATACACTTGTAACATTACTGGATTTACAATATATACATTTTTCTTTAATGGTTTTATTGGCAAACTTGTCATATTTCTTATTGGATAACTTCGTACAGTCCTTATGCAACCAGCCAGAACACTTTGGGCACTGTATGCCAGCCTGTGTCTTTCTTACGTTCCGATCACAAGCACTTTGCAATATTTTTCCCATTTTTAGTTGCTGATTTAACCATATTTATGAATTGGTCTGTCTAGTCAACGTAATAGATTTATTCTTCAAATTGATAAGAGTTTAAATTTTTTGTTTCGGGGTATTTAGTTTTTCTTGAAAGGCTTTTCTTGTTATCAGCAGAGTCGTCTCTTTGTGGTAATATAACCCAATTATATGCAACTTTATTGCAGCTTTGTAAAAATTGCACTTTTTTAAACAGAAATTTTACCACTGTTCCAACGTAAAAACTACCAGCGCACACGATCACGACTCAGAGATCCGGATATCGAGAGCAATAAATACTATAAATTTCGGTCGGTCTTTTATATTCCTAATTGTAAATGCTGGAAATACGTTGTGTTGTTGCTAAACGTTTGTATTATTTTTGTTTTTATTCCCGCGAAGAATTTAGATATAATTCCTCTATTAGTATTGTCAATTAAACATTGTAACAGTATTAACACACAAATTTAATGCCAAATAAAGTTTTTGTGCTGTGCTTACTTCTGACGTATGTCAAGTCTCTAATTACAAATATCTCAAAAAGATAACTGAAATGATTATGAGTACGAAAAGATACTTTTATACATGTTTATCTAATATAATTTATTTCTTTTCCATAAACGACCAGAATATCGTCGAGGTATACCAAGCATATAAATTAACATTTTGAACGTAGTGAGAATGTTACATTACCCAAACGGCATGACCGTGAACTGAAACAGCCTTTATTTGCGTAAAACATCTTTTTTCTATCGTTTTAGTGTAGTCCAATCTGCCAACATGACTCTTTAGATCAGGTGTGGATAGCTTCGTCATGTCGTTTAATTTCCCCTAATCTACGCAAAATCGATTGGTTCCGTCTTTCCTCATACGAAAACAACGGGAGCCGACATGGGCTGATAGATGACTTAATAACTCCATTTTGTAACATGGTCTTAATATTTTTCTCCGCTGCTTGTAGTTGCTTCAACGGTAGTCGCCTAGCTCGTATCCTTACGGGTTGAGCCTTTGTCGTGATTTAATATGAATTATTTGCCTTCTGCTGTTCTTCTGGTTTAAGGTGGGTCAAATGATAGACCAACTATTTAATAAACTCACGAAACAAGCTATTTCTTCAATATTGGCAATTCAGATGTTGTCGTTGGACCTATTCAGGACTCTCATTGAGAAGTCTTGTCCGGTTTTAACTATAGCCTGTCCAACCAACTAGTCATGCGCTATGTGTACGGGGTCCACTATTCTGATTGTTCCTGATAGTAGTGTAGTTGTTTTCGTAAATTGTGAGACTGGTGATTTGTCTGGTTACTCACTTTGCAGTATTATACGACTCTGGTTCCTTGTAGCCCTCTTGTCTCTATTATTGTTTGCTTTCTGGATAGAACATCCAGAGGAGTCGGTTCTGATTCTTCCTGGCTAATGGAAACTGTTCGTACCTCTGATGTAGACATGTTCACTTCCAAGGCACGGTGCAGAACGTCATTACTATTCCGTATGCTACTAAGTGGCAGATTTCGTTAAATGTCGACAGCGGTTTTCAAAAATTTGGGTAGCTTATTGGTCATGGTAATGACAATATTTTGCTGCTTTTCATCTATTTAGGTTGCAAGATATTCTAATTCAATTTTACGTTTCTCATCAAAAGATTTCACCAGCCTTTGTTGGATTTCTTCTTGATTTTGTTTCTCCTCTTTGTCACGTTTCTCCAGGAACTAACTTATTTTTTCCACCAACTTTTCGAATATTCGAATTTTTGAATATTTTCTTTCCGTCATACTTCTAGTTGTAGCCATAAATTAATTCAGATTTTAAACTTCCGAACACCACTTTGTTTCGCAGTTCCTGGTTTACACTCACTATAAACGTCTTATTGAACTAAAACAATTCAAGCTTCTTATTTATCAACAACTATAACTAAATCATAAAAGTTGATCGCTGTCACCTTCTTATACCTTCATTGGCTTCTCTCTCTGTTCTAGTATCATAATCATTTATAATTTCTGATTCGGAAATAAATTCATTTTTTATAATCTTCATATTTTCTGGAATCCCTTTTTTGTCGTAGTTGTTTATTAAATGGTTTTTCCAAATATAGGTTTTATTTAGAATGAATAATTTTTCAAAAACTTCTTATTTTGGCTGCGTTATATAAAATGTGAAAACAATATATAAACTGGGCCCTTTTTTACACAGAAACTAACTAGTATGAATATTTCAAGATTACGGTCGGAACGAAGTCTTCTTTTAAAATTTGTCCCTTCAATTATATATTTTAAATTTGTTTCGTTTACAGTTAGAGGGACAATTGTAGCTACAACAAGGCGAACATTTCTAAACGAAATGTGTTCTGAAAGGGAAAATTAAAAAACAGGCAAATTTATCAGAATTTCTGTTTCAGATTTGCAATAATGAGGTTAGGAAATAATTTTATAATAAGAAATTATATTTGTCATCCCAATCGATTATTCTAATTCATCTTGAATTTTAATTCATTGACAAAACGTATATTTGTTGGGTATGAACTGTCGGACAAAAATACTTATAAGATAATAATAAAATATTACCTCTCTCATCAACATTTCACCTGGAGTAAGTATAATCAAAATCAACAACGTTGAAACTATGGAAAAAGTTATCAGTGCCCAGATAGGTAAATATTCCTCAAGCTGTAACAAACAATTAAGTCTCTCAATCAGGATACACAATAATAAAAATAATATAATATATTATATATGATAAATCGTCAACATAAAAACATACAACCAGTTTCTCAATGATGAGGAATTCGTAACACCCAGGGGGAGATGTTTAAATTTAATATTGTTTTGGTAAACATAGATGCTATATTAAGGTGTAAATGATTAAAATTTTGTAAAGTTTTTTCATGTAATTTTTTTTGTTTGAGAATTAGGTTTGTTTCGATAAATAAACATTTGTGACATATTCCTGAAATAAATTTTGTGCTTTGATATTAGTTTTAATAAGAAAGATTCTCGAAATTGACTTAAAGGACAGGAGAATAAAGAGAAATTTCTGCAATTTACATACTATTTAGAAACAACTCGATACGAAGTAACTTGAATGGAGCTATTTTAATCGCTAAAATGGTAAGAAATACATTAATTATTTAACTCAAATATTTCTGTTAGATACAGTACTTACGAATAAATAAAATCCAGAGTTATGATTTTCAATACAAAAAGCACCAAACAGTAAGATTCATCACTTTTTTGTAAATATCTAGTAATTTCTAGCGTAAATAAACCTTTCATTTAAACTGCAAAACAAACCTCAACAAAGAATGGCAAACAACCATAACATTGGAACAGTATTCATCGTTTGGGCGTTCGGCAAGTTATAGTATATACCCTTTTGTTTTCTAGCTTAACTTATGAATTAGGATTTCTTAGACTTGTTAATATAGTCTGGTGCGGTTTGTATGCCGTCGCTATGTCATACTTTGGAAGAATTCTGCCAATCCTGTCCGTTGTTCCTTTGATGTCCGGTAAGACGCTTTTGGTTTCTCACTAAGGTTGTTTTTTGGTTTTGGATCAAGATGTTGTTGTTCCATTGCATTTGTGATTGTCTGGTTTGTGAATCCCTTTTATCATAGAGCGACAGTTATCTGTTTTAATTTGTGTGTTTTGTTATTATCATCTTTAAGTCGTTTAGATCCGGAAACGAGCTATTGGTAACTCCCTGTTGTTGAGAATGGTGGTGATGAGATTTGTCATTTAGGTATCTGTTCGTGTGTACCGGCTTTCTACATACTGTGTGGTTTTTCTTAAGCGATCGTCAAGAAATGGCAGCTGGTTGTTTTCTTCAAGTTATAATGTAACTTTAATCTTGCCGTGCATCGAGGTTAGGTACCGTAACAACTTGAGTAGTTCTTGTTTGTCAAAATGATATGTGACAAATGCAGTTGCAACTGAGGATTACTTTCATACATATTTTGATCGTCGTCAAGCTGCTCTATGTACATTTAAGAGGCTTTACGATACTTTACGCAGATATGGAACTTTTACTAAATTAGCAAAGGAACGTAATCAAATTAACGAAGCAGCACAAATAAATGTTTTGGAAATAATAAATCAAAATCCATCTACATCAACTCGTGAGACTGCGGCAGAAGCTGGCACATCTCAACAACCTGTAGTTAAGGTACTGAAAGCGCGCAAGTTCAACCGGTACAAACTTTCAGTTTCTCAAACTTTGCAAGCTAGTGACGAATATCGACGTATTTTGTTTTGTACATAGTTTAGAGAAATGTGCCTTGACAATCCACAGTTTCCATTAAAGGTGTTATGGTCAGATGAAACTAGATTTACTAACTGTCCGTGGTCCCCTTGACATACGGTAAATAAGCCTTGGTTATTGGTGTCTCATGCTCCTCGTCTGTTTGTCTCGGTTTTGACTTTAGGGCTCTTTGTATATTTCGGTCTGTAAATCCGTTTTGTATTTGTTAGTGTGAGTTGCTTTCCTATATACTGTATGGCCAAGGGTTCCATCTTCCTTCCTATTTATGAGAACGTCAAGGAACGGCAGTTGATTGTTGGCTTCAACCTCCATGGTAAATTTTATTTTGTGATAGATGCCACTATGGTGGTCTAAAAAAGTATTGAGGTGTTCCCTCCCATTAGGCCAAATCATAAATGTATCATCCACATATCGCAACCATAAACTGGGTTTAAGAGTTGTTGTTCTTAGTGCCAACTCCTCAAAGTTCTCCATAAAAAGGTACGCTATAACTGGTGAGAGTGGCGATCCCATTGGAGCTTCTTCCACTTGTTTGTATCGTTGGTTCTCGTAAACAAAATAGGTGTTCATCAGATAGTGCCTTGTTAAGTCTACAAGGTGTTGAGGTGGTTTGTATTTTTCTATTATGATATGTGGATGATACATATGTGATTTGGCCTCATGGGAGGGAACACCTCAATACTTTTTTAGACCACCTTAATGGCATCCATCACAAAATAAAATTTACCATGGATGTTGAAGCCAACAATCAACTGCCTTTCCTTGACGTTCTCATAAATAGGAAGGAAGATGGAACCCTTGGCCATACAGTATATAGGAAAGCAACTAACACCAACAGACACCTTCATGCTAATTCTCATCACCACCCAGCCCAACTACAAGCCGTCGTCAAGACTTTAGTAACCAGATCACAAAGACTAGCTGACCAGGATAACATCAAACAGGAAATGGAAAGTTTAAAAACAGCTCTGAGACAAAACGGATTTACAGACCGAAATATACAAAGAGCCCTAACGTCAAAACCGACGAGGAGCATGAGACACCAATAACCAAGGCTTATTTACCATATGTCAAGGGGACCACGGACAGTATTGCAAGAATTCTACGAAGACACGATATCGATACTATTTTCAATACAGACAGAAAAATAAGCATGGTGTTGAGGATTCCGAAGACGAGGATTCCTTTACAACACAGGGAGTGTACGAGATTCCATGTGCAGACTGTCATAAAACCTATGTGGGGCAAACTAATAGAAGAATTCAAGCTAGACGTGATGAACACCAGAACGCTGTAAGAAAGCAGGAAAAAACAACATCCATTGCGGAACACGCCACGACGATGTCACACCGAATAGACTTTGAGAACACCAGAGTACTGGCAAATATAGAACACCCAAAATCAAGACTCGTAAGAGAGGCAATTTAAATAGCGAAGAGACCTCACAGTCTAAACGCACGCAATGAAATTCAGAACTGTTGGAAAATTCTATTAAACACCGTACCGGCCCGGACCCGTCCAATAACAACTCAACTGGAAATAACAAATCAGCAAGCGGGAGGCGTGCCCACTGAGCGCCCAGGGCCAATCACACGCAGCCGTTCACGGTACCAACCAATAGGCGCCGAGCCGCGACTATATAACAGCGCGAGCGCTTCTGAAAATCTTAATATTCGAGTAACTAGAAGCGAAAGCAAAAGGCTACGAGAATTATGCGAACCGACCTAAAGAGGGCAGATGTGACTCTGCCGAAACGTCGTCATTTTACCATCGATCCCGGTAGGGATCAGTTTTCAACTACGCGGATGAATTCCCGGAAACCACCTAAAACATTTAGTGCCCGCGAAAACTTAAAAACAAATATAGTGAGGGGAGAATACTTTTCATTTGTGTAAAACATTTGACAAATTACGCGCGAAAAGATGCAAACTTTTGTGCGATCTACATTTTTTACAACGATGCCGCGATGAAGGAGTTATTCCGAAAAACATGACGGTAAAGTTCTGGAAGAACAACAGAAAAACACAGAATATCTTATGGAAAGCTAGTTGTGCCCTACTTAGGGAAGCCATACGTGATGTCAGAAGAGATTTGGATGTTCTTAATACTAAACTCGTAGATATCCACCTACAAGTAAGCAATACAATCCACCCAATAATATGCGATAAATTCGATGAGATTAGTGAATTTAAGGCCGAAGCGAATGCAGAGTTGTCAACAGTGCAACAACAGACAAAATTTAACAAAATGAAGTTCCAACAGAATTTGAATTTATTGAAACCAGTATACAGTTTACAATGAACAATTATCATTAAATAAACCCACAGAGGGATAGGAATCCCTGTACGTGCCTGGTACACTTAAGATTAAACCTTAAAACTAAACTAAACTTCAGTAATACAAAAACAATCATGTAACATCTATCACAAATCTGTAAATATTTTAGCTATCACAGTGTATATTGCATTAAATTAGTAAAAGCATTTAGTGAAATAATAGCTTCATTTTATATTATTAATTATCCATTGAGCCAATTTCTTTTTGTTTGCTTTGTCACAGTTCACCATACATTTGTATTCATTTGGTAATATATTAAATATTTTTATTGCATTGATATAGCTGTATTTAGTAAAAATTCTTTTATTTATTTTAGGTAGTTGAATAGTTTTATTTCTAGTAACACTAGTGGTTGTTAAAAACTCAGTTTTAAGTGTGTCATAATGATAACATAACGATTCAAGAGCAAATAATTGTACCAGATTAACTGGATTTTTGCTTGTATTATTAGAATTTTTGTTCAAGATTTTAAGTAATCTATTTTGAAGCACTTGCAGATGAAATATACTATTGGAATATGCTCCTCCCCAAGCAATATTACCATAAGAAATAATACTATGGAAGAATGCGTAATAAATTATTCTTATTATATCAGCTGTAATTATTTTAGATAATTTGTAGAACACAAAAACCAAGTACTTAGTTTTATTAACAATGTAATTAATATGTTTATCCCACTTAAGGTTAAAATCAAAAATAATTCCCAAGTATTTGTGATGTTCAACTCTATTAATCTGGCTGTCATTTATACATATATTCATTTTCTTTGGCACACTATCACTGTAGCATCCAAAAGCAATATAAACAGTTTTATTTATATTAAGTGATAATTTGTTGGATACTAACCACTCATTCACTTCCCTTAACAATAAATTCATCTTATGTTGGGCTTCATCCCAGGTGTTTGCAGATGATATTACTGCTGTATCATCTGCATATGACAGTATAGTTTCATCTGGCATTCGATACAGTAAATCATTGACATATAGTATAAAAAGTAGAGGGCCTAGAACAGTACCCTGTGGCACCCCAATAGTTATATTTCTATAAGTACTGTAACATTCATTAATTTTCACTCTTTGTTGTCTATTTTTAAGATAACTAATTAAAAGATCTGCTGCTTTACCTCTAATTCCTAGATTATATAATTTTTTGCATAATATATTGTGGTTTACAGTATCAAATGCTTTTGCCAAATCCAAAAACGTGATTATTAAAGGTTTACTTTTATCTAGGTTACAGTGAATAATTTTAGTAATTTGCTGAAGAGCATCACGAGTCCCAATATTTTTAATAAATCCAAACTGCCATTTTTTAATAATTTACATTTATTAATAAAATTAAAGATTCTAAAATGTACCACTTTTTCAAATACTTTTGCAATGTTTGAAATAAGTGAAATTGGCCGATAGTTAGATAGGCAAGACTTACTTCCTCCTTTATGCACATGTACAAGTTCTGCCTTTTTGAGATCATCAGGCCATACTGCAAGACTAATACATAAATTGATGATATAACTTAAAGCATCAACTATATAATTGATTGATTTCAATTGATATAATTCAATAACGTGATGATTGTAATAGTACATACGTTAATACTCCTGGCATGAGACTGTTCTGGAGAAGCTGAGGACTGGTTAGCTGTAAGGTTGCGTGTGCCGGGTTCTCGCTGCTACAGTTGTTGTCTCGGTCTGGAAGTTGTTGTCCGCAAGGATTTGGAAATCGACACAACTAGTGAGTGTACACGTGTTCTAGCTGTGTTGGACAATCCTACTGACTGCGCCAATTTTATATCTTGTAAATCACTTTTGAGTTTTTTAAAAAAAATTATTTATTGAAATACAAAAAATTAAAACTTGAAATAAAACAGTAAATTGAAAATTAAATGAAATGACTAAATGGTACAAGTATACTAAAGATAAATAACGACCGTGGGACCGCGTCGCTCTGATTTATAACATTAAGAAAGCTGACTAATCAAAAGAACGGTCAAGTCGATGCGTTCCCACGTTTACATTATGAAGCAGAAAACTGGTCAGCGAAATATGATACTTCGTATCATACACGTGCATGATATTTACGCCTAACATATATATATATATATATATATATATATATATATACATATAAGAGAAAATAGCCATATTTGCAAATATGTTAAATATAAAGAGATAGAGAGAGATTTAAGTAAATGAGGAAAGAGAGGGAAAGTTAAGGAACATAAGTTATGAGTCAGATGGTAGAGGACACACCTTAGAGACAGGACGCTTAAATTCGCCCTTTTAGGTACGAACAGTTACGACTCGAATTACGCCATCTGCACCAGGATGGACATCAATTACACTCGCTAGCGCCTACTGCAAAGGTGGTGAATTATCTTCCTTCAAAAGGACAAGAGTACCAATATTAATAGGCGTGCTTGAGTCACTCCACTTACTCCTTTGTTGAAGAGTGTGCAGGTATTCCTTATGCCATCTGTTCCAAAAGTGCTGTTGCATACGTTGAACTAGCTGCCAACGAGAGAGATGAGATAACTTCAGTCCTGATGTATCGAGATCAGGAACTGTGTTTAGAGGAGACAAAGTGAGAAAATGAGAAGGTGAGAGTGGTAGTAAGTCATTGGGACTAGAGCTGGCGGCGCATAAAGGGCGAGAGTTTTACTTAAGAGCCGCAATATCTTGACAATAATATTGAGTCTGGGCAACTTTAAGAGAGTTGACAAAGCTTTATCCAAATCAGCAGCTAAAAATGAGTCGTTCTGGGCAGATTGAGGATGACGTGAGTTGTGAATAAATCTCATAGAGTAAGAGATTATTCGGAGAATTTTCTGTGGAGATGAAAACTTATTAAGAAGATATTCTAGAAAATTGTACTGAACTGAGAGAGTGCATACAAGTTTACGTTGCTCTACGGTAGTTTCAGGTATAGCATCGAGACATGGGAAAACCTCAGGAGACCACTGGGATTCCGGAAGCGAGAGCCATGACGGTCACGGCCACCATAAGGAACTCTCGGCAAGAGTTTGAGGTAATAGTCCTCGAGAAGCAGGATCGGCAGAATTTTCTTCAGATCACACATAGCACCATTGAGATGGAGCCAGTGTTTCTTGAATTTGAGTTACCCGGTTGGGAACAAATGTAACCCATCGGTGAGGAGAACTTCTTATCCAAGCCAAGCCAACAGTAGAATCCGAGTAGGCCGGATCGACGAAAATTGAAGCTCTTTGCCTAGAGAATCTTTTACGACGACTAATAACTCTGAGAGAAGTAGAGCAGCACACAATTCTAGTTGAGGGACAGAAATTGTCTTGAGTGGAGCAACGCGCGATTTACTACATATGAAATGACAAGAATATTTGTTGGAAGATGACTCAAGACGAAGATAAACAACTGCACCGTATCCCCTTTCCGATGCATCAGCAAATCTATGCAACTGTGCCGAACAAAAAGGAAATGTGAGAACTAGTCAAGGAATGTGAACTTGAGAGAGAACGTCTATCTGAGAACATATAGTAGTCCACTCATGAATGATAGAAGCATCAGGAGTAGCATCCCAATCGATACCACTAGCCCATAATTGCTGAATAATTAATTTCATTGAGAGAGTAAGGGGTATTAGAAATCAAAGGGTCAAAGATTCGTGCCAATTCTGAAAGTATTGAGCGTTTGGTGCATAAGATATTAAATGCTTGAACCTTAAAACAAAAATGGTCTTGAGAATGATTCCATTAGAGTCCGAGAATTTTTACTGTTTGGTTAAAATCGAGATCGAAATCCAGAGAAAGAGCCTCAGAATGAATCTGCGAAGCGGGCAAATGAGAAAATAGGACAGGTTTATTACTAGCCCATTTACGCAGCTCAAACTGACCTTTTTGGAGTAGAGATATCAATTCTTTGTGGAGCTGAAGAGCATGAAAGATAGAATCTGCACCAGTATGGATGTCATCTATATAAACATCATTTGATATGATCTCAGATGCTTCGGGGTAATCATCCTTATACATATGAGCAAGATGGAATAGAGTACGTAATGCTAAATACGGAGAAGATCTAACTCCACAAGTAACAGTCACCAATCGATAATCCTGAATAGGGGTATCCTGAGAGAAACGCCACAAAATACGTTGGTAATTTCGATGATGTTCAGCGATGAGAATCTGTCGGAACATCTGCCTTATGTCGGCAGTGAAGCATACTGCATAGAGTCTGAAGCGCAAAAGAATCGAAATCAATCATGTTCTCCTGTAACTTGGGACCGGAGTGTAGAGACACTCCTTGAGTATCAACAGCAGAAGCATCGAAGACAACTCTAAATTTGGGGCTAGTAGGAGCTATAGCATGATGCGGAATGTAATAACTGGGTTGAGATATTTCGAGGCTGAGTATTAATTCCATGTGGCCAGAGTTCAAATAATCTTGCATGAAGTCCTTGTACCGTTCATACAGAACAGAGTCTTTTAACATCCTCCGTTCCAGGGACAAGAGCTACATCACGAGATCCTTGGTAGTGAAAGTGTGAATGTTTAAAGGGTAATTCGACAGTGAACCTCCCTGTGGATATACGAGAAATAGTACGAGAAAAGAGGTCCTCTGCCTGTTTATCCTCCAAAGAAATTGCTGGCAATTTTGGAACCTGATCTAAGTCCCAAAAGCGCTTTACAGACTCTTCTAGTGAAATACTAACTATAAGAATGCTCTCCGAGACGGAAGAAAGTCTACCTTTCCCATGAGAATCCATCCCAGAGTTGCTTCCAAGGCTACAAGGCCACCGAGTCGGGGTTGCAAGGTATTACCCTTCCACAATGCAAAAAAACATATCAGCACCTAAGAGCATATCTACTGGACGAGAAATATTAAACTGAGGATCGGCGAGTATTAAATGATTGAAATCTTTGAAATAGTCCACTGGGATATCCGATGAGGGCATATCAGAGGAAATTTGAGGTAAGACCAGAGCATCAAAATCGAAAACTGGAGTCAAAGCTCCGCGAGGCCGAAGCATACAAGAAACAATATGTGAGGATTGAGTATTTATTCTGCCCACACCTCCAATACTAAGAGGTGTAGTGTGCTTGAATAATCCGAGTCTCTTACAACATTTACTAGTTATAAGATTACATTGGCTTCCACTATCTAGAAGAACCCAAACCGGTTGAAAAGGACCACGAGCATCCTTTATCTCCACTAGAGCCGTGGATAAGAGAACGGTACCCTGCACTCCTGTGAGAAGAGAAATATTCGAAGTCCTGGGTTGAGAATTAATACAAGGATCTGCCGAGGCAATCTTGAGAGTGTGAGATGAGGTTTCTTCCGGTCTAATACTAGAAGCGAGCTGAGTATTTGGTAAGCCCGAAGGCGAGTGTGAGTTGCGCAAGGCATCAGTAAAATGCAAAACAGTATGATACTTGCGAGAACATTTTCTACAGCAATTTGTAGAGGAGCATCGAGAAGATGTATGCTTATATCCTAAGCAATTTGTGCACAATCTATGGGTACGAGTGATAGCAAATCTATCATGAGGAGATTTTGAGAGAAACTCAGGGCAATTATAAATGCTGTGTGCGGGTTTACATAATGGAGAGATGATGTTACTAGAGAATTGAGATTGAGAATTTATGACATATGTACTGGCAGATTTATTTTTTGATGTTTTAAAGCGGGGAGAATGAACTTTAGATTTACTAACAGCACCGGGGGGAGTGTGGATAATATTGAGAGAATCCAGAGCGGCGCATTGCCTCTCCAAGTAATTCAGCAAAATATCAAAGTATAGATCTTCAAGTTCTGAAGCGCAGTCTCGCTCAAACCTCAGAGCGGTATCTGAGTCAAGTCGTTCGAACAGCATTGTGAAGAGAATGAAGCCCCATTGCTTGACAGGAAAGTCCATATTTTCCAACACAGAAAGGTTTTCATTAAAAACATCAACTATCTCTCTGAGTCCTTGAGAACTAGAGAGTTTTTTAAATCGAGCAATAGCCTGCCAATAATAAGAGTTAGCAACTAAACGCTTATTCGCATATCGCTTGCACAATGCGTTATAAGCAACTAAGTAATTATAACCTGTCAAGGGAAATGATTTTAAGAGTTTAAGTGGAGCGCCGTGAACCAAGCCTATTAAGTAATTAAATTTGTCGACATTTGAGAGCGAGTCATTATTGTGAATCAAAGAGTCAAACATATCAATAAATGTTTGCCATTCACGGAATTACCAGAGAAGTGTGGCATTTCTATTTTTGGGAGTTTAACATCAGAGCGAGGGATACTATTGTTATGGGACTCAAGTGAGTCTCTAGAGTTATCAAAAAGCTGCATCTGAATACCTTGTATGTCATAAAAACTTGTGTAGAAAGCACGAGCTATCACGATCTGAGCATCCAAATCGGCATTATCTTGGGCAGACATAAGAGTTTGAATGATATTATGCTGCATATCAAAGGCTTCGCGAGTTGCCACTAAGCGGTTGCATCTACATTTGAAGTCATTATGCATAGTCCTCTCAGTAAGAGATTGCTTGGCAATGTTCAACAATTCTTCTACCATTACAATTTCAGCTTTGCGGTGAGAAATGGCAAGATTTAATTTTCTATCCGCCGTTGTGAAGTATAAATTAATATAGGCCGAACACAAATAATAACTTAAACTGCTGAACTAAGTGAATCAAATTAAAAAACAACAAATATTGATAATTAATACGAGTTGATTAATTGAGAGCAGCATTTATGAACTCCACTGTACACTAACATTACAAATACTACACGATTTAAAGAGAAAAAATATCAATTACTGTAAATCAATATTCACCAAAATTAATAAACTACACGCTTATAGAGACAAACTGTATATCTGTATCATAAATACGATGGGAATGAGTGGCAAATTCCTTAAATGACAAAAGATATCCGGTAAACATCGACAAACTGAACGAGTTTTTATTATTGAAATAAACAAAACGGCGATCGATTTAGCAATTAAACTAGTGCAACGTTAAGAGATTACAGTTATTATTTTTAATTGCGAAAAATGTATTTAATAAATACTTGAGGTTAATGAGAAGTTAATATATGAGTATTAACGAAAACGCAAAATAAACAAAGTAAATTCAAGATTAAAATTTTAGAATTTAATGTCATTCTAAATCAACCTTTTCTTTGTGAGTGACGCTTGCGTGTTGAGATTTGTAGACGTGCGAAATATCTGACCCTAAGGTGTGTGGAAATAATACGCGGGAAATAAATAGAATGGCTAAATATGAATGCAATTTTATTTTTTGAGAATTTAAAAAATGTACCAAATTGAATAATAAATCAATCTGGCTCGATTGGGCCAAAAAATGTAGTGAATTGGATTAAGTGGACTGTAGTTTGAGCTGGTTCTATTTTGATAAAAAAACTCAATTGCCCTTCATAAGAAAACTCCTACCTTGTCTACGAGTTAGACGTAGTAAAAGTCTTGGGAAATCTGCCATCCATGTATTTGTCTGCATTCGGCGCGGGTAGCCGGCCTTAACCCTGGGTTTTTAGGGACAACTAAAGTTTATATTGTTGGGCAATGCGCACTCACGAGGGGGATTACAATAAGTGAGTAATAGCTGCACACGCACTTTGGGTTTGCACTAGCGAGCACATAGGGAAACGTTTTTTCCTTGAGAGTTTCTAGTGAGGTCCGTACTGGACGAGAGGCGAACAGCAAGTCTCTTCGCGATTGCGCTTAAGGCAGAGTTTTTTCCAAGCAATTGAGAATATACATATGTAAATATAAAGACTGTCTCTTTTAAACCCAAAAAGACAGAGTGTTTTGAGTGTGTTAGACTGATAGGTCTGATATCACACTTTTTTTCCAATTTTTGGAAATATGATATGAATACATTATGAAGTCAAACAATTCCAAATTTTGTCGGACGATTCAAGAACGAGCGTAATAATTTTCAGCCTAAGAAAATGTTTAATGATAAATTTACATCAAGAATTTGATATTATGGTTTCTGGTAGCTTACTAATAATTTTTAGAATAAAGTAACGAACGAGGTTCAAGATGAGCATAGTATCTCACCAACTACTGTTGAATGCATATCGTTAAAATTGGCTTTACTTGAATAAAGCTTTATAATATTCACATTAATTTTGCAAAATCTATTGTATGTTAATATACCACATGGAACCAAGCACATGGCTGCATGTCCTTCACGGAATTGTTTAAACCGCGACCGATGGACGGCTGCATGTATATTTTGCTCATCTATCAAACACAACACAAAATTTCAGCTGAAACTGATATTTTCCGATGACACTGAAGGTGACACTGATTAGATTTTAGCAGCATCTTGTGAAGAAGAAAAGACTTTATTATCGAACAGCTCAATGACTATACGTGATGCCAACATACAAGAGGAGCTTCACAAACTGCTAATTCTTAAATGTGTAACACTCTCTACAATTACAAAATTACTTAAATTAATTATGAAATCTATAAGGAAAAGAATGAATAATTAAAACCCATAGTTGTATACAATGTTTTATTTATTTATGTAAAACAGTATTAAGAAGCCAATGATAAACAGTAGTAACATTTTCTTTTGCACATCGCACTGGGTTATTGCAGCGGCAGTGAAAAATGTATGGAGAGTCAGAAGGTTTCTGGTTAACATGCCATTTGAAGTTTTCCGAATTTATGACGTAATAGTGTGGTTGTCCATCTCCGTTGATTAGTTTGTGCAGATTGTGAATTTTCAGCTCATAGAATAACTTGGAAAATAAAAAGTCATATTTCTGATAGCCTCGTACATATATGTATGTGCATTTGTTTAGGAAAATTCTCCAAATATCGTTCATAGTATTCAAATCGTAGTAGCCTTTAGAATAGTGGAGTCCATGTAGCCATTCTTCCAATTACTTGTCGTTTGTCTGCTGCTGATAGATAGTTAAAAAGTGTGGGTGGTTTAAACAAAAACACACCATTGAATTTACGTGTCTTGATAACAAATTTTTTGGGAACAAATCTTCCCTCAATTTCGAAGCCTTGAATGCCGACAATTGCAATTTCCATGGTGAACCGTTGAAAAACTGAACCGAAACTGATTTTCTAAACAACTGGGTGATCTAATATAAGCTTCGAACAATTTCGCTGAGTGGGAGAAATTCCAATAAGCAATAGTGGATAATAGACCTTTATATAATGTTAAAAAATGTATGGGCATGCATCAACGCCTGTCAATTTTTTCGTGCACTTTATGTTTATTTATAACGTGAATACAATATTTTCAATGTAATTTACTAATTTAGTATTAGTAGTAAAGTTTTAATAGTTATAAACTTAAAGTGAACTGTCAGTATAAATATTTTAATTAACATGTATAACATTTTATCAATAAAGTAAGGAGCAAAAAGCATTAATGTCATGGAATATGTGGGAGCCATATGTACAGTAAATCATTTTTGGAGAATTTGTAATACTTTACCAATAAATAAACTAAACTAAACTAAACTAAATATTTTTGTACTAACCTGTCAAATATACCAGCCTTAGTTTCGCCTTGTGGACGAAAATATTTAACCACCATTATAATTTAATGAAGTTATTTAATTAATAGATGTACAAATAAAGCTCTACTAATTAATATTTCAGTTAACTTCATTGATAATAAGGGTATTAATACTAGTTCCCCATGCATTTTGTGAAAAGTACAAGAAACTTTCATATTCCGGCTTTTTTAACATGACAAACGCGCTCGGGTCTTCGAGAAATCCCGTCTGGCTTTCAATATCCAGGCGAATATCTACAGTCAAGGATTTCATGGTGTCCAAACGTCGGGAGCAATCGATGACGAATAGGGTGTGCGTCTGTGTGTGACTGCAGCATAAGCCAGTAGGGGGTGTTTGCCACCGCCGAAGCTGGTATAAAAGTCCGTATACCTTTTGTACGCCTCAACGTACTCACTCTTTGAAAAATCTAAATCAAATCTCTCCATAGGCCAAAATTCGCTATTTAAATTTAGACGAATATTGGAAATCTGAATATTATCAAATTCCGTGTGCTCTTCTTTATATTGATGGTTATACTAGAATCTGCTTTGACGGCTTGCAACAAATCCAGTTTAACATCATTGTTTGGAAAAAGATGTCGGACTTTAAGTTCGATGTTGTTTATTGTCACTTTGCCCTTGGTAGCAGCATCCCTGATTATAATGCAATCATCTTCACTACGACTTCGCTCCAGACGAATCATTTGTTTACCTCACATCACTCGCTTGTAGTCGCTGATGATGGAAATCAAATGTCCCAGAGGAATGTACATGTGAAAGGTGTTATCGGCGGCATCCATATTTGGAAAATTCCACCCAGCTATGAATAGCTCCTTTAACTGTTGTGGTAGTAGCACAAGTTTCCACGAATTGTGCTTACGAGACCAGGGTTTCTCACGTTTCAATTTCTTTGCCGCACAACTCTTACGTGACGCTGTCGAAGAAGAAAGCCCCAGCATTTGGTGATAGAGAAATATCTCCATTGCCAGCCTCGTAATCAGCCTTGTTTCGATCCGCCAAAGACTTGTATTTACTATAGGCGATATCGTGCGCTCGACAAGCAGCGTCTGTCTTGTTGATTCCCTGCTGACTCTTGGGAGACGATCTTGAAGTTTTTTACCGGGTCCACAAAACTGATAACCAGGAAGATGTAGTTCAAATGGTAATTTATTGATTGCGCTATTCAGTACACTACCTCCTTCGGAAGTTAGCATGATACTGATTGAAACTGAGATAGACTACTGTATTTAAATTATATCTGCAATAAGGTAATGCCAGTATATCATAAGATTCATATGAAGCAACAAGTGCCCAACTGCCTATCAAAAATTTGGACTTTGTTGAAGAATCGTTGTCATCAGCAAGTGGACATGGAATATTGTTCCCAAATTCCCTACGAGCAGCATTCTGCGGACCTAGTGGTTGTGGAAAGACCAACGCATCCTTGTTGCTCCTATTCAATGAAAACGCCTTATGATTCGAGAACGTTTATGTTTATTCCAAGTCACTCCACCGACCAAAGTATCAGCTCCTACAATACGTTCTCAAGCAGGTTAAAGGTGTATCGTATTTTCCCTTTAAAGAGAACAAAGCAGTAATTGAACCGGGTGAGGCACGCGAATGTTCAGTACTCATTTTCGCAAAATAAGATATAGTATTTCTTTTCGATGGGATGGCACCGGAATATCGATTCAATATATTTATCTCAAACGTACAGCAAAATACCTAAGCAACTGATTCGAGACAATTGCATCGTGATTGCCATATTCGCACAAGATGAGGTAAAGTTGAAGCACGTCTTTGATGAGCACGTGTCTCCCGACATGAACTATGATAAATTTAAGGCAATATGTTCGGAATGTTGGCAAAATCGTCTTGGCTTTATTACAATAGCTAAGGACTTCAAATTGAATTATGGTCGAATGAATGTTGGAATGAATGTAAATGATATTAGCTGATAAAAATTTCTTCATTGAGTAGCAATATTGCTGCCACTTCTCGAAAGAAAAAGATCAAGCAATTGACACGCTCCATTGGCAAGAAATATCTTTGAAACTGGGAAAGTCGGAACATGATGAAACATTCAATAAGGTGTTAGGACCGCTAGTGACACCTCTACAACAACAAAAGTTCTCACCAATCTACCAACACAGGTCATTAAACGTGAAGTAATTAAACAAGAAGTGCAGGAGCAGCCACCAATCAAAAAACATGAGTTGAAAAAGACACAATACCTCGATGAAGAACCAATCGCTGAAACTAGTATGTACACCAATGATGATGATGAGGTAGAGAACGAAACGTTTTACGATGATCTCTAAAGAAGCATTAGAGATCATTAGACTAAATAGATTAGTATCCTCCAGTTGCACATAAGCATCTTGAGGATTATATTAATAAAAGCGATGACATTGACAACATATATGTACTTATATATGACGTTGCAAGTTCCAAATGGTTTCTTGGACAAAAGGAAATTCATTTCAGTCGTACTACAGGTCACATTATCGTTGATAAGTTTCGAGGTACTTTAGGGTTATATCAACTAATATTTTACAAGTCATCTGATTATGCTTCAGATTATGATTTAGAAGAATACCGAAAAGTGTTGGTATTGACATCAGCACACAAGAATGCTGCAGGTTGTTTGAAAGCTTCAAGCCTATACAAAGATACTGAAATTATGAAGGCAAAGTTTCCTCCTTTGACAAAGAAGCAACGTTTTTCTGGAAATGGTATGAAGTTAACTTCCAATGAGAAGCCAATGGAGTACGTCTACTGGTATGATCCCAACGAGTTGGTTGAACGGCTGAAGCTACTGATTGCATCCAAGGACGCAGGTAACAAGTCCCATGACAACTCGGGTGTTTGGGAAAGCGCTGACGGACGAGAAACCAAGTCCCAACTGGTAGTTCCGAAGGAAAAGGTTCCAGCCATCCTGACCGAAGTACATGATGGAATAACCGGAGGCCACCTGGGCATGAATAAAACCCCTGACAAAGTTCCCCAGCGGTACTACTGGGTGATTTACTTGGAAGACGTGAGAGCTTGGTGCCGAAAATGTACAATCTGTGCAGCCAGTAAGGGCCCGAAGACCCGGACCAAGGGCAGAATGCAGCAGTACAATGTGAGCGTCCCATTTGAAAGAATTGCCATCGATGTCGCCGGTCCGTTTCCCTAGTCTGAGAGAGGGAACAAATACATTCTGGGCGCAATAGATTACTTTAGCAAATGGCCTGAGGCATATGCGATACCCAATCAAGAGGCATCCACGGTAGCGACGGTGCTAGTAGAACAACTATTCAGCAGGTTTGGCGTCCCGATGGAATTACATTCAGACCAGGGGCGTAACTTCGAATCGAATGTATTCCAGAACGTCGGCACGATGTTGGGGATCAGGAAAACGAGAACAACACCATTACACCCACAGTCGGACGGAATAGGGGAAGATACAACAGGACCTTGGAACAACACCTATCCAAGGTCGTCAGCAATAACCAGCGTGATTGGGATGAACATATTCCCGTATTCCTGTTGGCAGATCGCTCTGCCGTACATAATAGTACAGGCCTGACCCCAGCTAGGGTCCTATTCGGAAAGGAGCTGCGCTTACCCTGCGATTTGGCATTGGGCTCCCCCGAAGAACCGCCCCAAGACATCGACGATTATGTCGACCAGCTCCGACATAACATGCTGGCAATACACGAAATAGCAGATATTGGCCACCAGTGACCGGATGAAGACGCTATACGACCTCAAGGCCAATTCAGTCGGGTTCCAGGAGAGGGACAAAGTCTGGCTGTACAACCCCCAACGGAGCAAGGGTAAATCCCCAAAGCTTACACCCGCCTGGGATGGTCCATACGAGGTGGTCAAGAGGCTTAATGACCTCGTCTACCGGATCCATCAAAACCCGAAGGCTAAATTGAAGGTGGTTCATTTAGATCGACTCGCTCCCTACCATGGAGGGGATGTTTCTGATCGGGACGATCAGAATTAAAGGGGGGGCAGTGTTACGAAATTTACCCAAAGCTGACCCTGTTTCATTTCAGTACGACAACAATCGCTTTGAGATAAAAAATGGTTCTCGAAAAGACTCGGCACCTGTAGGAGTTATGCTGATTTTTGCGAGAAGTTTCTATGCTGGTTATATAAAGGAAGCAGGCCACGATCGCGAGTTCAGTTGGTGGAGCGAAGAGCTTATATGTAAAATTGTTATTGTGATATTTGAATCAGCCGTTGTATATTTGATGTAAATAAAATTCTAGAAAAATGAAAGTGAATATTAGTTTTATAATTTTAAATTGAACCCACGGACTTTACAACAGTATTTTTTCTTCAGCTCTGTCTTTATGGCTGCATGGAAAGACTCTCGCTGCCTGCGTATGAGGTACCATTCGCTTTTACTGAAAGCCCACAGAGCCATACATCTCTGTTTTTTGTGGTTGATGGACTTTAGAGATACTCGATGGACTACGTCTTTCTTCAAGCGTTTCACTACCAGAGACTCTATTTTGTTAGAAACCCCGTTCACAACCTCACGATGACGTTCTGATGCCTTGACAGATTATATTCTCGTCGAACTCGATGTAGTTGGGCTTTGGCCCTTGCTTTCTCAGCTCAAATACGTTCTTTTTCAGTCCTAACTCGTTCCTAATCAGCTCGCATACAATCTCGATCTGCTTTGTTTCTCTCTTCTTCGGCTTGTACTCCTTCTTTTGCATTTGAATCATCTCAGTCTCAGCTGTATTCTTTACTTGTAGCATCCGACTTTCAAGTTCGTTTATCTCATCAATCAAATGCTCGTTTAGTGCAGAAATTAGGTCATTATGTGCAATTCTTCGAGATACTTCTCGTGCCTGATATATTTCATAGAGATGCGTTTATTTAAAGTGTAGAGGATGCGAATTTCTGTGACCTTATTGCTCGGCATCTGCATAAGCAGCATTTCAAAGTCGATGGCGCTCATGCATATACATTTCTTTTTAACATTGTTTTCATCCTGAAATTCTTTGTACTGCATAGATGGTTGTTGCTTTTTGAGCAAATCCAAAAAGTATTCTTTCATAGTTCTCTATTCGCCGCTATAGCCACACCAGTATAGGAAGGCATCATTAAAGAGAACTTGGTTGCTCCAAGTTAGCTGCCAGAAGAACGTATTTCTTTTATCATTTACAACGTCTAGCCCCTATTTGAGACACACTTGGGTATACGTTAATTTTTTCATTGCTGTAACTCATTGTTTTACTTCTTGATCACTCTCAAAACAAATTAATTTAGATTGATTTAATTTAGATGAATTGGTAGTATCTTGTAATCGTAACACACTTGACAAGCTGTTTATGACAGCGTTAAAAAACTGATTGAACTGAAAGTTATTTGACGTGAATGTGGTGTATGTGATTCAAAGAGGAGGGGGGTAATGCTCAACCAACCAATGAGTTTATGACGTGATGGTAAAGTAGTGGGAGGCACTTCGTACCGTACGCTGCACAGGAAGCTGGAGAGATAACACAGTGCGCTGGAGCACACGTTCTATTCGGAAGTAAATTTCGGGTCCTTATCTATTGTCTATTATGGCAGTAAAACAATGTTCTGTATTTAAAATTTCATTTCAAGCAAAGCTACGTATAATATATTATGATATACCAGCACCAATTTCAAAGGCATAATGCGTTTTAAGCCCCATCTGCTACCTTCTGTTGAAAATTCTTCGAGGGAATTCATAATTGGATCCTTTACGTGATTATCAAACCATTCTTTCAAGTGTGTTACTTGAAAAACATATAACGCCAACCATGAACACAAAACTGACAACCTAACTTCCCAGAAGCCAAGAACCACTTACCAACATACACCACTCGGCCCCATTACATAACCTCCACACTTAAATCTCTCTCCAATCACACGTTAACTAGTCCCACGCAACAAGAACTTTGGAGCACAGAACACACGACATTTACAGTTAAAACACGTTCATAACCGAAAAATCAAATACCCAACAACCTCTAGACAATTTTTTCAACATGTCTTATTAGCCCAACCGGCTGAATCCTTGCCTTTGAATCAACAATGCCGGGCTCTAAACCCGACAGCGCCTTTTTTGTTAATACCGCAAACGTCACAAGATGGCGCCAAAGCAACAATACCAAAGGACGATCTGCAACACACAATACCGATGAAGTCACCCATTATTACCTCAAACGTCACAATATGGCGCCAAGCAACAATAGCAATGCACAATCTGCCACACACAATACCAATGACGTCACCCATCACCTCTCCACCTGACGGCTCCCTACTGTAAGCCACCACAACGCCGGCAACCCACCCACGCAACCACAAGGTCGACTCTTATCAACCGCAGGCGTCACCTGATAAAGTGGCGCTTGCTGTTGATAAGGTACGATCTTAAAAATTTTCCCACGATCAAGTCACGGCCACCTCTGCTGTCTTCTGGGGAAAAAATAAATTGTTTTTTTTTGTAAAATTGAAGATGTAGCATCATTACATGATTCATTTCAAATGCTTTTGACAATTGAATTTATGTTTCAACCACACTGGTTCATTCTATTGATGATCATATATTTATATTTTCCGAGGGATGAAGGATATGGGATTCAGGTAGACTCGTTGTGCCACTCTCATTTCGAAATACACTTCCTGCGTTTGATGGAATGTATAGTCTCGCCGTACAATGTTTCTACTCTTTAGAAAAACGTCTCCTCAAGCAATCAGATCGCTACAAACAATATTGTGATTTTTTCAACGAGTATCATTACATTTCGGAAGTTGATATATCACAACCAAACTTCGTGTAGTGTTTAATGCATCTGCTAAGATACCTCATCGGTTATCTTCCAATGATTATTTGCATATCGGTCCCAAATTGTAACAATACCTTATTGTTGTATTGTTAGCTAATAAAGAAGAGAGCAATTTGCCATTAGCAGCCATTGTTCGATAGTTTACATACGTAGATGATATCATTGCTGGAAGTACATTGATAACATTGCCAGAATCTTTGAGGTCTTGAGACGAGAAGGATTTGACTTTGGAAAAGGTCCAGTAATTATCCACAATTTTTGTTACACCTCCCTGAGGAACATTTGTCGATGAACTCATACTCTTTTAAATCTGATAATCACTTAAAAGTTATAGGATTACATTAGAATCTATATTCTGACTTTTTTTCTTTGCTCGTCTACGGCATGTTGATAACTATTTTACTAAGGGCATACTTCTGTCCACTTTGGCCAGAATCTTTGATCCATTAGGGATTATTTCCCCTTATAACGTTTCTGATTAAACACTTGATTCAAAGGTTATAAAGTAGCATAGTATGGCTAGCGCATAGTATGGCTAGCGGGCTGACATAACACCTCGATGGCATGTCCATCAAAGTGCCCACCTTAATGGGGGGTCCCCAGTTCTTGCTGAAGACATCATCAATGCCTAGAGGGTTTGTCACTTTATCACCAAAAAATTGTTGCAAACAATCGTTAGGGTGACAAAGAGACATCTTAGGTGTGACAAAGTTGACAAAAAGTGACAATTTGGCTAGACGTAGATGGTGATGAGATCGCCAATAACCAGAAGGGTTTGCTGGGAAAAGCGTATCCCTTATCAGTAGTCTTGATCTCTTCTTCTTCGCTAGCTGTTTGTCTATCCTTGTTTAGCCAAGACTGTCCTTATCTGACTTGTACGAGGGGTGGTCTAACCCAACGTATCGCTTATCAGTAGTTTTGATCACTTCTGTAAAGTGCATGTTTTGCTGTCTTTGTGTAACAGATATATCAAGCTATTCTGTTATTTGTAGTCTCATTTTTTAAGTAACATCATTAGTAACATCAATGGATTACTTATTCTTTTATGTTTGAGACTATAATTTATTACACAAAATGACATCATGCATATGTTTTTGACTATTTTGGCTAAAAGTGATCTTCCTACTTTACAGAATCTAGTTTTGACTCCCCTGTTTGTTGCTGAAAGCTTTTCTAATTGTGAACATCACGCCTCTGATGATGCTTCTGAGAAGGGTTATGCCGCTGTTGTTTATTTTGTACTCGAAACCGCATCTGGATTTCGTCAAAGTTTTTTGTGTTGTCTAAATCGAAATTTGCCCCTTTGAATAGTTTGTCACTTCCCAGATTAGATATGTGTGCTTCACTGCTTACCTCAAAGTTGCAAAGTTTGTCGGTCAAAATAATTCGTTGCTGGTCAGATTCCACGGTAGTCCTTTCTTAGCTTCGTTCTTTCCCGCACGTTGGAAGACATTTGTCAGTAGTCGAGTTGCTTACATTCAGGAAAAAATCCTTCTTCTGGTTCTACATTCAAGCTTGTGATAACCCCGCTCACCTGGGTTCCCGCGGCACTTGGCCATTGGACTTGTAAAGCAATACACTTTGGTTTGATTATTGCTTGTTTGTCACATACTTAGTCAGACTTATACATGTCACCGCTAGTTATATTGAAGCCGGTACAGTGGCGCTTCAAGTCATCGCTTTACCAACTTTAATTGGAGCATTATAGCTCATATTTGACGCTTTGTTGATAACGGTCGCAATCCAGATCGTAAGGACGCTGGATCGTTGCTGGCTGCTGAGTTATATCATGCTCAGCTTCACATTCTTCGATATATTCAAGTTCATAATGTTTCTAAAGGGATTTCCCTTCGCCGAGAACAAAAACTTTACCCAAATCGTTAAGTAAACTTTCGCCGTTTCTTGATGGACAGGGAACTCTTAGAGTTGGTAGTGGACTGGCTAATGCTCCATTGCCGTTTGATACTAAATTTCCCGCTCTGCGACCAAGGAAAAGTCTTTTGACTAATTGTCGGATTGTAGAATATTGTTATGTCACCAATCTTCACACAGGAATCCAAACTGTTCAATTTCTTTTACAGCAATGATTTTTAATTCTATCCGCAAAGAAAGTGATTCATAGTATCATTTCTAAATCCTTCTGCCTACCAACTCTTCATGGGAAATTTGCCCATTTCTTGCGTTAAACACGATGTTGCAACCGCTCTTTATAAGTATTAATCCCCACCACGCTATTGACTGTTCCTATTTTTCTATTGTTTGGATCACCCTGTATACCTATAATTTTACTTCGACCCATAGGTCAAGTATAAGCAACTACTTATGTTCGGCACTGTATAACATTTTTTTAACCACCCTCTATAACCATAAATCCACTCCATCTTATATTTCAACCATCCTGTATATGCAACTGCTTCTAACATTTTTTGATTCCTTCGCTCTATAACTCAAATATCCTTACTGCATATGCTTATTTAACAAGTTTTTAAACGTTTTTTGATTCACTCTGTATAATTATAGTTTTACTTCAGTCTTATTTCAACCACCTTGCATACGCAACTACTTATACATCACACAATACAACATTTTGAACCACGCTGTATAACTTTAATTCTATTCCATCTTATCTTTTCAACCATTCTATATATGCCTATGTACCACTCATTTATTTGTAAAATTGTTTGAACCCACCTGTATCACTGTAATTTTACTTCGCCCTATATTTCAACTGCGCATATTGCTTGCTGCTTGAATTTCAATGCACACGCGCACACACACACACACCTATCATCGTATATTTTATAGAAAAGATCGCTCACATCACAATTATACTTTTCAAAACACTAATGGAATATTTTGTGCCATTTCACACGACTGCAAGCCCCTTAAATTGAAAACCGTTACGAACACCCTGTATTATATACTTTTATGGCACATCTTGATATTTAAGCTAGATATTTATGATGAAAATTTGACATTTACATTGATGCATATATTTTTCCGATTTCCAGAAAAACGTATGTTTTACGTTATAGAAAATTATATGGAATCAAGCTGGAACATGTCTTTGTAGAATATAATTTAAAATATTCAAATTTAGTGATTCGTTTTAGAGAAAACAGTGTAGATTCATCGAAATTTACTGAAATTTTTTTCTGATTTTGTGGAAAACCGTAAATCTCACGTTATAGACAATTATATGGTAGTTTTCTGTAATATTCCTTAATACCATGCCGTTTAAATCATCAAAATTGTCCAAGCCTTTTTTGAATAATCACGGCATTAATAAAACGTGAGACGAATTGATAACCTTCTCCTTTTTGGGAGTCAGTTCAAAAAAATCAATGTAACACACTAGCGCATTCACCATAGTAAAGAATAATAAATAAAGGCTAAGTTTCGGACAATGAAACTTAGATTATAAATCCCATTGATATGAATACAAATAGTGAGATGTAAGATAAATAGTTAGATCTGACATCATGTCAATAATTCCCATCAGAATTCGATTTCAATTTGACATTTCATAACATAGGTAGCCGTTAGGCTAAGGTACCTTTTCCATTCAATGTGAAAATTATATCAATGTATTATTTTCAAAATTTCAAAAACATAACATAAACTAACAGCATTTATATTTTTGATATAATACAGAAATAGTCATCGCTAACGTTGTGTGTTTAATTTAATTGAAATTATACTGAATCTTAGCTTATAATGCAGTGTAAGGTGTACTAACAAGTAAGCACTTAATATTGTAAGCATTTATATTGTATCTTCATGGTTACTTATAACCTGGTTCGTTGCATTTTCTTCTTAGAAATTAAAATCGTAATTGTGAAATATCTGAATAACGGCAAAGCATTTTTGAAAAACTAAAGTTTAAAAATATTATATTTAATATTATAATGGTAGCTAACTATTGTGTATAAGTAAACAGAAAAGTGTATAATCATGGTGGAAAAAATTTTGGAAATATGCAAATTCAAAAATGATTTAGGTGGAATTTCTACCACTGGGCGACCGCTGTTATAAACAAAAATGCTACATTGTTTAATGGTGTTATCATTATGCCAAATATGGTCCCAGCAGAAACCGTACATTTCCAAAATTTACTATAAATTCAGGAAGTCACGCGAATCTCCCAATATATAATAACGATGTAACAAGATCAGTGAAGTGTCAGTTGGTCTATTCCTGGAATTATGCTAGCACTTTAGAACCTTCCTAAAGAAACTTTAATACAATAACAGTTTCTCACTAGATCTAGTATGGGCCTTATAAGATTTCTGGCTCCATGTGTTATTAATGTTAATTACACCGCCCCACAAAATTAAGTAATAATGAAATGATTTAAAGCTATCAAACTATGCAAAAAAGAAAGCTAACGCTAGAGCTCCTCTACAAGGATAATAATTGAATTGATTTTGGTGGTTTAAATTATTCTGTGACTAGCGCATCCACCAATTAAAGGTTCCCAGTCCTATGAGTTTGGATTAAACTCATGCTTATGGAATAAAGATTAAAATTATTTATATTTGTTCATGATTTTACATTGTATCCGTTCGCTGTTAGTTACGAAGTAATTTCAAGGATGTCTTGAAATAAATAATTTCATTTATTATGTATCTCCTAACAATAAAAGTATGTTGACTCCCGTAATTATTTGATGGGGAAATGTACTGTTATTTATTTCTCTTAAATATGTTCAACAGGGCAAAGAACAAATTTAGGTAGCTTCAATACAAAAACTATATGCCAAGATAACACCACCACTTAAATAAACGAATTTCCTTCAGTTTTCTGCAGACGGCTGAAGCCTCTTCAGAAAAATAAACTATATAGAAGGGTGCTTGAGTTAAACTGACCATGGACCTGTTATCAATAAGCAAAACTATACCGCAAATCATATATCGCATCTCTAGGTCACATACTTGTTTTTTTGTGGTAAACCCATATTTAGCAATAGGCAACCTGACTAAGCAAACCCCTGAAATACAAAAATGCTTCTATTTGCAACACGATATAAACAATCAATGATTCTACTGGTTAAATGTATTAAAAATTCTTTAAATAAATCACCCTTTTTAAGAATATTATCCTTAACAAAACTTCCGTCACATTTTCCCTCGTATACCATTATTTGAGTCTTGGTGCAAAAGGAAGAAAACATATATAGAGATCACCTTTTGTCACAGGCTTAAAACTGTAAAAAGTTACGTATGAGCTTGACCACCTCCGAGTAAATACGAGGTAGGCAACTGCCTGAGATGATTCTTTAACTAGCTGACCATCCTTAAATTAAGTAAAATATTTTAGAATGGGTGCGTGTCTGCTAATAACGAAATATAATATGGGGATAGGTGGGTGTTTGAAATGAATTTTACATAATAATATATATAATACGGGTAACAGCAATTACATGGAACGGCTCCAGATTCGGAACCTCTATGTGCTAGTTTCTCCGAAAATCCTAGATGTCGATCTTTACATCTCACGTCTTCAAATTTAACGAAATGTATTAAATACATAAAGAAGTGTTCGAGAGGACATTCAATTGTTTTCCCTAACCAGAAACAATATATATTATATATATATTGTCTTGCGCACAAAAGAATTAACTATATTTATTATCAATTAATATTGTAGTCGTTTTCGAATTATTAATTTACCAAAAAACAAACTGTTTGACGGAATACAAAATCGATGTTTAGTAATGTTAAAATGCCTGGAATACATGTTCGCCAAATGTATCGCCAGCTAAGAGGTTTACGGAAGGCGAGTTTCTCATTTCAAGACATCGCTAAGGGCACGAAAAGAAATCCAGCTACTGCTATGAGATGTTGTCAAGTGTGGTTTGATAATACCCAAAATCGGAGAAGAGTAGGCACCGGACGTCGAAGGGGCACATATAAAGTTCAAGATCTACGTCTAAGATTAGTGGCTTTTAGAGAAAGACTTTCGACAACTCGAAGTTTGTCTGATAATTGGTTAGGAGAACAAAGCCACCTTGTAAGTGTCCGAACGGTTTAGCGCCCTATAAGGTCTTTTGGACTGCAGCATTATCGACCCTATCTTATGCTACCTCTGACCGCTGAGCATCGACAGCAATATCTACAGTGGTGCAGAAAACGACAACATTGGAATGTGGAATGGTATCAGGTCCTCTTCTCTAATGTTGATTCTGCTTGGGTGGACATGAGGCCGAAAAAGGATTATACAACGTCGAAGAGAAAGACGTCAACCTCAATTTGATGTTGAGCGACATGTACCCCGAACAATAGGTGTTATGGTATGCGATTTTATTAGACATGGAAGTCTTTTTTCGAGGTAACAAGACAGCGCAACGTTGTCTCCAGGAAGTAGTGAAGTCATATGTACTCCCTTACCTTAATCGGCTCATGGATCCCATGTTTAAGCAGTTAATGCTCAGCCTCATATTGCTGGAATTAGTTTAAACTTTTTTGAAGAGACCAATGTGAATCTGTTGCCATAGTCGCCCATACCCTCATCTTTCGCACCTTGAACATATTTGAGACAGGAAGGGTAGAAGAAATAGATCACGTTATTGAATCAATGCCAAAACGTGTTGGGCAGTGTATAAATAACCGCTGGGGACAAACCCATTATTAACAAACTTCATAAATCAATTTAAACTTCTTGGTAATTTTTTACTCAAATTCACTTCTTTATGTTTGACCAAAACAATATTAAATTTAAACATCTCCTTCTGGGCATTGCGATTTCTTTGTCAGTGAGTATATATATATATATATATATATATATATATATATATATATACTTAAATGTTTTATAATTTTAACATACTTTAATAATAAAAATGTAGTTCATTCAAAAAGCAATATTGATAATGAAAGTACTGTTACGAGAATTCATCCGACAGCTGGTGCAATCGGTCATCAACCGTTTCGTGGAAGGGACATTATTCCGATAAATTCTGGGAATCCGAAATGTTTGTCTCTGAACAGGCGGACCGCTGCCGTTACTGGGAATTCCCTTAAAGCTGCCAGAACATGAAAGAGTTTCCCGATGGACCTACCAGACAATTCCAAGATAAATATATAGGCTGGCGATAGGAGGCATTCAGTTTCGACGGTCGTATCGTACAGTTAAGATAAAATGTAAATAGAAGTTTCTGTGAATATAAATTGTGTAAAAGTAGTGGTAATAAATTAGAGTGATTTGGACTGTGTTTTTAAATAAATCCAAGAACTGAACTGAACCCGAGTGTGAAAATAAAAACATTACAGTGGTGTCAGATGTGAGGTGTATTTGTGGAACTTTATAAGTGGAAAATAAATAGACTGACAATGTTTAAAAACTTGATTTTGGACCAATTGAAAGTGACGAGCTTAAAAAAAGAACTTGAGGAAAGGGATTTAGAAATTAGTAGAAAGAAAAGTGAATTAGTACAACGATTACGAGATGCTCTAATAAATGAAGGTAACGATCCCGATACTTATTTGTTTGAGATTTCTGGTACTGGGGACATCAGCATGCTATTAAAACAATTGGAAGAAAATTATAAAAACTTGAACGAGGCCTTAGAAGATAAATTGTTAGAAAATGCTAAGTCCTTAGAAGATAAACTACAAACATTACAAGACAATTCTAAAACCCTAGAAGATAAATTGCTAAAAAACTCTAAGACTTTAGAGGATAAGCTACAAAAAGTACAAGAAAGATTAGTAGAAAGACTACAAGATTCGAAGTCTTTAGAAGATAAGTTACAAAAATTTCACGAAAATGCTCAATCCTTAGAAGAAAATTTGAAAAGCATGGTACAGAAAAGTTCAGAAATGCTAGAAGAAAAAATAGTCGAAAATGAATCCCGAATTGAAGATTTGAAGCAGACGATGGTCAAATATGAAACCCGGATGGAAGAACTAAAGCAAACAATTGTTGAAGAACTTAGTCAGGCCACAGTTAAAAACGAAACGCGCATAGAAAAGTTGAAGCAGATAATGGAAGGCGAGATCACCAAAATAAAAGAACAGGTAGTGGCAAAACAAAGGGGAGAAACACCATCAAAGGCCGAAAGCAGAAACAGTCTAGAAGTAGTGGATTCGAAAATTGGCCTCGAGGGAACAAGACACAAGATGAAACCTCCGCAATCTGACGGAAAGCCGTCATGGACTAATTATCGGCGCCAATTCGAGGCTGCAGCAAAGCTAAACGGATGTTCGGCAAAGGAGAAAGCAATAGCATTAACCCTCGCTTTAAGAGGGGATGCTACAGATATTTTGCAAACTTTGAATGCCTCTGGGCAAGAAGACTACTGTCAACTGGTCAAACATGAGGTATGGTCAGACACATTTGGAGCACGTCTACCACTCCCAATTGAAAAATCGCCACCAAAGATCAAATGAATCCCTACAAGAGTTTGAAGCTGACATTGCCCGTCTGGTTCGCCTTGCCTATCCAGCCACACCGGAAAATGTAATAGAAAGGTTAGCAGTGCAAGCATTTTTGGATGGACTTCGGGACCACGTAGCCAGACAAGCATTGACCCTAGCTCGACAGACTCAATTAGTAGATGCACTGGCTCGAGCTTTAGAATTCGAGGCTGCGAAAAATACCTGCAGAGGTCAAGCCAAAGTCCGAATCGTTGATGGAGGATCCGAAGATAGCGGAAACGATGAAGCCTCTGTAAGAAAGATAATAGAGAAAGTCCTTACCGAAAAAAGACAACTGAGATGTTGGAAGTTCGGTCAGGTAGAACACATTAGGAGTCATTGCAAGGAGAGCAAAGGAGGCCCGACTTCCTCGTCGGAAACCTAAAGAGGGTCGATGTAAAGGGGCCATCGTCGACCTGTAGCCAACAAGCCCCAACTATCTACGCATATCTCGCTTCGCTACGCAACCACGTTAACAGTGTCTTTGTAGATGGCCTTATTAATAAGAAGCATTGTGCAATGCTGCTGAATACTGGTGCGACGAAAACAGTAATAAGGCCCAACATTGTTTTAGAGACAATGATAAAACCAACAAAATGGCAATTGCGAACAGCGACACAGCGAAAGTCCATGGTGAAATAGAGGTTGAAATGACCTTGGGAAACACAACCATCCTACATCGGGCATTAGTGGCAGACATCGAAGACGAAATAATCATTGGAATGGATGTCATGAGCTCCAAGGGATTCCAGTTAAACTTCAAAGATGGAATTCTGCGAGTGAATGACGAAGAAGTGGTGCTTCATGGAAAAGATGACATAATGCTTCGAGCCATCTTAGCAGAGGATGTCAATGTTCCGGAAAGAGCTGAAATCATTGTAGATGCTTGCTTAGATGGGAAAGCTCAAGCTGGAACAGTAATGATATTCGATCCCGAACTTAACGACGGAAATGTAGGCAGAGGAGTCGCACTGGGGAAGACTCTGTTTCGTGCCAGGGAGATTGTTCCAATAAGAGTAATGAACCTGAATCATTATTCGGTTGTGCTAAAGAAAGGAACAACTTTGGGCCATTGTTCAACAGTTTCCTCTTGTAGTTAGAAGCACACAGCATGCAGAAATGCCACTAGGTAAACTCTCTGAGGAACTGGAAAGACTAATCACCGATTCATCTAAGAATTTGAAACCAAACCAGAAAGCAAAATTGAGGGATATCGATAGAAACTACCAGGATATCTTCGATGTAGGGAATGGCAAAAGAGGACAAACTGATCTGGTGAAACATAAAATTAATACTGGGGACGCTAAACCTATTCGATAGTCGGCGAGAAGACTACCCCTAGCTAAAAGAGAAGAAGCTGAGATGGAGGAAGAAGGTGTTATTGAACCATCCAATAGCCCTTGGGCTTCTCCAGTTCTCTTGGTTAAAAAGAAAGATAGTTCGACTCGATTTTGCGTGGACTATCGGCAATTAAAAACGCTATAAAGAAAGACAGCTATCCTCTTCCAAGAATAGACGATACCCTAGATACCCTGGACTTGAAGAGCGGTTATTGGCAGGTGGAACTTGCTAAAGCAGACCGAGAAAAGACTGCTTTTCCCATCGGCTCAGGACTTAATCAATTCACGGTGATGCCGTTTGGGTTGTGTAATGCTCCAGCCACGTTTAAAAGATTGATGGAAACAGTGTTAAAAGGACTTTCATGGAAAACGTGCCTTGTGTATCTTGACGACATTATCGTGGTTGGAAGATCATTTGAAGACCACTTCAAGAACCTGGAAGAGGTGTTTCGGCGACTTCGGAGTTCCGGACTAAAGTTAAGCCCGAAGAAGTGTCAGCTGTTCCAAGAGGAGGTGCAATATCTTGGACATGTGGTTTCCGCAGAGGGTGTAGCTGTTGAAAAACAGAAAGTCAAAGCTGTCCAGGAATGCCAATACCTAAAGATATCCACCAGTTAAGAAGTTTCCTGGGGTTATGCACGTACTATCGCCGGTACGTCGCCGGATTTGCCAACATCGCCAAGCCACTTACTAGACTCACAGAGGGGAAGATGCAGTACCAGTGGGACGAGGAATGCCAACGATCATTCGAGACACTGAAAAGAGCATTGACGAGTGCCCTCGTCTTAAGTTATCCTTTGCCAGATGGGAACTTCGTTTTGGATACCGACGCAAGCAATGTCGGAATTGGTGCTGTGCTTTCGCAGATCCAAGACGGTCATGAGAAAGTCATCGGCTATTTCAGCAAGACCTTGAGCAAGCCTGAACGGAATTACTGCGTTACTGCTGGGAACTCTTGGCTGTGGTAAAGTGGGTAGAACGTTTCTACAACTACCTCTATGGTAAAAGATTCCTCCTGAGGACTGATCATGCAGCACTGAAGTGGCTCCTGCAGTTTAAAAACCCGAAGGACAAGTGGCCAGGTGGATTGAGCGGTTGCAAGAATTCGACTTCCAGACTGAACATCGAGCTGGAATAAGCCATAAGAATGCTGATGCCCTATCGAGGAGACAATGCCCTGATGATTGCACATTGTCAGCGAGCAGAAGAAAAAGGGGCTGTTCTCTGCAGAACTACCGCCATCGATGACCATTGGCAATCTGCGGAGATCCAAAAAGACCAGAAATTAGATCCAGATTTGAAAGAGGTTATCCGGTGGAAGGAAGAAGACCGCAAATCTACGTAGCAAGAGATTTCCCGATACTCACCAACCATAAAGTCGTATTGTGCTCAGTGGAACTCTCTCATCCTGGAGAATGGACTTCTAAAGCGCGTCCTTGAAACCCCAGAGGAAGGCAAGGACAGAAAGCAGATTGTAGTCCCTAAAAATAGGAGACCAGAGGTTTTGCGAGAACTACATGACGGTACAACCGGAGGACATCTGGGAGTGGCCAAAACCTTGGGGAAGTTGCAAGAACACTTATATTGGGTAAACTGCCAAGTAGACGTTAAGGAGTGGTGCCGGAAATGTACGGCTTGTGCAGCAAGTAATGGGCCTCAGAAGCGACCAAAAGCTCCAATCAATCAATATAACATGAGCAGTCCATTCGAAAGAGTAGCCATTGATGTTGCCGGTCCATTTCCTGAATCCGACTCTGGAAATATAATACATTGTGGTGGTGATGGACTATTTTAGTAAATGGGCCGAAGCATATGCCTTGCCGAATCAAGAAGCCTTGACCGTTGCTGTGTTCCCTTGGAGTTGCACTCAGACCAAGGTAGAAATTTCGAGTCTACTCGTTTCCAAGATGTTTGCAAACTTCTGAAGATCAATAAAATACGGACGACAGCATTACACCCTCAATCAGATGGGATGGTAGAACGGATGAATAGAACCATTAACCGCCATTTGTCAAAGGTAGTCTCTGACCACCAAAGAGACTGGGACCAGTATCTGCACTTGTTTCTAATGACATATCGTTCGTCTGTGCACGAGTCCACGGGTCAGACCCCGGCCAGTATTATTATGGGACTACCATGCGGCTTGAAGTTTAGATGTCCCCCAGGAGAAAAGGCTGCAGGTGAAGACTATGTCAGCCAGTTACGTCGAAAGATGGACGACATACACCAACGAGTACGGTCAAATATCGAGAATGCCAGTGCCCGAATGAAGGAAGCCTACGACATCAAAGCCGAGAGCGGAGAATTCCAAGTTGATGATCTTGTTTGCTTGTATACCCCGCAAGGTCATCGTGGATATTCGCCCAAGCTACAGAGATCTTGGGAGGGGCCATACCAAATCGTGAAGAAAATCAATCAATCAATCAATCTACAGAATAAGGAAGCTGCCTCGAGGAAAGCCAAAGATGGTACATTTCAACAGGTTAGCCCCTTATGCCGGAAGTCATGACGGCGAAGTTGACCAAGTCCAAGTCCGCAGCATCCAACCACCCGATGATAAGATGACCTTCGAACAGTTTATGGCACTGTACTCTAATGGTCAGAAAGTGCAGCACGACGTGACCACAGAGGAACCCCGAGACCTGTTTGAGGTGCCCATAGAATATGCCCTGGCTCATTGTGTGGCTCGAGATCTCGGGATGTCCAGAAGAATAGCCAAGGTATTTGCCAAAAAGTACGGCCAGTTCCAGAAGCTAAGGGAGCAAGATCCAGCGGTAGGGAAGGTCCTTCATCTCGAAGATAAACAACCAGTGGGTGTTTTATTTGGTAAGGAAACCATTCTCGCAGGACAAGCCAACATATAGCGATCTTTGGAAGACTCTGGAGAATTGAGGAATGTGATGATGGAGAAGAATCTGATGAAATTGGCGGTCCCAAAGATAGCCTGCGGGTTGGATGGACTGAAATGGAGGGTGGTGAGAAGTATGATGGAAACAATCTTTCGGTTCAGTGGCATCGACATCCTGGTATGCTGTCTCAATACTCGCAGCCCAGATTCGAAGACCGTTGACTGTTACTTCCACCAAACTTCCTGTTGTCGAAATGGAGAGTCCTGCAAATATCGTCACACCAGGAAGGATTCTGAGACATTCCGAGATGAAATGCTCTTAAGGAGGGGGCAATGTTACGAGAATTCATCCGACAGCTGGTGCAATTGGCCATCAACCAATTCGTGGAAAGGACATTATTCCGATAAAATATGGGAATCTGAAATGTTTGTCTCTCAACAGGTGGACCACTGCCGTTACTGGGAATTCCCTTAAAGCTGCCAGAACATGAAAGAGTTTCCCGGTGGTTCGTGGACGTACCAGACAATTCCAAGATAAATATATAAATAAGAACAGCTGGCGATAGGAGGCATTCAGTTTCGACGGTCATATCGTACAGTTAAGATAAAATGTAAGTAGTAGTTTCTGTGAATATAAATTGTGTAAAAGTAGTGGAAATAAATTAGAGTGAGTTGGGCAATGTTTTTAAATAAATCCAAGAACTGAACTGAACCCGAGTGTGAAAATAAAAACATTACAGTACGTTATTTCATTAATCTTATGAGATTCAGACTTTATTTTTATAACAGGAGTAAATATATTAAATTATACAATGTATGTATATTATTGAAAAAATTAACATTTTGGTATGCTGTCTCAATACTCGCAGCCCAGATTCGAAGACCGTTGACTGTTACTTCCACCAAACTTCCTGTTGTCGAAATGCAGAGTTCTGCAAATATCGTCACACCAGGAAGGATTCTTGGACATTCTGGGACGAAATGGTCTTAAGGAGGGGGCAATGTTACGAGAATTCATCCGACAGCTGGTGCAATCGGCCATCAACCAATTCGTGGAAGGGACATTATTCCGATGAATTCTGGGAGTCCGAAATGTTTGTCTCTCAACAGGCGGACCGCTGCCGTTACTGGGAATTCCCTTAAAGCTTCCAGAACATGAAAGAGTTTCCCGATGGCTCGTGGACTAAGAACTGAACTGAACCCGAGTATGAAAATAAAAACATTACAGTACAGTAAACATTTCATTAATCTTATGAGATACAGACTTTATTATTATAACAGGAGTAAATATATTAAATTATACAATGTATGTACATTATTGAAAAAATTAACATCTTACGTAAGAAATGGGGCAGGGGGTGATGAAATTATGTCTTACACTTAAAAAGGGGTGGATGGGGGTCTCAAATCGTCAAAATTCATGTTACAAAATTGAATGTATTTTCTCTAACATCAAGATTTGAACTTACTCAACTGGTCAACGGGAATAATAACAGCTGACATACCCTATCAATAACAAACAAACTAAATCCAAAAACCTAATTTTATATCTTCTATAACGATTTACGAAAAGTGCATATATCAATTGAATTCTATTTTAAATACCACATACTCAGGCATTATAATAGAATAAATAAAATATAATTGCGAACGATAAATAATTTAAAAACAAGGTGTCTGATATTAGTTTTCCCAACATAAATATACCCACTGATGCTAAAATTAGGCAAACTTAAAATGGAATATTTCTTTAAGAAAGCGGTACAAGGTGTGTCAAATAATGGTTACTCCAGCACGTTATAGCAATTTATAAAAGAACTGAATAGTCGCAGGTGGTGTCAAACAAAACAAAGTACAAGGTTTAGTACGAAAATTATATAGGATCGAACGCTGCAGACAAGTAATAGATGTTGTGTGAAATAATTTTTAAAATATTTTTTCAAACTACTCAATTAGTATCAGTTGTTAATTAACTGCGAAATAAGTAAATTATTTAATTTAATAATTATAGGGAAAAAATTCAAGGACCAATAATTCTTAAGACGCGAGATGTAAGACCGACATCTAGTTGGAAGTGGCACCTCCACTCGTTCAAATACTCATGGCATATATCGTATAATTTCACACTAGGCAATTTGTTCGCCCTCCTAAATCTTCTATAGTGTCATATGGACTTTTAGACACTCCCATAAAAAGAAATCCACATTACTCAAATAGGAGGATCTTGCTGGATATTCCTGAGGTCCTCCAACCAAAAATAAAAGCATAACAAATGTATAATTGGAAGCTGTAATTCTATAACTTGAAGCCTACATTATCCTTGTCATTGAATAGCATATGCTGGTCATAGATCTATTGTACGCATTGTTACTATATGCAAATAGATTTGTCATAGCTTATCACATTTCACACTTCATTATATGGATGGTTTTCTCATAAATATTAGAACTCAGTATACGTTCCACATTTTCTGTGGTTAGAAACCCCCAAAACATTTTTTGAATTTTTAATATTATATTTTTGTGTGTAATAAGATTTAGCGGATGATTTCTCCCCTCCTGAAGGGTTGATTTTATAAAAAATAATTTGGAGTGTAAGGATTGTCCCAAGTAAACTTTTCTGTACAAAAAAAATGCGTTTAAAAAATGTTGAGTAGAACAATTACATTACAATGACCTTCAAGTAACCTTGACAGTGGTTAGGTTAAAGTCGTATAGTCCCGGATTGCAACCATTCATTGTTTATTTTGTTTAAGAGATAATATATAATTTTTTGCAAAAAAATCGTTTTATAGGGTGTCAAATTTGTATATGGCCTTCATAAGGTCTTAAATATTACGTGCAAGTTGAACAAGCTCCCACAAATTTCGGAAATATCTATTTATTAAAAAGTATACTCTACCTTTGCCACATACAGCATCTCGAATGTTCACCCGTACACCATTCCTTAAGCTATAAGGAGTATCCAAAAAAAATGGTTAATATTATGCAATGCAATTTGGTACTGTCGGCAGATTTTTGTCCATATTCGCACACTATGCGCCAATGGTTGAAACAATTGTTTCTGATAAAACATCAATCTCTGGGATAATAAAAAAAGAACTGGAATCTTCGAATGGGTTAAGGATATATAAGGCATTATAAAGTTCATGACTTAGGTAGTTCAGGTTAAATAGTGTTATTATTTCAATGTAAATTGTATTCAGGATCAGCTTTTGTAACTATTTGATTTTTATGTGTGTAAATAAAGTTCTAGAAAGTGAAGTGAATATCAGTTTTAAAAATTAAAATTTGAACCCACGGAGTTTATTGCAATACCTTTACAAATATCTTTCAATGGGGATAAGTACAGATTTTTTACTATTTGGTTGTCGATATTGTGATACAATATCATGTTATATTAAAATTTAAATAATACGTAAGAGCAGTACAAACATCAAGTGTCGCGCCTTATGTAATATTAGCTGCATTAAGATTTCTTGTTACTTTTTGCGGTGACTATTCTGTAAAATCTCACTAAAACATACAGGTACCAGGTTTGAAAAATTGACTGCAACGAAATCATTCTACTTTATAACTAAAAATAAGAATCCAGTCTCTTTATTCAGTTTATACAGTCGGCTTCCTGTTATGGCCTTGAGTGTGCGTCTAGGCCTGGAGGAACCCGGCCCGTTTCTCGCCGAAACCTAACAGAAACCAGCGCTCTCGCTCCTTTCTACTCATACCTGATAACGCCGTGATTTGTTAGTGTGTTTGTAGAGTTCTCTCTAGAACAATGGATTCAGATAAAAATAAGTATAATTTGGACAATACTTATAGTCAGTGTAATGAACCTAATAGATGTCGGTGACATCTACCGTCTATTGAGTAATTTAAGTATATGAAGGCATACTATGCTATAACATATACCATACTCTTGACAGATGGTTCGAGTGTTTTATATAAAAACAGATAAGTAAATATATATACAGATATATATATATATATATATATATATATATATATATATCCACATATTTAGAACTATATCATTCAACGTATGACAGCCGTTTCGAACCAGGAGTTCTCGTCAGATACGCTTCCTTGAATGACAAGTTCTAAAGTGAAATACTTGGATGTTATACACATCAGTAAGACAACAGTCAGTGTATTGAACCTAATAGATGTCGGTGACATCTACCGTCTATTGAGTAATTTAAGTATATGAAGGTATACTATGCTATAACATATACCATACTCTTGACAGATGGTTCGAGTGTTTTATATAAAAACAGATAAGTAAATATATATACAGATATATATATCCACATATTTAGAACTATATCATTCAACGTATGACAGCCGTTTCGAACCAGGAGTTCTCGTCAGATACGCTTCCTTGAATGACAAGTTCTAAAGTGAAATACTTGGATGTTATACACATCAGTAAGACAACAGTCAGTTTATTGAACCTAATAGATGTCGATGACATCTACCGTCTATTGAGTAATTTAAGTATATGAAGGCATACTATGCTATAACATATACCATACTCTTGACAGATGGTTCGAGTGTTTTATATAAAAACAGATAAGTAAATATATATACAGATATATATATCCACATATTTAGAACTATATCATTCAACGTATGACAGCCGTTTCGAACCAGGAGTTCTCGTCAGATACGCTTCCTTGAATGACAAGTTCTAAAGTGAAATACTTGGATGTTATACACATCAGTAAGACAACAGTCAGTGTAGTGAAACTAATAGATGTCGGTGACATCTACCGTCTATTGAGTAATTTAAGTATATGAAGGCATACTATGCTATAACATATACCATACTCTTGACAGATGGTTCGAGTGTTTTATATAAAAACAGATAAGTAAATATATATACAGATATATATATCCACATATTTAGAACTATATCATTCAACGTATGACAGCCGTTTCGAACCAGGAGTTCTCATCAGATACACTACAATACTTATAAATAATAATAACCAGCGACTGTATAAAATATGATTTTTTAGCATTAGCAGTTGCAACAGCGAGCAAGAAATATAAATCACGGCTATCGTCTAAAATACAGGGTTATGGGCCACTCATTAATGCCCCGCTACGCAACGCGATGTCGGTAACTTAAGTCCACAAAGACTAAACGATGCCGACTCCTTGAGGACTTACTACTACCACCACATATGCCAATAGGACCCATGTGCATCTCTACCTCGGCTGTTTCTGTATATGTTGACTTCGTTAAAATAATTATGTACGGCATTTAGAACGGGAAAATCTTGTTTTCATTTCAATCTTTAACACAAAAAGTAAGCAGTCACACTGCAGCCTATGAACGCTTGCACAAACTGTATTATGATTTTTCTAATTGCCTGGGGCGACGCAACCGCTAGAAAGGTTGCTGGTTGACAATATATTTTCTTTTGGTAACTAAGTAGCAATTAATCAGTAATATAAAGTGGACTTTATTCAAATACAAATTAACGAAAAGAATAATCTCTTTGTTTTCTGAAGCTTGTTTGTGCTTTATTTTGTTTTCTTGGAAAACAACATTGAGGAATAAAAACTGTAAAAAATCCATACGTGTCAGTGTCTTATTCTAACTTCGTTGGGATTAAAATCTGAATAAAATATAGACTTGAAATTAAATGCTGTCATTTTCACAATTTTACGAAAAAGCAAAAAAATTGTTTTTAAGAATTTATAAATGAATTAGACTTTCTTAGTCGCATTTTTGGCGAATGCACTATGTTACAACCAAGTTGCTTCTAGAAGCGCCACATATATATTCTTTCAATTTCTTACAGTTTGAAAGGAGCATGACTATTAGGTAAACTTGTTAAAACGACAGTTTTCAATTTAAAATTTATGTTTTATTCATTTTTAATGATAAAGTCAGAATAAGACTTTGGAACGTATGGATTTGTGAAAATACAGGTTTTATTCCCCAATGTTGATATGTAAGACGCCCCTAAAAGCATTATAATAGTAACAAAAGGGCGGCAGTCATTTGAGACTGAATAATGGAAGCGAAAACTTCTTACGAAATATTCTTTCCCTCTCTCGTTACCTGACTGTCCCTATTTTTCTTTCTTTGTCACTCTTAGTAATGGATATAAATATCAGGTAAATTAAAAAAAATAATTGTCACTGTTTTGTTACGACTCAAGTATTAATCCTAATTTAGTTCTTAATTTACATATATCTGCAAAGAAATATAAGTTTAGATATTGAGTAAGTGTTTGTAAATAGATTTGTTCATCTGAATAAGTATTTGTAGACAAGACGACAACGAAAAGTTCGTTTTGATCTAAGCTAACATCATTACAAACACATAACATTTGTCGAAAATAATAAATTATATACATATATATTCAACGTCAGCACCAATTTAAAATTTTTAATTTTTATTCATTGTATGTTAATTGAATATAGTAAATAAAATTAATTACTAATGACATAATATTAATAAATTATAATTGTATTGGTTTCGAAGCAGAGGACTTTGGATTCGCGGCGGTGCGCTTTAGACTCTGGACCACTTCCGGAAGTATAAAATACATCGATCCCTCTATTGAGTGGTAAACGTACCTACTTTGTTTTATACGATAATAAAACGATGTGAACAAACGACATGTTTTGCTTATTGTGTATCCTTCTATGAGTCTACATTCGTTTATAATATAAAAATTGAGTGCCAAGTTGCTTTTTTTGTGGTATTCTTTTTAATTTCTAACTTATGTCACGTTTCCAATTTAATATATCTTAAAGAGATAATTGGAGTGTTTATTACAACGAAAAGCAAATTTTGTGCACGTATTCTATATTACTTGGATGTTATATTAGTTTCTTACCTATTTATTATTGAGTTTCTATGAAAAAAAGACTCTTAATAAATTACCTGATCTCTGTTTCTTACACAGCTTTCGCTTCAAAAATTTTCTATACCTATTGCTTAATTATATATATATATATATATATATATATATATATATATGTTATATAAGTTAGTTCCATCGACTTATATGAAAACACCCAGCAACAAGTTCCCAGCTGACTCAGCATAATACGTGTCGTCTCCAGTTACCCGCAGACGAACATCCGTGAGAACTGCAAGCGCTGCGACACCTTAGTCAGCGTTCTTAGTTTATGAATTATACTTTTTCATTGTAACATCATTCATTATTACTTACAGTTATGTCTAGTTTAGTTTAAGACTCATTTTGTCTTTTTATTGTTATAAAGTATTATATTGTTATTTTCAAGTTTTATATTAAAAGTTAATAATTGTGCAACTATAAATAAAATCCTTTTTAAAAAGAGAAATTTTGAAAGTGTGATATAAAAAATTAGCGCAGTCAGTAGGATCCGTCTAACGTTACTAGAACACGAATACTCTATCTATACTCCTATCCCTCAACGGAACAACGAACCTGGAAGAAGTCCTCACTGCAATCAAACGTAGAACACGGCGCTTTCAATGTTCCTGTTGATGCAAGTAATGGTGAATCGTCATTCGTTTTAAGTAAATATTATTTGATTTATTTTATTGAGCATTGATTTTTAATATTTGATATAATTAATTTGATTTGATTTATTAACGCATTGATTTTAAATAATTTGATTTTATTTGATCGAAACTGATCTATTTTATTACTTGATTTTTATTTTTTTGATATATTTGATTTGAATTAAATATTGATTTATTTATTATTTGATTTAGTTGATATATTTGTTGATTTCTTTTATTGACATTGATATATTTGATTTACATATTTTATTGATTTATTTATCCATTTGATTAACTGATTTATTTTGATCTACTGACTTTAATTGCTTTACATTTTATACCATACTGTTCTATCCTTCAAACAATCGTTTATCCCAATTAACGTATTCTACAGTATATTACTTTTCTATACCCTTTAATATTCTATTTTATACACTTTATTCTCTTGTTCCAATTCTTTTATATCGATACATATAAAAATGGCACAGGCTTCACCATCTCCGGTTAACACAGAAACCGAGAGATATCGGTTAACTGAAATATTTTCCGTTATACCCGAATTTGAAGGCGACCAAATTTCCTTGGGAACCTTTATAGACGCGTGTAATTGCGCATATAATATGTCCACGGCGGACCAAAAGTATTTGTTACTGATACATATCAAAAACAAACTAAAAGGGAAAGCGGCGCAGTTGATAAATTCAAGGAACCCCGGATCATACCTTGAAATCAAACAACTCTTGACCCTACACTTTGGAGATTCTCGTGATCTCTCGTCATTAATTCATGACCTACAACGTCTAAAGCAACTTTCGAACGAATCTCCACTAACGTATTACAATAGACTCCAGGTATTGAGTGCGAAAATGCACTCCTGCATCCACAAAACGGCTGGGCTTAGTCCAGAACAAAAAGACGCCCAGACCACTCTAGTGGATACAATGGTTATGAACACACCCTTCTTACGGGATTAGAACACCGTTTAGGTCAGGTTATACGTGCCAGTAATCCTAAAGACCTTCTAGAGGCACATTCCCGGATTAGACGAGAGCTTCAACTTTCTTATTTCGAGGCGAGGATCAGAAAACGAACAAATCTGTTCCTCTCAAACCCAACTTCCAAGCACGAAACCCGCACAAGCTCTTAAGTGTCTTCATTGTGGTCGATTAGGCCACATAGCAGTAAATTGTGGATTAAAAAATCAAACATTCAATCAAAACCATAGGCCAAATCCAGTTGGGCCTAACCAACAAACAAGGCCAAACTTCCCCTCAAATAATCCCCTGGTTCAACAGGGACAAGAGTTTCGTCCACAAAACTTCCAGAGACCCCCTTTTAGGTCTCAAATGAACCCGAATTATTCTCGACCTTCGGTCATACAAAACAATCCCAATAACCATCCTGAAAGGACTCATCATTTTAATCAACACCAAAATGATGATTACACTCAGTATTCGAACTATTATAGTGATGACAGTAACACCAATTATTACGAGGATGATAGTCAAAATTATTCTGGATTCGAAGAAACTTTTGACGATACCCCTTTCGAGCCTTTTAATTGTCACGATTATCAGGATTTTCTAGCGCTTCCGAGCCTAGACCAACCTCCCGATTCGACAACAACTCTGTGCGAAGTCGAAACCCAAGTTCAAAACCTGAATCTGGACGATTTGAACACCGACTTGAGCTTCCCGGGGCAACTATTTCTTTAAGCCCCCTTCTTACCGTTAATTCCAAAAACCTTTACTACATTCTTGACACTTCTTATAAATTCAAACTACTTATTGATACCGGAGCTGGTATCTCTATCTTCAAAGAAAATACCGTAAAGATCTCCTGAAAGGGTAACTATTCAAGGTATTACCCACGAAAAAATTCTCATCTCACAATCAACTTTAATCCCATTCGCTCCACGTAACCCACATAAAGTTTTCATATACGATTTGGACATTGAGTTTCACTGCATACTGGGTTTAGACTTTCTTGAACACTATGAATGCATAGTTGACTTAAAATCTAAACAGCTAATAACAAATTTTAAAACCATCCCTTTACACAAAGTTCCCGATAACGATCAACCCTTGACTGATGTACCCGACACACCCAATGTTAAGTCAAATATTACTTTACAAACACCCACACAAAACAAAATAACTATTGAGGCACGCACAGAAAAGATCTTTAAACTTAAATGCGATCTTTCTAACATCGACGCCATCTTACCAACTCAAGAAATTTACAGAGTACGACTTCCAAACGCACTCGTACATATTAACGCAAATGGTGAATTTCTAACGTCTATAATAAACGCTAACGCGATGCCCAAAACAGTAACTTTTTCTGATTTAAAACTGGAACCACTTGACAAAACTCACCCTCTTCTGAATTTCAATACAGACGATTATCATGATTCCCAATACATAGACAGAAACTCAACTATTAGACAACAAATTAGAACTGATCATGTAAATGACGAAGAACGTGAACAAATCACTAATCTTTGTTTGGAATTTCAAGACATTTTCTATCTTGAAGGTGACGTCTTGACTTTCACTAACGAGGTTAAACATTCGATTGATACGAATAACGCAAAGCCCGTTTTCACTAAATCATATAGATATCCTCAAGTTCATAAAGAGGAAGTGAAAACCCAAATTGGAAAAATGCTTGAACAAGGTATCAATAGGCACTCCTCATCTCCTTGGTCCTCCCCTGTATGGGTCGTCCCCAAGAAGCTCGATGCTTCTGGTAAACAAAAGTGACGAGTTGTTATCGATTACAGGAAATTAAATGAATTGACTGTAGACGATAAATATCCTCTGCCAAATATCTCCGATCTTCTCGACCAACTTGGAAAGTGTCAATACTTTTTGACACTGGATCTCGCTTCCGGGTTCCACCAGTTGGAAATCCAAGAGGAAGATATTCCTAAGACTGGCTTTTGTGTAGAAAATGGTCATTACGAATTCGTTCGTATGCCATTTGGTTTAAAAAATGCACCTTCTACTTTTCAGAGGGTCATGGACAATATTTTTCTGGGTATACAGAATGAACGTTTCCTCGTCTACATGGATGATATCATCGTCTACTCTCCGACCATCCATGAACGTATTTCCCGGTTGACAGAAACCTAAAAATTCAACCTGATAAGTGCGAATTTCTTCGTAAAGAAGTGGCTTATCTTGGCCATCTTATCACACAAGAAGGTGTAAAACCAAACCCTTCAAAGGTTGAATGTATTCAGAACTTTCCGCAACCCCAAACTCCGAAAGACATTAAATCTTTTCTTGGTCTCGCTGGGTATTACAGACGCTTCATACCAAATTTTGAGAAAATCTCTAAACCTCTGACTAAACTACTCCAAAAAGACGTCAAATTCATCTTTGACGCAGATTGCAAGTCTTCCTTCGATGAACTGAAGCAAGCCCTTGTATCTGACCCAGTCCTAATATATCCAAACTTTGAAGAACCCTTCTTGCTCACTACTGATGCTAGTGCTTTTGCTATTGGAGCGGTTCTTTCTCAAGGCCCTGTCTGAAAAGATCTCCCTGTTGCATACGCTTCTCGCACCCTCTGTGCTGCAGAGACACGATATTGCACCATCTAACGAGAATTGTTGGCCATAGTTTGAGCTGTTAATCACTACAGACCGTATCTTTTTGAGAGAAGGTTTACACTTCTGTGTGACCACCGTCCGCTTACTTGGCTCTTTTCCATCAAAGATCCTGGCAGTCGTCTAGCCAGATGGCGCCTTAAGCTAGAGGAATAGAATTATAAGATTGAGTACAAGCCCGGCAAGGTAAACCAAAACGCAGATGCTCTTTCTCGCATCAAAATCAACCATTTCAAGCAATGTGCTGATTTCCTTTCCAAAATCAAAATTTTCGCTAACAACGAAACTGACTCCGAACAACATGAAAACTCTGACAATGACGACGAACATGACGAAAGAATTATCGCTGAGTTTAATCGATTTGTTCAACTCTACAAAACTGAGTCAATAATCGATTACTCTAAAATTGAAATATCCAATTCTCAACGTCTCAACGACAAAATTATTGATGACTTTTTCGAAGAAGAACCTAATTTCAGTAATGACACTCTAAACATCATGGCCAGTATATCTGTCAGGCATAGAAAATACTTAGTTGTACCTTTGCCCTATGACCCTGAAACTGTCGTCTCGCATCTTTTCAAAATTATTTATCAATTCAACGACTCCGAAACATACTGCATAGAAAATAACATAGAACTTACCATTCTTGAAATTTTATCCTTCATTCTCTCCGACAAAGAAATCAAACTAAAAATCTGCCATCAAAATGTTACAACTCCTACGGAAGACGAAATTCCTATAATAATACAACAATACCACTCTGGTAAAAACAACCTCCATCGTGGCATTAACGAAACCATCAGACGTATTAGGGAAAAATACAATTGGACCGGCTTAATTAAAACTGTAGAACAATTCATCAAATCCTGCGAAACTTGCCAAAAGGTAAAGTTCTGTAGGAAAAACCTAAGTGCACCTTTTGTTATTACGGAAACACCCAAGACTCCTTTTGAACGTATTAACATTGACATCTTCGAGTATCCATCTAGAAATCATGCACTGACTATTAGGGACGAATTCACGAAATTTACGCAAGCCTACCCCATAAACGACAAAACAGCTTTACTGTCGTAAACACCCTTTTGATTTTCTTTCAACATTATGGAACTCCACTTCGCATCCATTGTGACTATGGACGTGAATTTGACAACACCTTAATGCGGGATCTATGCCAACTATACGACATAAAACTGACTTTCTCCAGCGTTCACATCCCGAGTCAAACGGTTGTATTGAAAGATTTCACGCGACCTTAGCAGAAATGATAAGGGCAAATACAGCGGAACATCCAGACGAACATCCATTTTATGTCCCTCCTTATGCCATCATCTGTTATAATAACACGAAAAATAAAACCACCGGTTTCACGCCCTACGAACTCGTATTTGGGCACACTTCAAGTAGGCCTCCAGAAACCCTTTACAACCAGGAAAAACTTATTTCGAAATAAGGAAGAGACCTAAATAACAGAATGGACTATTATTACAGACTGGCCGGTGCTAAAACCGATAGACAGAAAGAAAAATCTAAAGTGCGATTTGACCAACACGTTTCTACTAAACACCCCCATTACAAAGTAGGTGACAAAGTCTACGTAAAAGAGTCCCAAATCAAAAACAAAGCCGAAAACAAATTCAATGGCCCCTTCGAAATTACGGCAATACGAAAGAACTCTGCCACCGTCATAAATTTGCAAACAAACCAAATAACTAAAGTTAACTTTGACAGACTAAAACCTTATTTTGAATAAATCCCTTCTTTTCAGATTCTGTGGACTGTTTTCAGTCGTGAACCTTCAACAGTACTCCAATACGCCTGTTAACAATACTATAGGAGTTTTCTTTCATGAAGAAGGAACCCTTAAAATTTCTAATGACAAATGGACACTCCTTGTTTACAAAGATCTAAACCCCTTTCGAGACACTATTTCTAACAACGACAATATACTGAACAGACTTTTAGAAACTATTAGCGACAACAAAACCAACATTAAAATCTTCAAATCAAAAGTACAGACTCACGTAAGCGTCCTGAAACAAATATCTAAATCTGTTAACATCAAATATACAGAAATTTTCGCTGTCACTGAGACTTACAGTACCAACAGAAAGAAACTTAACGGACTGGGATCGATTTGAAAATTTATTTCCGGTAACTTAGATGCAACAGACGTACAATACTTTAGTGACTCTAACAATAAAATTACTAAAGACCAACATCAAATTGAAAACTTAATGAAACGACAATTACCTATAACATCTTCGGTAGTTAAGAACCTTAATACCACAATACAAAAATTTCAGTCCGAAGAGAAAATATTTTCGGAAAATATCGAAGCAATTAGGAAGTCAATTGAGTTCTTTACAGACGATCTTGCTTTTTATGAACTTCAAGCCAATTTCTTGGATTTGTGTGAAAGCTCAATGGAAAGTTACGTATACATTGAAGATACTCTCAACGATGTATTAACTGCAGTCTCTTTCGCCCGTCTAAAAATTTTACATAGCTCAATTATAAACCCAGTAGATTTGGTCGACTCCCTTCAGAAAATATCACAGTCACTTCATGAAAATAACTTACCACTTCCAACCTATAGTTCAAATGTTGCTAGATCAATACTAAAATTGTTTTTGTACTAAATATTCCCTTAGTCAATCCTGAAACTTATACACTATACCGCCTGTATCCTATCCCAGTTTTGGATAATCGAACAGGATTTCACCATATTCTTCCAACAAAATTAAAATATGAACACGCGAGATGTAAGACCGACATCTAGGATTTTCAAGAGAATCAGTACACAGAGGTTCCGAATCTGGAACCGTTCCGTGTAATTACTGTTCTCCCTTAACTCCTAGGACAGAATGTCACGATAAAATTTTCAGGTTACTTCACCTGTCAAAGATATTGAATACTCTCTTCGAGATGTCATTCCTTTGTACGCAAGACAATATATATTATATATTAATATAATATATATTGTTTCTGGTCGGGAACCTTCATCAGTTGCGCTTCCCACAATTGAATGTCCTCTCGAACACTTCTTTATGCATTTGATGCATTTCGTTAAATTTGAACACGCGAGATGTAAGACCGACATCTAGGATTTTCAAGAGAATCAGTACACAGAGGTTCCGAATCTGGAACCGTTCCGTGTAATTACTGTTCTCCCTTAACTCCTAGGACAGAATGTCACGATAAAATTTTCAGGTTACTTCACCTGTCAAAGATATTGAATACTCTCTTCGAGATGTCATTCCTTTGTACGCAAGACAATATATATTATATATTAATATAATATATATTGTTTCTGGTCGGGAACCTTCATCAGTTGCGCTTCCCACAATTGAATGTCCTCTCGAACACTTCTTTATGCATTTGATGCATTTCGTTAAATTTGAACACGCGAGATGTAAGACCGACATCTAGGATTTTCAAGAGAATCAGTACACAGAGGTTCCGAATCTGGAACCGTTCCGTGTAATTACTGTTCTCCCTTAACTCCTAGGACAGAATGTCACGATAAAATTTTCAGGTTACTTCACCTGTCAAAGATATTGAATACTCTCTTCGAGATGTCATTCCTTTGTACGCAAGACAATATATATTATATATTAATATAATATATATTGTTTCTGGTCGGGAACCTTCATCAGTTGCGCTTCCCACAATTGAATGTCCTCTCGAACACTTCTTTATGCATTTGATGCATTTCGTTAAATTTGAACACGCGAGATGTAAGACCGACATCTTTGCGTACAAAGGAATGACATCTCGAAGAGAGTATTCAATATCTTTGACAGGTGAAGTAACCTGAAAATTTTATCGTGACATTCTGTCCTAGGAGTTAAGGGAGAACAGTAATTACACGGAACGGTTCCAGATTCGGAACCTCTGTGTACTGATTCTCTTGAAAATCCTAGATGTCGGTCTTACATCTCGCGTGTTCAAATTTAACGAAATGCATCAAATGCATAAAGAAGTGTTCGAGAGGACATTCAATTGTGGGAAGCGCAACTGATGAAGGTTCCCGACCAGAAACAATATATATTATATTAATATATAATATATATTGTCTTGCGTACAAAGGAATGACATCTCGAAGAGAGTATTCAATATCTTTGACAGGTGAAGTAACCTGAAAATTTTATCGTGACATTCTGTCCTAGGAGTTAAGGGAGAACAGTAATTACACGGAACGGTTCCAGATTCGGAACCTCTGTGTACTGATTCTCTTGAAAATCCTAGATGTCGGTCTTACATCTCGCGTGTTCAAATTTAACGAAATGCATCAAATGCATAAAGAAGTATTCGAGAGGACATTCAATTGTGGGAAGCGCAACTGATGAAGGTTCCCGACCAGAAACAATATATATTATATTAATATATAATATATATTGTCTTGCGTACAAAGGAATGACATCTCGAAGAGAGTATTAAAATTAAAATATATCGCGAGAGATGACGATTCGCTATTGTACGCATCTTTCGAAGACCTGAGTGACTGTAAGTCATTATCTAAAGAACATAAGATCTGTTCCAAAGTTATTCCACCCACCATAGACAAACAAGCCCTTTGTGAAGGACAGCTTCTTCGACAACCAGCAGCACTTCCACCAACTTGTGAACCTGTAATATTATATGCCGAAGAATATAATATTCAAGAGATTGACCTGAACCTTTGGCTAATCTCGATTTTCGGACAGTTGCCCATCAACATCAAGTGCAAGGGAGAAGATGTCGTTACCCAATCCATATCGACAAATTCTCTATTGACCATCCAACCCAGTTGCAATGCCTTTATCGGTAACACCAGGGTCCATGCCAGAAGGACCACCATCAACGTTGACAACATCACACTTAAGAGTCACCCAGTCAACATCCCCTACAACTGTTGCGACAACCTGCCAACCATCAGTCAACTTCCAAAGTTCAATCCCATGAGACTACAGGAATTGGAAGCCAGCGACCTGAATATCGCTAACCATAAGCTTAGCCAATACTCCAGGGAATTGCAAAAGCTCCAAGACCAACCATTCTTGGAGAAACACACCTCCTCGTTTACTATCATCACAATAGCAATAATCGCAATTGTGGTTGCCTTCCTTTCCATCAACATCATCAGAAAGAAATTCTAGAAGCCCCCAACGATCAGCCCTTCTGCCGATCCAGCACCACCACTAGGTCCATCAACCATCAAGCCCAGGGTAAAACTCCATAGCCTCCTTAGTCCTGTCGAGGATATTGAATTGCAGAACCTCCCTTAATAGTCGATGCTATAGCATCAACTTTTTATTGTTGTTATATGTTAGTTCCATCGACTTATATGAAAACAGCCAGCAACAAGTTCCCAGCTGACTCAGCATAACACGTGTCGTCTCCAGTTACCCGCAGACGAGAACTGCAAGCGCTGCGACACCTTAGTCAGCGTTTTTAGTTTATAAATTATACTTTTTCATTGCAACATCATTCATTATTACTTACAGTTCTGTCTAGTTTAGTTTAACACTCATTTTGGCTTTTTATTGTTATAAAGTATTATATTGTTATTTTAAAGTTTTATATTAAAAGTTAATAATTGTGCAACTATAAATAAAATCCTTTTTAAAAGGAGAAATTTTGAAAGTGTGATATAACATATATTATCTCATCTATGTATATATATATATATATATATATATATATATATATATATATATATGTCTGGATTTATTAAATACTCGACGTTTCGACTCCTGCTTTGGAGCCATTATCAAGAGACAAAAAATAAAATAGAATTTCAGAGTCTAGATCGAACTCGGGGCCTCAACCTGCCTACTCCCCAAGAGTCACTAAGTAACTGAACTGAAGGTGAGTCTGCGCTGCTTCTTTTATTTATAGTTATCGGTCGATTAGGAGGGGATGTCGCGTGATAAAGGGGCTGTGCGGTGATTGGTTGGGTGTTGGTGGGCGATTCTTGTTTGTTTAATCTGGCAATTACGGAGGTCCAAGCTGTGGGAAGGCGAGTGCTGTCATCGCGTTTATTTAGACAGAAAGTTCTTCTCTCTATTTCGATGGCTTCGCGAATAGTGGATGCACTAAGAGAATTGAGAGATATGATAGTCCTACTGTCCTGAAGTTGATAGAGTGCCCTGTTTCGATATGGTGATGCGCGAGAGCTGAATTCGGATCTTTTTTACGAACTGACAGAGAATGTTCATATACTCCATGGTTAACGCGCCTGTTGGTACTACCGATATAGCTTTGGGGGCAATCGCGACATGAAATTTCGTAAACTCCGCGATCCTCGTTAGGTACTTTGTCTTTGGGGTTACCGGTTAAGTTGCCTATAGTTTGAGTGGTATTGAAGAGAGTATTTATTTGATGTCGTTGTAAAATCCGAGATTGATGAATTATACGCGCAATTTGGTCCTGATGATAACCGTTTTGTCGAAGAATTTATTTAAGATTATTAAGTTCGTTTTGTCTATTGTCAATATCTGTTAAACGAATAGATCTAAGAGTTAAAGATTTCATTACAGAACTCAATTGGGCAGGGTGGAGGTGTGATTGGGCATTTAAGTATCGATTGGTATGGATTGGTTTCCTATAGACGGTATGTGAGAATCTGTCTTTGTTGGTTTTTGTTATGAGGACATCAAGAACCGGGAGGGAAGAATCGGACTCGATTTTCATTGTAAATTGTATACTAGAATGTATACCAATAAGGTGTTGTAGAAAGAAGTCTAATGAATCTCTGCCATGAGGCCAAATGACAAAAGTATCATCTACATATCTAAGCCAACAGAAAGGTTTTAAATTAGAAGAGTTTAGGGTCTGGGTTTCGATTTGTTCCATGAAAATGTTAGCAAGCACTGGAGAAAGAGGTGAACCCATGGGGGCCCCACGAACTTGTTTGAACAGAGTGTCTTGAAATAAAAAATAAGTGTTAGAAGAACAGTGTTGTACAAGTTTGATGATGTCAGAAGAGATATTGTTTTTTGTTTTTAGAATATCTAATGTTTCTGAAATGGGGACATTGGTGAATAGAGATACAACGTCGAAGCTAACTAGGATATCATTTTCTGAAATTCTATAACGAATTAGCATATCTAGGAAGGAAGAAGAGTTCTTTACGTACGAGGATGCTTGCTCGGCTAGAGGTTGAAGGGTTTTGGCTAAGTACCGGGCTAATTCTTGGGTCGGGGATTGTACCGAACTGACAATGGGCGTAAGAGGAATGTCCAGCTTATGAATTTTGGGTAGTCCGTAAATTTTCGGAATTTTAGAAGATTTTTCACGAGGAATGATGACCTTTTTGACGTCAAGAGGAAGTTGTGTCCTGTTGATGATTTCCTTAGTCTTTTTCTCTAAGTAAGTAGTAGGATTATTGTTCATTATTTCGTAGTCTGCAGTGTGGAGTAGGGAATTCATCTTGTGAACATAGTCCTTAGTATTGAGAAGAACAGTCGCGTTACCTTTGTCGGCAGGAAGAATAGTTATGTCATCGTTGTTACGTAGTTGTTTTAGTGCATGTCTTTCGTTAGAAGTTAGTGTTGATTTTGGTGGCTTTGATGTGCGGAGTACTCTAGCAATGTCTTGACGAGTATCTTCAGCCTCAATATCTGTTAGGTCAACCAAAGCTACCTCAACTTGAGAAATGATTCTTTCAGTTGGGATAGTTTTCGGCGTCACTGCGAAATTGAAACCTTTGGATAGGACGTGTAAACTGGTAGAGTCTAAGGGGAAGTCAGAAAAGTTATAGACGGTCGTCTGGGGGAGTGAGGTGACAGCGGGTTGTTGTTTTGTAATAAGTCGTGTTAGCTTAAGTTTTTGAGTGACTGTTTTCTTTTGGGCCAGGTGTTCGGCATTATCAAGAGACAAAAAATAAAATAGAGTTTCAGAGTCTAGATCGAACTCGGGGCCTCAACCTGCCTACTCCCCAAGAGTCACTAGATAACTGAACTGAAGGTGAGTCTGCGCTGCTTCTTTTATTTATAGTTATCGGTCGATTAGGAGGGGATGTCGCGTGATGAAGGGGCTGTCGACAAAACGGTTATCATCCGGACCACATTCCGCGTATAATTCATCAATCTCAACATCCCCCAATCACACCAACCCCGTCAGACCAACAACATCGAAAAGCCGTCCTTTCATACATTCGAGGAGTCACTGACAAAATGGCATGGATTTTACAACGACATCAAATAAAGACTGTCTTGAATACCACTCAAACTATAGGCAACTTAACCGGTAACCCCAAAGACAAAGTACCTAACGAGGATCGAGGAGTTTACGAAATTTCATGTCGCGATTGCCCACAAAGCTACATCGGTCTTACCAACAGGCGCGTTAACCATCGAGTATATGAACATTCTCTGTCAGTTCGTAAAAAAGATCCGACTTCAGCTCTCGCGCATCACCATATCCAAACAGTGCACTCTGTCAACTTCGAGGACAGTAGGACTATCATATCTCTCAATTATCTTAGGGCATCCACTATTCGCGAAGCCATCGAAATAGAGAAAAGACCTCTCTGTCTAAATAGACGCGATGACAGCACTCGCCTTCACACAGCTTGGACCTCCGTAATTGCCAGTATACATATATATGTATTTGTATATATATATATATATATATATATATATATATATATATATATAGATGACGACATAATTAAAGTAGTAAATATATTTGCACGTAATGAACTAATATAATTTAATATTCTAATGCATTGTGTCAATTCGCACTTCATTAGCAGTATTTTATAGTATGCCCACAGTAGGCTCGTAAATTCTGTTTGTTTAAAATATTTGAATATATATAAAAGAGTGATTTGAATAGTTAGCAGACTTACCCGTATAGGTATGAATAACAAATTATCACAACTACTATTCAAAAATAAAACTTGCTGAACTTACAAATTCAGCTAATCCTCCAAACTTGTAAATTTCAATTGCATCATCAATTAAGTAACTGGCAATTGAAAGGACGCGGTATGACCAAATCACTAAAACTACCTAGACATCAGCTGTGATGTTACAATACCTGCAAAGCATCGAGAACAACAGTTCACATTCTTTGTTTACATCAACTCCGACAATACACTGTCAAAAATGTCATCACATTACCATCTACACTTATAAAACTGTCTACTAGACGCCTCGTATTTTAACGAGTACATAAGCATGGAAACAACAAATGACATCTTCAAATTTCTAGATCTTCTAGAGGATCGCGGTGCGAGTTTTACCGAATTCCAGGGAACAGCTATCCGCATCTCATGTTGCATTCAAGAAAAATCTTCATGTGACAAGGGATTATTTATTTTCTCTTACCTGTCGCGGGCATATTCAAATGGAGGTTCGGAACATTTCCTTGATGTAGCTAAATCTTCGACGAGATGCCCGCATGGACAATGGTACTCGAAAATAGTTTCAACCTTGCTCGTTATTCAAGGGAAAGCTTCTAAACGGAGGCCCACACTTCTGGAGCAATGCACAAATATCAAGGTAAAACTAGAAAGAGAGGGCAATAAAGGCAGCATCATGTTATCTCTCAATACTGTGAAATAGCCTATTACTGTCTCTATTGCCCTCTCATTCTTGTTGGAAGGAAGCACATTGCCTGATAAGTCCACACACAACAGTTTTGTTTTGCCCAAGTTAATCACGATGCTTATTAACAGTAGCAGCGATGTTGGTGAAAAAGATAAAGAAATCTTCAGACGCAAGGAAATGATTGATAAAGTTCAATAAAGAGTAATAGAAAGTCTCTAATCCAATATCTAAAATCAGAGATTTTTCTAACCAATAAACAACAAAAAAATAATAAAAAAGCAGAATACCGAACGTCACTGTCTCAGAAAAATGTCCGACCATTTTAATTGTTGACGCCACACACCTCGTATTTACCCGAACTGTTGGCACGATAACCGTCAAAATTCAGACTTCGCCCGAAAGTTTGGAACGACATGCAAAAACGACGTTCTTGTCCATACACCTCGTTTTTATGACATGTTTAACCATCGATTAAAAACGACAGAGACGAACGAGATGAGTGGAGTCCTTAAGAAGTAAAATATACAACATAAATGTAAACGCTTTACCAGAACACCAGAATATTTTCAAGAAAAATACAGTCCTACAAAAGTGATAATCGATTGTACAGAGTTTGAATTAATGATCCATCAAGTTTCGATAACAAAGATTTTGACAGGAATTACAACGTCGAAAATGAAATTTCGCCAAAAACACCGTTGAAGGTTCTTTGCTGGTTCCATAAAGTGTGTAGCGGTGATATGAAAAAAAAATGTTCAAAAGAATTACGTTTAAAAAATGAAGTATTCTGATAAAGAAGTAAACATATAAGGAAATATATTTACTCGAATACTGTATTCGAGTAACTAGAAGCGAAAGCAGAAGGCTACGAGAATTATGCGAATGCTTCATCAGCTAATGTGTAACATAAAAAAACCAGCCTTAACTACGGAATACCTACTATACAATTGTGAACCATATAAAAAATTAAAATACTAATGACTCTAAACAAAAATACGGGTTAAAAACAAATAGATTACAACTACATTTATTACTAAATTAAAAATTAGTGTTTACCAATATATGTAATTTTGCAGAACCTGTTGCATTTAATTTTTTTTAAAAAGAAAAGGTTAAAACATGTGGAAAGACTGCTAAGCTACTTATAATAAGGTTATGTTTACTTCATAATTTTCTTTAACATCATATATATATATATATATATATATATATATATATATATATATATATATATATATCATTAGTGATACTAAGATATTTTTTGAAAAATTTTACAACGTACAATATTAAGGGAAATATTTAAGAAATTACTCATTAACCTGTTTATGACCGAAATAAAAAAGCTAGGTGAAGCTTGTAGAAAAACAAGCAAAAATCATAGAATTAATGTTGGGAAATAAAAACTAAAAAATATATTATAATGTACCCCGATTATAAGAAACCTAGAAAGTATGCTAGTCCAAATTGCACTTGGCTTAATACTTTATAATTTGAAATTCATATTCATTTAACTAATAGGTGCATTTTGCTGTACAGTAAGTATCCGTTATAATTTAAACAAAAACTTGAAGCTTATTATTAAATTCACCGACGATTTAATTAAGCTGTCGCTCAACTTAAACCGTGAACTCCTCTAAGCATCTTCTTGGTCTTTTTCCAATTGTTCTCCATCGAACACGACGGTATTATGCCGCACAAGAAAACATACTCCGTCCGGATCACCTTCTAATCCTAACGGTATCAAGTATAATTCCTTTGAAATCGTGAGGCGATTTCTTACACGCAAACGTTTAGGTATTCTTAAAAGATCTCAATTATTGGATTCAAAACAAAAAACATATATTTTTTTGTTCTTAGTTGTCACGATTCTACATTGGAATAACACATGAGAGATTTTTGTGTGACCGAAAAGGCGGAATGTAAAAATGTACACAGAGTTAGGTCACATGAAGTCAAGGACCGATTTAGACGTTTGATTTATTATTTCCTTGGAGAAGAAATAGTGGAGTTGAATGGTATGCCTGATAGGTAACCAAGCACTCATATCATTTGAAAGGTCAAAATGGAAATGTTGTTTACAAATGTGTTTTGTATCAGAATTATATATAAATTAATACTGTTGGATATAAGGCTAGTGTCATTCACACAGCTTATTTCTTTTTTTATAAAATATGCAGGGTATTCCAAAATATTGCGTCTCGAGAGAGTCAGTCAAGAGCCTGAATATTCCTGTACTGCCAAGTATAATAATATTCAAAACGTACAATCACGACAACCTACTTGGAAGTTAAAAAAAAATTCCATTTGCAGAGTTAATTTTTGCAACCATTTAGGTAAATCGACTTTGATAACCTAATTTATAAAAATTATAACTTGTCAAATTGTTAGAGAAAAACTAAGGGTCAAAACGATTAATAGATTTGACAGTGTGAGTAATCCTTACATAGGTATATCATACATGAGTAAAAGTGACAAAGATATAGTCACCTCATTCAAAGTAGGGATTTTTTAATTCTGAAAAATAGACCATTACCTGACAATGCCTGACAATAATTGATAAGTGAAATCTTGGCGTAACATCTGTAAGATTCAAACATGAACAAAACTAACGAACGGATGTACTCTCGGATGAATACTTCTTCATATATAACGAACATCTGCGGCCGCCATCGGTACAAACAGAACCACGTCATCGGTACAATTTGCGACAACGGAATGGTGTCACCCAATCAAAACAAACGGCACCGCCCCCTCAACAAAATCGAAGGCGGGGCAAAGAAATAGGAGGGGACTCGGGAGATAGCATAAATAGCGGCGCGCACATATCGGAGCTCACTTCCACTTCAGACGCCAAAACTTTCAACGGACGAACACCCGGACCATCAAGAGAGCTACATATATATATATATATATATATATATATATATATATATATACACTCTCGGATGAATGCTTCTTCATATATATATATATATATATAATATATATATATATATATATATTGGGTGGTTTCTGGGAATTCATCCGCGTAGTTGATAACTATAATAACCTGCCGGGATCGGTGGTAAAATGACGACTGTATTCGAGTAACTTGAATTGTAGCGAAAGCAAAACCGACCTGAAGAGAGCAGATGTGACTCTGCCGAAACGTCGTCATTTTACCACCTAAGACATTTAGTGCCCGCGAAAACTTAAAAACAGTTCGTATAAAAGATCCGACTGACTATCATATCTCTCAATTCTCTTAGGGCATCCACTATTCGCGAAGCCATCCTAATAGAGAAAAGACCTCTCTGTCTAAATAGACGTGATGACAGTACTCGCCTTCCCACAGCTTGGACCTCCGTAATTGCCAGATTAAACAAACCAGACAGGCCCACCAACACCCAACCAATCACCGCACAGCCCCTTCATCACACGACATCCCCTCCTAATCGACCGATAACTATAAATAAAAGAAGCAGCGCAGACTCACCTTCAGTTCAGTTACCTAGTGACTCTTGGGAAGTAGGCAGGTTGAGGCCACGAGTTCGATCTAGGCTCTGAAACTCTATTTTATTTTTTGTCTCTTGATAATGACTCCAAAGCAGGAGTCGAAACGTCGAGTACTTAATAAATTCAGACGCGGTTTTGACCCGGAACCTAGCTTAGTTCATAATAATGACCGCGGAAGCTTCTCATATATATATATATATATATATATATATATATATATATATATATATATATATATGTTATATCACACTTCCAAAATTTCTCTTTTTAAAAAAGACTTTATTTATACTTGCACAATTAATAAAACTTTTAATAGAAACTTGAATATAATGTAAATAATAATAAAACTTTATAACAATAAAAAAAGACAAAAATGAGTGTTGAACTAAACTAGACAAATCTGTAAGTAACAATGAATACAGACATAAGGCAATTGAACAATTTATAACATAATAATGCTGACTAAGCTGTCGCAGCGTTTGCTGTTCTCACGGATGTACGTCGTCGAAGGTAACCTGAGACGACACGTGGATGCTGACTCAGCTTGGGAACTGTTGCTAGATGGTTGCACATAAGTCGATGGAATAACTTATATAACAACTCCCATCCATATAAAAAAGTTGATGCTACAGCATCGACTTTTAAAGGAGGTTCTGCAATTCCATATCCTCGACAGGACTAAGGAGGCTATGGAGTTTTACCTTGGGCTTGATGGTTGATGGACCTGGTGGTGGTGCTGGATCGGCAGAAGGGCTGATTGTTGGAGGCTTCTGGAATTTCTTCCTGATGATGCCGATGGAAAGGAGGGCAACCACAATTGCGGTTGTTGCCATTGTGATGATCGTAAACCAGGAGGTGTGTTTCTCCAAGAATGGTTGGTCCAGGAGCTTTTCCAATTCCCTGGAGTATTGGCTAAGCTTATGGTTAGCAATATTCAGGTCTCTGGCATCCAATTCCTGTAGTCTCATGGGTTTCAACTTTGGAAGTTGACTGATGGTTGGCAGGTTGTCGCAACAGTTGTAGGGGATGTTGACTGGGTGACTCTTAAGTGTGATGTTGTCAACGTTGTTGGTGGTCCTTCTGGCATGGACCCTGGTGTTACCGATGAAGGCATTGCAACTGGGTTGGATGGTCAATAGAGAATTTGTCGATATGGATTGGGTAACGACATCTTCTCCCTTGCACTTGATGTTGATGGGCAACTGTCCGGAAATCGAGATTAACCAAAGGTTCAGATCAATCTCTTGAATATTATACTCTTCGGCATATAATATTAAAGGCTTGCAAGTTAAAGGAAGGGCTGCTGGCTGTCTAAGAAGTTGGGCTTCGCAGAGGGCTTCTTTTTCTATGGTGTGTGGAATAACTTTGGAACAGATCTTATGTTCTTTAGATAATGGCTTACAGTCACTTAGGTCTTCGAGAGATGCGTACAATAGCGAATCGTCATCTCTCGCGATATATTTTAATTTTATTGGAAGAATATGGTGAAATCCTGTTCGATAATCCAAAACTGGGATAGGATACAAGCGGTACAGTGTATAGGTTTCAGGATTGACTAAGGGGATTTTTAGTACAAAAACAATTTTAGTATTGATTTGAAAAGCTTCCAATTCTATTAGATCGATGTATCGAGCAACATTTGAACTATAGGTTGGAAGTGGTAAGTTATTTTCATGAAGTGACTGTGATATTTTCTGAAGGGAATGGACCAAATCTACTGGGTTTATTATTGAACTATGTAAAATTTTTAGGCGGGCGAAAGAGACTGCAGTTAATACATCGTTGAGAGTATCTTCAATGTATACGTAACTTTCCATTAAGCTTTCACACAAATCCAAGACATTGGCTTGAAGTTCATAAAAAGCAAGATCGTCTGTAATGAACTCAATTGACTTCCTAATTGCTTCAATATTTTCCGAAAATATTTTCTCTTCGGACTGAAATTTTTGTATTGTGGTGTTAAGGTTCTTAATGACCGAAGTTGTTACGGATAATTGTCGTTTCATTAAGTTTTCAATTTGATGTTGGTCTTTAGTTATTTTATTTATAGAGTCACTAAAGTATTGTCCGTCTGTTGCATCTAAGTTACCGGAAATAGATTTCCAAATTGATCCCAGTCCGTTAATGAGTCCGCGTTTCTTTCTGTTGGTACTGTAAGTCTCAGTGTCAGCGAAAATTTCTGTATATTTGATGTTAATTGATTTAGATATTTGTTTCAGTAGGCTTACGTGAGTCTGTACTTTTGATTTGAAGATTTTAATGTTGGTTTTGTTGTCGTTAATAGTTTCTAAAAGTCTGTTCAGTATATTGTCGTTGTTAGAAATAGCGTCTCGAAAGGGGTTTAGATCTTTGTAAACAAGGAGTGTCCATTTGTCATTAGAAATTTTAAGGGTTCCTTCTTCATGGAAGAAAACACCTATAGTATTGTTAACAGGCGTAATGGAGTACTGTTGAAGGTTCACGACTGAAAACAGTCCACAGAATCTGAAAAAAGGGATTTATTCAAAATAGGGTTTTAGTCTGTCAAAGTTAACTTTAGTTATTTGGTTTGTTTGTAAATTTATGACGGTGGCAGAGTTTTTTCGTATTGCGGTAATTTCGAAGGGGCCGTTGAATTTGTTTTCGGCTTTATTTTTAATTTGGGACTCTTTTACCTAGACTTTGTCGCCTACTTTGTAATCGGCTTGTTTAATAGAAACGTGTTGGTCAAATCGCACTTTAGATTTTTCTTTCTGTCTTTCGGTTTTAGCACGGGCGAGTCTGTAATAATAGTCCATTCTGTTATTTAGGTCTCTTACGTATTTCGAAATAAGTTTTTCCTGGTTGTAAAGGGTTTCTGGAGGCCTACTAGAAGTGTGCCCAAATATGAGTACATAGGGCGTGAAACCGGTGGTTTTATTTTTTGTGTTATTATAACAGATGATGGCATAAGGGAGGACGTTAAATGGATGTTCGGTTGGATGTTCCGCTGTATTTGCCCTTATTATTTCTGCTAAGGTCGCGTGAAATCTTTCAATAGAACCGTTTGACTCGGGATGTTGAACGCTGGAGAATGTCAGTTTTATGTCGTATAGTTGGCCTAAATCTCGCATTAAAGTGTTGTAAAATTCACGTCCATAGTCACAATGGATGCGAAGCGGAGTCCCTTAATGTTGAAAGAAAATCAGAAGGGTGTTTACGACAGTTGAAGCTGTTTTGTCGTTAATGGGGTAGGCTTGCGTAAATTTCGTGAGTTCGTCCCTAATAGTGAGTGCATGATTTCTAAATGGGTATTCAAAGATGTCAATGTTAATACGTTCGAAAGGAGTCTTGGGTGTTTCCGTAATAACAAAAGGTGCACTTAAGTTTTTCCTACAGAACTTTACCTTTTGGCAAGTTTCACAGGATTTGATAAATTGTTCTACAGTTTTAATTAAGCCGGTCCAATTGTATTTTTCCCTAATACGTCTGATAGTTTCGTTAATGCCACGATGGAGGTTGTTTTTACCAGAGTGGTATTGTTGTATTATTATAGGAATTTCGTCTTCGGTAGGAGTTGTAACAATGTTTTGGCAGATTTTCAGTTTGATTTCTTTGTCGGAGAGAATGAAAGATAAAATTTCGAGAATGGGAAGTTTTATGTTATTTTCTATGCAATATGTTTCGGAGTCGTTGAATTGGTCTTGGTTGGTATAAATAATTTTGAAAAGATGTGAGACGACAGTTTCAGGGTCATAGGGCAAAGGTACAACTAAGTATTTTCTATGCCTGACAGATTTACTGGCCATGATGTTAAGAGTGTCATTATTGAAATTAGGTTCTTCTTCGAAAAAGTCATCAATAATTTTGTCGTGTAAGTCGTTAGTTTTGTTTTGCCAAAAGAATGTAACTATGCGTGGGACTTGTCTAGAAGTTGAGAATTGGATATTTCAATTTTAGAGTAATCGATTATTGACTCAGTTTTGTAGAGTTGAACAAATCGATTAAACTCAGCAATAATTCTTTCGACATGTTCGTCGTCATTGTCAGAGTTTTCAGGTTGTTCGGAGTCAGTTTCGTTGTTAGCGAAAATTTTGATTTTGGAAAGGAAATCAGCACATTGCTTGAAATGGTTGATTTTGATGCGAGAAAGAGCATCTGCGTTTTGGTTTACCTTGCCGGGCTTGTACTCGATCTTATAATTGTATTCCTCTAGCTTAAGGCGCCATCTGGCTAGACAACTGCCAGGATCTTTGATGGAAAAGAGCCAAGTAAGCGGACGGTGGTCACACAGGAGTGTAAACCTTCTCCCAAAAAGATACGGTCTGTAGTGCTTAACAGCCCAAACTATGGCCAACAATTCTCGTTCCATGGTGGAATATCGTGTCTCTGCAGCACAGAGGGTGCGAGAAGCGTATGCAACAGGGAGATCTTTTCCCACAGGGCCTTGAGAAAGAACCGCTCCAATAGCAAAAGCACTAGCATCAGTAGTGAGCAGGAAGGGTTCTTCAAAGTTTGGATATATCAGGATTGGGTCAGATACAAGGGCTTGCTTCAGTTCATCGAAGGAAGACTTGCAATCTGCGTCAAAGATGAATTTGACGTCTTTTTGGAGTAGTTTAGTCAGAGGTTTAGAGATCTTCGCAAAATTTGGTATGAAGCGTCTGTAATACCCAGCGAGACCAAGAAAAGATTTGATGTCTTTCGGAGTTTGCGGTTGAGGAAAGTTCTGAATACATTCAACCTTTGAAGGGTTTGGTTTTACACCTTCTTGTGTGATAAGATGGCCAAGATAAGCCACTTCTTTACGAAGAAATTCGCACTTATCAGGTTGAATTTTTAGGTTGGACTTCCGAAGTCGTTTAAAAACTTCTGTCAACCGGGAAATATTTTCATGGATGGTCGGAGAGTAGACGATGATATCATCCATGTAGACGAGACAACGTTCATTCTGTATACCCAGAAGAATATTGTCCATGACCCTCTGAAAAGTAGAAGGTGCATTTTTTAAACCAAATGGCATACGAACGAATTCGTAATGACCATTTTCGACAGAAAAGCCAGTCTTAGGAATATCTTCCTCTTGGATTTCCAACTGGTGGAACCCGGAAGCGAGATCCAGTGTCGAAAAGTATTGACACTTTCCAAGTTGGTCGAGAAGATCGGATATATTTGGCAGAGGATATTTATCGTCTACAGTAAATTCATTTAATTTCCTGTAATCGATAACAACTCGCCACTTTTGTTTACCAGAAGCATCGAGCTTCTTGGGGACGACCCATACAGGGGAGGACCAAGGAGATGAGGAGTGCCTAATGATACCTTGTTCAAGCATTTTTCCAATTTGGGTTTTCACTTCCTCTTTATGAACTTGAGGATATCTGTATGATTTAGTGAAAACGGGCTTTGCGTTATTCGTATCAATCGAATGTTTAACCTCGTTAGTGAAAGTCAAGACGTCACCTTCAAGATAGAAAATGTCTTGAAATTCCAAACAAAGATCAGTGATATGTTCGCGTTCTTCGTCATTTAGATGTTCAGTTCTAATTTGTTGTCTAATAGTCGAGTTTCTGTCTATATTGAAATTCAGAAGAGGGTGAGTTTTGTCAAGTGGTTCCAGTTTTAAATCAGAAAAAGTTACTGTTTTGGGCATCGCGTTAGCGTTTATTATAGACGTTAGAAATTCACCATTTGCGTTAATATGTACGAGTGCGTTTGGAAGTCGTACTCTGTCAATTTCTTGAGTTGGTAAGATGGCGTCGATGTTGGAAAGATCGCATTTAAGTTTAAAGATCTTTTCTGTGCGTGCCTCAATAGTTATTTTGTTTTGTGTGGGTGTTTGTGAAGTAATATTTGGCTTAACATTGGGTGTGTCGGGTACATCAGTCAAGGGTTGATCGTTGTCGGGAACTTTGTGTAAAGGGATGGTTTTAAAATTTGTTATCAGCTTTTTAGATTTTAAGTCAACTATGCATTCTTAGTGTTCAAGAAAATCTAATCCTAGTATGCCGTCAAACTCAATGTCCAAATCGTATATAAAAACTTTATGTGGGTTACGTGGGGCGAATGGGATTAAAGTAGATTGTGAAATAGGGATTTTTTCATGGGTAATTCCTTGAATCGTTACCCTTTCAGGAGATCTTTGGGTGAAATTCTTTACGGTATTTTCTTTGAAGATAGAGATACCAGCTCCGGTATCAATGAGTAGTTTAAATTTAGAAGAAGCGTCTAGAATGTAATAAAGATTTTTAGAGTTCACAGGAAGAAGTGGGCTTAAAGAAATAGTTGCTCCGGGAAGTTCAAATCTGGGTTCAGATCGTCGAGATTCAGGTTTTGAATCTGGGTTTCGATTTCGCACAACGTTGTTGTCGAATCGGGAGGTTGGTCTAGGCTCGGAAGCGCTAGAAAATCCTGATAATCGTGACGATTAAAAGGCTCGACGGGGGTATCTTCAAAAGTTTCTTCGAAGCCTGAATAATTTTGACTATCATCCTCGTAGTCATAAGTATTGTAATTATCGGTATAATAATCCGAATATTGTGAGTAACCATCATTTTGGTGTTGATTGAAATGATGTGTCCTTTCAGGACGATTATTCGGGTTATTCTGTATAACCGAAGGACGAGAATAATTTGGGTTCATTTGAGACCTAAAAGGGGGTCTCTGGAAGTTTTGTGGACGAAACTGTTGTCCTTGTTGAACAGGGGGATTGTTTGTAGGGAAATTTGGCCTTGTTTGTTGATTAGGCCCAACAGGATTTGGTCTATAGTTTGGATTAAACGTTTGAGAACTATTTTGTGTTTTCAAACGGCAATTTGCGGCTATGTGGCCTAATCGACCACAATGAAGACACTTAAGAGGTTGTATCGGCTTTCGTGCTTGGAAGTTGGGTTTGAGAGGAACAGATTTGTTCGTTTTTTGGTCCTCGAAATAAGAAATTTGAAGCTCTCTCCTAATCCGGGAGTGTGCTTCTAGAAGATCTTTTGGATTACTTACACGAATTACTTGTCCTAACCGGGGTTCTAATCCCGTAAGAAGGGTATTCATGACCATAGTATCCACTAGAGTGGTCTGGGCGTCTTTTTGTTCTGGACTAAGCCCAGCCGTTTTATGGATGCAGGAGTGCATTTTCGCACTCAATACCTGGAGTCGATTGTAAAATGTTAATGGGGACTCGTTGGCAAGTTGTTTCAGACGTTGTAAGTCGTGAATAAGGGAAGAGAGATCACGAGAATCTCCGAAATGCAATGTCAGTAGTTGTTTGATTTCAAGGTATGATCCGGGATTCCTTGAATTTATCAACTGCGCCGCTTTCCCTTTGAGTTTATTCTTGATGTGGATCACTAATAAATACTTTTGATCCGCCATTGACATGTTATAAGCGCAATTACACGCGTCTATAAAGGTTCCCAAGGAAATTTGGTCGCCTTCAAATTCGGGTATAACGGAAAATATTTCCGTTAACCGATATCTCTCGGTTTCGGTGTTAACCGGAGATGGTGATGCTTGTGCCATTTTTATATGTATCGATATAAAAGAATTGGAACAAGAGAATAAAGTGTATAAAATAGAATATTAAATGGTATAGAAAATTAATATACTATATACTGTAGAATACGTTAATTGGGATAAACGATTGTTTGAATGATAGAACAGTATGGTATAAAATGTAAAGCAATTAAAAACGATAGATGAAAATATCAACTCAAATAAGTCAATTATTCAGATAATAAATCAATAAAATAAGTAAATCAGATATATAAAATGGCAATAAAAGAAATAAAATAAATATATCAAATAAATCAAGTAATGAAATAGATCAATATTTCATTCAAATCAAATATATAAAAATCAAATAATAAAATCAATAAAAATCAATGAAATCAAATGTATTAAATCAAATTATTAAAAATCAGTTCTCAATAAAATAAATCAAATAATAATTACTTAAAACGAATGACGATTCACCATTACTTACATCAACAGGAACATTGAAAGCGCCGTGTTCTACGTTTGTTTGCAGTGAGGACTTCTTCCAGGTTCGTTGTTCCGTTGAGGGGTAGGAATCCGCCGCTACCAGTTAGAATACTCGTGTTCTAGTAACGTTAGACGGATCCTACTGACTGCGCCAATTTGTTATATCACACTTCCAAAATTTCTCTTTTTAAAAAAGACTTTATTTATACTTGCACAATTAATAAAACTTTCAATAGAAACTTGAATATAATGTAAATAATAATAAAACTTTATAACAATAAAAAAAGACAAAAATGAGTGTTGAACTAAACTAGACAAACCTGTAAGTAACAATGAATACAGACATAAGGCAATTGAACAATTTATAACATAATAATGCTGACTAAGCTGTCGCAGCGTTTGCTGTTCTCACGGATGTACGTCGTCGAAGGTAACCTGAGACGACACGTGGATGCTGACTCAGCTTGGGAATTGTTGCTAGATGGTTTCACATAAGTCGATGGAATAACTTATATAACATATATATATATATATATATATATATATATATATATATATATATATATATTATATATTTGCTGGATAATAGAACCTAACAGTATAAATAAAAAAAAATAAAAAAGTCTCAAATAACATATGGGAAAAAGTTTATGGTTTACCAGAAAAAAATGTCAATCAAAGAACCCACTTGGTGTGTATTTACCCATTTGTTTGCAAAACAGCAACAAATTTATCAACTGAGCAGTACAATAAAAAAAATTCTCTACCATTCCTATCAATTGAAGGGAGTTAACAAAACAGAAATCAGAATTTATTGCGGATGGTCAGGCTCCGTATGCAAAAAAGTAAGGCGATATTTGTTTGTTTTGAATGTAATATTTTGACGTGGTAGATAAGAGAGTTTTGTTTCAACTGTTGTATTATTCCCAATAGATGCATAAACATTAAGTAAAGATGAACTATCATTCAGGAAAAATCTGTGAAAAATTTGTTTATGTGTATAAAATGATTGTGGAAATTTTAAGCATGTAATAAAAAACAATAGAATATCGGTGAGTTTTTTATGACATTGGAAATTCTTGTCATTTGTAAAATTTCTCAATTGTAGGTTTGTAAAGTCGGGTATGATACGTCTTAGATAGTTATACTTTTGGATGTTATTTTTTGTGGAAATTGAGATGAGTAAGTTATTCTTACTAAATCAGGCAAGAAAATGTTAAAAAAACAACGCTAAGTTGAAAAGAATTTCCTTATAAAGCTTCAGTAAATAAATATATTATACATATTGTGTTTTCATTATAACTTTTCTTTTAAAAGAATATATTAAGGATCATTTGAAAAGTAGCAATAATATTGTCTCTCAAATGAATACAATTAATAAAAAACTACATATATCTAAAAACGATCATAGAAATTTAAAAGTTAAGTACTTTTCAGTTTTTATTATAATCTTTTCTTTTCGGGCGTACTATTCACGCCCGGCGAGCTGCTTGCCAGATGGACAGAAATTTACAAAAACTTAATAAGGGAATAGGTCCTTAACTATACGAGTATAAGATAAATATGTCTCTGTTAAGAGTTTGTAGTTCACATTTCTTCTATCCGTACCCATTAAAAAATAATTAGATGTTAATTGTCATTAAATTAACGTTCGTACCGTTTCGACCTTTCCTGGGCTGTTTTCAGAAATTTTTGTTTTTATTTATAGGGGTATATTAAAAAACCAAATTGATTGATAAGAACAATAATAAAATGGTCAATTTAAAATATAGTTACTTTTCACAAAACGTTAATAGAAATACTTCTAGTAGGTTGTATTGGTGTGTTTGTTCATTTCAATAATGGAGAAGAATGGATTGCAAAAGTTACTCGTAAATGATGTATTTATCGGGTTGTTTCAATAAGTAATATAATACATATAGTTTTAATTTTTGATTTTAATTTTGTAAAATGCTTATTCAATGTGTTATATTCCTGGACTTATGCCTTAAAGTGATGTCTTTTTCAAGTTTCCGCTAGGCCTTCCAGGACTAGCTGACCAATTAGATGATTTGGTTAAATGAATGTGAACGTCCTGTACTAACTACTTTTTAACCAACTTCAAAAGGAAGGAGGTTCTCAATTCGACTGTATCTATTCTTTTATGTTTGATCAGCGATTACTTGCAAACGGTTCAAAGAATTTCGACCGTTTATACTGGATCCTGTTTCGAGGGATCCTGAAGTGGTCCCATATTTTTTTTAATAACAAAGGTTATACCGTTTTTTAGAAAATCGGGAAAAACTTTTTTACCGACTTTCTTATGCAGTAAGCTTTGGTGGAGTTGCTGGTATTAAAATATGGAAATGTTTCTGTTACGAACTTGGGGTAGAATAAATTGAAAAGAAATCCGATTAGTTCCGGGGGATCCAGAAGTAGTCCTACATTTTCTTCAATAACATAGCTTTAACCGTTTTTTAGAAAATATGGGAAAACTTTTTTACCGACTTTCTTCTATAATAAACTTTGGTGGAGGTGCTGATATTAAAATATGAAAATGTTTCTGTTCGGAATTTGGGGGTATAATAATTTGAATTGAAACTGGATTTATCAAAATAAATGTCAGTCAATCAACTTCAAGGGGAAGATTTTCAATTAGTCTGTATATACAGTGTGTCTCCATAAATCAAATTTTTGGAATAATAATAATAAGCGAAAAAATTATTCGCCATAAATAGATTTGTCAGGTCACTTTGTTACCTGTAGACGAGGTTTGCCCGCATAGGTATTTTGCTTTAAAGTGAAGTACTTTATTTTTGTTAATATCTAAAATTGTTGCTTTGTTTCTATTAGACCTAATAGTAGTACTGATTACCTAGAAATTGTCTGGATATATTTGAGAATATTCTATCCACATTAGATCATAATTCTTTAATCTTGGGTGATTTTAATCTGCATAACTTTCCATTAGCTTCAGATATAAAAAGTCTTCTAATGCAACAATTCTTGAGCCTATATGAATTGTAACAGCTGAAACCAATTAAAAATTTTATGAACAGGAACTTGTATTTGGTTATCTCTAACCTTGATGTTGGAGACAAAATTGCATAGTATCACCATGGTTTTCTTCCTAATAAATCAGTTATAAACCTCTCTTCTCTGAATTTGTGTCGAAGGCAATTCTAAACAAACAACAGTTTTATTTCATGTATACTGACTGTGCAAATGCGTACGATAAGGTGGATTTCAGTGTCTTGATCAAAAGCTGTAAGAGCTTGAGTTCTCAAGTGAAGTATTGTTGTTCATAACTTCATATTTACTCGCACGAACCCAAAGTGTAAAGATAGATTTTGTCCTCTCCCATCATGATAATGCCATCTCAGGAGTAGCTCAGTGTAGCATCTTGAGTCCTCTCTAGGTTTTTATTTTTATTAATGACTTAATGACATGCGTTAGGTTGTTGTTTGCTGATAATTATAAATTATTTAAATCTACTAATGGCATAAATGATGTTATTACACTTCAAAAGGACTTTAACTTGGCGCTCAACTGATTTAGAGAAAACAAAATATTTGTTAATACCCAAAAATGTTGTGTTGTTTCCTTCTCCCAAAAAGTCAATGTAGCTATCGAAGATCAATACATTGGAAATTGTAAGGTTAAGAGATGTAAGGAGGATAAAGATCTGGGGTGGTCTTTCAAGACAATTTCAAATTCAATACTCATTAAAACTACCTGATAAACAATGCTTCTTGGATTTGTCATACGTAATAGCCAAGATTTGAGTGTAAAAACAACCATAAAACTTTATATATCTATGGTGAGGCCTCATCTTGAGTATTCCTCCAACATTAGTCACCAAATCGTTACCTACAGCAATGCAATTGAAAAAGTTCAAAAACATTTTCTACGCTATCTCTATATGTCAAACAAAATGGCATATATCCCTTGATGATATCTTATAGATCAATGTTGGTAACTTTCCATCTGTGTTCTTTGAGTACTAGGAGAAAGGCCCTTGCTGTTATCTTTATATATAACATTGTAAATTGCAAAAAATATCCCGATTGTGGCTTGATCAATAGCGTTATGTTTTGGGTCCCCCAAAATTAGCTTAAGTCTGCTCTTATCTAATCTCTTCTACATTAACAACGGAAGCAATTCACTAATATACTCAGTGTCTGCAATGAAATGCTGTCCATGAACATAGTTCCTGACCTATTTAACATCGGATTTGGTGAGCTTAGGCGAATATTATTGCTGCATCAGGACAAACCCTTTATGATACTCGCATATATGTGATAATGTCAAATACATTAGTGTTGTTTAACCCTTCACATCTAATTACCTTTTTCGTGTTGTTTTCTAAATGTTATTTGTGGCATATTCTTGATTTTTTTATGTATTCTTTGAAAATAACACCACAATTGAAACAAAAATATGTATATTCAAGGAAAAACCAAACGTTTCCAGATCTATTCTGACCTAGTTTTCAATGGCTTTAAACATTTAATGGAAATATAAAATGCAAAATGAAAATTTGATATATGAAATTCAACTTGACATAAGAAATTTGTTGTTTCTTGATATATAGGTAGCACAAAAAATTCTACAGATCAGGTATTACAGTTAAACAGCTTTCAAGTTAGAAGAACTTGAAAGAGTTTTCTTTAGAATTTATAAGTGGCGTACCTAGGTAGGACTTTGATATAAGATAGAGCATTCGCCAAAAATGTGATCAAAGAATTATTTTATTTCATTAATCCCATTAACGTCATAAGGGAAAAACCTAGAAAAAAACCTTATGAACTATCCCGATAATGGGTTGTTCAAAAGGAGATTGCCATGACTAATTTCTTCCTTAATTGTTGGTAACCAGATACGATTGAATTTTACAGAAATAGAAGCTATACAATCGTCTTCATTCAAAAGAATTAACGAAGACTCTTTTATTTTTCGTTTTGTGTTATGTTGTTCTTTGTGAAGTATAGTTGAATTGTCGAATGTATTTTATGGCCTAGGTTCCAAGCAAGTTCACAAATTTTCGATTTTTCAGATTGTAGTTTATTTATGTAATTCTTCTGTTCATTAATTCGTTTAGTTGGTTGGTTTTTGTTTTCCATATTTTGATTTCATTGTATTTCTTGTTTTGAATGCTGTTTGACATTAAATCTACTGCCCACTCTTGACAATCTCTCTGAGAGACCTAGTATATATGGTATAGTAGTGTTATTGAGAGAAGTTCCGGGTTGATTCCGATGGTTTATTTTCTGTTCAAGTCTATTTAATTCTTGGTTTATAATTGTTGTAGGATAATTGTTTCTTAATTGAATTTGTTATCAATAGAACAGTGTGTCTTTACTCATCATATAATGACTTAATAACACCTTTCTTTACTGTATTCGGATGATTTGAATTCAAATTTAAGAATTTGTTATTATGAGTTGGTTTCCTATAAACGTCTGTTTCGAATAAAGATTCTGTTTTTGTTATTAATATGTCTGGGAAAGGTAGTTTGTTATTTTGTTCAACTTCTAGAGTATATTTGATAGTTGGTTCTTTGTAATTTATGTTATTTAACAATGTTCTCTTCAAGGTTGTGTTCCCAAATTACGAAATGTCGTCAACGTAATGCCACCAAACTAAAGGTTTATTTTCTTATGATAAAATTACTTGTTCAAATTTTTCCATAAATATGTTACTTAATGCCGGTGAGAGACAAGAAGCCATGGCCATGCCCAAATCTTGTTGGTAAAAGTCATCGTTTAATTGAAAGTATGTAGTTTTGATGCACTATGTAAGTAGTTCCATTATCGTTTTAATTGATAACTGAATTCGCTGAATTAATGAAGAGTCCGGTTCTAGTAGTTGTTTTCTTATGTCAACTTAAATGCCATATCTCAAACAATCAATACATGTTTAAAACCATTGAAAACGAGGTCAAAATAGACCTGGAAACCTTAGGTCAAATTGTATTCTGAAGCTGGTAGACAATGTAACTCGTTTCTTGAAGTATCCTTGGACTTCCATCGTCTTGAAATGATTGACCTCACAATGTTTCAATAGCTCTGGATCTACTATCGTCATCAGGTGAATGATGGGAAATTTAGATTAGCCGTAGTATTTATACCCTTAACCGGTCGTGCTCATTAGGTCGCTTAATCCCCTGTTTCGTCCAATCAGCGTCGCCTTACCTGGCGATTGGTTGTCGGTGATGCATAGCGGCAGTGGCTTAAGAAGAGGTCTCCTAAAGTTTTTAATTTGAATGCTGGGCTCGCTGATTACATTCTCATTAGACATTATGTATTCCGTCTCTATGAATTATCTTTTATACCACTGCTGTTCCTGGTGAGTTACCATTGAATGGTCCCCTATGGTATTCGGTCAATGCATGATTAGCTAATCCAGACTTTGTTAGCTCACCCCTTTGAGTAGATATGCGGTGTTCTTTAGCCCCGGAATCCAGTCTCCCCAATGTAGAGATTGCCACATTCACAGGGTTTGCTGTATAGACAGTTGTTTGGTACTGCAGAATTATCGAGTTTTGTTTTTGTGATCATACTCCTCAAGTTGTTGTGGCTCTTAAAAATCATTTTGTTCCATATCCGTGTCAAATACGTCTAAGTTTTTAAGACAAGTCTTCAGTGTATGGTAGTAAGATGGTTGCTATAGTCGTTTCATTTTCCTGTCTAGGTGGTTTATCCAGTTGTTCAAATGCCTTGTTAATGATGGTTTCTGGATATCCATTCGTCAAAAGGTCTTCTCTAAGATTCATTTGTTCTTCTTTGAGGACCTCTGGTGTGCAACAAATATTTTTGGCTCTATGGACTAGTGTTTTGATGATACCAGTTTTTGTTGTTGATTGGTGGTTATTGTTGTAGTGTAGTATGTGTATGTGTTGCCTTCCTGTAGACTGTTATTTCGAATCTGGTCCTAGTCTTTGGCAACACACATCAAGGAACGGTAGACACCCACTCTCTTCCCTCTCCATGGTGAATCTGACGGATGGTCATGATCGGTTTAAATGCTCCAGAAAAGCCTGTAGTTGTCTCTCTCCGTCTTGACAAATTAAATCAAAATGTGATTTACTAAATTTGTCTTTACTAATCCTTTTAATTTTTAATTTTCTTGTTCATTTGTGTTAAGTTATAGCATTGAAAACGGGGTCTGATTTAGACCATGAAACGTTTGGACTATTTGAAATATTCAGATTTTCAAGTTTATACGTGGTGTTATTCCCAAAGAACTCAGAAAAAATAATTATGCCACATCACTAAAAATTGTATAATAAATATTCATGTTACTTTTTCCAATTGTACACTAGGTGTGACAAAGAATATAAATTTTGTTTAAGTTAAGTCCTTTATTTTTAATAATAACTCAAATTGTGATAAGAAAGTTTATTAGAATTGACAACTGCGTCTTATTATGCGATTTATAAATCAAATTTTCATTTTGAATTCAATAAAAATAAAGCCTTTGACAACGAAGTCAGAATAGACTTTGAAACGTTTGATTTTCGTTCAACATACGTCGTTTTATTTCAATTGTGGTGTTACTGCCCAAAAAAACCTAAAAGTAACGTATTTAATTGTTGCAGTAAAAAATTATTCAATAGAAAATAACAGTATGCTAATATTCGTATAACCTGAAATTATAATTGCTGCATTCACTGAAAGTAATTATGCGTACACAAACAGATTATTGAATATTCTATTTGATTTGATTCGACGTGAGGGAACATTTTATATTAAACATCTGCATAAAAAATATTATAAACATTTCTAATTTCATCAGGGATAAGTAATATGCAGATTAAAAATATATCCGTATAAAAACGAATGAAGATTTTCGAAATACATTCTCCTATATTTTAGATGTCTAGGCGATGGTAATATTAAATGTAGGTGTCACAAATGCCATGTCAAGATTACGTAATTTTAACTAAAAAAAAGTTATAAATTTATCGTTAGAACATAAACTGTGAGATAAAATCGACTCATCGTTAAGATTTCTCTTCCACAAAGCTCATAATCAGGCACCAAGCAGTGAGTTGTAAATAACCCTCCTTCGTTCCTTCGTCCTTCAGAACTCCGCCCCTGAACACAGATTTCAGATACTCGCCGGCTGTCAGATCTTTCCTACACAACTTAATTTTCTTCAAGAAGAGCCTTAGGCCTCGCCACAGAAGTTTCAGTACTCTCGTAGTCAGATCGCGTTGGCCGTGCTTAGTGGTTACACGCGCGAGTTGTGTGTGCTTATTTTTTATTGTTCGTTGCTTAGCCGATCGTTGAAAGCTTTAAGTCGGAAGATTTCTTGAACCCATACGTTTTTATTCGGGTTTATTTTTGTGTTTGTATTTAGGGAGTATTTAGTGAAATTATCGGTGTTGTGAGTTGAATGATGAACATTTGATTGTGTTTAGTGTACCATGTAATAAAGTCTTAGGAACTATTCTTAAATGTAAGTAGAATTCATAAATTACGACAATGTTTCAACTCCTCTATAATATATTTTTTTGGTGAATTCATCATTTTACTTAGAGGAGAATATTTTTTCAACAAAATTCATATTATATATATAATAATTATTATCATTACACAAATAAATCCAATTTTGAATTACTGTCTTTTCTAACTTATGTGGCAAATAAAATAAATTTCCATCACAGTTTTGTAACGTCTTTTATGTTTACGTTATATGCACATTTGGGGAAAAGGGCAGTAAAATAAACATATCAGGCTTTAACTTGAAAATTATAGCAACTGAATAATTAAAGCTGATTTTCTTCGTAAAATAATATTGAATAGCGGGCTTGTACATGTAGTATAAATCTAAATCAATATAATTACCCAGCAACCTTTTTAGAAACTTGATTTTTGCATAAACATCTGTGACACAGAATCAACATAAAATAAAATATAATTTTCTGGATAAGTCAAAACAATTTTGAGACAGTAAAGATAATATGTACCGAAACTCGTGCCGCTGAATAAAATAAAGTACTGCAACTCTAATTAAGTCTGATTTTCGTAATTATCATTTTCTTTTTTATTTTATCTCTTGATAATGGCTTCAAAGCAGGAGTAGTAACGTTGAGTATTTCATAAATATAGACGCGGTTCTCACCTGGAACTTCTAGCCCTGCTCATTATTACGACGAAGGAAGACTCTCAGAAATACGATTTGTATAGCATAAAGATTATTTTACACTTTCGGAACAATCTGAGGCATTTAAACTTAAAATATCATAATCCATTCTTGAAATGAACTCAGTTGTGTTCCCTTGAAATAATTACCGAAAAAATGAATTGTGAAAAATTTCAGTTGAAATCCAACACCCAAATAAAATGTTTAAATTAGAAATTGCCAAAAATAAATAATTGTTTTTACTAATAAAATCCGTTATTCTCAACAGGTAGTAAGTAACCCAATTACAGAGAAAAGATAATTGTTGGTTTTCAAAAACACATTAGAATATTTCAAATAAACAGTAGTTACAAATGGGGTATGAAGTTGACTTTATATTGAGATTATGTTATGTGTAAATTTGTTATTTTTAAAGTTGGACATTATTTTATTAATGGAATGGTTTTATTTCTTTGCACAGAAAAGTAAAAATAATGAAAACAGTCCAAGGACCAGTTTTTGGTAAAGATTGAATTTGTTAAAGTATCTATATTTACAAATTTAAAAACTACATGAACAATTTCATTTGGGTCTTTGAAAAAGTCGATGGAAAACATGATAATGGTTATTTTAGTATTCAGCTATCCAAACACCAAAACCACTGAAATCAAGTATGCATAAAACTAATCACTCTCGTTTAATAAAACAACTAAATGTTTTAATTCAGTCTATTGTCTACATGTATTGAATTTAAAAAGTCTTCATTAGTGTTAATAAATGATTAACATGGAATTAATCTTGCACTATTTCACAACTATTAATAGACACTTTTTGCCACTACAAAATCAGGTACCCATCAGGACGTTTTTTCTGTTATATGCACAACAGTAAACATTAAATATCATACTTGGATTTGTCATATTTTTGTTCTACTTACACGATGTTTGAAAACAAGTTTCATATGTTAACATAAAAGGTCGATGCCTTATAAAATAAAGTTCGAAATGCAGTCTAGAATTAATGGCACTTCAATTTATTAACTACCAACATTACTCAATAAGGCACTACCGATAATAATTAAGTTTAAGTTGCAACCAGATGAATTATTGGTAAGATTTGGAAGAAGCACTACTGAACTAACTGCCATTCAATTCGGTTTTAAGTAACTAATTACAGGCGTTAATTTGCCCGGTGTATTGTCAACTCTTTAGTAAGTATATGTAAGTATATGATAAAATTGTTACAAGAAATAGGGTAAAAAAAAACAAAGACGAATAAATTGAGAAAATTGTCAATTTTAGATTTACAGTTCATAAATTATAAGTACCTATATGGTAACCTAGACAAATAAAACTAAAGTTAACACCTCTCCGGGTGTATGTTATCAAATCGCACCATTTAAATTTTATCCACTACCTGACGTACAAGAGTCGAGTGATAACGCAATATTTTGATGTAAATGTGCTGCTTGAAGGGGACATAGGAACTCAATAATGAAATAATTCAATAAAAAAATAGATACTATTAGAGTAGATGATAGAGCCGAAGGTTGGCTACCGGAATTCATAAAAAAATTAAAAAACTCTCTACTACAAAACGTTGTTTAATGCCAAGAGAACTAAATCTTAAAAATAATTTTATTTTATTAGAAAACTTGTCTTTTTTTCATTAAGCATTTTTATCTTCTTCGCTGTCAATGCAGTATATATATATATATATATATATATATATATATGTTATTAAATCGTCGTAATGCTTATTATTTTTTCGGCTTTTATTTGAAAACTTGGCAACGTAATACTCACAGACTAACTACATGTTTAGTATTCAATACTATATTACTTTAATTATCATAGAATAAAACAAACTCAATAACAACTATTTAGTTAGACAAAGGCGGAGAAAAAAATACAAAATCACTGATGGGGTCATATTTTGGATTTAGTTATATTTTTTATAGGACGATTTTTAATAATGTGAAATAATTAATATTTTTTCGAAATTTATAAATATTTAAAACTACCCTCCTTGACAAGCTCCACAGAAAATTAAATCTTTGTTTGCTTTAATTCATGTCATCACAAATAATAATTTCCGTTCTCACTATAAATTATGCACCTATTGAGGCCAGTAATCCAGACCACTCAGCTGCATGATTAATGAATACAATAAAGTCATAGTTCAACTATTGTAAAAAGTATTATTCAAACGTACGAGATAACCAGTTCTCTTTTTTAAGATATCCATATAAATCCTGCCATTAAAGTTATTTGCTTTTGAATGATTCACCATCTATTTCTGCTAAGTAAATTCTTGACACTGGTAGTTCTGTAAAACCTGCCCTTTATCATTTTTATTCTTCGTTAATATCACGATCGGGATTCCAAATATCGTTCCTCCTGTTGACTACGGCAGTACAATTGTTAACATATACAATTCAACTTCATTATTCGAAAGAGAATAATCATCTCATCTCATGAAAATTTTCCTCTAGATGCCATTCATTTTTCCAAATAATTTAAAGGATGCCTTTATTTGTTACTAAAACCGCTTCGAAATCAATATGTTTCAAGAAATTCAGACCAATACTTTTCCCACTTCCTCATATGGGCTTTAATTATTGTCAAATATCATTAAGCAGAAAATATTTACAAAAAAACATCAATCCACTGATTAATCGAGAATGTAACTTAAAAAAACTGCTTCACGATTATAAAAGTGAACATATTTTATTCGATCCACCATATCCGTACCACATACCCTTTTTGATTTCTGAAATGAACTGACCTGGATTAACTGCAATAATCATTTCATTAGCGTCCATATATGTAATAACTTTTTTAGCGTCGTTAAGCGAAATTAATGCAAAAAACTATTTATCAATAACAGTAATCACTTCTGATTTAGCTGTTTCTTAGCAGTCACTTATTTCTATATAAATCTTAAACATTAAAATTTAATTAACATTAAATCTCTGTTATCTGCATGCACACCCGCAATTTAAAGTTTCATGACATAATTCGGGATGTATTTAAATTTGGCTGTAAAATACATATCAATTTGTTAAGGTTGGTTCTGAAGTAATGGTCAGTTTGTAGGTTGTGTTTCAGTATAACGTAAACAGTGTTTAAAAATTACCTGTACATTGCATTTTAAAAACAGAAATCAACTAGGGTACGCATATATTTTAAAATGTACCTAATTAACAAGAAATAGAAGAAGTGATATGTGTATTTAAATTCACATCATCAAAGTTTCTTCAAACCTTTCTTATGTATTTAAATGCCCGACAACAAAACAAAGTAGTATTTAAACAATTTGGCAATAAAGTGAGTTCTTGTAATGAATATTTTATGTACATTAATTTTTAAGTTGGTTTTCTTAAAATATAATTTATACGGAGCCTACCTAGTAATTATTGCGTTATCCTAATCAAATCTATTATGAAGAATTGTGTATTATAACTAGTAATGTGCCTTTTTCTGATTTTTTTTGAATAACTCCGCAATTTGAGGAAACTCTGTATATTTCAAAAAGTCCAATCGTTTCAAGGGCTAAATCAGACCCCGTTTTCAATGTTAATACAATTGAACAAAAAAATTAAATTTTAAAAGGAGTTTGTGATGACAAATTAAGTAATTGACAATTTGACATTAATGTTTGACAATAAAACTGATACAACTAAGGGAATTTACTGTTAATTTGATATAAACAGGGTAGCATCACAAAGTTCTAAAGATCATGTGAAATAACAAATTTTATTTAAAATTGGAAGTATTTGAAAGAGTTATCTTCAGAATTCCATGTGTAATATGGCTGAATTATGAAATTGTATATTATACCAGAGTTCCAGGAATGTTCACAAATTTTTGACTTTTCGAATTATCGCTTCTTGATATAATTTTTGTTTACTTTTATTCGAACATTTATAGGTCTAGGAGATGTTGTTTTAATCTCTCTTTAATCTTTCTGAAAGACTCTATAGGTATGGTAAGATTGTTGTAGTAATGTGTTTATCAAGAATATTAGTACGTTTGGAGCAAGCATATTACACAAAAAAGATTATTACTATTATTATTATTATTATTATTATGACTATAATGGAATCTCTGGAACAGAATTTCGTTCATCTCATTTTGGGCGTATCTAGGAGCGTCACATGAAATTCTCAACATAACTCTTTCAGAGTCTTCCAATTTAGAATTTTTTAGTACTGCCCTGCCTATATAAAAATAGCAGTAAATTCCCTTAGGTGTATAAGTTTTATTGTCAAACATTAATGTCAAATTGTAAATGACTTAATTTGTCATTACAAACACCTTTTAATTTTAATTTTCTTGTTCAGTTGTGTGAAGTTTTATTTATTACCATTATGAACGGGGTCTGATTTGGACCCTGAAACGTTTTGGACTTTTTGAAATATACAGACTTTCCTGCAATTGTGGTGTTATTCTCAAAAAATCTGAAACATACAAACACATTTAAGGGAAGCGCATACCGAATCTTGAGCTTCTGTTCTGACTCGTTTGGAGATCCGTTTTGGTTGGATGGCGACCAGATTCAGGTTCCCCCTCACCACTCATTTGCGACTTTTCGCTTCCGTTTCAGTTATTTTATAGCAGTGGCAATTGTAAATACATTGTAAATAAGTCAAAATTTAATAAAATTGTTTGAGATATTTTAATAAAATAGGTTTTCTTCACATATCTCAAGCATACGTTTAATTCTTCCAGTTTACCAATAGTCCTCCAGAAGTTAGTCTCACTATATTTTCGCAAATAATATCATGTATATAAACACGTATATCTCACAAATTTCATAAAAATGTGTGAAATTCGACCCTCTCAATTTATTTCTTCAGCTACAATGACTATCACCCTTTTTACAGAAATGGAAGTCATTATTTGATTCTAAATCCATAAAACAAGTGCCAGTATGGGCAAATCTCTCCGGAAATTAGCTAGGTATTCTGGTCCGGTCTGGTGTCGGTTTGAGCTACCACTCAGTCAAGTCCGGGACTTCGGTCAATTCCACATTTTCTTGCCAAATTAAGGGTTATATGCATCCAAAAAAGACGTAAGTCTGTTTAGGTTCCAAAACATTTTGTTAACTGGTAAAGACATTTTTGATAACCTATTAGCTAAATTCATTACTCTAATACCTTAAATAAATATTGAACTGAAACCATGACTATACTCTAGCAACAGAAACTTGGAAAAACTCGTATACGCTCGTTAGGGTATTTTAAGACTTTTTTTCTTATTTTGTATTTATTGTTTGTAAACGGAATGAAGGTTACTAAACAGTGACTATATACGTTGCTTATTAGTTATTTTAATAATAATAATATAAGTTTTCCTATTTTTTTAATTACAAAACTAAAAAATATATTACAATACAATGGCTTTCATTTATTAATAACAGATAGCGCGCACCTCTGCGACACACCCAAATGTCTTTCGCGCACCCCTACGACCACCCCCAATGTCTTCTTCTTCCCAATGTCTTCTTCTTCTTATCCAAACACCAACTACCAACAGCTCGGCAGCACCTCCCGGCGAGAACTCGATGACTGGTTACCTTTATGCACACTTCCGCTCCAGAACTCTCTTTGTTTAACTACTAAGGATTTTTTGGAAAATGATCCGTATTTTTGAGAATAAGTAAACAATATTAGCAAAAAATGTTTCAAGCACAACAACATATATAAAAATAAATAAGTAACAACTAAAAATCATGTTTAACTTGACCACATGGACTTCCGGCTAAGATGGAGGGGCAGCCGCATGTGTGTGTGCGTGTTAGGCTTAGGAAAATTAAAATATTATGATTTCCGAAAATTCAGGGCAAAGGGCAAATACTCAAAAAGTCCCAAAGGACGCTTATAAAGTGATAAAGACCGCCAAATACAGTATGCTACATAATCCAACTAATCAAAAATTTATCCACGGAATTTCAGAGAATAACTTTTCATTTTTATTTCAAGACGCAGTTTCTCTTCAATATTTTTAAATTGGTTTTAAAATTTATTCGATTTCTTTACTGGTATATGGTATCAGGGGTATTTACCCATAGCCACTCTTTTCAAAGGAACCTTTGCAGAAGAAGAAGAACACATAAAAATTGTTTAAATGTACAATAATACAATGTAGATTTAGTAAATCTTAACCTGCTACTATTAACTACATAAAAGTCAGTATAACACAATACACAAATTCAATCCTGTCCAGGAAATACACCGGTAGGTGAATATCCTGGATATGAATTAATTGCTGTATAAATACGTTAGCACTGCTTTAGATCTGAGAAGTTTATAGCAATTGAACTTCTCGGAATTTGTTATTTATTCTTAGAGTAAAACGAGGTTAGGTTTTGTTTTGTTAGAGCCTTAGCCAGATTGGAATACAATAAATTATAATCAACACCAATACTTAGTTTATGTAAATTTGTTTGTTTGTGTATTTGTAGGGAGTATAACATGATTCTAAATTTATTTCACTAATGGAAAACCATAATGAATATATCACAGCAGAGAGTAATATACGCATGAAAAATTGGCAGGTCAGTAAAAGTTTTTTGAGTAATTCAGTATTTCTAAAGAACCAAAACTCCTACAAACATGAGCATTGATGTATTAATTCCCTCCTTTAAAAGACCAAATACGTGTTTCGACAATATGAAAATATTGAAATTTTGGTTTGTTTCATGTGAATTCGATATCTTGGAAACAGAAAGTGATAAAAATGTGAACAATAATATTGCTTTATATGTCTACTCTTTTCAAAAAATGAATAGAAATGAATTTAATTATTTTGCGATTATTCAAGTTTCTGATGCAGGAAAGTAAATAAGAGTGATTAGATTAACTCTTTAACTTAATAAGGATGTGATTTATACTTTTTGAAAATTCAATTACTGGACAAAGAGGAGGGTGCAATAGAGTTTCAACCCCTTGGCGGTGGTGAATATCACTTCTAGGGGTTTAAATACATCATGTCTTTTTGACAATCGTTTGACACATGATTTTTTAAAATCAGATTATTATTTACAGATTAATGATTTGAAAACCGTAAAAAAATAAAATCTTAATTGACACTTACAACAAAATTGGTTTAGGGTGGTTTTTAGGTCTCTGATCACGAATCTGAGGTCAGATTTGCAAAATTCAAAATGCCGATCCAAGATGGCGAATGAAAATTAAAAAATCAGCCGTGTTGCACCCAACTTCTTATAAGGGGATTTTTGGGTTCGCTGGGGAATCTAATATGGACGATGAAAATAACCTACTAGACTAAAATTTCGTCCGCCATCTTGAATTTTGTATTGTACAGAGACTCTAAAACCCCTATATACCAATTTTGGCGTATATCGGTTGATATACACCAAACATTCATGTGCTATCTTAGATCCGCTATTTTGAATTTTGCAAATATAACCTCGTATTCGTGATCAGTGACCCTAAAAACCACCCTTAACCAATTTTGGTGTAATTGGCATTTAGTTTCAAGAATTAAATTTCTAGGCCATTAATCCGATTTAAAAAATGATTTGTCAAAAGATTGGCAAAAAATACCTTTAAAATACCCCTCTGTATTTAAAATTGTAGCAGTGATATCCACCCCCGATTAGGGGTTGAAACATCAGGGTAACCAATATGTGTAAAATGTGTCCCCCCGCAACTATAAATTGACGTTTTTTTGTCTTTTTCTTTTAAAGATATTTTAAAAGCTATTTTGGGTGACTAGTGTTGAAATGAAAGCCCTGTAGGTATATATAGTCCTCCTTCAAATAGTGAGTTTAATCCTTTTGCTAAAACTCAATTATGGCTTAGGTAAATAGTGTGGGTTATAGTAAGAGGAGAGTGAACATATTTGGAGAAAATTTGGTGAAATCTTGAATATGTTGGAAAAACAAAAAAATTTAAATCGAAACTGATAGGAAATATCAAAACTCCTAAAATGTCACAAATGCCAAAATTATTTTTGCCTATTCGGACCCCTACTTTTCCCTTCGCCAGGCTGCGTCACACTTTCTTTTGGTATAGCACTTTTCACAGATTTTTATCGAAAATCTTAACTGTTTAATTTAAGAAATTCTAACCTAGACTGAGTACTACTACGTAACAACGAGCATAAAAATAGGACATTTAAAGAGTCGGTATCTGTTGAATACTAAGTGAACATCAGATAAATATATAAAAATAAAATTACTAGACCGTTTAAGATATGTTTTAACATAAAATTGTAATAGTACAAACCTTTGTATAAATAGAAAAACTCGCTAAGCTAACTCATTTATTCTAAATTTTTAGATATGGACCGCGCAATTTTTTCAAAAAAAAACAAACAAATAAAATTCTCCGAAAGGCAAAACCTCCGCCATTAAACATACCCAGAACTGAACAAATCGCCGTTAGCAAGCTCCGGGAAAACCGTCACATTGTCATTCTTCCGGCGGATAAAGGGAATGCAACGGTTGTCTTAGATTTTCCAGAATATGCCAATAGGTAAATGATTTACTTCAAGGTGGATCCTGTTCTCCCATTCATCGGGATCCCACTCCCAAAATAGAGCTTGAAATATCTTCATTGATAAGAGAGTCAAACATTCCCAAAGCAACACAAAAACAAACAACTAATTCCTCGGAGTTGCACCTATATGACCTGCTGAAAATTCATAAAGAACAAGTTCCGTTACGACCGATTGTGAACCTAATCGGCTCTCCAACAACGTATATAAAGTAGGCATGACAATATGGGCAGAATGACTGGGCGTCGCATTATAAATTTAGTGCTAATTCAGTGCTAATTTAGTGCAAAAATCGCGAATTCAGTGCTCTTTAAGTTTCGCGATAAATGCAAACACTGCTACCTTTTAATCAAGCGAGCAGTGTATATAACCAAAAACCTAAATATTGATATGATAACACCATGATCAGTGTCTAATTATTTATTGCTTCTTCAGTGCTCTTTGTATATACGAAAAACAATTTTATAAACTGAAAGAAAAAAAAATTTTCCCCAACATATAACTGCTAACTTGATACACTCAGCAAGTAATATCTTTGAAAATTAGTACTACAAAAGCGAAATCGTGCATAAAGAATTCATGGGTAATAAGTGCTCAATAAGTGCTAGCTTTATGAAAAGGAAAGAACGAGAAAATTTTTTTTTTATTTTCATGCGATAAGCTGCTCATTTCACAGAATCAAAAAAATATTACTCTGAATTAAAGTAGATTGAAAGGATCGAAAATCGGGAAAGAGATATAAAAATTAATTTCTCAAAAAGTGCTGCCACTATATGGGAAGAAAATACGTTGAAACAACTTTTTTCTATTTCATGAACATTAAACTGCTACTTCGAATACTCTAGAACTTAATATTATAAAAATAAAGCAATATATGAGCAAACTCCGGCATGAATAATTCATGGGTATCAAGTGCTCGATAAGTTCTGCCAATATGAGAAAAGAGATGGTAATAAAAAATTTAACCTCCATTTTTGAACAGTCAAGTGCTCGTTTGACCTTCATAGCATCTTACACCGTCAAAAAGCAGCACTGAAAAAGCAAAATCTTTTACAAATAAGTCATGAGTACCAAGTGCTCGATAAGTGCTGGTACTTGATGAGAATGAAGAGAATAATTGTTTTTTATTTATTATACGATAAACTACTCATTTGACAAAATGAAAAAAATATTTTCTCAAATTTGAGTAGATTGAAGAGATCACTAATCTTAAACATGACAGGAAATAAGTGCTCAATAAGTGCTGCCAATATAAGACAAAAAGAAATGACAAAACAATTTTATTACATTAACGATTCAAAATTAAAAATTGAACATACATTCATATCGCAGGCTGCATTTTTTTAAATTTTAAATTATAATACTTATATTACTAAAGTAGATTCCATAATAAATAATGTGTTCAAAGTAATCTTGAAGTATGTAGTTTGAGAATTAGCATTGAAAAAAGGACATGATCGAACGATTTAATTAAATATTTATTATTTAACTTGATACAATTAAAATTATTTAAATTAATTTTTCACCATATTGAATTAATTAACCTGACCACAGCTGATTATATCTTTAGAAATTACAGATTTATTCAAATTTTATAACCAATAAATATACCCGTCAAACAAAATACTCATTCATATTTACTGATATTTCTCAATAAATGTTTAAAATAGAATTTGTTGTGAATAAAAAAATTTATAAATCATTAAAAAATGATTAGTATACTTTAAAGCTTTCCTTAAGACTCCAATAAAATGCTAATGAAATTAGTGCTCATTTGACTTTAGAGTAGCGATTGAACGTCCTTAAATTTTACTTCAACGAAATTTTATAAATGATTCACGAATATAAACGAATTTTACTGAATATTTATTGGAGAAAATATCGCACACACGGAAACAAATTTTGAATTAGGCGCAACAGCGCGCGCAAGTTTCTCTGGTCACGTGACTCGCCTACGGCTCGTAGCGACATCTATCACACTCGTCTTCATAAGAATGCCCCATAACCTTACGCTCACGCCGCAACACCATAACTGTCAGAGTATTTGCTACTTATCCCACTGGTAGCATTAATAACTATAATTAAAGTCAGCCTGAGTATTAGTTGCAAAAGTTTTTTATTAATTAAAAAAACCCTCTACTTGCATATTGCTACGAATCGGACTGAAGATTTATTTCATATTTATCGATCGATTTCGATGAAAACATTGACTTTGGCAATTTTTTCCTACAAATGTTCGTAATAGCAAAAGTAGACTATAATACTTTTTATTAATCATAATAACTTTTGCTTATTTATTTCCAAACGAAATAAATAATGCACATAGAATTTTATTTTTAATATTTCGCGGCATTTTAATTATCTACTTGAAGGCGCATGCGCGCTTTTCAACAAGAGCGTAGAAGTTGAAACCTTTGAAACTCGATTTTAAATTTATTAGAGTTTCTTATCTATTCATAGAATTACGGCTGGCAAGTTGTAAGCATTTTTTATAGTCTCTGGCGGAAGCCTTTTCACGTTGAAAAAAGTCCAGTATCTAAAAATTGGCGTTTCTATAGTTTGTGCTGTAGAAATTTAATAATTAAATTGTTTTGTCATTTCTTTTTGTCTTATATTGGCAGCACTTATTGAGCACTTAATTCCTATGTCATGTTTAAGATTAGTGATCTCTTCAATCTACTCCAATTTGAGAAAATATTTTTCTCATTTTGTCAAATGAGCAGTTTATCGTATAATAAATAAAAAAAGTTTAATGTTCATGAAATAGAAAAAAGTTGTTTCAACGTATTTTCTTCCCATATAGTGGCAGTACTTTTTGAGAACTTAATTTTTATATCTCGTTCCCGATTTTCGATCCTTTCAATCTACTCTAATTCAGAGTAATATTTTTTTGATTATCGCTTATCGCATGAAAATAAAAAAAAATTTCTCGTTCTTTCCTTTTCATAAAGCCAGCACTTATTGAGCACTTATTACCCATGCCTTCTTTATGCACGATTTCGCTTTTATAGTACTAATTTTCAAAGATATTACTTGCTGAGTGTATCAAGTTAGCAGTTATGTGTTGGGGAAAAAAATTTTTTTTTTCTTTCAGTTTATAAAATTGTTTTTCGTATATACAAAGAGCACTGAAGAAGCACTAAATAATTAGAGACTGATCATGGTGTTATCATATCAATATTTAGGTTTTGGTTATATACACTGCTCGCTTGATTAAAAGGTAGCAGTGTTTGCATTTATCGCGAAACTTAAGGAGCACTGAATTCGCGATTTTTGCACTAAATTAGCACTGAATTAGCACTAAATTTATAATGCGACGCCCAGTCATTCTGCCCATTTTGTCATGCTTACTTTATATACGTTCTCCAACATACTCCATTGCCAAATATTTAGCGAACATTCTTAAGACATTCACTGAAAAATCTCCCTCACATGTTTTAAACTCATCCCATTTCGTAACTCTTCTGTCAGAGATACAAATTGAACCCCAAGACATTTTAGTTAGTTTTGATGTGACATCACTGTTCACCAAAGTTCCTATCTCAGACTCCCTATCGATTATTAGAGAACTGCTGTCGGAAGACGGACAAACCTTGGATTTACTCATGTTGATCGAAAAATGTCTTACGTCGACGTATTTTCTTTTTCAAAATAAATATTACATGCAAACTTCTGGTACCCCCAAGGGTACGCCGCTATCACCGGTAGTGGCAAATATCTTTATGGAAGCCTTTGAAGCAGTGGCTCTGGAGTCTTCAAGCCACAAATCCAAAATTTGGTTGAGATATGTTTGTCACTTTTGTCATTTGGCCACATGGACAAGAGGCTCTCCAATTGTTCTTTAACCACATTAATACCCAACATTCAAACATCAAATTCACTATGGAAATTGAGTCCAATAGATCCCTGCCCTTCCTAAAAGTGTTGGTTTCACGGTTGCCAAATGGCCGCCTGGGCCACTCTGTATACAGAAAACCAACACATACCGACCGATATCTGCACGCCCGGTCCCATCATCACCCATCTCAGAAACGGTCAGTCGTGAACTCCCTGGTGCACCGAGCTATATCCATTTCCGAACCCAAAAGTTTGAGAAGGGAATTCGCTTGGGTTGAGGGTAGCCTACTAAACAACGGCTACAGCAAACGAGAGATTCGCAATTCCATTTTGAGTCACCAACATCCCCTTCCTAAGAAAGAATTGTCACCTAATAAATCAGTAGCATATTTGCCATATATCAGCATGGTCACGGATAGGATTGGGAAGCTTCTCCATAAGCATGAGGTGAAAACAGTCTACAAACCACTATCCAAAATCTCACAAATGTTACCCTCTCCAAAGGATAAACAAAATCATCTTTCATCTAAAGGTGTTTATTCCATTCCACGCTCCTGTGGAGCAGTATACATCGGTGAAACAGGTCGATCCAAAAACACTCGTCTAGGTGAGCACAAACGTTGTTAGAAAACGGGCCTGGTTTCAAACTCTGCTGTAGCTGAACATTATCACGAAACAGGCCACCAAATCCTCTTCGACAGCTCCTCTGTCGTGGCCAAATCTCTTAACATTTATTTTTCCAAAAACTCTTAACCCTTCCACTACGTTTGAAGAACCCTCCATAATATAAATGTTATAGCTGTGCCAAATGTAGAAAAAATATCTTTAATTGTATATTGCAAAAACAAATAACCAATATTTACTACATATTGCTGCATTGTGCATTTAAATCTCCATATTATTTCAGCAGAAAATTCCGTGAGGCCGTTGAAATCGCCAAAAATCCCACGAATTTCAACCGAGACAAAGGTTTTGAACTTTCGTCCTACTGGCAATCTTGCATCAACATTTCCACAAAATAAATCACTTACATTATCCACTAATAAAATTCCAGGAACGTATACTAAATTTCATCATAATCATAAAATAATCCCATTAAGGGCCTCCTACCCTTCCTTTTACCTGAAAATGTGGGGAGACAATTATTATTTCTTCATACCTATTACTCATTTAGAATTTGTACATCATTGTGACAAGTTGAATAAAAAGTGAGTTTTGAAGTGTTCGTGAGAAAAAGATGAAATGAATGGAGTCGCCGCAAGGTAAGTAACATTTGTTTTGTTTTTTGTCTCATCCTTGAAAAAGCCCCTTATAAGTGTGGGTGAAACGTCGGAAAACTTTGTTTATATCCCGGTTTAGGTATATAAATAAATTAATTCGAAAAAATGACGCGGTCCAAATCCGGAAAAAGCAGAATCAGCTACAACATTATTACTTATATATGAATCTTTATTTTATCATCTACCGTGTATAGTCTTACTTCCATTTGGTATTGAATAGAGAGCGCAGAATCCGTGCAAGCGTTTTTTTCTATGATATTGGATGTACAGAGTAACATGACTTACTTAAAAATATTTATATATTTACCAAGATTAAACGTAAGACTTTCTATCGTAACAGAAAAATGAAACAAAACAGTCTAGAGAAACATTAAATTAAAAATGTGTGCATTGCGTACATCACGTTTCTTTAGAGTCACGACTTGTCACATCCCGTTACAGGCACTGAGACCCCCACCCTCCCTGTATGCGAACGTATTTTATGAATGACCCCTAACCTCAAAGAGTGAAAGATTTTAGAATGTTAAAACCTTATAAATCTCAAATATATCCCAAAACGTCGAAATATATCTGGAATATCGAATGTAAAATATTCTCAAAAAGCCCGTAATCACGAAAAACATAGCAACAAATAAAATAACTAAATATTGTATTTTTCGAGATTTTTATAATCCGTCGCATGCAAAGTGTTGCTTTATAATTTCCCCTCAACATTTTTGGTTGGAGTTTCCAAAATGGGGAGGGGGGAAATATGAAATGTACCAAAAATATCAAAATATTTCAGAAGTAAAATTAACACATTTGCCACAAATATGAATAATATATTTTACATACATTTGACTTTTTTGACAATTTAAATCTACAAGAAATTTGGTCCTATTTGTATCAACTGCGTAAGTTAATAGAACTGGTATTAATTTAATTTTAATACATTTCAGGCGCTGTCAATTCTCAGATTTGACGAAATATGTTTTTTAACAATAAATCCAAAATAGCTCAACATTTTTCTTATTCGGCAATAAGAAAGATTGATATGGATCGAAAGAGGAAACAAATAGTAAAAAATATATGGTAGTTGTCATTAAAAAAAAGAAGTTATTCGTTTTTGAAATTTTTGAAATTTGATTTTCTTTCCGGAAGCCTGGTATAATTTCGCAAGCAAAATCTAAGTCTAGTGTGAACCTTAAGTCTCAGATTTGAAAATATATTCGGTTATACTGTCCATTTTTTTTACTATAATTCGGTAGTAGACAGGAAAGTGGGTTTGCAACTTGCCCTAAATTTAAAAAGTTTTATATAAATTCATTCTAAAATATATACTACTCCATTTACAATAACAAAGTGGAGGACAGTGGAATACACTATGGTTAAAAAGAGTATAGCCGGAAACCTCAAAACCCTAATTTCCAAATATCTTAACATTTATTTTTCCAAAAACTCTTAACCGGAGGGTTATTCAAACGTAGTGACGTTTGAATAACCCTCCGTAATATAAATGTTATAGCCAAATGTATAAAAATATCTTTAATTGTATATTGCAAAAGCAAATAACCAATATTTACTACATATTGCTGCATTGTGCATTTAATTGTGGTATTGTTCGTGTGCTCGATTGATATATAAAAACATATGTACACGGCTTTAATTGCTTATACATAAGGAAAATATTACAGCAATAAACCTCTACACAAAAATGAAGATGCCCTAAGGTAGATGAAAGTAACTCAATCAAGAGGATGACCAGCGTTTGTGAGATTTATCAAAAGAAGCATTTGACCACCTAAGTTGAAATGACCTCGCACCAACGGATTAAGTACTAGAGTTGCCCAACAACGTCGAGAGTGTTTTCAGATTGTATAAAAAATTCTTCTGTTTTATCTGCAATGTACGTTATCGAGAGTGTGAATTATGTAGAGAATGCAGGCAATTTATGTTTTTATTTTACATGTGATTTATTGTACAATTCTTGGATCAGTATTTCTTTTAAATTTGTCCCCTTGTACCTTACAGAACTTAATTATTTAAGTTCAGATTGAGTTTAATTATTGTTTATTATTTTTAGGCTCAGTTTAGGAATTTTGTTTCTTTACTTTGATACGATTACTTTGTATAAAGATCATTAAAAAATTATGGACTTAGACCGTTTGAAGCTCTACCTTTATATATGACTAGACACTACATAGCATCAATTTTAATTTTTAGATGACTTATAAATTACTATATATATATAAATTACTTGATATATACATATATATATATATATATATATATGTTTAAGAAACTTAAAATTTTGAACCACATTTTTGACTATAATTTTACTGTACCATTTATTTCAACCACCCGGTATATGCAACTGGTCCTAAATTTTTTTTAACCTATGTCTTTAATAATATTACACCCCGTCCTATAATTCAAATTTCCTAACTGCTTATGCTTATATAACAAATTTTTGATACACCCTGAATAACAATACTCCACCCTTACTTCAAACACCTTGTATAAACAACTACTGTATAAGCTACTACTGTATAACTTTTGTAACCGCCGTGTATAACCTTAAATCTACTCCACCTTATATTTCAACCATCCTGTATATTCAACTGCTTCTAACATTTTTTGAAGCTATCTGATATCCACTTTTATATAACTATGGTTTTGCTCCACTCTTATTTCAACCACCTTGTATACGCAACAACTTATGATGAGCCAACCAATACAATATTTTTTAACCACCCAGTATAACTGATTCAAATCCACCTTATATTGCAATCATACTATGATGCAACTGCTTATGTACGACCTAATAACACATGCACGCACGCACACACCTACAACCGTATACTATATTGAACGGGTAGTCAAAAAAACTTCTCGGTGGCTACCCATAAAACTTTTGGAGATTCCAGACCTCGGTTCTGGCGACAAGGCGGTGCCCGTTGGTAACTAGGGTAGGAGGGGCCCCCAACCTCGAGTGTGACTTTACACAAGTACTTCGCCGAAACCACTTTCCATCGGGATTGAGTACTTGGGAACGAGGCCGAATTGTTAAGCCTTAAATAAAAGTAGTCGTCAAACCTGCTTTCCTTCGGGATTGTGGCGATGAGACGACCTTGCGTGTAACAGTGGGATCGTCATTTGAGATGTCGGGTTATCGCCCTGTATGGGGCGCAACCTAGTATTCGAGATGAGCCCTTTGCCAACCTTTTGCCTGTTACTCCTAAAACTGGGCCGCAAGTAGAGGCGCCCAGAAAATTAAAAGAAGTGGACTCCTAGGAAGTCGAACGTGTCACCCATCGGCGTGGACTATCTTAAACGAACTGGGGTATTCTTAAGATTCCAGAATCTGGAGTGCTGGTGGAGAGATGAGCCCCCACTCTCACGAGCAAAGCTAGATTATACCCCTGAGTGGATGATCGGGCCTTGTTGGTCGGTCGTACGAACGCATTTACCCTTGTAGCGTGGGATTGTAGTCGACGGCCGTTTGAGGTGTCGGACTGGGGGTCTAGGATCTGAGGCAAATCCTACCATAGTCCACACCTGCAACCTCAAACCGTGTTTAACACGGTCGGTAAAGCAGGTCCGCTAGCAGATCGGGACCATCGTCTGCTTATTAGAGAAATGGTCGTCAGGTTGATTCGGCCGAAAGGCGAGATGTACGCTATACCAGGCGCCTGCCGCAAACTAAATAAGCTTTAATGCCGTGGGTTTAGAAAATACTGTAACAGTGGCTAACACTGGGGTGTGTACACTAGAGCTTCGAGGATAAACTCGTCGGACGACGGAGCCAAACACAACGGTGCCAGGTTCTGAGGCCGTCGTTTGAGGTTTCGGACCAGCTGCTTCTAACAAAGTTAAGGCTGGGACTAGAATCCGAGAAAAATAGCCCAAATATTTGCCGACGAATTGATTACCTCCTTTTTGGAAGTCCGTTAACAAACTACGACTGACTGCTATAAATTGTTGATAGAGGCCTGTCTCGTAACGTGTTTTGGCATAAAAAGTAGCCAATATTGTAAAAATCAAGAACGTCAAAATAAAAATTTAAAGTCATGCAAATAGTTTTTTTCGACCTAAACGGCTTCATGCTGACCACTGGGTCAAACTGTAAACCAAACTTATTATTTGAAAGTTTTTGGCGGCACTGCGAGAGCAATTACTCACAGTAATTCTTACTAAGCAAGATCTGAAAATAGTTGATATAATGTTCGTAATTTAAGCTGTTGTAACATCCAGAAAGTTATATTAATTTTTCTTCCAAAGCGTAAACCCATAATAGACCAGAAACTCTATCTTAATGTGTTTTATCTGTAATTCTATTTTTTTATAATGATGGTTTAATGTGTTGGAAATACCGTTAATACCTATGGCCTGTTCTGTTAAAATAATTCGTTTGCTACCGACATCCCACGATAATACTAATATGAGCAGAAATATAATAGCTACACAGAGGAAAAACAGTGTGTTTGGAGCTTAAATAAAGCGAAAATAGGAAGAAATAGACACTTAATGTTTATAGAGCTGCTTTGAGTTTATGGCAATAATCCATTACAAAAATTATTGGAAGTACTACAAAATATCAGCATTAATCATACTCTCACAAACGCTAACCAGAACTTATACAAAGGCAGTGAAAATAGTTTTCGCGATTTTTAATCAAAGTATACGTATAAGACAATTACCATATTTATTCTCTTTTCAGGAGGTTATGATGACAAATTAAAATATGTGTTGCTCTGTAAAACAAAAAGTTTGATTCTAATTTTCACATTGAGAATAACATTAATTACATTATCGTAAGGTACAAACCTGACAGTAAAACAAAGAAACGACATTTAACGTTGATTTATCGATCGCTAACGAAAATAAATTATTTTTTCTAATAGTTAATTACAAATGTCAGTCAAGACACTCAATGACATTTTAGAAATACCCATAATAAAACATAAAGGAATCCCAGGTAATCTGTTACTCCTTTACATACGTCCTAGCGAAAAATGTCCAATAAAAAAGAAGTTGTAGCGAACTGAAAATCATACAATTTTGTTGTAGTGCATTTTTGACCCAAACCTCAAAATTTAGGAGATAATAACGAAAGTTTCCGCATTTTCGTTGATCTTTCAATTTTCATTTCCATAAAAATGATTCTATATTTTTATAGAAATCTCAGAAATGAATAATTGCTGAGATATTCAGTTTACAATTTTTTTCATGAATTTTTTATTTCAACCTAAAAAAGTACCTAAGAGTACAATTTTTCAACTTCATTAGTGCTTATTTTCTTCGTTAGTACTTATACCAAGGTAATATAAAGAAATATATAGTTTTACCTTCATTCACCAACACATCATTCACGCCCATAAAAATTGTGGCAAAGTCTTCAGCTAGAATTCCCGGTCGAACAGAACAGATTATTCATGGGCAGCTAGACAGCAATCCTGGGAGCTGCGTTGGAATGGTGGAGCCCGTACACTCAGCTCATGACTACTTAGTTGGACGGGCTATAGTTAAAACCGGACGAGATATACCTGCATTTGTCCAACAACGACATCAGAATTACCAATGGTCAAGAGATAGCTTGTTTCGAGCCAGTAGAAACCATCATCAATTGCGAAGAAGAGTTTCAGACGTCGATGAAGGAGACAGGGCCCGATAAAGAGTTCCTACAACAGTTTGCTGACCACTTAACACACTTGACACCAGAGAACCAGAAAAAAGCCAAGCAATTTATCACAAAACACTGGCAAATTTTTAACAGTAAAAATGGAACCACCGGTCGCACCAACATCATCCAGCATCGAATAGATACCGGAAAGGCTCAGCCCATCAGAATACCACCTAGACGACTACCATTGGGGCAACAACAGGCAGTCGAGGAAAACATCGAGTCCATGTTACAAAATGGAGTTATTGAGCCATCCATCAGTCCATGGTCTGCTCCCGTCGTGCTAGTTAAAAAGAAGGATGGAACCACCCGATTTGGCGTGGATTACAGAAAGCTCAATGACGTCACGAAGAAAGACAGCTATCCACTACCCCGAATCGATGACACTTTGACCACACTAGCAGGCTCCCGTTGGTTCTCCACACTAGACCTAAAAAGTGGATATTGGCAGGTTGGTCTGCACGCAAACGACAGAGAGAAGACAGCGTTCTCCACCAGTAAAGGGCTGTTTCAGTTCACGGTCATGCCCTTTGGGTTATGTAATGCACCCGCTACATTTGAGAGGCTAATGGAGTATGTACTGAGCGGGCTAACATGGAGGACGTGCTTAGTATACCTCGATGACATTCTAGTCATGGGCCAGACATTCGACGACCATCTGAAGAACCTGGGCGAAGTATTCTCCAGAATTAATAATGCCAACCTGAGACTCAATCCGAAGAAGTGTTCCTTGTTTCAAAAAGAAGTAGAATTTTTGGGCCACGTAGTGTCCGAGTCAGGAATCCGCACCAACGAAGACAAGATAGAAGCCATCCGCGATTGGCCAGTTCCAAGAGACAAACATGAACTCCGAAGCTTCTTGGGCCTATGTTCATACTACCGGCGTTTTGTTGAGGGATTTGCCACCATCGCCGCCCCTCTACATCGGCAGACCACTGATAAAGAGACCTTCCATTGGAATCAGGATGGCGAAACATCATTCAGGCGACTGAAGGCAGCACTATGTTCCAGCCCAATCCTAGCCTTTCCTACACAGTCCGGCAAGTTCATCTTAGACACCGACGCCAGCAACACAGGTTTGGGGGCCGTCCTATCCCAGGTGCAAGATGGTGAAGAGAGGGTGATCGAGTACTACAGCCGTGGATTCTCGAAGCCAGAAAGAAATTATTGCGTCACCAGAAAAGAACTTCTTGCAATAATAATAATAATCCGAACAGATCATGCCGCACTCAAATGGCTGCTGGACATGAAGACACCGGAAGGACAACTGGCCAGATGGATGGAGAAATTACAGCAATATGACTTCAAGGTGGAACACCGTGCCGGTCGGTTGCACAATAATGCCGATGCCCTATCCAGAAGACCATGTAGAGCGGAATGCAAGCATTGTCTGAAGACGGAACAGCGAGAGGGTATCTCCATCAGGCAGATTCGAGTGCAGGCCAATGAAGACTGGACAACGGAACAGTGCATCCAGGACCAAATGGCTGATCCAGACATCGAACCAATCTTGTCACTCAAAATGAGAGGGGCACCCAGGCCACGATGGGACGAGGTAGCTAGATACTCCGGCGTGCTGAAATCGTTATGGGCTCAGTGGGACTCTCTACGAGTAGACAATGGAATGCTTAAGCGAGTTTGGGAAAGCGCTGATGGACGAGAAACCAAGTCCCAACTGGTAGTTCCGAAGAAAAAGGTACCAGCCATCCTGACCGAAGTACATGATGGAATTACCGGAGGCCACCTGGGCATGAATAAAACCCTAGACAAAGTTCGCCAGCGGTACTACTGGGTGAATTACTTCGAAGACGTCAGAACTTGGTGCCGCAAATGTGCCACATGTGCCGCCAGTAAGGGCCCGAAGACCCGGACCAAGGGCAGAATGCAGCAGTACAATGTGGGCGTCCCATTTGAGAGAATCGCCATCGATGTCGCCGGTCCGTTTCCCGAGTCTGAGAGGGGGAACAAATACATTCTGGTCGCAATGGATTACTTCAGCAAATGGCCTGAGGCATATGCGATACCCAACCAAGAGGCAACCACGGTAGCGACGGTGCTAGTAGAACAACTATTCAGCCGGTTTGGCGTCCCGATGGAATAACATTCAGACCAGGGGCGTAACTTCGAATCGAATTTATTCCAGAAGGTCTGCACGATGTTGGGGATCAAGAAAACGAGAACAACACCATTACACCCACAGTCAGATGGAATGGTGGAAAGATTCAACAGGACCTTGGAACAACACCTATCCAAGGTCGTCAGCAATAACCAGCGTGATTGGGATGAGCATATTCCCCTATTCCTGTTGTCATATCGCTCTGCTGTACATAATAGTACAGGCCTGACCCCAGCCAGGGTCCTATTCGGAAAGGAGCTGCGATTACCATGCGACTTGGCATTTGGCTCCCCCGAAGAACCTCCCCAAGACATCGACGACTATGCCGACCAGCTCCGACATAACCTGCTGGCAATACACGAATTAGCCCGAACGCAGATGTTGGCCACCAGTGACCGGATGAAGACGCGATACGACCTCAAGGCCAATTCAGTCGGGTTCCAGGAGAGGGACAAAGTCTGGTTGTACAACCCCCAACGGAGCAAGGGTAAATCCCCAAAGCTTAGACCCGCCTGGGATGGTCCATACGAGGTGGTCAAGAGGCTTAATGACGTCGTCTACCGGATCCGTCGAAACCCCAAGGCTAAATTGAAGGTGGTTCATTTAGATCGACTAGCTCCCTACCATGGAGAGGATGTTTCTGATCGGGACGATCAGAATTAAGGGGGGGGGGCAGTGTTACGAAATTTTCCCAAAGCCGACCCTGTGTCCTTTCAGCACGACAACAAACGCTTTACCATAAAAAATACGATTCTCGAAAAGACTCGGCAGCGGAAGGAGCGATGATTATTTTCTACTGGAGAATTCCACGGGGATTATAAAAGAAGCACGCCACGATCGCAGTTGAGTGATACCGCGACGACTAGCTTATATGAAAATGTATTGTGAATCAGCTGTTTTAAATGTAAATAAAGTTCTAGAAAAGTGAAAGTAAATATTAGTTGTTATAATTTTTAAATTGAACCCACGAAGTATATAACAATATTTTCTTCTTAAAGAGTAAATTCTAACGAAACTATGTGCACCATCACGTAGCATAATCATAAAAAATAATTATTTCTAAGATTTCCGTGAAACAAGACTACTACTACTTAACTACACTTTCTGAAAATTTCATCAACTTTAAATCATGATTACGAAAATGAAAAATGAATTAAAAGACGAAAAACGGTTTTTCGGCATTTTTTGAGAATAAATAAGCAAGAACTGAATAATAAAACATGAAACCAAAGAGAAATGAAAATCTAAAACACAAAATCATCAGGAGCACTCGGTGTATGGAATATTGAGAAAATAAGACAATTAATCTTATATGGACGGGGATTATTAAAAGGGATACCACATGAGAACAGAAAATATGATGAATAAGAAATACGTATATACACGGAATAACTTGCTCCATATGCATGTACATAAGATTATTCATTTTAAACTTCTTTTGAGTGCAGATCTAGGTGCTTGTCTATCAAATTTAATATGTCTTCCAGAGATCTCAAAATATTTGCCAACCATTTGAAAAACGAAAAAAAATCTTAGATGTGTGCGTGATGATTTTTTAAATTTAAATCAAATTCTATTAAATTAAATAAGAAATTTCTAAAAATGGGTTTATTCAGTTGTTCATTTACAAGAGATGCTACTAGTCAATATATCAATACTTTCTTTTCTTTATGAAATTGTCCGTTTTAGCTCTAAATAAATTAGACTAATCAAGGAAAATTTAACTAACAATTTTCATTTTCAAAAGTTGAAATCTGAAAACAGATTCTATGCCAAATGAGACTTTGGCGAAACGTCTGGTAAAATGTTCTTTTCAGACCATAAACCGAGAAACGGATGTACACCGGATACAACACAGAAAATCACATTGTTCCATCCGTGAAGGACTACAATCTAACACACACACACACACACACACACACACACACACACACACACACACGTAATACCCGGGGTGGTTGTTGGTCCACTACCGGGCGCCTCCCCAGGTGGCGGATAGGGGAACGCTCTCCAGCAATGGGGAGTACTGAGGATTTCCTCAGGGCGGACCAAAATCAGATAGGGGAAGGGACCCCGAAAATAAACCATTTATGGATATGGGTGATAAGGTGAACTTAATACCCCAGGTGGGTACCTCTGCAGAGGATAATCCCGCCACCGGTTCCGATCGAGTGAAAGCCTCGGTGGCCGGTGCACGCTCCACGGATTCTGGGGGGAGCGAATTATCACTAGTTCCGTCACATAGTGACAAGAAGAAGAACACTAGTAATGGTACAACATCGACCATTACAACTAGAGCTGGCAGCAAGACACTATCCAGCCAAGTCCTCCAAAAGGCGAATAGTGGAGTTGACGTCCAACAAAGGGCAACAAATGAGAGTGGCGCTCCAAACAAATTAGGAGCAAAGATCGATGAGCTCTTGAAGTTCATTGGGCCTAGGCACAATGTACATCATGAGATCAAGAAACTGGCACACGCCATTAAGTCAGAATATGACAAATATCAGACGTCAACGACGCGGCCACCTCCTGTAGCGAAACCTGCTACAACACAGACATCGCCAGTAAAGGTGTCAAACACTCAGACACAAGGTGGACAGCAAAAGGAGGTCCCAAAAGCGGCTGCCTCAAAAGCAGCTAACTCAAAACCGGCTGCATCAACACCGGCGGCCCCAAAGCAGGCGGCTTCAATAAAAGTAGCCTCTGTAGCAAGGACCTCGCCACCGAAGGTCTCGCCTTCAGTAGCCTCATCAAGTAAGGCACCACCACTTAAAACTCTTAAACCGGTGCTAGCTAGCAAGCTAAAGCCCGATAAGGAAGGTCGCCAGAACATCGGGCAAACCACCCAGGGAACAACAAGTAGGGTGGTCAATTCAGAAGCGGAGAGAAACAATGGATTAAAATCCAAGTTTAAACCGCAGACCAAAAACCAACCTGCAAACCAGTCGACTGACTGGCAAGTGGTAAAGAGGAAAAAGGCCCCGAGGACCAATAAGCAAAAACCAGTGCCACATTGTACGCTGCTTATAAAGAAAGGCGAGAAGAGCTCCCATGCAGATATCTTGCGAGGTATCAAGAATGATCCCACCTTGCAGGATATAGGCAAAAAAGTCAATAAGATCCGACGAACAGCTAAGGGAGATCTGCTTTTATTATTCGCGAAGGCAGACGCTCAGGAGATGGAGTGCTACTGTAACGCCATCAAGAATAAGCTCCCAAGCGGGGCCACTGTACAATCTCGAATACCGCAAATCGAGATTGAAATTAAAGACTTGGACGAGATCAGTACCAAGGAAGACGTAGTAAACCTGCTCAAAGATAATATCGACGGCCTGGCAGAGATCACTGAGGAGGCAGTGAAATCACTTCGACGGGCATATAGATCAACACAAACGGCAGTTGTTTGTCTCCCAGAGGTCCAGGCCAAGAAAGCCATCGCACTTGGAAAGCTGAAACTTGCGTGGGGCACAGTACGTGTTCGCGAGAGGATCAGCCTTCGACGGTGCTTCAAATGCTGGCACTTTGGGCACAACGCCCAGGCGTGCAGAGGCAAGACTGACCGAAGCAGTTGTTGTCACAGATGCGGAGGCGCTGGTCACAATGCCTCGGCATGTCAACAACTTGCCAAGTGCTTACTCTGCAAAGAGAAAGATAGTAGGTCAGACTGCCGGCACGTTGCGGGTAGTTGGAAATGTCCGATCTACCAACAGGCGATGAGAGCAGCACACGCCCGTAAATGAAAGTACTGCAACTCAACCTCAACCATTGCGAAGCAGCCCAAGACCTACTGGTACAGCGGGTGCGGGAATTGGATTGCGACGTAGCCATAATCTGCGAGCAGTACAAAAACTTCGACACCCTGTCCTGGGTAAATGACACAACGGACAGAGCAGCGATATGGGCTTGCGGTAAACTTCCGTTCCAACAACTCCCAAATACCCCCGAACCATGGCTTGTGAGAGCCAAAGTGGGAGGGGTTCACTTCTATAGCTGCTATGCACCTCCTAGTGCACAGCTCGAGGAGTTCGAGTTATTCTTGGACACCTTGGCGGAGGATGTACGGAAGCGTGAATCGGTCGCCATCGCAGGTGATTTCAACGCCTGGGCAATGGACTGGGGAAGCCGGGAAACGAGCGCGAGAGGACGAGCTCTCCTTAAGACCATGTCTTCGCTCAACCTGGTACTCCTCAACACAGGAGCCGTAAGTACATATCGCAAAGGCACAGCCAGCTCCATTATCGATGTGACATTTGTTAGCAGCAACCTAATTAAAGGGGGCTGTGAGTGGCGGGTCGATGAGGAGTTTACTAATAGCGACCACCAAGCTATTATATGGGAAATCAACACCACTCCCAAACGAAGATTGTGTGTCAGTCGTGCGAGGTCACAGCCAGTCGGTTGGAACAAAAATGCTTTCGATGCTGATTCATTCGCCTTGGTTATGGAGCAGGAACCATTTTCAATAGCAACAAGCGCAGAAGCCACTGCCAAAGAGGTAATGACAAGCGTTGTCAAGTCCTGCGATGCTTCCATGCCAAGGAGACGGCAGAACAACAGCCGCCCACCAGTTTACTGGTGGAACGACACGATCTCACAACACCGACGAGAGTGTCTCAAAGCACGAAGGCTGCATCAACGAGCACGGAGACGCGACAGGGTCACAACAGAAGAACTAAGGCTCGACTATGAGATCAAAAGATCAAAAGAGCCATTCTCTCAAGCAAGAGATCCTACTGGAAGGAGTTGTGTGACGAAGTTAATCAAGATCCATGGGGAAAACCGTATAAAATCGTGATGCATAAAATCAAGGCCACCCCCATGACATCAACGAACTGCCCCGAATCATTGCACCGCATTGTCACTCACCTGTTTCCTGCGAAGCCTGAGCTACCCGCTTATCCTTCGTGGCAGGTGAGGGACGAAGATATACCATCAGTGACTATGAATGAGCTGATGGGCGCGTGCAACCGGCTCCAAAACGGTAAGGCTCCCGGTCCAGATGGCATACCTAACATCGCGCTAAAATGCGCCATAGCCAATAGGCCTGACATGTTTCTACACATGTATGAGACCTGCCTAAAGCAGGGGGTTTTTCCGACTAAGTGGAAAAAGCAGAGGCTTGTGCTCCTACCTAAATGGGGAAAGAAACCTCCAGACGAACCGTCATCATATCGTCCCCTCTGTATGTTGGACTCTGCGGGAAAACTCCTTGAAAGGATAATAGCAGATAGGCTGGAGCCCTACGTTGAGCCGAAACTTTCCACCAACCAATTCGGGTTCAGAAAGGGGAGATCAACCATCGATGCCGTGACACTCGTTACCAACATCGCCAGAGAGGCTATCTCGGGAAAGAGATGGAGAAGAGGTGGAAAAAAGTACTGTCTAATAGCCACCCTGGATATCAAGAACGCCTTTAACTCGGCCCGCTAGGACCGCATTTTGGAGGCTCTTGCCAGGATGGAAGTTCCGCAGTACTTGCGCAGAATGGTTTCAGCGTATTTCAAGGACCGCATCTTGTTGTACCAAACTGAAAATGGGCAAGTAGACTATAAGATCACAGGAGGTGTACCTCAGGGCTCTGTTCTTGGCCCCCTCTTATGGAACGTAATGTACAACGACCTGCTCCTGCTCGGTCTGCCTGAGGGCGTCAGGCTAGTGGCATTCGCCGATGATGTGGCATTGATCATAGTGCGCAAGCACATAGAGGAGATACAAACAACCTTCTCATTCGCTATAGCCACAATTCAGCATTGGATGCTCGCAGCGGACTTGAGTTTAGCAGAACAAAAGACCGAAACACTTCTTGTTAGCAGTCGGAAGGCAAGGGAAACCATCACCCTCAAAATAGGCGACACCTACATACAGTCGCAGCCCTTCATCAGCTATTTGGGGGTGCTCCTGGACACACGGCTCAACTTCAAAGAGCACATAATCGCGGCCAGCAAGAAAGCAGCTGGGGTACAGGGGGCATTATCTAGAATAATGCCGAATGTCGGGAGCCCTAGACAGATAAGAAGACAGCTACTGGCAACAGTAACTACTTCTGTTTTGTTGTATGGGGCACCGGTCTGGGAGAAATCGCTCGAGCTACCATCGTACCGCCGGAAAATGAAATCAGTCCAGCGGCTCTCAGCGATTCGAGTGGCATCATCCTACCGCACTGTGTCTTACGAGGCGGTGATTGTGATTGCCTCTACCCTACCAATCGACATCCTGGCTGCAGAAAGGGGACGGCTTTATCGCAGAAAGTTAGAAAAAGACCAGCCGACAGGAAACAGCGATGAAAGAGCCATGAGTCTAGGGCAATGGCAGGAGAGGTGGGACAGCTGTACTAAAGGCCGGTGGACATATCGATTGATACCTAACATCAGTCGTTGGGTCAACCGCCAGCATGGGGAGGTTGTGTTTTACATCACTCAACTACTGACTGGACATGGATGCTTTCGAGCATACTTGCACAGGTTCAGGAGGGCAAACTCCCCAAACTGCCCACACTGTACGGACGTGGTAGAGGACGCGGAACACGTGTTCTTCTCCTGCCCCCGGTTTCAGGATCAACGTGCTGAAGTGGAGAGGATTCTGGAGACTAATATCGCTCCAGAACAAATAGTAGAAGCCATGCTGAAGGGCTCCCAAGCCTGGAACTTGGTATCAGATTACGCGGAGACTATCCTCAAAGAACTTCGCAATACGTTCGAGGAGTAGGCTTTAGAGGCTTCCAATGTAAGAGCAGTAAACATCTGCAATGAACCACCCTTGCGAAGTAGTATTGAGTAAGAGTGCCGCAAGGGACCATGGTTGTAGGAGAAAGAGGTTAGGGTTTTAGCGGGTATACGGTATACTGGTTTCAATGCAACGATCTACTCTTGCTTTGAAGTCATTGCATCGGGAGTCCCGCACGACGGCCAGCACGTGCTAGCTAAGTACGCAATGTATTTCCCCCTTCTTCGGATAAAAAAAAAAACACACACGTAATACGTAACTCTATATTTAATTTATATTTGTCTGTATCAAACCATCTTGTAGCCTTGTAACATCTTAATCACCCTTACATTCTTGATAATGATTTATTATTTTGGGTAACTGCCAGTAGCTGCCTCAACTTTTAAGTTCCCATAGCGTTGCTAACAAAATATTTTTTCAAAAGGTCTAGAAGAATAAAGCACAACGGCGTCGTGCCATATGTCTCATTTTAAACTTCATTCGTCCGTCAATTTTATGAATAGTTCTTAGAAAAAGTTTCTATAATGACTTACAGTCCATCACAGAACATAAAGTCTCATTTTTCATGTATGTTTGAGAGCATATGGTACTTGGTCGACAATATTTTGGGAAATTTTAATTTTAATAAAGTAATAGTTGTTGCGATTGCAATTTGCCAATACTCATTCTTCTAGTTGTTTTCTGAAGGATACTTGTGGCATAATTTTCAATGTCTAAGTGTTTATTGGGAAATAACACCATACTTTAAAGAAAATTGCTGTATATTCCAAACGTTTCGGGGTCTAAATCAGACCCCGTTGTCAATGGCTAAGAAAGTACGGATTAAAAAGGTACAATTCCAAGATGTAAATTTAAATATTTGTCAAATATTTAAATTTACATTGAATTCCCGGAAACCACCTAATACATTTAGTGCCCGCGAAAACTTAAAAACAAATATATATATATATATATATATATATATATATATATATATATATATTGCCTTACGGATGGAACAGTATGGTTTCGTATGTTGTATCTAGTTTATATCCGTTTATCCGTTTCTTGGTTTGTGCTCTGAAAAGAATACCTCACCTGACGTTTCGTCAAACTCCCATTGAATATTTTCACAGGTGAAATTCTGTAATTAAAATTTCACCACATAGATTTATACAGCATTGCATAGGCAACAATATTAATATTGAATATGCAATAGCAATCTACGAAAAAGACAGTTAGTAAGAATTTATTCCAAACCCTCATATGATCAACTCAAGTTATGAGCAACTCATTAGATATTACCTATAAACCGGGTTCAAATAAAATTACACCATAAATTAATATCGATCACTTTTATCATTTTTAAACTTATTTTCTGCAGCATATTCGTAGTATATCAAATGTGGGATTTAATTAACATAACCGATATTAACAATCAAATCAAGTGATATGGAACGTAATGGGTAAATATTTTTTTAAGGTAATAAGTATTCAAATTAATTTATCTTTAATGGCAAGCGTAACATTTTCTATGCAGCGAAATTACTTTCATATTTCACGACGAAAATTCACGAAAATTGAAAACATCACGAAATCTGCCTTTTACAATTCTATATTTTTGTTAATATGCATGTTCTGAATTTAAATTTAAAACCATCATAGAGCATGTGACGTTTGATTAATTTGGCATCACCGCAGCATACATAATAAATTTGAAACATAAAACTGAGAAGAGTAATATAAAAGCAAACAACCTGTTTTTACCATTCCTATTCAACTCGAAATGAAATCTGGAAGTACCAGAAATAAACTTCTAACACACCTAAGCTATAAAGTCGCTTTGCATATTAAAGGAGTAATTAAAATACTCAGCAGGCCTTCATTAAAATCGTTTCGCTCATAATTTATATTCCGGTCAATTAATTTTAATATATTGTCGGTTGCTTTTTCCGCAGATGTCGTTTTGCTTTGCGCCTCTAGATTTTCTATTTGTTTTTGCCTTTGACAGGTTCACAGCGAACGCAACCGAATAACGCAAGTGATTCGAAAGGATAACGGCCAGTACAACTGATGTATGAGATGACAGTTGTTCACTCCGAGCAGTTGCTATAAAACTTGACACTTTATACAGTAGCCACATTGTCGTAATGAGATACGAAAACAAGAAAATTTATGCTTGAGATCTTCCACATTTGTAAAGGTGTATTTTTAGGCATTCAAGGAAACATGTTGTTTTTTTCTTGCCATTCTTGTCACCCCAGTTAGCCTAATGTAAATAAAACTATTAAAATACACTAAATTTGCTTTCATTACACTTAGAGATTTTTCAAATCTAACAATTTAATTCCTAATGTAAAATATTTTTTTAAGTACTCTCAAAATCATTTGTAAATAAACAATTCTGTCATGTTGGTTAGAATAACAATACAATTACATACTGCACTTAATTTAACTGTAAGTCATTCTACATAGAATAGGTAGTAAACAGTAATTTATTGAAAGCTATAGCAATTAAAATAATTAATTGATAAATATATAAAATTGAAAAAATGAAATTTCCAATTTTGCATTAGATTTGAGCATATATTTGTAATTTATTTTTATGTTTCCTTGGGAAAAGTCGATTCTGACTTCGTTGTCAATGGCTTTAAATTATGTATTGAAAATGTAAATTGCAAATTGAATATACCACAAATAACATTTAGAAGACATATATTTGCAATAATGTAACAGTTATTGCTGCTCACATTCCTGTCACCATTTCCGGTTAAAAGTTTTATAATATATTATTTTAAATTTTCTTAAAAGATACTTACTTAAGATTTCTACTTAACCCTAGATCTCAAGTTAATAGAGAAGCCCAAAACCAATGACAAATAAATGTCACCAATAATAATTTACTCACTGTCTCCACACTCATTAAGTGTAAATTTTTAATATCTCTAGATGGAAATTTAGAAGCCTGTATTAGTGAATGACATTAAATCCCAGTGTTGCTTGAAGAGCATATACGAAATTGTATATTTTCTAATGGGTGTTGGAAATGTGACTTCCTTTGAACAAATTTAACAACTGACCCGAAACAATGTTACTTTTCATGTAAAATACTTATGAAATGCACTTGATGTTATAACGTAAACTTCATAGCTCTTATAGAATATAGATAATACAACACAGCAATACGTTTTTTCATACTTCTTCCAACAGCCTGTTGAATTAGTAGGTAATTTTGAAACCATTGTTGAGATCCTTGATTATTCTGGCCTATTCATTAGGATTTTTTCTTCCTCACACATGTTCAGGAAAAAAAAATCTCAAATGTACAAATAGGTGTTTTGCATATAATGTATATGTATGGGAATATAGTATATACTTATCCACTGTAGATACCTTTTAGGTTCAAGTCTGCAGTCGTACTCAAATAAATTTCACAGTGACAATTTATCTGACTTTATGATTTCTTAGGGTTCGATATCATACTCATCTAACAATAATTGTCTTCAAGTACCTTCCATTTCTAGAAACAGTGCTACGATTTCAGCATTATTAATTATCATGTGGCTCCTTTAAATTTTCTCTTTTTTAAATTTTCTTCTTTCATCTTTAAATTTGTAGACTTGCCAAAATGGCACAAAATTACTAGTTTTTCTGTCGTCAAATTGCTCGAAGTCGAGTGAATATTATTTTATATGACTTATGAATTACCAAATATATGAAATATTATGTAGATAAATAAGGGATGGAACAATGTGCTCCCGTAAATTTTGCGACCTTGACATCCAAGCCAAAAGTCCCTGAGTGAAATAACTTTACAGTAACTGTGCAATTAACTATGTTGAAATCTACGTAAGACCTTTTTCTTATGTACATAAAATAAATCGAATCAGCTGTAACAATTTTGTTATTTACGGGACATTTTTCATAAAAAAAAGACTATACATACACATTCTTCGAAAGTTGTCATGATAAACGCTGTACATTTTTGAAATCATACATTTGATTTCATTTTCAAGGCTTTTATACAAGTTAAGGAGAATTTCCGACACAAAAGCATTTTCTAGAGAGTTGAGGTAATAAAAATGTAGAACAGTTGTCCCAAAGTTAAAAATTTACAATTTCCAAAGTCAAATGAATCTTCAGGACTGTAATTTCTGTGAAGTAGTAATGAATAAGTTCGAATTAAATGTAAAACCACATATTAATTAGCTTAGAGATATAATATATTTCATTAAAGATGCACATTATATAATTTAGTTAACTTTAAACATCAGCAGTCTATTATCGTAATTCAATATTAAACTTAAATTTGCAGATTCACTTAAGTTTTTCTGATAATTAAATCCTCGTCAGGTGACACACACTGTAAGGTGAACCTAAACCAAAATCGAAACTTATTTTTTTGACATCTAACCCTCTTAATTAAAAGTGAATCACTCAAATATAGTCTGAATGCGGTTTAGTTTACTCCTTCTTCTTAAAAAAGGTTTTAAGCATTTTTTATTCACTATTGCTCAATTTTTAAACTGCCATCCTGTTCATTTTGATAAATAACTACAAAAGATGTAGTTGTCCAAACGCTGTACAAAGGCATCCGAGTTCCCAAATACATAATATTGTTATAACCTGCTTTGTATTTAAAAGTTTCGTAATATTTTTTTGAAATTTACATATTCGTTATTAAAACTCTAATATTATTAGATACATTTTCTAAGGCTTAGAACACGTGCTTGTGGTAGAACTCCTAACATTGTTATTGTATTAGTATCCGATAATTCGATTCTCATTTTGTAAACAAATCCGAAAATTGCACAAATAATCCTTAGATGTTAATTTTTGAGCACAATATATAATCATTAAATATAAGTTACAAAGAACTCGTGTTCTTGTATAGTAGTTGCAGCATAAAATTATTGGACTGAGGCAAATAGTTTAAAAATTATATTAGTCTTATTTACCTATCTAATATACAAATTTTAAATTCAAATTGAAATATTTTATTATTCCAAATACCGTACGATGTTTTTTTAATTTTTTTTTGGATTGCCGGCATTTTAAGGTTTCAAATCATATTATTTTTACTAATTTGACAATAGTAAAGAAATAGTTGCTTTTACATCCACAATACAACAAAACGTTCAAAACAAGATGAATACGAACATTCCACCCAGGAATTTAAGAATCTAATCAGTCCTACTTGTAATTTATAAAATCTATAAAAATTAGATACATTTTTCTCGAGTTTTCCCTCCCAACATTGTTTTAAGTAGCTGTCAAATGTGCCAAACAGATCAAATGCCGTAGAAACCCTTGTGCAGTGAAAATACTTAGGCCAAGTGTAATAACACGTTCAGTAGTAACTTTTTTAACTATTTTTTTATATTTTATCATAGTTTAGAATTATCACTCCCAATATTAAGGTGTAATTCCGAAACCACTTTCAAACACTTAAGCACATTCTAATGTTTAATGAATGCTAATGAATACCTTGAAAAATTTTAATTTCCTGTCTTATTTTTATTAAACAACTGAAAACAAAGAAACCGATAATTATTTAAATTTAAAATTTAAGGTATTATGTATCTTCATGCTGCAGTAAAGGAATTATTTATGGCTCTGACACCTGTTTAGTACTTTTGTTTCTTTCATTCAAAGCCGAATGTATGTGTACACATGGTCGCATGTGTCTTGAACGTAGGGTAGATGTACATCCGGTCGTTAAAATAGAAAGAATCTGTCTAGTCATCATCAAAGAAAAGTATAGGAGAAACGGAAGTCATAAGATGTACGTGATTTTCTGTCACATTTAATGAAACAATAAAGGTGTATACTCTTAATTACCTATAACACTTACATACATTATCTTAGTCTGTCAAATATTATTAAGGTAATTCGTCAATAACTTGCAAATTTATCTAGGACAAACATATTTGTAAGTTACTTGATTTCAATTTATTTGATTAAAAAAATATATTGCTTCGGTGTATAAGACAATATATTGACCTCATTAGTGCTTTATTCAAGTTATTTGCTATTCGCACCAACCTAGTTGCTGACAACTCAAAATCAAATTCTATTGTGAAAAACCGGACGGCATGATACTTTCACTTCTGATCTTTTAATATTTATGTGTTCTAACCTATATGCCAAAACTCACAACAATTTATTACAGCGTCAGTCCCAGCATCAATATAGCCCGACCAATTTTTTTATATAAATAGATAATCAGTTGCATTCAGTGGCAGCTCCTGCCAAAGATCTCAGGGGTACTAGAATGCCATAAGAGTCTATGGATGAATCAAAATCCCAATTGCGGGGGACTAGAAAAATACATCGTTATATACGTTTGTTTATATAAAGCTGATCGTGTTGGGGGTGCACGTGCCCCCTGGAGCCGTCAATGACTGCCTTTTTAAGAGAGTAAGAATTAAAACTATTATGAAATTTTTATCTTTGCTTCAACTGTCCGAAAAATCATAGATACGTACAATTTACCTAATGGTTAACATGACATACATCTCAATTATTTATTTCCCTTCTGCCAAGCAGAATCAAAGTTGTGGAGAAAATGGAAACAATTTATATAATAAACAATATAAACGTTAATAAAATGTTAAATATATTAAAACAATGTGTGTAATGCCATTTAGACTGTATTTTCGACAGATCGGTTGCCTGGGTACTGTAACAAATAAATTTGTTAAAGAGGTAGTTTTTTGATATATGAAGATTTCAATAAATACGGTCGATATTATCAGTTAATTAATTGAAAGTAACGGCAGCATATGTGAAGACAATATAAGAAAACTGTCGGAGAAGCAGCCTTTTAATAAAACGATGAGACACTTTTACCCTAAGAAAGCTTTCTAAATTCTTTATTTCTTTGTCAATCATTTTGAGTAAATGTAATTATAATAATTTGTAAAAATGTAATTTCGAAATTATGAATTGAGGTGGATAATCTTTTGGATATTTTTTTTCATTAGAAGTTGACTGATGGCTGCAAAATATTTTTTTTGTTTATGTATTTCCAAGATGTTTAAACTTCTATAAATTTATTTTTATGAAAAAGATGGTTAATTGGTTAAAATTTAATGATATTTAATGATGAAACCTATAATTCCAAAACCCTGTCCCTGGCTACGGCCCTTGTTTCCGCATAGTGGCAACTACATTTTAACATTCTAGCATCTGTTCTTAAAACCTAGCATTCTAACAATCCTGAATTTGGAGTTTCCTTCCTAATCAATATTTACCGATTATCAATTAATATAAACTCTGTGCAGAAATTATTGCTTATCGAAACTACTTACCATAAAGTAAAGCCCTCTTTCATACGATAAAGTAACTCAGATGTCATAAAGTCAGGAAAAATCTAAACTGAAGGCAGATCTTACATAACAAACAGCCTGTAACATAGAAAGTAACTGCAACTTTTATGTTTTCCAAATACCGAAGAATACGATTCACAAGTTTTTAGAGTAAAGTTGAGTAACACAATTAAACATGATTATTTATTTAATAAATAGCAATAACAAATTCTGAAAATGAAAAAAGGATACGTATAATTATTCCAAATTACCCAACATTTTCTTTGGCGGCTCTCAAGAGTACCCGATAAACACTAAATTTACTTGTATTTTTTACACATATATTCCTGACATTTTAGCTTATTCTTCCTACAATCCATTAAGGCAGATTCTGATTTTTTTTGTTTTAAAACAGTCTTCTCTATTAATGGACAACATACCTCTTTGTTGATAAATGTGCAGGAACCTACTATTTAATTAGATTTTGAGTATTGTATTTTTTTTTCTGACTGATGTCTGAAGTAATTTTTTTTCTATATTTAGAGATTATTTAGGAATATTTACAGTGTTGTGCATTCGATATTCCTGGATTCGATTCTGCTCAAATTATAGTATTTCACGCTCATAAATTGCAATTCATAAAACAGTAACTTTATGGGAAGGAATCCTTACTTTACTGCTAATGATTAATTCAAAAATAAATGTTTCTTTATCAGTTGGATGGATATTCTTTATCCTTTTTACAGCTTGAACTCCGTTGGAAATGTATTTGTTGTAATGAAATTGAACATGAAAAACTGGATCTATTACTTATCGAAGAGAGCTATTAAACTTACAATGCTAGTAAAGCCATTATGTGTTTTTTTTTTGACTAGAAAACCAGAACCAATGGAAATTACATCTTTATTATAGAATATAATAATACTTCATTTCTTACCTGGATTTTCAGTTTATTCAATTTATTGTAAGGCCAAGTCTTCGTAGTTCGGCGATTATCTCCAGCTGCGGAGGTGAAGGTTTATTACTCCCGAGCAGGTAAAAATTTTGTAATAGAAAACGCTCAATCACTCTGACAGGTGCACATGCTTTACAACTTAATTTAGAGATTCAGTTCTCACAATAATAGATGGGGAAACTTTCTTGTTGTGCGGGTATACCACTGGTTTAACAATGTTCTTTTTTTCTGGTCTTATATAAAACTTTCGTTATAAAAATACTAAACTTGGCAGCTTTTATGTTGACTAGAACTAAGAAATGAAAAACCGAATTTGTTCCTTTTCTTAATATATGAATAAATATTATTTATTTTTTTCACTAATTTGAACTGGTTTCGTTAGAATTTGAATTCTGACGAAGCCAGTTAACTGTGCCAAACATTTGTCAATTTTAAATAAATCTGTGAAAATTAAAACATTGATTTTATTTTAAACTATTTAAAATTAATTTTCATCAACTTCTGACAGAAGAATAATCAGTTTTACTGATTTTTCAAATGTTGTGCCATCATTTCATAAGTGGTCTACAAATGCCCCTATCTATGTCTATCTACTACAATCAAATTTGTTAAACACATTATAGGATTAGCACAAAAATCATACAAATTTATAGAATTTTTAATAGGTTTAGAGTTTAAAAACATTATAAAAACTATGGTTTCATTTTGAGGATTATGTAGAAACTAAACACTATATTAAAACAACTTCAACCTGACTGTCCCATAAATTGATGCATTGGAAATTTAGAATTAGTTCCCCTAGTATTTGCCATATTTGTGTGACCGTGAAAAACTCAAACTTCTAATCTTTGATATAATTGGATAGTTATCATTTAACAGAAATATTAATTTCGCAAAAAATCATAGATATAAGTTTAAATTAATTAATTTTTTTAGGTATCAATATTATTGGCATTCTTTTGCCGAAGAGTATATCGCTATAAGAAAAGAGTTTAAGTCGAAATTAGGAAAGTTTGGGAGACCTTTGCTATTCCCATTTCTTCATTTGGATTAAAATAGCAATAATTGATAAAAATATTTTTTCTTTATGTATATTATTGTAGGGGTTTATTTTTATATAAAATACAAATGTTATAATATCTGTTAACATATTCGATGTAATTATCGGCGTATTTTTCTTTGTAACCTAAAAGTTTCCGTCATTTATAGATAAAAAAACATTTCATAAGTAGAGATGTGAAAGAACTCTAATCTTTAATGTATTTTGTATTGACGGCTGATTGATGATTTAACCCACCCGCAGACTATTGTGAAAATAATATTATATTTAAAATATTATAATTACATAAAAAGTTACAAAAGTGAACATATTATACTTGTCGGAAAAGTCAATACTGATATACAACTCTGACTATTGAAGTATAAGCAAGTCATCAGGTGATGATTTGAGTGTTACCCAGTGACTGCCATGTGTAGTAATTGGAGAAGTAATGTAGTATATATAATTACGCAGTGGTTTGACCACAGAGTGTGGTCGTGGTAGAGCGACTGGAACTTTAAATTTTTTAAACGTTGTGGTTATGTTACCAACTTTAACTCCAGCTACGGTAGAATAAATGTACCTAAGTTAACCGAATAAATGGGTACGAGCATTGAATTTCTTTATATTTTAAACTAACCTTTAAAATGTCAATGATATATTTCTTTTAAACTTAGTCACCTTGTATTAAAAGCCATGAATGGGACCATATAATGTAAAATGTAAACAAGCTTGTCATAAAAAAGTAACTGGCTGGCAGATTATGTAACCAGAAATAATAAAAATCTTCTGTCATTAATTATATTTACACATATAGTTATAATTATCAGTATGATATTCAATACAAAATCAAATTCAAGATGTTAACACTATATTAATTAATATTTTTTATTTGATACTGCAAAATTCCAGTAATCAAGTGTATTTAATTGGGTGTAATAGAACGAGATTACAATCTTCATTAAGATATTTTACAGTTAGGATTTCAAGAAGAAATTGCAAGAAACTAACTCAAAAGTTAGTATGATTGTGAAGTACTATTACATTACAAATAATTTCAATACATTAAAAGATATTAATAAACCATAAATGGCAATTTATCTTAAGGTTCAGTATGGTTCATTAAAATAAGTTAAACACACTTATCTAGTTACCCATGATTATTTCTGTTTTATATCGGAAATATAAAGAAATTCGAACCGCCTACTGTCAATTAGTACTAGGTAAATACGAGTATACCCATTTTATCACAATTATTTCAGTGAATTGAAATTGAGATATTGAACATACATTGAAAATTTGCTCACTGAATTGAAAACTTTCAACCTAATGGCTTAAAAACAAAATGTAATGAAATGTCAAATTTAAATCAAATTCACTACAGATGGCCAGATCTACTTATTTTCGTGAATCTTAAGATGTACAATTTCATCACTTTTGTAATTTTTGTCAAATTACATGAAACTCATCTGGCACGAAGAAATTAGAAGTATAAGGTTAAAAAAGTAATCAAATATTGTCATAAATTGATCGGGTACAATATAATTCTGATTTGATCGTAATCTTTTCATTAGAAATTAGTTTAAAATACTATTGGTTACCAATCAACCGGTTTTTTTAAATTAAAATAATAAAATTATAATTAAGTTTCGGTCCTTATTGTTTACAAAGAACATCACTTTCTCGGTTAATATTCTTCTCATAAGATACTATTTTTTTAAATACATGTTTTTAAACAGTTTTAATATTATAAAATTTTTGAAATTGGAAAATCTTACATTTTCAAACGTTACAAATGGTACATCATTTAGTTTTTGATCTTAACTTTCAATTCCACTATTTTTTTTTAATTTCTACTGTAATTTTAGTTAACAACAAGAACTTTAGTATATATTTGATCGGTTTATGTTTTATCTAATCGTTTAATTTAACTAATTTACTCGGATAACTAACATCCATATCTTATCTTTTCATAAAGATTTTTCAAAGATAAATAATATCTTTTTGATAAGAAATTTTCTGACATGTGTTGAAATGAAATAAAATTTTGCCAGTATTAACCAGCTCAGCTATGAGTTTAAGGTATACATAATTAAGAAGAAAGTCCTGACTTTACTACGTTAAAAATCAGATCTTATATTTATTGCCTCTGATGTTAAAGAAATAATAAAAATTTTGTTTATTCAGAAAATCCTAGATATTTGGTAAACAATACAAAATTTAAACAGTTCTCGTCCTATTTTAATCATAATTGAAAATACTAAAAAAATGTTAATCTTTTTCCAATTATCTTCAATAATTCAGTAAATACTGTTTGCCCAGGAAATGGTAAAGATTAAATTAATTTATCTGAAAAAATTACTTATTGTGTACTTTTTTCGACGGAAGCAATAATTTCTGACACATTTTCATTACCCTCTTCGAGGTGTCAATGTTACTTATATTTATTTCAACGTTTTTCCTATGAATGTTCAAGTTTAAGTCTTTGCTTGGGGTTGCTCAATTTTATCACAGCATAATTAATTTTGTATAATTACTTATCAAGTAAAGCCATATGTATATTTTAGCAAAAAATCACGAACGTCTACAAGAATTGTAATTATTACATATGTCCACAATAAAATACAAATATATGGTAGAAAATAAATCTTGTACATAGAATTTTTAGACATTTTATTTTGTATAATATCTTCTCGCTTCAAATGTCTAACGCCCTTCCTAACAACTTTTTGAATACTCTCTTCGGGGTGTCATTCTTTTGTACGCAAGACAATATATATAATATATTGTTTTTGGTTAGGCAACCTTCATCAGTTGCGCTTCCCACAATTGAATGTCCTCTCGTACACTTCTTTATGCATTTAATGCATTTCGTTTCTCGCTATTCATCTGGATCTCATTTTTTAAGTGCGCTTAACAAATCGGCTCCCAAACGGAACAGTATGTAGCTATGTCAATATGTGTAACTCTTTGCTATTCAACTTTTGATTACAATTTTGATCCTCCATTAATCCAAGAAATCGAGGTCCAGCAAATATCCCTTCTTCCTACTAAATTAACGGACAGGATTTTATATTTATTTTTGACCACCATTTATTATAGCAATTCTCCAGAGCCCTGCAAAGGAAATAACAAGAAAATCCATATTACAAATCAAGTAATAAATGTATTGTTTTCAGATCAGCAGATCTCCAATTAAAATATTTAAATTATGGTAAATCCAGTATATAGTTCATATTTGCATAAGATCCTTTTAAAACATTTGAATAAGTGATAATTATTAACGAACAGATAATTGTTGGAATTTGTAGGCAAAAATGCTTTCAGACTTTTCGAGAAATTACAAATAAACGGCAGTCCTTTTTTTCCTAAAAAATTTTCAATTACCTTATCGAAAATACAATATTAGTACAGAATGCTTCTAACTGGAATAAAATGAACTCATCTCCTTAATTCGTTTAGGAAATAGATATATATTTGTACTGGGTGCCACTAAGTTAAACTCTTGAAATCTAAATCTATGTAATTCTGTTTGTTTTATAGACAAAATAAAATTTTCTATCAAATCATCTGTATTTTGAATTTAAAGTTATTAGCAGATAAATGAGGAGACATATCTTATCTATGAACTCTAGGCCAGCATACTACAAAACTGATACTGCAGTGGAACAGGCTCCATGAGGTTACCACCCATGTACGGGCTGTAGGCCTTTTCACACCAACTTACAACCTGAATTATTTAATTATCCCTCATAATAGATAAAACGGATACATGTCCTTTGGGAGTCGCAGCGCCAGTTAGCCTGCTCCGAGAGACACTGCTATAAATAGAAAGAAAATACTAAAAAGTGAATGAGTCCAATTATCTAAGTGTTATTATATATTCTCATTTAGTTAAAAATTAACAAAGCAGATAAGAGTAAGAAAATAATGCAAAGTGTGGCACCGTTTGGACACTTGTATAAATATTTTAAATTTAATAATTTTATTTCTTTGATGGAAGAATATTAATTAACTAATTGATGTGCAGTCCTATGCACAGCAGGGATGTAGCCAGCTAGTGAGGTTAGAGGATTCTACTATATAAAAAAATTTTTGCGGTCATAATCAATTTATCCCCCTGTCAAAATAAGTTTGATTGGCCAGTTCTCCTACCGAATACTTATTTTTATACCTATACCCAAAATATCCATTAGTGGATTTTCATAAATAAACATAGCAAATGCCCGGCAGTAAGACGAACACTGTATTTTATTTATTATTATTATATATTTAAATATAGTCTATTAAAAAGACATACCTTATGGCTGATTTTAAATCAGCAAATAAGGATAAATTTTTTATTTGTACTATAGTAACTTCGACTGGCGGATCCAGGGGGTGGGCTAAGGGGCTGAAGCCCCCCCACTAAATCATCTGAGTGGTATGCTTTTTAGTGTTTATTGTGCTAAAATCAACCTTCGATGACGTCAAGCCCCCCCCCAACGAGATCAAGCCCCTCAAATGCCAACCTGGATCCGCCCCTGGTAACTTCCTTGATTGTAATGCCGCCCTACCAACTACAATTGCCAACCGCGTTTGCAATTCAGACAAACAAATGCTTTAGTATGCTGTAAAATTTAATAAAATCAATCTAAGAAACGTTTTAATATTTCCTTTTATATATCCATTCTCTCGTATCAATAAATATATATATATATACTTTTGGCGTTGTCATTGTACCATGCAATTTCGCGGATAACTATATTAATTACGAATTTTTAGCAAACATTGTGATATTAGAAAGCCGTAGACATGCACAGTGTCACGTAAGCCTTGCTCCAAAGAATCAGCATAATCGTTTAACTAAAGTAATCGAAACACTTTTTTGCGATACGAGTACAGTAAAACTGATAGTTTTTAGCGCAATCAGAGCAGTAGGTCAGTGATGTGAATTGATTTAAAAGGAAACTAAGCTTTTTTTTTAAACAAAGTGAGTTAATACTTTTAAATAAATGTATTTAATCGCCGTTATAATAATTTCCACAAATATACTTACAACTAATAAATATTTCGCTTGCAAAATATCACTTTCTAATTTAAAATGTAGTCCAAGTTTTATTTATATTAAATCAACCATGTTTATTAAATTGAGATAATTCGACATTATAGCTGACCAGCATTTACTGGTCTGTCAAACACGTATATTAAATAAATAGAATTTATACAAAATATTGCCACTACCTTGTTTAAAAATTCTTCAAAAGCAAATACTCGATTTAAACTCTCGTTATCTTACTGCCTGTTTTTCTCTATTTTTGTGTCATTCTGAGTAATGGATATACATTTCAGGTAAATTAAAATAATAATCACTGTTTTGTTACGACTCAGGTATTAATCCTAATGTGTTTAATTCTTCATTTAAATATATCTGACGTGTAAGTTAATCTAAATTTTTAATATATAATTTTTCACATACAGTTGACACAACTTCTTTTAAAACAGTTACAATCACTCAATGTGTAATCCAACAAAAGTTTAATCAAGAAAGACTTTAAACGCCTCTTTTTCATTTAATATATAACTTTGAATTCTTTTCTCTTTATTCCATTTAAATTTATGGCCTCATTGTATTCACAGTAATAACCGCAAATAGGTATCATCTGGAAAAATGTTCTTTACAGACACATATGCTACTCTTTGAACATAATTTGTAAGTATTTTTTCATTCTACTCTTAGTCCCAAGACCCACATCACACTAATCCATATATAGAGTAATTCACTTTATCCGCAATGGAATAGCATGGCTAAACGAATGAATGATAGATATCAATTAAAAAGAATGTTTACTATGTACAGGGAGTCCCAAATATGAGATATAAGAAACATCGTTGTTGCATTTTATTCATAAGATAGAATTTTTTTCCAAAATTGATTCAGTTGTAATGTTCCATGTCGAATAAGGTGCATAACCCTTTATAAGCAGTAAACGGACAGGGATGAAACAGTTAGAACCCTCTGCGGTTGCGCAGTAAAAGTAGGGGAACTTTTCGGAATTAATTTAGCATGGCGATGGGATTACCGTCATTCTACCTTTTTCCTTACACCCTGCTAAATAATTTATTTCTCTAACATGTACGCTTTATAATATGAAGCTAGTCAGCACACAAATTTAATGACAAGTAACTTTGTCCTTTTTGGTGGTGTTCTTTCTGACTTCTAACGTATGTCAAGTCGCTAATATATTGCAAAGAGAGAAGTGGCATGTTTATTAGAACGAAAAGCAAATTTTGGGCAGGTGTTGTACATTAATTGGATATTATATTTGTTTTTTTTTTCTATAACTTAATAATTTTCTATAAAAGAAGATACTCTTAATTATTACGTGGTCTCTGTTTCTTACACAGAGCACTGAGTTGTATGGGTATTTCAAGATAAAGGTTGTTTGGTGTCGATCGGAACATTTAGAAGCAAATACAATTTCAGGTTATGCATTTCATTCCCACACTAATCTATTTTCATATGAGTAAATGTGAGCTTCTGTTAAGAAGCTTTCGCTTCAATATCTACAATTGCAACTATTTTGACTGTTCACTAAGATTTTTTCTCTTCACTCTTTTTCAATAACAGACATGTACTTAAAATTTGTAACTTCAAAAAAGTGTAGCAGTTCGATTTTCAAGATATACCCTGCTTAATTTATCGTTTACACAGATGAGAGAAATAAGAATCTACAATATGATTAAACAAGCTTCATGTATACAATGGAAATTTCCTCTGTGGCAAAATCTTCTTGTTCCTCTAACAATTTTGTTGAAGGTGGCATAAGGTTTGTTCCTACCCGATGCGAAACAGTACATGTGACGATCACCGTCATGCGCATTCAAGAAAACCTGTTCCAACCAAATTATGACAGTTCAGTAAACGATGCATAACGGTGTTCCAGCCAAATGATGTACCGTTTCTTGCATCGTCATTTCAATACTTGGTGAAGAGCAAGAATCGTTTGGTGATTTTTATTAATCATGCGCAGTAGAAACTATCAATACATTAAGGTAATGGAACGCAGCTAGCAGAGTTCAGGTCACAACCTTGTCAGAAAACCGTTCCAACTAATATTTTTTGTAACTATACAATGGTGCTAAACTCGCAGTTGTGCACAAATTCGGTGCAGGTGATTTCATAACAGTTTCATAAACTGCAGGTAGGAACAAACCTATTATTTCATCATTACTTTACTAGCCTACATTGTGTCTATATGCAGCGTTTACTACTTGGTTTTAATTTGCACACATGTGGCCAGGAAATGCTGTAATGCTGTTCATTTTTAGGGATCCCTATATACAATATACGGATACTCTCATAATATTACTTGTGATTTCACCGCATTTCACATCACAACAATTTACTCCGAAACTACTGGACCGAACAGATTGAAATTTGGTTTCAGTGTATAATTTGGTGACGCGATCAAGATTACCCATCGCAAATGAAAAATGAAGAAATTTACCATTCCCCCTTATTTTCGAAACTGCTGAGCCTAAAATTTTGAAAAAATAGGTAATATAGAACGTTGCCTGAAGTTTACAGGAAAAATAATTAGAAACCCCTAATTTTTAGGCTAAGGGGTAAATTATATAATTAAATAAAAAAATTAAAAAATTTTCAAACGCATATTGAAAGAAACCAAATGAAAGGGATCATTCTGAGGAACACAAATGTATTTTTTTCATATTTTAACAATAATTAGATTAAAAGATATTAACAAAAACATACAAAAAATTAGTCATTCCACCCCGCTTATCTCCGAAACTATAAGACGTAAAATTTTGAATAAAAATTAGAGATATTAACTTTGGGATGCAAATTACAGAATTAAATAGAATCTATACAATTAAAGTTGTCTCTAACACTTTACCGATTTTAATATTTTATCGCGAGAATTATAGAGTCATCTAGGTGTTTCAGTAAAAACTAATTTACAGAGTGTCCAAATCTGGTTGCATTTCTAAAAAATAACAAACAACTAATCTTACAGGAAAATAGTAAATAAATATTAACAAAAGTACATGTAAGTCAACAATTAGTTCAAGTTAATAAGTACACTTTCCAAATGCTCAAGAACGTATACGAATATCATTGACACTACATTATTTCGTCTGTAATAAAAGGAAGTAAAAGCAGCCCATGATGATAGTATTTTTCAAGGTCGTATAAATTATGCGGACCGGTTAACACTTAACTGACTATCGCATATTTGACCACAAGCTGCTGACACTATTTATTTTACGAAATTTAAACTCTAAATGGCAACCGGAAATTTATTAAATTTATTCCATTACCGCATAACTTTCGCCAAGATTGTGAATATTTTATTTAAATTGTTGACTAGAGAAAAAAAATATTGTTAATTACAAACCTTATTCATTGGATTGCTTATTTTTGCTCATCTTTTAAAGGAAGAATAAAATTTAAGCCTATAGTAAAACGTTGTATTTTATTGGATCAGTGTATTATGGATTCACAATCGTTCAGTTAACATTTTCGACTAATTAGAGAAACAGTGCACATGCTTGTTTCAATAATTTCGCGTGATTTATCTTATAAAAATTGTCTTCTATTATACAATTTCACTGAAATATGTTTGTGTTAGTTTCACAAAGAAACCTATAACTTTTGAAGCGAGGCAGATATTCAGAATCTTATGTTACCAAGGGACTGTTCCAAAAGATAATAATGAGAAACATCCAGAAGAAATTGGTGCGTGAAACCCAATGTTTTATTTCACAGACATTTGTAAAACGGTGGGGGATCTCCCAAATGTAGGGTATTAAATTTTCGGCACCCTTACCTCTACCATTTTCAGTTCCTAGCTATAGATTATTTGTACAACTGGACAATTGAATGGAAATTGTACATTGTCAATTAATTGACCAATGATGTACATTCGGTAGACCGAAGATGGTGATAAGAATGAACATAATTACATTTTTATATACTCGTATTTATGTGCAAGGAAGCTTCCTTAGGGTATAATGCTGGATCTTTACTGGGAAAGTAGAGTAATTAAGGTATTTTTTACCAAGGGGAGTTTTCTGCAGATAACTGTGTTGTCCACAACATGGAGGTTACACCAATGCTCATATGGGTTGAAACATTCAGACTTTGATAATCTACTGAGATTGATTCACCCTTTCTCTGTAGTTTTTCCAACTTGATCTAGGATATGAAATTAAACCTCAAGTGTTAACACTTGAAGCATACTTAACCCAAGTAGACTGACGGATAGAAATTGTTATTATAAGGCAACAACGTCATTGGAGAATTGTAAGTTATCAAACCATTCAAAGTAATTTGTGTGCATCGAACTTTTCTTAGGGAGTTTGAGCCTACATTTGGGGGGTCTTAGGTCTTAAATGTAAAGTCACCTTATATAATTGGCTATAAATTAATCAAATGAAATTAGAGAACTTTATGAACACTCAGAAAGTCCCTGTTACAATCAAGAAAGTCACAAATGACCCCGCACTATTCTTATAGAAACGTTTTTCGCTTAATTATTTTGAAATTTTGCCATTTGATAGTTCTAAACTGGTAGATCAAAAATATCCTGCTCATGGATACTGCTGTGCTTTAATTTTAACTTCTGAACTTCCCTTCGACTTAATCGACTTATTCAAATTAGTTATTTTGTTGCTACGATGATCATTTTCACACATATATTGGTTTTGCGTCAAAAAATAAAATCACCTTATCTGTACCCGATGGATGGTGGTATGATCAAATTGCTAATTTTTATATACAACATCCCTTGTCCATCTGTTAGTAATTACATATCTTCTGAACGACTTGGTCGATTGAGATCATATTCATACTGCATATTCGTTTTTAGATACAATAATGTGTAGCTATGTTAGGATCTGTCAGGTGGTGCAGCCTTCAATTTGTTAATGACTCCTAAATTTATAAACTTCAATGATCGTTATTTACACAATACATAGTGTTGACAACAAAATTGTTTTAGTATATTTGTTTTGTCGAAATTATAGTTGATAACTGTGCTAGAATCCGAAGATGGCGCTATATTTATTAAGGAATTATACGTCATAGACAAAATGGTTTTGGTTTTGAATTGTTTCGTCTGTTCTTTTCAAATGAATTGAATGTTTACATTAATTTTAATTAACAAGTGAAACATTTTATTGTTATAACAATAGTCTAACAATAATATGAAAGGGGTGATTCTGAATTTGTGGTTTGCAGGCGTCTTAAAATAAATTGATTTAAATCAGTCCGCAGTTATTAAGTAAATATCACAACTGGTTACTAATAAAATTCATTACTTAGTTTTTTACCAAATTGGATGATAGTTTAGGTATATTAATTTTATTATCAAGTACGCTAAGCAAATGCTTCTATTATGTATAGTAAATGTTTACTACATTTTTGAAGTGTGCATAAACGCTATTTGAGTAATAAATTATTATACTTTTGCACAAATATTTATTTTTGTACTGTATTTGAGAGTAGTTTAAATTGACATATGCAAATAATACAGCCCGGTAATTGTTAGTTACACAACATTTTAAAATATTACGTCGGTTTACGAATTTAAATTGATACAGATGAGAACTGTTTTCAATTTCCACATTCTTGCTCAATAAATAAAGAAACTATTAAACTCTTAGTTCTGCGTATAAAGACAGTTTGCAGTTATAAATTATTCCATCAATTTTCCAGATTTCTATTCTATTTTTGAAGGCAATGCTATTCCATAAAATGACATTTTATTAGTTGCACTTGTTTTGAAATTTCAAAATACGCGTGAAACCAACTCGAAAAAATATCACATGGGTGACAGGACTCAAACAGAGTTAACAGCGCCAATGCTGTGCTGCCTTTGTTTTTCGGCAGTACCAACCTTCAAAAGACACGTAAAATTTTCAAGATAGTCTGATCAGTTGTTGTTGAGATGTTGATGTATAACTGAAACTACGTTTAACCGATCAATAGAGATGAACGAATTCATGTGTTAATCAAAAACTGTTTTTTAATAGGAATAAATATAGTTCAAGCTTAAAGATGTTGCTGAGAAAAGTGCACATCGAAAACAACAATTTGTCCATGGTAGGCGGATTTTATACGTGGTTAAATAATCGGCAAAGAAGCGGAGCGTCTAGTTTAAAATAGTGCATGAAAATGTTTTTCCCAAGTGGGAACCGCTTTTACTCGCACTGGAAAAAAACCATAGCAACTTGATGATCCTGATTGCTGTTTGAAGCTGTTTACGGGTGGCAAAAGGGTTCTTTGCGTCGGTACATAACAATTGATGAATCATGGATTGAGCACTAAACGTCGAAAAGAGCCTCAGCCGAGCGGAGAAGATAGGGCCAAAAGTCGTGCAAAGCGCCAAAAGACATAACATTCTGTAGGCAAGGTAATAGCTTCAGTCAGTATTTTGGGACAATCACATGTAAAAGAATAACCAGTTGTCTCTCCAAGACACTGCACCGTTCCACAACTTGATGGTGAAATTCCGAATTTCTTCCACAAGTCCCATATTCACCACAGGTGCTCGAAGGAAAAAGAGTTAGCTCCAATGATGAGGTTATAGCTGCAAATGAATCGTTCTATATGAAAGGCATTTAAAGTATAGAAAGACATTGAAATAATTGTATAGCTTTGGAAGGTGACTATGATGAAAAAAATCAAATTTTGTTAAAAACTGAGTTTACTCGTTGCTGTCTTCGAAGGGTCAATCTTTTGTACACCAGAAAATATATATAATATATGCTGTTTCTGGTCCGAGTACCTTCATCAGTTACGCTTCCCACACGAGAATGTCCTGTCGAACACTTATTTATGTATTTGATACATATCGGTAAATTTATAGACGCGCTAAAGACGGCATCTTAAGATTTTCGAGGAAACTAGCACACAGAGGTTCCGAATCTGGAGCCATTCCATATAACTGCTGTTATCCCGTAACTCCTAGGTTAGAAAGTCGCGATAAAATTTTCTTGTTAACTTCACCTGTTAGAGATAAAGTAAACTCAATTTGAGGTGTCATTTTTTGTATGCAAGGAAATTTATATAATATAGATTGTTTCTGGTCAGGGAATCTTCATCAGTTGCGCTTCCCACAAGAGAATGTCTGCTCTAACACTTATTTATGTATTTGATAGATATCAATTTCCGGGGTTAAAAAGTATCCTTTTCCGTTTAATAAAATTAAAGGTCCTAGTTAATTTCAAATTCAAGGTCAACTGAATTTTTTTGTTAGATGCCTTAATATTTTTTTTCCTCTGGAGATTTTTAAGAAACTATGGGTAGCTAAGTTAGAATGTCACGATACAATTTTCAGGTTAACTTCACCTGTCAGAAATATTGAATACTCTCTTCGAGGTGTCATTCTTTTGTACGCAAGACAATACAGGGTGTCCCCTGAAGGTGGGCGGTTATCTGTAACTCAAAAAATATTTTCAGAACTGTGGCCCTATTGGCTATACCGGAAGTAGACCATAGCTTTGTTATTTTAAATATATGTATGTATGTTATTGGATATTTGGATCTTACGTTAAATTCTAGATAAATTTTTTTAACCGCAAGTTATCTCTAAATTTAACCATTCTCAAAATATTTGCATTTTTATGTAAAAAATGACAGATGCAGTCCTGCGGGTAATCGACAATTGTCGCTAAATAACCATCTGTTTGGAAATGTTTTTTGGCATGTCTTATTGGAAGACTCAAGCCGGCAAACAACCCTGAAAAAATCACCTCTTTTTCTACCGGGTGGAAATAACATTTACAATATGCTTAAATTTTTAAATGGGAGCTCCCAATTTTTTTCTCGGGATCTTATTCAGCACTAAAAATGAAGGAAACTTTGTATTTTGTTCCCTATATCTAAAACTCATAACTTTCAATTAAATTACGAAAAACCGTTCTCCGCCCAGTATATGATGTCGATTTTGCTTGGAAAAATCAAGTTAGCCATGGCCGCTAAAAAAATAACTGGCTGCTAAGAAATGTCACTCAGTGTTTCAAAATTCCCATCAACGCCTTTACGCATCAATCACTGTAACGAAGATTACTTTAATATGGTTATGATTTATAGAGAGAGTAATAAAGTATTGTCACGAACATGTGAGACATTTGCCGATAGATATCCGGAGAAACAGAGGCCATCAGAGAAAACAGTTAATAATAATCAATTTTAAGAACTTCGGAACAACAATTAAGAAAAATAAGCCTGTTGTTGATGACGCCAATAGCAACTTTCAAGCGTATTCGAAAGCAAGTATTATTAAGAATTGGGATTTTCTAAAAGATTTATTCATAGAATATTGAAAAAGCAGAGATTTCATCAGTAGTCCTTTTCTTTAAACAAAATCTTAAACAAACTGATTTTCCGAGCCCCTTAAAATCCGCAAGTTTATTTTAAAATGGTTGCAAGAAAACCATTTATTTTTGGGTAATATCATTTGGTCTGATTGAGCAAAATTCACCAAAAATTGTCTATTTTATTTAACCCAGGAGTTACGGGATAACAGCAATAACATGGAACGGCTCCAGATTCGGGACGTCTGTGTGCTAATTTCCTCGACATTTCTAGATGCCGTCTTTACATCTCGCGTCTACAAATTGACTGATATGTATCAAATACAAAATAAATAAGTCTTCCAGAGGACATTCTCTTGTGGAGGGTGCAACTGTTGAATGTTTCCTGCCAATGTCAAATTCAAGGTCAACTGAAAATTTTTTGTTACATGCCTTTTTCAGAAACTGAAGATTTTTCAGAAACTCATAGTTTCTGATATTTAGAGCCGTTTTCATAATTTATTTTTCATATGCCAACTTGTAAATATATACATAGACATTTTTTTGTTTCAGTCGGTATGTGGTTTATTATGCTGGCCGTTCCGTGGGTAGTGGGAGTGACATCTGCAATTCCATGCGAAGAAGCGAGGCTTAAGTGTGCCTATCGAGTTGGATGTGGAAGGGCGCTGCAGCAGTACTTAGTTGGGTGTTCAAGTGTTTTGCAAGGAAGCTATCCTACACACTGTCCGGAAATCTGTAAAAATTCGTTAATTGCACTCACATCAACTGACGAAGGAAAAGCTTTAATGAACGTGAGTAATAGAAGTTTTATATATTGTATTTCTTAGGTACCAATGAGTTTTTATTCCGCTTAACATTAGTCAAGAATATTTGCAATACTTGCTTTGGGTATTCATTTTAAAGTATAAATCAGTTACTTAAGAAATAGAACAAGGCAGATATCAGCTAGGGATAATTTCCTGATGCGACAGAAAATTAAAGCATGGACTATGATGAATATTTGGTAGTTATTTCTGATTTAAATTAAATTAGAACAGAACAGTCATAAATGAGAGACAGAGTGACAGTGAAACATAAATAAGAAATTTTGTATTCATCAACACCAGACGCACCGTTGACAATTTACCTAGGCAAACAGCAGATAACTAATAATTCTAAAAGTATAAGATAGAACTTGTGTACCTGCTAGTAGGTACATAAGGGTGTAACAATAGCAGAAAGACGCATTAAACTTTTTTGAAAATCGACCGAAATATAATTACACATAATTTATATCTTCTATAGTTAAACATCTATTTCACTATTAAGTTTTTATAAATTTCAATACATCTGGCAACTTGCCCTATGTCCATAAGACTGTACGGAACGGAATGAATTTACTAAAAAGTATAATGTATTAAACTTTTAAATTTCGGGATTAAATATCGAATTCAGTTATATGTACTAAATAAATAAATACTGCAATAAACTTCGTGGGTTCAAATTAAAATTTAACAACTAATGTTCACTTCACTTTCTAGAACTTTATTTACACATCAAAATCCCATATTTACAACAGCTGATTTCGTAAACAATTTACATCAAAATAATAACGTTATCTAAGCTGAGCTTAATGTGGAATGTCCAGCCATCCTCTTTATAATCTACATCGAATTCTCTAGCAAATTTCGAGGGTCATCTCCCAGTTCGTGTAGCGTTTGCCAGAACGTTATTGAAATTTCCAGTCAGGTTGACCTTGTACAGAATCCCTTTTTTTATACTTCAGTCGGCTTAAATGTTTTAGGTTGCTTTAGGCAGGAGTGGCGGAGATAAATTTTATAACAATACCATTGCCATACTATTCACAATAAATAAATATCACATTACTTTTTTGCAACACGGACCAGAACCTTCCGTAATTCATTTATGTTTTCATTAATATTGTTAATAATAAAAGTTATGTTTCCCTTAAATATTCTTTCATTTGATAAGAATGGTAGATTTTGTTTATTTTACTATTTAGTTGGTAAATTTGTAGCAGTTTTGCAAATAAGTGGTTAAATACTCAAGTAGGTGCATACTTTAGTTGACAACTTTCATCAATTTTTTAATCGTAAATCATAAACTTATTTATACTGATCAAATCTATTGTCACCCAAAATATCTGTACTGCATTATTGTACGCCCTGTATATAGCTATCTACCATATCTTTGTATTCCATTATAAGTAGCAATTATATTTACCAACCTACCTTTGAACTTATCTCCGAGAACAGCGTACATTTATGACACCGATCTGTTTATCCATTCAGTTTGCATATTATTATTAGTCATTCATATGAAGTTGATGTTGAGTGGTTTTCCTTTCAAGATAAGAACTTATTAGCATAAATGAATTTGAAATGTGACATTGAAATCATGACGTTTTTATCTGAACATCAGTTTGCATTTCGACAACTGTATATTTTGTTTTGATAGCATTTTAGTGATATCAAGTCGGGCAAATTTTGTTCAAGAATCAGTACATGTTAAGGAATGACGTAAGAAATATTGATGGCGCATTGTATATACAAACCGAATGGATAATTAACATTTTTATTATCAAAACTATAAATGCTTTAAACAAGTAAAAAAATGATGAACGACAGTTATTTTTATTTTAAGTAAGCAATGATGCAAACGTCATATGGTTTGCCTGCAATAATTTTATTAGGATGAGGTGTAATATAAGTGTACATTTATCCATTGTACGATCTAACAATAATTGTATCTGCCGGTCTACAGATTTCAATAAAGTGGTAAATTTTAATACTAATAATAGAGACAAGTTGCATAAGGACACTTTGATGTTGATGTCATTCGTAGTACATCACTATCTTTATTGGCATAAATACCTATGAATTAGTATTTTATTGCTGATTCTGCTTTTTCCGGATTTGGACCGCGTCATTTTTTTGAATTAGTTTATTTATATACCTAAACCGAGATATAATCAAAGTTTTCCGACGTTTCGCCCACACCTTTAAGGGGCTTTTTCAAGGATGAGACAAAAACAAAATAAATGTTACTTACCTTGCGACTGCTCCATTCATTTCATCTTTTTCTCATGAACACTTTAAAACTTCACTTTTTATTCAACTTGTCACAATGATCAACAAATTCTAAATGAGTAATAGGTACGAAGAAATAATAATTTACCTCCCGAAATTTTCAGGTAAAAGAAGGGTGGGAATTATTTTATGATTGTGATGAAATTTCGTATACGTTCCTGGCATTTTATTAGTGGATAAAGTAAGTGATTTATTTTGTGTAAATGTTAATGCAAGATTGCCAGATGGACGAAAGTTCAAAACCTTTGTCTCTGTTGAAATTCTTGGGATTTTTGGCGATTTCAACGGCCTCACGGAATTTTCTGGTGAAATAATACGGAGATTTGGCCACGACAAAGGAGCTGTCAACGAGGATTTGGTGGCCCGTTTCGTGATTATGTTCAGCTACAGCAGAGTTTTAAAGCAGGCCCGTTTTCAAACAACGTTTGTGCCCAACCAGACCATTGTTTATAGATCGACCTGTTTCACCGATGTATACTGCCCCACACGAGCATGTAATGGAATAAACATCTTTAGATGAAAGAGGATTTTGTTTATCCTTTGGAGAGGGTAACATTTGCGAGATTTTGGATAGTGGTTTGTAGACTGTTTTCACCTCGTGCTTATGGAGAAGCTTCCCAATCCTATCCGTGACATTGCTGATATATGGCAAATATGCTACTGATTTATTAGGTGACAAATCTTTGTTTGGAAGGGGATGTTGGTGAAGAGTAATGGAATTGCGAATCTCTCGTTTTATTATTTACTGACTGGCTCGGCTTTGCTAGCGCTATCCTATTTGTGATTTATTGTTAACATTTATGATCATTTTGAAATTCCTCATATTTTTAACATTTACCCATTTTTTTGATGTTTTAGACATTTTCGACAATTTTATCAATTTTCACATTTTTTGATTTTTTACATTTTTGCCTATTTTGCAGTTTTTGAGATTATTGACAATTTGATATAGATTTGGACTTTTTGCGCATTTTTAACATTTTGACGTTTTCGACATTATTTATTTATTTCGACATTTTGACATATCCCACGTTTTTGAAAAATCTAAACTTTTAAAATTTTTGTTATTTTTGGCAATGTTTAGATATTAGATGGTTACTACAAAATTTCCATTATCATTTGAATAGGTAAGATTGCTTACTCCCCGTTTTTCTCTATTTTCTCTAAAAAGTGACACTCAAGTATTCCACTACAAATTTTATAAAACCAAACTTTTCAAAAAACATTTAATGTACACACAGGTTTGTTTAAAGTTTTTTTATAAGTAAACAATCAAATTTTATCAAGGTCGTGAGTGGTTCCAAGGAAACTTTGATATAGCTTTTCACCCCTCAGACGTTGAATTTGGGAAAAGTATCCTCTATCCCTTCCCGAATTTCAAACTATCTCTATATCACTTTTCCTTTTGTATAGTCCTATGGATATTGTAAAGTTTTTTAACATGTTTTTTAAAAATTGGGTTTATATCAAAAAGATCGCATTTATAAAAACATAAATGCGATATTTTCTCGCCATCCAATTATATACTATATAAATTTACCGACGTACTAAAGTACCTCCACAGCAAATTTCATCAAAATCGAGATAGTAATTTTAATGTGATGCTTGATCAAACTGACATTATTTAACTAAGTAAAATTGAGTTCTTTCGCTATTTAATTTATCTCCCTAACGAAATGAATTATTTTCTTGCGGTGAAAAGTATCCTGTTTATTAACTCAAATATGTTATAAATTACCTTCACACCAATTTTTTTTCAAAGTCCATCCAGTAGATTTTGGTCGATCCTTGTACAGGCTGACAGGCAGCATTCAAATGGTTTAACTTGTGTACTTTGATAAATGACACATGGAAAATTATTAAAATTTCGTCTATTTAATTTTTATATACATCTTAATTTGGTATTTACCTCTATTAAGTTAGGATTTCAGCTTATATTGAAATAATGTCTAGGTGTTATCGTTGCCACTTATTATACATTTTTTCCGATAATGGTACTAAAAGGTTCTCCTGATATATATCCGGCAGCAGTTCTTGTCTCAGTTATGTGCAGTAACTTTACTTTATGTGTAAAATACCTGATGTCTTTATATAAATAGGCGGTACCATTTTCTCATGTGTCCCGCAACCGATTTGCCTTATTTTTGTTTTGTTTAGTACCTACGGACGACCTTCAGTGCAGAATGCTAAATTAATTTATAATATTGGTTCACTTATTAAATAATAAAATATTAAAAAATGAATTATTTACATCCATACTGTCAATGCCAAACAGTGCCGCCAGTTTGCTTGGAGAGAAAATCCAATGTGAAAGACAAACTAAATTAAATCTAAAACTAAAAGTTTTAATTTAGGGTCTTTTTATTTTCATCGGATAACTTTCATGTAATTTAACCAAGATTACAAAAAATCCTGAAATTTTGCACAAATTCGTGATAAATAGGAGTATGTGGCAACACTGATTTCATGACTATTTGCAGGAAATTTGATTTAAATTTTGACATTTCATTGCTTAGGTTGAAAGTTTTCAGTTCAGTCAGAAAAGTTTTCAAAGTATTGTCAAGCTTTCAATTTCAGTTCACAGAAAAAAATTGTAAAAAAATAGGTGTATTTAACTAATATTAATTAACAGTTAATTTTCCACATAAAACGGAAATCGTCATGGGTTACTAGGTAGGTAAGTGTGCTTTAATTCACATTAATGAAAATATACATATTTTGACAATGTGGGTATCTTATAGTTAATTTATTTTACATTACTTGGTTCCATTGCTGCAAAGTTCAGTGTTTCAAAACCAGATGACTGACTAAGTTTTACTTAAAAGAAAAATATCATTGGCATTTTAAAGATTTGTTTGGATATAAAAAATGTACCTACCCATTTATTAGGTAAGTTAGGTACATTCATTCTAGAGTAAAATATATTTTACATTGCTGGCTTTAAAGACTTAACAATGATCAAAAAATTAAAATACATAACGTTCTACTACGACAACAGAAAGCACTGCGTAATTATAATGCTAGGTTGGTTCTCAGATGATAAACACTTTCAGACCATGTGATGACCTCTTTTACTGTCCAGTGTTTGGAGTTGCCTATAGTTCAGTAGGAAAATACTTTTGTGTTGTAAATTATAGATCAGTATCAATGTTTCGGACAACTAATACTAACTTTCGTAGAATATAATTGTTGTAAATTTTTGTTGTCATTTTAATTCTGTCATTAATATAATATTATTTTGACAATAATCCGAATGTGTTGTGCAAGAAATCATCAATCAGCGGACAATAGAAATGACATTAAAGTTAAGAGTTTTCATTTGGTTGTTTGTTTTCTCTATTTTTTTTTTAATTCGTTTGTGTGTAAATGACGGAAAATTTGAGGTTACAAAGAAAAATCCGCCGATAATTACATCGAGCATGTTGCATATACACTATTACATTGGTGATAATGTATAGGACATATTTATGTAAAAATAATCTTACAATAATATACATAATTAAAAAAAAAGTTCGTGACATATTTCTACAAATGTAATCCAAATGAAACAATAGAGATAGCAAAGGCCTGACCTACTTTTCTGATTTCGCCTCAACTATATTTCTTATAGAGTCAAAATAACATCAATAATGTCCAACTTATAATTTTAATGAACCAGGGTCGAATTTCCACCACTGGGCGACCACTAATTCATATAATTAATCCATATCGACAAATAAGTGTCCAGTTTGGCAGTCGCAAGTTTTTCGTTTTCTTCTGTCATTACTTGCGTCTGAACTTCTTCAGTTTATTAATTTACTGCTTTCTTGTCTACTTTTTAAGATTATAGAACTTAACTCTCTCACTATGTTGGTCTACTCAGTGTACTGTATATTGTGTAAATGTTATTAATTATAATTTTGACTAAACTTCACTGGGAGGTGAATTAGATCCGCCAGTGTGTTTCTATCACTTCTTACCTAACCTTCAAAATGCTCTTTTATCCGTACTCAGCAAAATAAGGTTCTCTCCCAACGGTACCCTCCTCGATTGAACTGTTTTTTTTTTAAATTGTTGCCCACCTTAAGCAATCGCAGGTCCTAATTTTACCGAGACCCTGATTACAATTTACGATTTTTTGGCATCCAACTCTGCCGGGCTGCCCGGGCGGCTACATCAAAAACAAATGAAAAGCCACATTCCAATTCGTTTAATCATTTAAAAGTTTCCCAATTGACAACATCTAACTTTTTACTATTTTTTTTTGTATGTTGTCCCATTCAAAAATAAAAATAAATGGTGTCTTCAGACCTGGCTACTTATTAATAGGCCCTCGTAACTTTGAGAGTATATATTATATTATATATACTTTGAAATGTGTAATGGGAATGCTTTGACTAATCCTGCAGCAAACAACATCAATCATTTACTTTCTTTCTTATTTGTGCTTTAATGATCCTGAAATGCCACTCAGACCTGGCATTTACTCAAGAAAGGTCTTGATCTTTTTAAGTAAGTCCCAAGTCATTAAAAGTGCCTGTGGTTTTTAGGCAAATATACCTAACATCAGATTGTGATTGATGAATATTTAATATTCATATGCCATCACTTTTCACCAACACCGTTAAAAATAGTATTTAGCGTCACAAAATTTGAAATTATTTGCCGATTGTTTCCAGCTTTTTCGTGTTAAAATACTTTTTGAACATCACTGATAAGACAGACCAAAATATTAAATTTATATTTAGCATAGCTCTGTTGAAGTAGAAAGTTAACTGTATTTGGATATGAATGAGTACATCAAAAACATACACCTGGAATAGATATATAACTTTTTGGATAAAACTTCTTGCTTAAAAACATTTAATAGGTAGTACTGCTCGCAAAAAGACATATATGTAGATGAATAAATAATGTTAGTAATCCCAGTAATATGGACTTAAGAAAATAATCAAATTTTAAATGGCGCTTAATATTTGATTAACGCAAAACAAAAACTTTAAAGTAAATTTCATACGCATGTATACGACTAATAGTTACCAAGATAATTTTATATATAAGAAAATGATGGAATCCAATTTACAGAAGGTTATAATTACAAATTAAACGTAGAATTTTGAAAGTCTCTAACATATAAGAAACCTTTAATTCAATTTTCTTGAGAACTTAACAATGACTAATGTTAATGCATTAGAACTTCAAGAGAAAATATATGGGTTTTTTCCATGTTAGTGATGTACACTCGTACAGCTAGGTTTATAAAAGATTCCTGACCTAGTTTTTAAAATTTGGTTTGTCTGTTTATTCAGTGATTGTTTCGTTTCCTATTTAATCGTTGACATCCATTTCAGCTAATAAGATTTTAGATGGGTCACAATAATCACTCTCAGTTTCATTAAATAAATTTATAATTATTACGAAATGTCGGAAACAGAAGGCAAGAAATTTGCCATCTATATTCTTTCCTTTAGACTATTATACTTGTTTAGTCAGTTTGTGAAAATTGAGTATTCATAGTTTTTGGAGGAATCCTTATCGCAAATATCATACAAGGCCAATATTTATTTTAATGTATTTTATTGATAAAACATTAAGTATTGTAAATATTGGAAAGAGGCAAATGTCAGAATGTGAAAAATGCAAATAGATATAAATGAGTTTTTATTTTTTCTTGTCATTGGGTTTTCTCTCGTCAAAATTTTTTTTCTGCAACAGATAAGTATGTGAAAATTATATATGGAGAACAAAGTGTAGTAAGGCAATTTCGTAAAATTGCCCGGATTACTGGCTGTCTGTACAAATATTCTTCCCCACAGTTATTCTGAGAGAAACAGATGTCTACAAAATTATTAACCATTATTCCTTTATACAGGGTGTCCCAAAAGTCCCGGAACGAACGGTATTTTATCTCGGCGGGAACGCATTTTTGAGAAAAATGTTTCAAACAAAACTTATAGGATTCGTCCCTGGCTATCGAATTGTAACCTTGAATTTGACCTTGATCTTCAAGGTCATTTCAAGGTCAAGTCGATTTTTTCAAATGGGACAACATATTTCTGACCTCGGAAATGGAAAGATCGGAAAATTTTACGTTCAAATATTTCCTTGACCATTTTTAGAACTTCGATAGCCAGGGACGAATCCTATAAGTTTTGTTTAAAACATTTTTCTCAAAAATGCGTTCCCGCCGAGATAAAATGCTGTTCCGGGACTTTTGGGACACCCTGTATAAGTAATCTATTGTATATTGTATTACTTACTTACAAATGACTTTGTTAAAGATACAATCCGGTGGGTTTTTATTGAGATTTAAATAATCAAACATAATCAATCAAGTTTTTAATGGCAATTGGTGGATCTGTATATCAAATTGAATACAAATCTTTATTAATTATTTATATGCCTGATTAAAAGATGATTGATAGTTGCTACTTTCTCATATTGCATACATGGAAGATAGTATAACAAATGTCGTAAACTGACATAATATGTAGATATATAGAAAAGAAGGAGATGATCAATTTATCCGAATCTTTACTAGAATATGTTTAGGGCATTATTTAATTTTATATCACGTAAGGTGTAGGTATAGTTTTCCAGAAAATTGGAAAAATTGTTATTTAGAGACTACCGTTCAATTAATTTCCACTATTTTCTCTGAAACGACTTAATCAATTGGAACACTATATCATGTAATATATTACGGTAGATTCAATGGTGATTCGCTTTTCAAAAAATTGGAAAAGTTAAGGGCAAGAATACATAATCTTCAACATAAGTGTCACGTAAAGTTGCTACACAAATTTCCAAATGAGAATATCAAAATACATCAGTAAATAATTGCTGTTCACACAGGGACACAGGGTGCTTGTAACTGTTTTCATTTTGATTCATATGATGACAACGTAATGCCAAATATATATATATATATATATATATATATATATATATATATATAAATATTTAAAAGATGTTTTAGTTTTTTTACAATGAAACTACGAGAATTAAGTTAACTCTAACACAGAATTGTTAAAGTGAGATAAATTTTCAAAGGTTACTAAACCCAGATTTGCCACTACATACATTTCCATTTATATTCCATGATACATAGTAATTTTGTTTACCATCTTAAATACTTTCAACTAAAATTAATAAAATTCGAACACGAAGCCATCCAAATTATGTCATGCAAGATAATAATAAATTTATAACAACTAAAGAGAAATTCTCCTTCATTTAAATTCCGCCTAAGTAGTGCTGATCCTGACGGCCAAAAGAATATCTAAGCAAGATAAATGGTTGATTAATAATTGTTTTCTTATTAATATTAATTTGTACCTGCTTAACATAAACTTGCAATTTCTTTATACTGTCACGATATCTCTGACGTCCGTAGATACACACAATTTAAATTCAATCGTAAAATAGTACAGGGAAATAGTTGGCGTTTCAAAGTATTAAATGTTTATCATTAGAATTCCATATGATGTACCGTTTAAAACTTTTAATTTCAAGATTTGTTGAAACGATTCGGTTGTCAAAATTTAAACGAGAAACAAAGGTGAATACTTTTTAAAAAGAAATATCTTTAAACGTAAGGCTTTACGTAGAACAGAAGGAAAATACTGAACAGCTTTCAGTGACAAGCAATCTTGAGACCTTCCCGAACGAATAAGAAGATCAAAGTTACAGCTGCACCAATTGGGATTCCACTAGTTAGGTAAAGTAGATATTTTCGGACCAAACATTTCGAAGAAACATATGTTTCAGCTGCTAGCACATAAACTTTTCTTCTGCTTTTAAAGATTTCTTTAAACAGAAACAATGGCATTTGCTTTCTTAATTCTCCGATAATTATCTTCTTTAAATATAAACGTATATAGTAAAGGTTCTTTCCTGTTTTTTTTTAATGTACAATGCATCATATGCTTTTCAGTTTTATGTGCTCGTTTTGTCAGAATCTGAATTGCCTTCTATTTTTAACGGACTTCAAAAAGATGGAGGTTTTCAATTCGTCTGCACCTATGTTTTTTTTATGTTTGCTCAGCGATGACTCGTAAACGGCTCAAGGAATTTCGACCGTTTATACTGAATCCTGTTCCGGGGGATCGCGAAGTGGTCCCATATTTTTTCAATAACAGAACTTGTACCGTTTCTTATAAAATCGGGATACATTTTACCGACTTTCTTATACAGTAAGCTTTGGTGAAGTCGCTGATATTAAAAACGTGGACATTTTTCTATTCGGGGCATGGGATACATTGAAAAGAAATTGGACTAGCTCCGGGATATCCCGAAGTGGTCCCATATTTTTTAACATAGCTTGTACCTTTCTTAAAAACTTCGGGAAAAAGTTTTTAAACAACTTTCTTATACAGTGAGCTTTGGTTGAGTTGCTGGTATTAATAATAAGAAAATGTTTCTTTTCGGAACTTAGGGGAAATTGTAAATAAATTGGATTTATCAAAATAAACGTCAGTTAATCAACTTCAAAGTGAAGATTTTCGATTAGTCTGTATATACAGTGTGCATACATTGATCAAACGATTTCTTTTTATTAATAGTTTTAAAAGAGAAAGAGTTATTCTTCATAAACAGATTTGCATGGTCTAAAACGTACACTTGTAATCATTCCATGTCACTTTTTTAACTGTAGAAATATTTTTATTTTTGTTAATATCTAAAATTGTTATCAAATAGAAGTAATTAAAAACTGCATCTACTTATGCCATTGCACTAAAAATTATATAATAAATATTTTTATGTATATTTTTCCAACTACTTACTAGGTTTCAAAAAATATATCAGTTTTGTTTAAAAGTGAGGTATCTTTATTTTTTAATAATATCTCAAATTTTAATGAAACAAAGTTCACTAGAATTAAAAACTGCATCCAATAGTGTTGTATTATTAAAAATTGTAATAAACTGAAAGTTGATTCGAAATATATGTTAGATAATCAACTTCAAACTGGAGGTTCTCAGTTGGTTTCTATATACAGTCTGTCTTCATAAACACGTTATTTAGAGAAAAAGTTATTCTTCATAAAAATATTTGAATGGTCAGAACCGTATACTGTAATATGATTGTTGATTAAAAGTAAAATAGCTTTTTTTCATAATACATAAAATAAGAATAAAAATTGTATAATAAATCTTGATGCCACTTTTCCAAATTGTGTACTAGGTTTGATAAAGGATATAAATTTTGTTTAAGTTAAGTACCTTTATTTTTAATAATAACGCAAATTGTTATCAGACAAAGTTTATTGGAATTGAAAACTAAGTCCTATTATGCTATATCAATTAAATCTGTATAATAATTTATTATAAGATTCAGGGGAGAGGAGACTATTAAATGAATTTCAGTATTAGTAACGTTCCTAAAGAATAATGATACTCAGATCGTCTACAATATAGTGGATCTACCTAAGTTAGAACCATCTACAAATTTTTTTTAATACATATACATATCTAGAAAACTAGTTATTCTATTCAACAGTAAACGAGGTTGGTGAAACTAATAAATGATGCTTAAAAGTAAAATACCGTATTTAAGGTAGTATCGGGAAAGTTAATTAGATCCAATTATGCCATTGAATTATAACTTAACTAAAAAGCAAGAAACAATTTTTTGCTACAACAATTAAATACTTTTTCTAAAGTCGGTGCCAATTTGAACAACTTTCCAAAATGTTTTCACTTTAGCTTGGCACCTACTTCATAAAAGTATTTAATTGTTTAGCAAAAAATTATTTAATGCTTTTTAGCTAAGTTATTTTCTGTAAACCTAATAATAGGTAGAAGTGTCACGGACTAAGACCGACCGTAAACAATCGAGACTTGACCAGTTGTGTGCATTCGCATTAACTGATCACTATCTATTTACATTTATTACCTTTACACACATTATTTTTAATATTGTTCTACATAATATATTTTTAAGCCCAAAGACAAGTTTTGAAATAATATTTTCTTAAATTTATTTTTGTACTATCTCCCCAACAAATAGTTAATTCGATTGAAAATTGTTAACAGTAACTTTAAACCTTTGAATCAAATTGTTAAGTATTAAATAATTGTCAGACAGGCGCATCAAACTCCCTGTAGTTAAACGAGAAACGGAAGCATATATGTCGGCAACGTTATGATTTCGCCTTTTTCTAGTTGAGGCCCTGCTAGTATTATTACATATATTGCAAATATCTTGTAGATGTAGAGGCGCTCTTTATGGAAAATTTGAAATAAATCATACCTGAAAGTTTCATTTGCCTAACCAAATTCAAGCACAAAACGGCAGCTGATTGATCTTTGAAGGGCTATTTGATTTTACCAGTTCAAAATTCCCCTTTGCAATGATTTGTTGAAGATGCGGGATCCGATTCTTTGTTAACGGGAATGGCGTTTTTTTAATGAAAGAGATGTTCTTCCAAGACAATAGACTATTCAAAGTTCTCAGGACACCTCTACGGACTGGCTACCTCCTTCGCCGTGAACGGAACCTCAAGCAATTACGCCAACGATAACGGTGAAACAGCTAATTCCTCATGAGATTCGTTTCATTATTTGAATTTTTAAGTGTTAAATAACCTCATCTGGTTCAACGTGCCGTTGAACCTCTACTATATATTATTGATTTTATTACGTACGTTTTATTAATTTTTAATTAAGTTATTTATATCTAGACAGAAAATAAGTTGAAAAATTAAATAGTGCTAACTGGACGTAACAGCAAAATTGAGAAGGCCACAATAACTACCTACATTCATTAATGGCAGTCAACTTTGATCTTCAATGCTCAAGACTGGTAAAATCAGACGAATAAATAATATTTTTTATTTTCATTTCAGCAGCCTCTTTAGCTCGAATAGTTACAAACTTAATATTATCCGGTTTTATAATTATCCTTGATTTTCTATTTAAGAGGCCGCTATAAGAATGTGTGTCCATCTTACATTATGCCTCCACAGGCAGGGAGCCATGAGTCGCTTATTGAATTTTACTTTATATAGATACAGCTTGCCAGAAATATATTGTAAATGTTACTGTACACTAGTATATATTAAAACAAAATTATTATTTTCAGTGTGAATGCAGCGATGACTTTTGCCTCGATCAAAAAGACCGTTCCGAAATTTGTCGTCCGCAAGTTGAAAGAGTCATGAGCGAGAATGTCATTCCGTGTGGTCTTGCTAGATTCATATGTACTGCAGATGCCATTTGCTCCAAAGCCTTGGAATACTACAACCTATACTGCAAAGCAATGTTTCATGGCAAGAAGTGCACGTCAAGATGCTATAACTCTATAGATATCTTGAGAAGGCAGGACAAAGCCAAGAAACTGGAAACATGTAGGTGCGCTGGTAAGTTTCACTATTTCTTACTCATCATCTCAACAATATATGAAAATATAACAACCACACAGATTATCTAATAAAGCATCTAAGCATTTTAGAACAATACAATATATCTATATAAAGTTATTTAGCTGAGACAAATTTTTACCAGCCATTATAAATATTAGTAGGAATTAAATCACATCAAGGCATTGCCAATGAGAAATATTCTACTCGTTCCTTTGTATGACAAAACTTATTGAATTCTTCTTCTTCAGTTGTTACTACTGCTATGTTCCGTTATCGGTTGACTGGTGATAGACCCATTAAATGAACTGCCTGCTAATGTTTACCGCAAGCCTTTTATTTGTTATTGACTAAAGTATTCATAGGGACAATCTATCAAACTCAGTACACCTCCTAAATATTTGTTTTTAAATTCATTGGCAATATTAAATGATTTGTAATTCTTTACATCATTTCGTAAAGCGATATATTATTTTAAATTTTTAGTAGCTATATAACTAATGTTCAAGAACTAAGTCCAATATAATTCCAAAAAAATAATATATAAGATTTGGCTTACATGTATTTATTGTTATCTCGAGAACCGTTATAGCTAGAAGCATTTTGAAATTAGGAAAGTTGTAGAGAATTTTATTGCAAATTGAATCCGAATTGAAGATATGATTTATCTCTGCAGGTTTATAAGAAAATCAGGAAAAACTATAAATGTGCATTGTTCATTGCCCAGGTTGCCAAATTCCCGACGCTCTAAAAATCAAAATTTCTGTTTTTTCATAGTAGGATATGATTTCGCATAATGAAACAAATGAAATTTGCTTGTCCCTTTTTTGACTCGTCGAGTTACCTTAAATTATATCATTTATTTGTGATTTTGCGAAAGGTTTATATAGTAATTTGAATGTCAATAATTGGACATAATAGGAGTTTATTTTAAAGCTAACAGGAATACACAAGATGCAGCACATTCATGGGAAGAAAAATTTCTATCTATCTGACGAGAGACATTTGCAATTTATAGTTACAAAATTCACTGTAGTTATAATGCTCACTATTCTCACTAACATTAGATGAACTAAAACAGTACGAGTAAACAGACCTATTGAAAATAGAAACAATAATTTTAAATTATAACACATGCCTCCTTCATTTTGCAGACATTTTTCCCAATGAAGTATAACTATTCTAGTAATTCTTGTCAAAGTATTTCGGTTAATAGTGCTCAGTACATCTCATACCCGCTCTTTCAATTGCTCACAATTTGCCGACCGACAAAATTCATAAACGTCATTATTTTCATATCCCCATAAATAAAAATAGAGTGGTGTAAGATCTGGTGACCTCACCGGCCAAGCTTTGGGACTATTATTTGAAATGATTCTATCGCCAAAAGTATATGTAAGTAACCCCATAATACATCTGGTATTATGTGCCGAACAGTCATCTTGTTGAAACCAAGTGTTATTTAATTCATTAAGTTGCATAACTCCTTCTTGCAACAGCTGCAAATATTTATTTCCAGTTAGATTTTCTTGGAAAATGAAGGGTCCAATCGAACAGTTGCCTAAAATACAAGAATTGACTTTATCCTTTATCCAGTAGTGATAGTTATGTCTCTTGAATATTCCACTATTTGTAAAGCGACTTTTATCTCTCCAAATTATTTTATATTCAAAGTCATGGATTTCTTGACATTTATTTAATCTAAAAATGTTGCTCTTCTAATATAATCATTTCCTTGAAAACTCGGAACTGTACGTGGTATTTTTTTAATAAAATATGCAGTAGGTTGGGGAACTATTTGTTCTCCAATTTTTCTCCTTAAACCAAAAGCTGGGTATACCCCTGAATAAAATGTACGCCATATCTTGGATACCCTGCAGAGATTTTCTATTCGCGGGAAATACGTTACAAATGTATGCCGCCGGCTTGTTCATTTTTGACGGATTCTAGGGGAAATAAAAATTAAGCAATTTAAAATTAACCAATTAGGCAACTTTTTTAGGCCTTCAGGGTGAAGTCCATAACGAGAATACACACTTCGAAAGAGACGTTGTATGTTACGAGGGTGAATCAAATATGAACCGGACTTTTCTGTTTCTCGCCCTGTAGGTAATTCGAGTGGCGTGACGTCTCCATATATGTTAGGTAGGGATGTTAAGAAGAGGGGAGTTCGTCGGTTTGGCGAGGCGTAGTCGATGCGATGTTAGTAGCATCATGTCAGAGCAAGAGGTGCATACGACTGTTGCGCAACGTGTTGTTATCAAATTTTTGGCGCGGGAGGGCGTTAGACCGTCTGAAATTTTGCGTCGACTATCTGCACAGTTCGGCAATGAAACACTTTCAAGGACCCAAGTGTACGACTGGCACAAAAAGTTTTCAGATGGCCGAGAGACAACACCGCGGAAAGCCAAGACCCGTCTTTCTGCAGGGAAAATTCTTGCAACAGTTCTTTGGGATTCGAAAGGCGTACTGCTGATCGATTTTCTGCACGAACGCCGTACAATTAATACTGAGTATTACTGCGAACTGCTCCAACAAGTGAAACTTGTCTATCGGCAAAAGAGGCGGGATATGTCTATCCGAAGTGTGATTCTGTTGCATGACAACGCTCGGCCACATACAGCTGCATTGACTCAAGGAAAATTGAACAAAATACATTGGGAAACCCTTGAACACCCGCCTTACAGTCCTGATTTGTCGCCATGTGACTACCACATGTTTGGGCCACTTAAAGAAGAACTGGGAGGCCACCACTTTGAGGACAACGAAGGTGTAGAAACGTTTGTGCGCAATTGGTTATCAAAACGACCAGTTTCATTCTTTGAGAAAGGTATTAAAAAACTTCCGATTCGGTGGGAAAAATGTATACATAAGAGAGGAGAATATGTAAAAAAATAATATGTATTAAAATTTATATTGATCGTACCAATAAAATTTTTAAAACAAAAGTCCGGTTCATATTTGATTCACCCTCGTATGTTGCGCAGTTTCCAAATATTACATTTATACTTGGATATTACTTGTCATTAATATCTGACTGGTTCTTTCACTGACTGTTATCTTAACGATGTTTGCTTGTGTCTGTATGTATGTATTTTACTTCAGAATCACACCATTTGGATTAACGTATCTAATGAAAAGTCACACTTCATATCGACAGTTGAATTGACCAGTTTGGAAACTATATATTTATACACACTTTTACAAGGTTTTCCAAATCAGGTTAATATTAAGCGTATCTAAGGAAAAGTCCCACTTCATAACAACAGTTGAATTGAGAGGTTTTGAAACAGTATACTTATACATACCCATCAAATCCGGTTAATATTAAGCATTTAACAATTTACATAAAAAACAAAACTTCTTTTCACAGAAGTATCTATTTTAATTTAAGAGTCATTATTACATATTAATGTCACCTTTTCAGTGTTAAAGCTCCCTCTGCAATGCAACAGGTCTTTAATGTCCAAGTCGGTTTTAATAAACTATTCATCTTCAAGCATTTCGTTCCATTTGATTCACAACTTATGTAATGTTTTAATTATTGAATTTGCACAAATTCTTCATAAACCAAAAAAATAGATTAATAATATAATATAGTTCTTTTCACGCTTATTATTATTAAGTTAACAATGCAGTTTGTGCTATGTCACAGTTTCTTCAGAATTTCAAAACATTCATATATGCATTAGATTCCATTGTATAATTTTTAAGGTTAGTTTAATCTAGTAGAAACTAAAGCATGGATTATTGTTTAATTTATAGGTTGGGGTAAACCCTTTATCTTAGAATTTTATTTTATTTGGATACATAGCACCACGTTTGCCTTCTCACGAATTACTGAGTCACTTAAGTGCACTATTTTCTTGTTATGGTTTTTATTTTAAAGTAATTACCTAGCTTATTTTTTTTTCAATTGCTGGACCACGAAAGATTTTTGCTGAGAATAAAATTAAAGCTGCACAATTCTTTACGTGCTGAAATTCTTGAGTAGTCCTACAGTTGATTCATTGACATTAAAAGAACATGATATAGATGCCGACTCACTAAGACGTAAACGGGCAAGCATTTCTATTTTTACTTTAATTGGCACTGACTTATTCCGTCTAGGAACAAATTTTCCGTTGCTTTTCTAATGCCGTTTGTATTATAAATGCGAACAAATCAGAATCGATGCGCAATATTCACTCAGGATGACAGATAGAATGAATAAGAACACACTGAACACAAAAACTTAATTTAAGATTTAACAATAGATTTAAATGCAACACCAACAATAATTTTATCATTTCATGTTAAAACGAAAAATAAGATTATTCTAATACAAAGCAAATTTTGTTTCAGGTGACGAGAGTTTCGACTGTTTTACTATTCAGCACAACATGGAAAAATTGTGTTTCCATAAACATACAAAACTACACAATGCCACACATCATCACGTACCTAAAACAGAGGAACATCCAACAGTACTAATTGTTTCAAATGGTACCAATTTAACCGTCAGCTGGATAGTGTTATTTTCAATAGTGATAGCTTTAGTAACGTGATTATAGACGCACCTCAGTAAGGTCAATCACTTTGAACAATCTACCTCGTAGCAGTATTTATTTATTTCAAAAGTGTGATACTAAAGCTATACTAATGAAACAGTTGAAGGAGAAAATACCAAAAATACGAATTACTGAAAACTGAAAAAAATTTGTACAACTGGTATTGTCTTATTTATTGAGTCAAAGGGATAGCTTCAGTACCAGCTTTCTTTTACCAGAACAAAGTATAATTGGTAGCCAAAGCAAAAACAAATTTTATCCAATTTTTCTCAGTTCCTAGTATAGATTGACTTGAATCTATGAAAATTCAAGACTAATTCTTATGTTTAGAATTTGTTTTTTTTAACTTTGCGCCATTTTGTTATTTCTCTTGTATAGTGTCGCCAATTTAGAATATTGTTGTTTTGTATAGTGGATTTTATAATTATTGAATTGCATTGTACTTTTGAATTTTTTTCGTTGATGCAGCTAATTTTTGTTTATCTTATTTTATTTATCTTAAGATCAACTCATAACCATATAGTGAACCTATAATTTTTATGTACAATCAAAGTTATATCTGACCAAAGGAGACTTGAGCTGTATATTGCTTTAAATTATTTATGTTGAGGTGTTCTAGTACAGACCAGGACTTCTGAATGTCTATTGTAAAAAATATTGTATATATATATATTTTTTAATTTCAAGACGTTTAACAAAAGAAAAACTATTTTTTTTTCCAGATCAATTGAAAGAAGACATTTTTAAACCAATTATAAATCACGAATATTATCTTCCTTTTTGTGAATTTGTTGAATAGTTTCATATGTACAGAACTTGTGTATTACGTAAGAACTTGATAGCTTTTAAATATGTTCAAATTTATTAAACGAATTTTTGTTATATAAGAAAGTTTTTCATTTTTATCCCTTACCACACCTACTAGAGAAATGTATGAGATTATAATTACTAGAATAAATGATCTATGAAAACGTTCAGTTTAACAGTAAAACATGTTGTCATAGTTAAGTTGAACATTTTCAAAGGTTTCACAAAGTGCGAAAATATGGACAAACAAGGTCTAGTGTACTCGAATTATGTCCATATTGGTGTATTTGATCGGCTGTGCATAGATCCTTCCGAGCCCATAACAAACGGTAGTTTCCCGCCAAGATCAAACAATAATATGACACTTTTAAGTTGGAAATAAGATTGCCAAGGTGATTATGTGAGTAAATCGGGCAAGTATATTTATCACAAAGAAATATTGCCAAATTTGTAGGTTGAGTTGAGTGTTTCAACATAAAACGAACAATTTTCAGCTAATTTCAGGGACTTCCTGCTAACCAAGTCACTTATTTCTAGATTAATATTAAACTTAGAATGAAAAATAAACAATCTCAAGAGAACTGATATTGATTGCAAGTAAATTTCATATTTTGTAAAATAAATGAAAATTTTCCAATTGTTTTTGGAACTATTCAAGATTTCAATTATTTCATCGGTTATGTCTTAAAATCTATTTGAAAATAATAAACATCATTCCCCACTTTATTAATGATACTTGTATTGCTTCATTCAATTATCATTGTTTTTTCTTCACTTCATTAAAAAGTATAGGTGTACAGTGTACATATGCCTTTTCTCCTTCAACCCAGTTTGACGCTGAAACCATTTAACAATTCGAAATTGGGATGTCGAATTGATTCCTAGCTGATATTATTAATCAAACACCAATTAAGGGTCAGTTAGTAGCTAAAGAATGGGTTCTTTTGTTATGTGTTTGAAATAAATTCGATTTCATCAAACAAAGCAATATGAACTCGGCAATAAATGGTTTGCTAAAAACTAAAGTTGTAGAAGTTTTTCTCATATTTTTTGGAAATAATACCACAATTGCTAGAAATTCTGAATATTTCAAAGAATCTAAAGGTTTCAGGGTCTAAATCAGACCCCGTTTTCAATGCTAATAAATATTAACACAAGTAAATAAAGAAATTAAAGTTTAATTGTCTTCAGTTTTATTGCCATTGAAACTAGGTCTAATTTAAACCCTGAAACATTGGGAGTATTTGAAATATAAATATTGCAGCAATTACGCAGTTATTTCCAAAAAAAATCAGGCAAATAGAAACTAAGGATGCCACAACTATCTTTCAGCAAACAACTGTATAACGTTATTTGCAATTTTTAGGTAGTTCTGAAGAAGTTCACATACCCGCTTGTATCCCTGGTTTGTCTAAGAACTAACGAAAACGCAAATTAGTTATGAGGCAGAATAAAAGAACGCTTTTTCGTGACATGAAGCAGAAGTATAATGAAAATGAAAATTTTAAATTACGTTTGTTAAAATAAATAGATCGATAGCAAAATAAATTTAGTTACTGTAGGAAATATTTTACTGGAACTTTCTGTATCAACACACTAACCTGTTTCGTTCAAGTAAATGAATTTGATTTTTTACTCTATACCAAAAAAAGTTCTGAATACGCTGTTGTCAGTTGTAACCCACGTCCCCTAAAAGTCAATATCATAGGTATCTTATAAATAATGGAAATGCTGTGGAACCTTTGGTCTGTCACAAATGTAAAAACACAGTTTTGTACTCTAAGACCAAACCTTTATTTAAACATTCAACACCGTTTCAACAACTCTATATTGAACTTTGATGATGATAACTTAGAGTTGTTGAAACGTCGTTGTGTTTTTGAATAAAAGTTTGGTGTTAGGTTGCAAAACTGTGTTTTTAGATATTATAAATAAATTAAAAAAAAACAAGAACCTACTGAATAAAAGTAAGTAAAAATAAAAAGCTAGAAATATTTTTTTGCTGCAAGACTCACTACTTGTTGGAGCAGTCGCTGCTAAGCAGAAAATAAAAAGGTATGCATACCTAAGTATTGAAAACTTATTTATTCTTTCCTTAATGGTAAATGGAACATTGCATAATGGGTATCAGTTGTCAATTCTAATTAAAATTTTCTCGCAATTTTTTCGATACTGACGAAAATAAAGGTAGGTAATCTACTTTTAAGTAAGTAAGTACAAAGTAGAACTAAAAAGTCGAAAATAATTAACGAAATATAACACCATACAATAAATAGCACATTCACTGTTCTCAGGTACCTCCACAAAAAACTGAAGAATGCAAACAATAAAAATAGCTCATTCTGTACAAATTAATTACCTACCGATCTAGTAAATTCGTGACCGTTAAATCCTGCAATATTCATAATCTAATACAGCATCAAATTTGAGTGAAGCTTGGCACCAACTATAGTGTTATGTTTTGTTAATTATTTTCGATTTTTTTTTTTCTGCTTTGAAGTAGGTTAATATAATTTTTTATATTTTAATCACAGTTTACTTCATTTTCGAGTTCTGTTAACATTTTAAAATAGTTTCTTTTTAGCTTTTAATTTTGTTTTGAACTCGGGTTCGTATGTTTCCTGCCAATCTAAATGAAAATTTATCATTCTGTAATGACAGTGCTTTTGGTGTTACCTACTCCCGATCTTTTAACTTTATACATAAAAAATAAAGAATAAAATTTTCTATATTTTTTATATACAAAAAGTTTTATCAATAGAACTTTTCTCAAATTTGATATTTCTCGATCCGGACAAAAATATTTATTCAAACAAAAATAATTTAACATTAAACAAAAAAATAATTACTCAAATCGGTTGACAACCGAGAGAAGAAATCAGGTAACATATATATACAAAAAAATCACGACGAATTGACAACCTCCACTTTCTTGAAAGTAGGTTAAAAACTGCTTTGTACTTTACTCAAAAAAAAACAGTCAGATCTGTATTGAAAGAAATAAAAATTATGTTATCTTTAAATATTAAAAATTTTGTTCTATTGAGTATTGACCATTGCACCACCGAGAGCACGCCCATGGTTGGAAACAATCAGTAGATACTTCTGCTTTGTGTGTTTATAGTGTATATAATACTTTTTAGCTTTCTGCAGAATGTTGAAAAAAAGCATGGGCTCAGGTGGAGATTTGTGATCTCAAAATAAGAAAAAATGCCATATAAACGTAAATCTTGAAATTATTAGTTTTCATTATATAGGGTTATAGTGTGTTATACAATAATGCTGAGTTTCAATATTTGTTATCATTAATCGACTTTTTTATCTCTTGAGGTATTTTCGTAGCTTACTACCACCAATATAATATATTTTTGTTCAGCTGCACTATCCTTACGGCCTAGACTACGTGTCGCAAAGAAGCTAATGGTACTCATTATAATTATTGTTTGTTAAAGAATTCAATAACACATGTTCCTGAAAGTATTTTTTTGTGAGACTTCTCCAATGCGGTTTGATTTATTATACATTTGAACATCTTTGATTTGAAAACTAAGCATTTCCAGATATACGCTACATTTTTCTCACTTTTTGAATGAAAAGTCAAAGTCAAGCATATTTTTGAAATAAAATATGTTAATTTTTACCGTACTAAGTGTGTTTTGTGATAATCATCCGTGTTTCTTTAAATTACAGAACTATAAACTACTTTAAAATATTCCAGAGTTGTGTTTCATTTTGTTGAGAATATTATGTTAAAAGTAGCGCTTTTCAAGCTAGTCGCCATCTGCAGGATAAAACCTTCATGTAAGTTTATCTGAAATTGAGTTTAAAGGAATATTTTACACAGAAAATTTGTTAACTTACATATAAACCTAACCTAACTTATTTCAAATTTGTAAATCGTAGATATAATTGTCTCCTGAGGGAGGGGAGCAAAATGAAAGTTGTGATAATAATACTTGTTACCAAGGGTTATTACTTGGACCTATACTCCTTCAGTTTAACAAGTTATTACTTTTCTGATTACTGTTTACGATCATGTAACTAACTCTTTAAATTTATTAATCTACAATCTACTATTATTAATATGGCTGGCTGGACCCGCATTGCACAAGCTAATTTATTATATATAACCGAATGTATGTTTTCGCACGGCAGTTGGTTTGAGAACTTTATTTCAATCATTAGAATTATTAACGGTTCATATTCCATTGAGGTTATGTTTTGGTGGAGGCGTCTGAGATGTAGGTACTTTGTTGAAGTAAAGTTACTTCTTCAAATTCAGTGACGTTCTCGTTCTGTTACCACATTTTAAAGTAAACAACCCTCAATTAGGCATTTGATGTTTGCCAGCACGTTTTATTGGCTCTAGATGAATTCTCTAGTTTCCACAATGATTCTAATGCAAGACTGTAACAACTCTTGCTATGTAAAACCTCTAAATATTGGGAAAAGTTTCAGGGAAAACGTGCAAATATCGTACAGCCTAAAGTAAAGTCAGTATTAATAATGGCTTAAAGTATTTTTTTCTTTTACCATGATATCATTGTTATGTGTTTTTAGATAAATTTAATCACTATGTTAGTCTGTTCCCGATATTTTATTTTGTTTGAAGTCTTCTCATCCATTTTGACAGATAGACGGGCGGCTATTTCATCAAGAGTGCTCTCGAAATACTTGAGGTATCTCCATTTTCTGCTGCAATAAGCAGAGATCTTCAATTATCGAAAATCAATTAGGTATATTAGATCTTATACTAAACGTTTGATATTAAGCATTGTCTCTTGTAACTTAAATTGCCTGTGAGGCCATATTAAATAAAAAACGTGGATGATTTCAGTAATTTGCCAAAAAACTTTCTCTGAGTATTAACCCAATGAGTTATTGTCAGTTCTCAGTACACTTCTGTTAGGAAGTTATTTTTGGAATATTTTGACGGTCTGTGTGTGCGTGTGTGTTTGTGCAAATTTATACACTATGTATTAGTAGGAGAGATAGAGCGGGATTTTGCTCGTCATCCTGAAAATGGACAGAATGTATCCTATTAAGTTCAATTCCTGAACTACATCACGTTTCTAGGCAAGCGTCACTGGAAGTGATAACCGATAATAGTTACAGGGTGTGAAAATGATAATTTTTTTGGTAATGCTTATCATCGAGTAAACGTTCCAAAATTGACTGCATTCAAGATTGTGACATATTTAAGCAAATTCCCGAGAGGCGTCTGTCTAGAGCGTTACCATCAAGGTGGCGGACAGGGGTAAACTTGTCAAAAATAGGGGTGAACTTCGTCATTAAGTAAAAAGAACGCCATTTGCACCATTTTTTTGCTTACACAAAAGAAATCATAATCCAAAAGGTGTGGTCTGTATGACGTCGTACACAATTTTTTTAAATGCGAAGGCACATTTTTTATTAAGGATTCGGAAGGTCGGAAAATTTCATGTGCGAATATGACCTTGACCATGACCTTGAACTTAATCTTCCGGGTGATTCCAAGATCACAGTTTTTTTTTTGAAAAATCGACCAATTATAGCTAAATTAGGTGGACGGGGGTTTTCTACACCGCTGATTTCGAATCTGAATCAGTTTTTCAAAATTCATTATTCAAGATGGCGGACCAATTTTTTTGAAAAAAGTCAACCAATTGATGCACAACCAATTAACGATACTCGATATATTTAATCCTGATCCGAAAGATGACTGATTCAAAAGGGGTATTCCAAATTACAAATAAGTTTTGACATTGAACTTGGCCACTACTTGTTTTGAGAATTTTCAAAAACTGATTTCATATTCGTAATCATCGACGTCATCGGCTTTAATTCTTCGGGCATCACCTTAAATAATATTTATAATTCCATAAGATTATATTAAAATTCATTAGCCAGGTAGTTCATTCATCTGCATGCCCTTCTGCCCATTTGAATAACATGTATGACCCGAGCTCCAGTCATTCAACAATATAGTTATTTCTATTGCAGCAGTTGGCACATAAGGTAGTGTGATGGAAAGGTTGATAACAGTATGTTACTCAAAGTTTCCTCAAGGTAAAAGCGAATTTTTGCCTGGCATACTACTGCTTTATGGATATTTTTATCTCATTATTTGACTTAAAAGATTTCAGTCTTCATTTTTTCAATTTTACCTTATTTTTGAAATTTTCTTTTGAACTACACAAAGCCAAGAACTATCATACATTAAGTAAAAGTGTCTACCATATTTTAACTTAGCTGGAAAAACGAGAGATTTTTTAATTAAAATATGTAACCGTGATATATGTGTAGTACTTAGTGAAGTGGATTATAAATTTATCTACCTTCAAGTAGAGTATTTATTATTTTACAGTTATTTATGGTAGTGTAAAAAATCTGGTTTTATTTTGTTCAAGTATTGTTATATTATTAGACTCGGAATTATTTACCAGCATGTTGTGGTTGCAGTAATATCTACGTTGTAAAAAACTAATTCAAATTATTATATATTGAATTAAGCAAATTAATATCATCCGATCAATTATTCTAAATTGTCACAGTAAATTATATCAAGACAATGAGTATTAAAAAGGATGGTCATTAAAATTGATGTCTTCATTCCAATAAATAGATCAGCTACTACCTTTTTTAAGAACATATTAATTAACATCTAGAACATAATAATAAACATGAGGATTTAAAAATCTTCGAAACCAGTTTCCAGCGAACAGGGTGGTCCATATCTTGTAAAAATTCATATATAATTGGAGCAAATAATACAAATCATTATTGATTAGGTATTAGATGTTAGTATATATTCTTTATGTAATCAGTGGTCGGAATAACATATAGATTGATACCAAAAATCAATTGTGAATGATTTTTTTATAGATGGAATAGTTTTTAGAGATATTTGAAAACACTGAAGATTTGCCTGCATTTACTGCTTCAAAGTGAATTTTTATTGGAAGATTCCTTTCAAATTCTCATTATATAATTTAATTTAGGAAAAGTAAATACTTCAAATAAATTAAAATGAAAACAGTTGAAAAAAACATCTTATGGGACACTAATTATTTTATGATCATGGCATTTATATTTAGAAATTTCTGTTGAGGTTTACGTTTTTTTGTATTTAACAGGAATCTTAAGTTTTTTTATTGGATTTTCTGGAAAATAGTAAATCTATGCTTATAGAATATATTATAGAAATTTCTTCACATAATGCAGTATAAATAATCGAAATTGATTAATGTTTAAGAGTAGTCGATGAGCATACATGTTAAAGGTCCTCCTCATTTTTTTGATGTCGGTTATAAAGGTTATAGAGAAATTATCAGTACATTTACTATACTTAATTAAAATCTATTTTGTAGAGTTTATTTAAGAAAGAGAGAGAGAGAGAGAGAGTTCAAAGTCAAGTTCAAGATGAATTTCTTCTCAAAGTTCTTTGAGATGATTCTCTTATGAAAAATACTGTGGTACTTATTATTTATAATTGTTTTATTAAAATAAACATACTTAGTTAATTTTCACTTATACTCGTATTTATTTGCTTTTGGCAATATTGTTTCACCAGGTTAATGGCTTCTTCAGAATACAAAGTAGTACTAAATGCTAAATACCTAAAACAACTAGTAGCATTTAGTTCTACTTTGAATTCTGAATAAGCCAGAAACCTGGTGAAACAATGTTGGCAATAGTAAATAAATAAATAAAGTGAAAATTACCTAAGTGTGTTTATTTTAATTAAAAAAATCAATTTTCACAAAGTAAAGACAGAAACAATCATCAAGAGATTTGTCTTCTGCGACAAACATTTACTTGTAGAATTTGTTTTAATATCTGTTTATCTGTTCTACGTAACACCTACTTATTGTTGAAACGGCGTACCCATAGACTCTTTTGATGATGACTCGATTACATACAAGAAGATTGAGAACAGGAACATCTCAATAAGAATATATTACTTTCCATGTTAAGGTTATGACGCCTGCATATTATGCCCATTTCGATGAATGCTGACCTTGCTTTTCCAACTTTTTATTTAATTTCCAGGTATATATAACGCCTAAACTTAGTGATTGGTTGTTGATTTAATATATTATATTAATAATTGACAGGGTTCACTTGGTTTTTACCCATGACCTTATACTTCGTTATTTTAACATTAAAATCGAGTCCGTACCTCGTCTGCTATATGTGTTATTATAGAACGTTGAATTTACAGTATATAATTTTGACAAAATTTTATTTTACGAAACAAATTGTCTACCAACTTCTGATTAAAATTGTAAAAAACTGCCCGAAAAAATGACTTCATTCCATAAAACCTTATTGGTTGTGGTTATTGAAAAGTAGGTATATATATAACTGTTTTTAACTTAAATAATATCTAAAAAATCATTTCATACAAGCACAATATCTTTTATTAACCTAAATGATAACAAATATATTTATGTATAGGGTGGATCTATGAGAAGACAAAAACAACTAATCAACATCAAATAAGCATCATAAATTGCTTTTGTTGACCAGAGAAATTGAGGACTGATTTACATTTCCACGTCAATCACACCAAGCAGGAAAAATTTTATCGATTTCAATATAGCAAGAAAAATTTTGGAAGGCCCAAAAGCTTGGGGACTAGAGGAGGAAATGCTTTATCGGTATTCTACAAAGTTTATCAACAGGAAAGCCACTTGATTCCGCTATATTTGGGCTAAAGTACTAATTCAAGAGGAGAAAAACACTGACGACTCTCTTGTATCTCCTGGCGTAGTCAGACGTAATTGAACATGTGGCGAAAAGAATCTCGCAATGGACTGGCTATAACAGGAGATATCAAGATAAAAGATCGCATACTCCTATCGAAAGCTGGAGACAATATGGCGACAAAAGGGGACGAAGAAAACCTCTGATGTGATGGCGAAATGACCTCAAGAGTAGCGTCGAATTGATCAAGACAGAAAAATGGTGGCAAGAGTGGAAACCGGTATCTGAACAATGTTACGGACAGAAAGTAGTTAACAATATTCAGAAAAAACAGCCGGTAAAGGTTTTAGAAGTAACGGTCTTTTGAATTAACCAGACTATTACAATTTAAGAAAATGTTCACAATCAATTAATATCTTGTGATACTCTGATATCAATCAGTTTGTTAAACAAATTTGTTGCTTGAGACATTGTCGTTGATGACAATTGCAGTATTTTTCAAAATATCTTGTGCTCTAATAAATTTTAACTCTAGAATTCCATTCCACCTTATTGTAATTATTTCCATTTCCAACTTATTCATCTTTGAAACCAGTCCGTAAGATTGTTTAAGACAATCTGCCTTCTTAAATGTCATTACTTCAGCTCTAAAATATTATCCAAAACTTGTGTGAAAGTGGTAGAACTACATAAAAGTAGAGTTTGAGCCTAATGTCTGTAAACATTTTCAAAATGGGAATTTTCAAATTAGTTAGTGTCTTGAGCTTTTGTAGGAAAACCCCAATGATGCAGAAAAGAACGTATAAAAATAATAAAGTGACACAAAGAAATACTTCTACAACCCACTTAGCTAACAAATTTATTGTATGTGCATTACAGGGCACTGTATTCGCCTTGTTACGATTGTCGATGATGACAATATGAGGGAATTCACCTGTTAGTTTCCCAGTAGTGTGCCTACATAAACACTGTGATGGGAATTTATCCGATAATTCCTGGAAGCGGCATTCATTCGAGATTTCGGCGATTCCGAAATGTTGTGCGTCTGGGGCATCGAGGTCGGTGCCTTGCTTTGATTAAGTTCTCGAAAAATCTACTCCATGAATAAAATCTCCCGGCGGATCTTTCACGTTCTGGAGAATTCCGAGAAGTAATATATAAATACGGAGAGCTGACAGAAGCATTCATTCACTATTCGATTGCCGTATAGTAAAGAGATTGTAAATAGTTATGTGAATATAATTTGTGTTAAAGTAGTGGAAATAAATTAGAGGGAGTTGGACTGTGTTTATAAATAAATCCTAGAACCCGATTGTGCAAATAAAAACATTACAATACACTTAATTGTAGTGTGGTCATCGCTGACTTTAGAAATATATTATAACTCTGCGTACGGAATGTACAAATCTTTGCAAAAAGAAGTAACATATGAAACATATGGATTATTCTATATAAGAATTTTTCCAATTTTTTTTGAAACACCCTACTTAACTATAAATCCACCAATCATGAATATATTTCACCCAAACTGCAAGTGCTTATGGGCTACCTATATAACAATTTTTTGAATCACCTTATATCAGTAACTCTACTTCACTCGATAGTGCAACCATCCTGTATATGCTGCTTTAACACCTGCTTATAACTCTACTCCACCCTAAATTTCAGCTATGCAACTGCTTATAGTCTACGCTATATAAGAATTATTTCTGATATTTTATTAGCCACATTGTAAAGTACAATTTCTCTCCACAGTATATTTTAATCACCCTTTATATGCAACTATTTCTAGCATTGGGTTAATGCCAACTCTAAAAGTATAAGCTTCGCTTTGCCCCATGTTTCCGTAAGTAAGATGCAATTGTTCATGCCCTATATAACATTTTTTTAAAACTTTTCGACCCTCCCTAATGGAAATGCCTGTGGAACACTTAAGCCTTGGTGTGTCACAAATGTAAAAACACAGTTTGGCACCCTAACACCAAACCTTTATTTAAACACTCACCAAAACTGCAACTGCTTTTTGGCCACCCTATATAACAATTTAGTCATTTTTTTAACCCCCTTTGTATCATTATAATTCTACTACCATTTACATTAAAACCAACCTGTATATACTGCTGCCAATCAGTCAAACATTATAACCATTCTGTATAACCATAATTTTACTCTACAAAATACTTCAACCACCCTGTATTTTTATCTGCTTAGGGGCCACGAAATGCAACATTTTTTAAACACTTAACTATAATTTGAAGACGCGAGATGTAAAGACAGACCTCTAGGATTTTCACGGAAACTAGCACATAGAGGTTCCGAATCTGGAGCCGTTCCATGTAATTGCTGTTACCCGTAACTCCTAGGTTAGAATGTCAGGGTGAAATTTCAGGTTAACTTCACCTGTCAGGATATTGAATACTCTTTTCGAGGTGTCCGTTTTTTGCGTATAAAAGAATGACACCTCGAAGAGAGTATTCAAAATCTATGTCAATTTAGGGAGAAAAACTATCTACCAGATTTTAGTTCAAACTATAGGCTTTGCAACAAAAAAAGATTCAGCAAAATCAGTTCAGTAGTTCTTACGTGATGTCCGAACAAACAAACAAACAGACAAACTTAAAATTTTATAATAGTATAGAATAGATAGATGTAAAGCTATTATTGTACATTCTGATACCAACGTCTATTTATAAAAGTCATGAGTGAGACTCGCGCGCTAAAAATGAAACTTCTTCTTCTTCTGTTCTAGAAATGTATTAACATTCATTTTTTTACATGAGAATTTAGGAACTGGTTAGGTGGAATTTAATTTACGAAAATCACTTTTAATTAAATATTTTCTTTATTAATCAACTTACGTAGATTTATATTCCAAAAATGAAATTATTAAATTATGATAACTCAACTGTGATTCAGATAATTTAAACTATAAATTTATTAAATGAGATAATACACCTCATTTACTTAAATTGTGTATGTGTATGAAGTATAATTCATATATTTCGCTATTTTGCGACATCAAGCTAATTTTTTCTATGGAATTAACAATGTTCTAGCAATTAAATTATTAAAACTTATTCCAAAGTTAATATTTTTGCAAAATGGTGAATTTTGCATTCTTTGATTTTTTTCGGCTGATGTCTTGAAAATTAAATTTGAGAGGTCTTCTATCTATTTATAGTATTGTTAAATTGTAAGTTTGTCTGTCTGTTTGTTTTTTGTTTGTTTGTTTATTTGCTTGTTCAAGCATCACCTAAGAACTACTGAACTGATTTTGCTAAATCTTTTTTTGTTGCTAAGCCTATAGTTTGACTTAAAAATCTGGTAGTTATTTTATCTCCCTAAATTGGCAGAAACTGTAGATATAGCGTTAGATAACACAATTACTCTATTGGTTCCACCGCAAGCACCAAATATTAGATTCTTGAATCAGCTTAGCTTTTATTTAAAATTCGGAATATGCCAATGTAACATGTTTCGATTTAAAAAAAAACTGATATATCAACCGTAATTTTAGAAGTTGTTCTATATATAGGACACTTAGCGCGAGGCAGAATGACATGGTTTTAAAAATTCTAAAAAAGTTGTATTAGGTGTACCATCAGAAACTCCATATATATCATGTGATTGAAATAAGGGGGAGTGGAATTAGTTATAGGAGGATAAACTTTTTTGGAAAAAAAATGTATTATGTAAGCAGTTAGGATGTTTGAAGTATGTTCTTGAGTTATTATAGTTATGAAATGGGATGAAAAAATGTTAGAAGAAATTGTTTCGACAGGGTGGTTGAGTTGAGATCGAGTATAGAAAAAGTTGCAAATGAAGGGTGCTTTAAACGAAGTGTGGAGAGAAATTGCTTTATAATATGGTTAAAAAAAATGAGGAAAAACTGTGGAAGAGCCTCGCTCATAATCAGTTGCACATATAGGATAGTTGAAATATAGAGTGGAGAAGTGTTATAGTTAAGTATTTACAAAATGTTATATTGGTTGGCCAATAAGCAGCAGCATATACAGGGTAGTTGTAATACATAAAAGGTGATTCAAAAAAATGCTGAACAAAATTATTATATGGGTGCCCCATAAGCAGTTGCAGTTTGCTTATTGGGCATTGATGGACTTATAGTTATACAGGGAGTTACAAAAAATGTTATACCGGTGTTTTTGTAGGATAGAACATGACCTATTGCATAAATGCAATATCTGAAACGTGGATCGAAGTAAAATTATAGTTGCACATACGGGTGGTTGAAATATAAGGTGGAGACAAATTATACTGTCCAGGGTAGTTAAAAAATGGTTATATAGTAGTCCATAAGCTGTTGCGTAGATAAGATAGTGAGTAGAGTAGAGTTATAGTTAAGTGTTTAAAAAATGTTATATTTGGTGGCTCGTAAGCAGATGAACATACAGGGTGGTTGAAGTATCTTGTACAGTAAAATTATGTTTACACAGGATGGTTCAAAAATAAGTTATAATGTTTGACTGATTGGCAGCAGTACATGTAGGATGGTTTTAATGTAGATGGAAATAGGGTGGCCAAAAAGCAGTTGCAGTTTGGGTGAATGTTTGAATAAAGGTTTGATGTTAGGGTGCCAAACTGTTTTTACATTTGTGACACACCAAGGGTTCCACAGGCTTTTCCATTAGGGTGGATCGAAAAGTTTGAATAAATGGTTATATAGTATATAGAATACCTGACACATGGGGCGAAGCAAGATTATAGTTTTAGAGTGTGATTAACACAATGTCAGAAAAGTTGCATATAAAGGGTGATTAAAATATAGTGTGGAGAGAAGTTATACTTTACTAGGTAGTTCAAAAAATGTCAGAAATAATTGTTATATAGCGTAGATCATAAGCAGTTGCATAGCTGAAATATAGGGTGGAGTATAGTTATAAGCAGGTGTTAAAAAAATATATTGAGTGACAAATAAACAGTAGCATATACAGGATGGTTGCACTAGAGGGTGATGTAGAGCTACAGTTATACAAGGTAAAAAATGTCGAATAAAACTGTTTTATAGAGTGGCCCATAAGCACTTGCAGTTTGGGTGAAATATATTAGGGATTGGTCGATTTATAGTTGAGTAGAGTGTTTAATAAAATTTGGAAAAATTGTTATATAGGATAACCCATATGTTTCATAAGTTATTTCTTTTTGCAAAGACTTGTACATTCCGTACGTGGGTGAAACCGCGGGTAACGGCTAGTACTATTACAAAATTGTAAGTTTGTCTGTTTGTTTTTTGCTTGGTTGTTCGAGCATCACGTAAGAACTACTGAACCGATTTTGCTCAATATTTTTTTGTTGCAAAGCCTACAGTGTGGCTTAAAATCTGGTATACATTTTATCTGCTTACATTGATAGAAAAAGTAGATATAACGATGTTGAGTAACACACAATTACTCTATTGGTACCACCGCACGCTCCAAATATTAGATACTTGCATTAGATTTACTTTTATTCAGAATTCGGAATATGCCAATATGACCAACATATTTCGATTAATAAAAAATCAACTGATATATCAAGCATAATTTTACAAGGTATTCCATGAATAGGATAGATGAAACGTAGAGCGGAGTAGAATTGCATGGGTTATTTTTTTTGTTATATTAGTTGGTCCATAAGCATCTGCATATATACAATGTTAATGTAATAATGGAATTAATTATACGGGATCGTTCAAAATTTTATATTGGATGGGCCAAAATAGTTATATATGTAAGTGGTTGGTAAACAGTTGTACTGGAATTATATTTATACAGGCTGGATAAAAATTTTATATTGTTGGGCTCATAAGTAGTAGTATATGCAGTGTGCCTGAGATAAGGGTAGTATAGAATTACAATGTGTTATGTAAGCAGTTAGAATATTTGACTTATGTTCTTGAGTTATTATAGCTATGAAACGGGTTGAATAAAACTGTTAGTAGCAGTTGTTTATAGAAGTGGTTGAAACATAAAATGGAGTGGAAATATAGTTTACAGGGAAGTTGAAAAAATTATTTTATATCACAAGTAGTTGCATATAAATAAATATATATATATATATATATATTTATTATATATATATATATATATATATATATATATATATATATATATGTTATATAAGTTAATCCCATCGACTTATATGAAAACACCAAGCAACAAGTTCCCAGCTGACACAGCATAACATGTGTCGTCTCCAGTTACCCGCAGACGAACATCCGTGAGAACTGCAAGCGCTGCGACACCTTAGTCAGCGTTCTTAGTTTATAAATTATACTTTTTCATTGTAACATCATTCATTGTTACTTACAGATTTGTCTAGTTTAGTTTAACACTCATTTTCATTATTTTCAAGTTTATATTAAAAGTTTAATTATTTGTGAAGTATAAATAAAATCTTTTTTAAAAAGAGAAATTTTGGAAGTCTGATATAACAAATTGGCGCAGTCAGTAGGATCCGTCTAACGTTACTAGAACACGAGTACTCTAACTCGTAGCGGCGGATTCCTATCCCTCAACGGAACAACGAACCTGGAAAAAGTCCTCACTGCAATCAAACGTAGAACACGGTGCTTTCAATGTTCCTGTTGATGTAAGTAATGGTGAATCGTCATTCGTTTTAAGTAAATATTATTTGATTTATTTTATTGAGCATTGATTTTTAATAACTTGATTTAATACATTTGATTTGATTGACTTTTATAGATTTATATATTATTTGATTTTTATATATTTGATTTGAATGAAATATTGATCTATTTCATTTATATTTGATATACTGACATTTGATATATTTGATTTACATATTTTATTGATTTATTTATACATTTGATTAACTGATTTATTTGAGCTATTGATTTTATTGCTTTACATTTTATACCATACTGTTCTATCGTTCAAACAATCCCAATTAACGTATTCTACAGTATATTAATTTTCTATACCCTTTAATATTTTATTTTTATACACTTTATTCTCTTGTTCCAATTCTTTTATATCGATACATATAAAATGGCACAAGCTTCACCAACTCCGGTTACCACCGAAACCGAGAGATATCGGTTAACGGAAATATTTTCTGTTATACCCGAATTTGAAGGCGACCAAATTTCCTTGGGAACCTTTATAGATGCGTGTAATCCACGGCGGATCAAAAATATTAGTTAGTGATCCATATGAAAAATAAACTCAAAGGGAAAGCGGCGCAGTTGATAAATTCAAGGAACCCCGGATCGTACCTTGAAATCAAGCAACTCTTGACCCTACACTTTGGAGATTCTCGTGATCTCTCTTCCCTCATTCACGACTTACAACGTCTAAAGCAACTTTCGAACGAGTCTCCACTAACGTTTTACAATAGACTCCAGGTATTGAGTGCGAAAATGCACTCCTACATCCACAAAACAGCTGGGCTTAGTCCAGAACAAAAAGACGCCCAGACCACTCTAGTGGATACAATGGTGATGAATACCCTTCTTACGGGATTAGAACCCCGTTTAGGTCAGGTAATTCGTGCCAGTAAACGAAAAGACCTAGAGGCACACTCCCAGATTAGGAGAGAGCTTCAACTTTCTTATTTCGAGGATCAGAAAACGAACAAATCTGTTCCTCTCAAACCCAACTTTCAAACACGAAAGCCGACACAACCTCCTAAGTGTCTTCATTGTGGTCGATTAGGCCACATAGCCGTAAATTGCCGATTGAAAAATCAAAACAATTCTCAAACATTCAACAAGGACAACAGTTTCGTCCACAAAACTTTCAGAGACCCCCTTTTAGGTCTCAAATGAACCCTAACTATTATCGCCCATCGGTAATACAAAACAATCCTAATAACCGTCCTGAAAGGACACACCATTTCAATCAACACCAAAATGTTGATTACACTAATTATTCAGACTACAATTATTATACGGATGATAACACATACGATTATGAGGATGATCTTCAAAATTATCCTATCGTTGAACAAACGTTCGAAGATACTCCTATCGACCCCTTTAATAGTCATCAATACCAGGATTTTCTAGCGCTTCCGAGCCTAGACCAACCTCCCGATTCGACAACAACTTTGTGCGAAGTCGAAACGCAGATTCAAAGCTTGAATCTCGACGATCAGAACTCCGACTTGAACATCCCGGAGCAACTATTTCTTTAAGCCCACTTCTTACAGTTAACACTAAAAACCTTTACTACATTCTTGACGCTTCTTCTAAATTCAAACTACTTATTGATACCGGAGCTGGTATCTCTATCTTCAAAGAAAATACCGTAAAGAATTTCACCCAAAGATCTCCTGAAAGGGTAACGATTCAAGGTATTACCCATTAAAAAATCCCTATTTCACAATCTACCCTAATTCCATTCGCTCCACGTAACCCACATAAAGTTTTCATATACGATTTGGACATTGAGTTTGACGGCATACTAGGATTAGATTTTCTCGAACACTACGAATGCATAGTTGACTTAAAATCTAAACAGCTAATAACAAATTTTAAAACCATTCCTTTACACAAAGTTCCCGATAACGATCAACCCTTGACTGATGTACCCGACACATCCAATGTTAAGCCAAATATTAACTCACAAACACCCACACAAAACAAAATAACTATTGAGGCACGAACAGAAAAGATCTTTAAACTTAAATGCGATCTTTCTAACATCGACGCCATCTTACCAGCTCAAGAAATTGACAGAGTACGACTTCCAAACGCACTCATACACATTAACGCAAATGGCGAATTTGTAACTTCCATCATCAACGCTAACGCGATGCCCAAAACAGTAACTTTTTCTGATTTAAAACTGGAACCACTTGACAAAACTCACCCTCTTCTGAATTTCAATACAGACGATTATCATGAATCCCAATACATAGACAGAAACTCGACCATTAGACAAAAAAATTAGAACTGAACATCTAAATGACGAAGAACGCAAACAAATCACTGATCTTTGTTTGGAATTTCAAGACATTTTCTATCTTGAAGGTGACGTCTTGACTTTCACTAACGAGGTTAAACATTCGATTGATACGAATAACGCAAAGCCCGTTTTCACTAAATCATACAGATATCCTCAAGTTAATAAGGAGGAAGTGAAAACCCAAATTGGAAAAATGCTCGAACAAGGTATCAAAAGTGGCGAGTTGTTATCGATTACAGGAAATTAAATGAATTGACTGTAGACGATAAATATCCGCTGCCAAATATCTCCGATCTTCTCGACCAACTTGGAAAGTGTCAATACTTTTCGACACTGGATATTGCTTCCGGGTTCCACCAGTTGGAAATCCAAGAGGAAGATATTCCTAAGACTGGCTTTTCTGTCGAAAATGGTCATTACGAATTCGTTCGTATGCCATTTGGTTTAAAAAATGCACCTTCTACTGTTCAGAGGGTCATGGACAATATTCTTCTGGGTATACAGAATGAACGTTGTCTCGTCTACAGAAGTTTTTGAACGACTTCGGAAGTCTAACCTAAAAATTCAACCTGATAAGTGTGAATTTTTTCGTAAAGAAGTGGATTATCTTGGCCATCTTATCACACAAGAAGGTGTAAAACCAAACCCTTCAAAGGTTGAATGTATTCAGAACTTTCCGCAACCCCAAACTCCGAAAGACATTAAATCTTTTCTTGGTCTCGCTGGGTATTACAGACGTTTCATACCAAATTTTGATCTCTAAACCTCTTACTAAACTACTCCAAAAAGACGTCAAATTCATCTTTGACGCAGATTGCAAGTCTTCCTTCGATGAACTGCAGCAAGCCCTTGTATCTGACCCAGTCCTAATATATCCAAACTTTGAAGAACCCTTCTTGCTCACTACTGATGCTAGTGCTTTTGCTATTGGAGCGGTTCTTTCTCAAGGCCCTGTCTGAAAAGATCTCCCTGTTGCATACGCTTCTCGCACCCTCTGTGCTGAAGAGACACGATATTCCACCATCGAACGAGAATTGTTGGCCATAGTTTGGGCTGTTAAGCACTACAGACCGTATCTTTTTGGGAGAAGGTTTACACTTCTGTGTGACCACCGTCGGCTTACTTGGCTCTTTTCCATCAAAGATCCTGGTAGTCGTCTAGACCGATGGCGCCTTAAGCTAGAGGAATACAATTATAAGATCGAGTACAAGCCCGGCAAGGTAAACAAAAACGCAGATGCTCTTTCTTGCATCAAAATCAACCATTTCAAGCAATATGCTGATTTCCTTTCCAAAATCAAAATTCTCGCTAACAACGAAACTGACTCCGAACAACCTGAAAACTCTGACAATGACGACGAACATGACGAAAGAATTATCTCTGAGTTTAATCGATTTGTTCAACTCTACAAAACTGAGTCAATAATCGATTACTCTAAAATTGAAATATCCAATTCTCAACTTCTAGACAAGTCCCACAACCGCATAGTTACATTCTTTTGGCAAAACAAAACTAACGACTTACACGAGAAAATAATTGATGACTTTTTCGAAGAAGAACCTAATTTCAGTAATGACACTCTTAACATCATGGCCAGTAAAACAGTCAGGCATAGAAAGTACTTAGTTGTACCTTTGCCCTATGACCCTGAAACTGTCGTCTCGCATCTTTTCGAAATTATTTATAACAACCAAGATCAATTCAACGACTCCGAAACATACTGCATAGAAAATAACATAGAACTTCCCATTCTTGAAATTCTATCTTTCATTCTCTCCGACAAAGAAATAAAACTAAAAATCTGCTAAAACATGGTTACAACTCCTACCGAAAACGAAATTCCTATAATAATACAACAATACCACTCTGGTAAAAACAACCTCCATCGTGGCATTAACGAAACCATCAGACGTATTAGGGAAAAATACAATTGGACCGGCTTAATTAAAACTGTAGAACAATTCATCAAATCCTGCGAAACTTGCCAAAAGGTAAAGTTCTGTAGGAAAAACCTAAGTGCACCTTTTGTTATTACGGAAACACCCAAGACTCCTTTTGAACGTATTAACATTGACATCTTCGAGTATCCATCTAGAAATCATGCACTGACTATTAGGGACGAACTCACGAAATTTACGCAAGCCTACCCCATAAACGACAAAACAGCTTCAACTGTTGTAAACACCCTTTTGATTTTCTTTCAACATTACGGAACTCCACTTCGCATCCATTGTGACTATGGACGTGAATTTGATAACACCTTAATGCGGGATCTATGCCAACTATACGACATAAAACTGACTTTCTCCAGCGTTCAACATCCCGAGTCAAACGGTTCTATTGAAAGATTTCACGCGACCTTAGCAGAAATGATAAGGGCAAATACAGCGGAACATCCAGACGAACATCCATTTAATGTCCTCCCTTATGCCATCATCTTTTATAATAACACGAAAAATAAAACCACCGGTTTCACTCCCTACGAACTCATATTTGGGCACACTTCAAGTAGGCCTCCAGAAACCCTTTACAACCAGGAAAAACTTATTTCAAAATATGTAAGAGACCTAAATAACAGAATGGAGTATTATTACAGACTCGCCCGTGCTAAAACCGAAAGACAGAAAGAAAAATCTAAAGTGCGATTTGACCAACACGTTTCTACTAAACAACCCGATGACAAAGTAGGCGACAAAGTCTACGTAAAAGAGTCCCAAATCAAAAACAAAGCCGAAAACAAATTCAACGACCCCTTCGAAATTACCGCAATACGAACGAACTCTGCCGCCGTCATAAATTTGCAAACAAACCAAATAACTAAAGTTAACTTTGACAGACTAAAACCTTATTTTGAATAAATCCCTTTTTTCAGATTCTGTGGACTGTTTTCAGTCGTGAACCTTCAACAGTACTCCATTACGCCTGTTAACAATACTATAAGAGTTTTCTTCCATGAAGAAGGCACCCTTAAAATTTCTAATGAGAAATGGACACTGCTTGTTTACAAAGATCTAAACCCCTTTCGAGACGCTATTTCTAACAACGACAATATACTGAACAGACTTTTAGAAACTATTAACGACAACAAAACTAATATTAAAATCTTCAAATCAAAAGTACAGACTCACGTAAGCCTCCTGAAACAAATATCAACATCTGTTAACATCAAATATACAGAAATTTTCGCTGACACTGAGACTTACAGTACCAACAGAAAGAAACGCGGACTATTAATGGACTGGGATCAATTTGGAAATCTATTTCCGGTAACTTAGATGCAACAGACGGACAATACTTTAATGATTATATAAATAAAATTACTAAAGACCAACATCAAATTGAAAACTTAATGAAACGACAATTATCAGTAACAACTTCGGTCATTAAAAACCTTAACACCACAATACAAAAATTTCAGTCCGAAGAGAAAATATTTTCGGAAAATATCGAAGCAATTAGGAAGTGCGAAAGCTTAATGGAAAGTTACGTATACATTGAAGATACTCTCAACGACGTATTAACTGCAGTCTCTTTCGCCCGTCTAAAAATTTTACATAGCTCAATTATAAACCCAGTAGATTTGGTCGACTCCCTTCAGAAAATATCACAGTCACTTCATGAAAATAACTTACCACTTCCAACCTATAGTTCAAATGTTGCTAGGGTACATCGATCTAATAGAATTGGAAGCTTTTCAAATCAATACTAAAATTGTTTTTGTACTAAAAATCCCCTTAATCAATCCTGAAACTTATACACTATACCGCTTGTATCCTATCCCAGTTTTGGATTATCGAACAGAATTTCACCATATTCTTCCAACAAAATTAAAATATATCGCGAGAGATGACGATTCGCTATTGTACACATCTTCCGAAGACCTGAGTGACTGTAAGCCATTATCTAAAGAACATAAGATCTGTTCCAAAGTTATTCCACACACCATAGACAAAGAAGCCCTCTGCGAACCACAGCTTCTTAGACAGCCAGCAGCCCTTCCTTCAACTTGCAAGCCTTTAATATTATATGCAGAAGAGTATAATATTCAAGAGAGTGATCTGAACCTTTGGTTAATCTCGATTTCCGGACAGTTGCCCATCAACATCAAGTGCAAGGGAGAAGATGCCGTTATTCAATCCATTTCGACAAATTCTCTATTGACCATCCAACCCAGTTGCAATGCCTTCATCGGTAACACCAGGGTCCATGCCAGAAGGACCACCAACAACGTTGACAACATCACACTTAAGAGTCACCCAGTCAACATCCCCTACAACTGTTGCGACAACCTGCCAACCATCAGTCAGCTTCCAAAGTTGAAACCCATGAGACTACAGGAATTGGATGCCAGAGACCTGAATATCGCTAACCATAAGCTTAGCCAATACTCCAGGGAATTGGAAAAGCTCCTAGACCAACCATTCTTGGAGAAACACACCTCCTGGTTTACGATCATCACAATAGCAACAACCGCAATTGTGGTTGCCCTCCTTTCCATCAACATCATCAGAAAGAAATTCCAGAAGCCCCCAACGATCAGCCCTTCTGCCGATCCAGCACCATCACCAGGTCCATCAACCATCAAGCCCAGGGTAAAACTCCATAGCCTCCTTAGTCCTTTCGAGGATATTGAATTGCATAACCTCCCTTAAAAGTCGATGTTGTAGCATCAACTTTTTATTATGGATGGGAGTTGTTATATAAGTTAATCCCATCGACTTATATGAAAACACCAAGCAACAAGTTCCCAGCTGACACAGCATAACACGTGTCGTCTCCAGTTACCCGCAGACGAACATCCGTGAGAACTGCAAGCGCTGCGACACCTTAGTCAGCGTTCTTAGTTTATAAATTATACTTTTTCATTGTAAAATCATTCATTGTTACTTACAGATTTGTCTAGTTTAGTTTAACACTCATTTTTGTCCTTTTTAATTGTTATTATTATTTTCATTATTTTCAAGTTTATATCAAAAGTTTAATTATTTGTGAAGTATAAATAAAATCTTTTTTAAAAAGAGAAATTTTGGAAGTGTGATATAACATATATATATATATATATATATATATATATATATATTGTTATATATTGTTACGACATTTTCCCAAAGCCGGCCCTGTGTCCTTTCAGCACGACAACAAACGCTTTACGATAAAAAATACGATTCTCGAAAAGACTCGGCAGCGGAAGGAGCGATGATTATTTTCTACTGGAGAATTCCACGGGGATTATAAAAGAAGCACGCCACGATCGCAGTTCAGTGATACCGCGACGACTAGCTTATATGAGATTGTTATTGTATTTTTGAATCAGCTGTTTAAATGTAAATAAAGTTCTAGAATAGTGAAAGTGGATATTAGTTTTATAATTTTAAATTAAACCCACGAAGTATATTGCAATTTGGTGTTAGAAGTAAAGGATTAGTGCAGTTATGGAAACTCGAAGTATGGAAAAAACCGACGAAACTACCAGAAAAATTATCAAACAGGTTACAAAGGGACTAGACGAAAAAATAGCACAGATTCTAGAAAAACGTGACAAGGAGGAGAAACAACATCAAGAAGAAATTCAACAAAGGTTAGTGAAATCTTTTGATGATAAACTTAAAGTTGAATTAGGAAATCTTGTCACTAATATCGATGAAAAACAACAAAATTTAATGGAAGGATTATTCTCGAAATTTGTAGAAAAACAAGATCAAACTGAATTAAAATGACAAAATGAATTTAAATTATTAGAAGAAAAACGACAAAATGAATTTAAATTATTAGAAGAAAAACGACAAAATGAATTTAAAATAACTGAAGAAAAAAGACAAATGCAATTTGAACAACTAATGCAAATAGTAAGACAAGTTAATGAAACAGTTAACGAAAGAATGCAAATAGTTGAGTCTGATATAAAAGAGATAAATGATGACATTAAGACCATAAAAAATACCGTGGACACCCTTGAAACAAAAGTAGATAACTTCGATTCCATCCAAAGCCAGGTAAAAGTTGAAATCAGTTCAATTCAAAACACAGTTTAAGACCAAATCAGTGCCATCCAAGACAAGGTAGAAACAGAAATTAAAAAAATGCAACAGGACTTACAGCGAGGAAAATACCAGAACACAGTGAGTACCAGAGGTTCCATTAGTAAACCACCCACATTTGATGGCAGTTCATCTTGGCCCATGTATAAACGGCAATTTGAGGTTGTGACTACAGCTAATGGATGGGATAATCAAGAAAAATCTACCTCGCTGGTAATTTCGTTAAGAGGTCCGGCCCTAGAACTCCTCCAAAGCATTCCAGTCGATGAACAAGGCAATTTCGAGAAGATCATCGCCATCCTGGACAAACGATACGACAATCAATCCTTGAGCCAGGTATACCAAGTCCAACTGAATGGAAAAACGCAAAAATCCGGTGAAAGCCTCCAAGAATTTGAAGCAGAGATAAGACGGTTAGTTCACTTGTCCTACCCAGACCTGCCAGAGGAAACGAAAGACCAGTTGGCCACACAGAGTTTCATAAACGGCATCAGAGATGTGGAAGTACAGCGAAATCTAAGACTAAGTGGCGTCAAGAAAAGTAATGAAGCTCTACTTCGGGCTTTGGAAGTAGAGGCCGTCATGAACATGTCCAAGCCGAGGGTCCGAGCAGTTTCCTTCAACCAGGAAGAGTCAGAGTCCCCATTTCAAGCGCTGCTGGCTGGCCTGAACAAAATATTAGAACGGTCACAAAGAACTGGCACCAGAGGGGCATGTTACCGCTGCGGACGGACAGGGCATTTCCAACGTGACTGCCGAGTAAGGCTACCGGAACGTTCACCAACCAGGGGTAGCCAACAAACCGACCTTACCAACCAGGGAAACTCCAACCAGTCAGCATAAGGGGGCGAATGCTGACTCACCATCCACCAGCACCCAGGACAGTATCCATCCGGGGATTTTGCCGAGATAGCGGCAGCCTAGTCATCAGAGGCACCATCAATGGGCGAGCAGTTACCATCACCATCGATACCGGCGCCGCTGTGTCCATTGCCAAGTCCAAGGTTTTGAGAGCATCAGAAATTCGGCCAGTTACCAATAACATCCAGCTCAGAACAGTCACCGGCGAGTCCATGTCAATACAGGGTGAGGCAGATGTCGTGCTACAGATAGGGGACAACATGATCCGGCATAGGGTCCTGGTAGCGAATGTTGAGGACGATTTTATACTGGGAATGGACCTAATTAGCCAGCATGGATTTATGTTCGACCCGAGATATGATGTTCTTCGGTTCCTGAATGAGGAATTTGTATTGACACGGCCCGTCAACACATCAGTCACGCCCATAAAAATTGTGGCAAAGTCTTCAGCTAGAATTCCCGGTCGAACGGAACAGATTATTCATGGGCAGCTAGACAGCAATCCTGGGAGCTGCGTTGGAATGGTGGAGCCCGTACACTTAGGTCATGACTACTTGGTTGGACGGGCTATAGTTAAAACATTTGTCCAACAACGACATCAGAATTACCAATGGTCAAGAGATAGCTTGTTTCGAGCCAGTAGAGACCATCATCAATTGCGAAGAAGGGTACCAGACGTCGGTGAAGGAGACAGGGCCCGATAAAGAGTTCCTACAACAGTTTGCTGACCATTTGACACACTTGACACCAGAGAACCAGAAGAAAGCCAAACAATTTATCACAAACCACTGGCAAATTTTTAACAGTCAAGATGGAACCACCAGTCGCACCAACATCATCCAGCATCGAATAGATACCGGAAAGGCTCAACCCATCAGAATACCACCTAGACGACTACCATTGGGGCAACAACAGGCAGTCGAGGAAAACATCGAGTCCATGTTACAAATGGAGTTATTGAGCCATCCATCAGTCCATGGTCTGCTCCCGTCGTGCTAGTTAAAAAGAAAGACGGAACCACCCGATTTTGCGTGGATTACAGAAAGCTGAATGATGTCACGAAGAAAGACAGCTATCCACTACCCCGAATCGATGACACTTTGACCACACTAGCAGGCTCCCGTTGGTTCTCCACACTAGACCTAAAAAGTGGATATTGGCAGGTTGGTCTGCACGCAAACGCCAGAGAGAAGACAGCGTTCTCCACCAGTAAAGGGCTGTTTCAGTTCACGGTCATGCCCTTTGGGTTATGTAATGCACCCGCTACATTTGAGAGGCTAATGGAGGATGTACTGAGCGGGTTAACATGGAGGACGTGCTTAGTATACCTCGACGACATTCTAGTGATGGGTCAGACATTCGTCGACCATCTGAAGAACCTGGGCGAAGTATTCTCCAGAATTAATAACGCCAACCTGAGACTGAACCCGAAGAAGTTTTCCTTGTTCCAAAAAGAAGTAGAGTTTTTGGGCCACGTCGTTTCCGAGTCAGGAATCCGTACATCGGCAGACCACAGAGAAGGAGACCTTTCGTTGGAATCAGGATTGCGAAACATCATTCAGGCGACTGAAGGCAGCACTATGTTCGAGCCCAATCCTAGCCTTTCCTACACAGTCTGGCAAGTTCATCTTAGACAACGACGCCAGCAACACAGGTTTGGGGGCCGTCCTATCCCAGGTGCAAGATGGTGAAGAGAAGGTGATCGAGTACTACAGCCGTGGATTCTCGAAGCCAGAAAGAAATTATTGCGTCACCAGAAAAGAACTTCTTGCAATAATAAGGGCTGTAGACCATTTCCACAAATACCTGTATGGTCGCCATTTCTTAATCCGAACAGATCATGCCGCACTCAAATGGCTGCTGGACATGAAGACACAGGAAGGACAACTGGCCAGATGGATGGAGAAATTACAGCAATACGACTTCAAGGTGGAACACCGTGCCGGCCGGTTGCACAATAATGCCGATGCCCTATCCAGAAGACCCTGTAGAGCGGAATGCAAGCATTGTCTGAAGACGGAACAGCGAGAGGGTATCTCCATCAGGCAGATCCGAGTGCAGGCCAATGAAGAATGGACAACGGAACAGTGCATCCAGGACCAAATGGCTGATCCAGACATCGAACCAATCTTGTCACTCAAAATGAGAGGGGCACCCAGGCCACGATGGGACGAGGTAGCCAGATACTCCGGCGTGCTGAAATCGTTATGGGCTCAGTGGGACTCTCTAAGAGTAGATAATGGAATGCTCAAGCGAGTTTGTGAAAGCGCTGATGGACGAGAAACCAAGTCCCAACTGGTAGTTCCGAAGAAAAAGGTACCAGCCATCCTGACCGAAGTGCATGATGGAATTACTGGAGGCCACCTGGGCATGAATAAAACCCTAGACAAAGTTCGCCAGCGGTACTACTGGGTGAATTACTTCGAAGACGTCAGAACTTGGTGCCGCAAATGTGCCACATGTGCCGCCAGTAAGGGCCCGAAGACCCGGACCAAGGGCAGAATGCAGCAGTACAATGTGGGCGTCCCATTTGAGAGAATCGCCATCGATGTCGCCGATCCGTTTCCCGAGTCTGAGAGGGGGAACAAATACATTCTGGTCGCAATGGATTACTTCAGCAAATGGCCTGAGGCATATGCGATACCCAACCAAGAGGCAACCACGGTAGCGACGGTGCTAGTAGAACAACTATTCTGCCGGTTTGGCGTCCCGATAGAATTACATTCAGACCAGGGGCGTAACTTCGAATCGAATCTATTCCAGAAGGTCTGCACGATGTTGGGGATCAGGAAAACGAGAACAACACCATTACACCCACAGTCAGACGGAATGGTGGAAAGATTCAACAGGACCTTGGAACAACACCTATCCAAGGTCGTCAGCAATAACCAGCGTGATTGGGATGAGCATATTCCCCTATTCCTGTTGTCATATCGCTCTGCTGTACATAATAGTACAGGCCTGACCCCAGCCAGGGTCCTATTCGGAAAGGAGCTGCGATTACCATGCGACTTGGCATTTGGCTCCCCCGAAGAACCTCCCCAAGACATCGACGACTATGCCGACCAGCTCCGACATAACCTGCTGGCAATACACGAATTAGCCCGAACGCAGATGTTGGCCACCAGTGACCGGATGAAGACGCGATACGACCTCAAGGCCAATTCAGTCGGGTTCCAGAAGAGGGACAAAGTCTGGTTGTATAACCCCCAACGGAGCAAGGATAAATCCCCAAAGCTTACACCCGCCTGGGATGGTCCATACGAGGTGGTCAAGAGGCTTAATGACGTCGTCTACCGGATCCGTCGAAACCCCAAGGCTAAATTGAAGGTGGTTCATTTAGATAGAGTAGCTCCCTACCATGGAGAGGATGTTTCTGATCGGGACGATCAGAATTAAGGGGGGGGGGCATTGTTACGAAATTTTCCCAAAGCCGACCCTGTGTCCTTTCAGCACGACAACAAACGCTTTACGATAAAAAATACGATTCTCGAAAAGACTCGGCAGCGGAAGGAGCGATGATTATTTTCTACTGGATAATTCCACGAGGATTATAAAAGAAGCACGCCACGATCGCAGTTCAGTGATACCGCGACGACTAGCTTATATGAGATTGTTATTGTATTTTTGAATCAGCCGTTTAAATGTAAATAAAGTTCTAGAATATTGAAAGTGGATATTAGTTTTATAATTTTAAATTAAACCCACGAAGTATATTGCAATATATATAAATTATACTTTCAAGAGTGGTTAAAAAATGGTTATATGGCGTAGTCCGTAAGTAGTTGCATAGATAAGATAGTCAGTGGAGCAGAGTTATAGTTAAGTATTTAAAAAATGTTATATTTGGTGGCCCTTAAGCAGAAGCACATACAGGGTGGTTACACAGAATATTTCAAAAATAAGTTATAATGTTAGACTTATTGGCAGCAGTACATACAGGATGGTTTTAATATATATGGAAGTAGAGTTATAGTTATACAAAGCCGTTCAAAAAAAAGTTGAATAAAATTGTTATGTAGGCAGGCCAATAAGGAGTTGCTATTTGGGTGCGTGTTTAAATAAAGGTTTCGTTTTAGGGTGCAAAACTGTGTTTTTACATTTGTGACATACCAAGGGTTCCACAGGCATATCTATTAGGGTGGATCAAAAAAAGTTTAAAAAAATTGTTATATAGGATAGACCATGAGCAGTTGCATCCTACTATATGGAATACCTGAAATATGGAGCGAAGCAAGATTATAATTTTAGAGTGTGTTTAACACATTGTTAGTTAGGAAAAATTGCATATTTGGAGTGATTAAAATATAGGATGCAGGAAAATTGTACTTTACAAGGTGTTTTATATAGTGTAGACAGTAAGCAGTTTCATAGCTAAAATATAGGGTGGAGTTACAGTTATACAAGTTGATTCAAAAGAATGTCGAATAAAATTGTTATATTCCAAAAGTAAAAATGCATGGATATTTAGATATTAAAAATATGTACAACTTTTATTAATTTTAGTAAAATCTTCTTTATAGTAAAAACATGTAAATTAATCATTTGCTTGTCTTACTTTCCTTTTTTATTATTTTGTAGTGTTACGTTGTTATTCTAATGTCTGTAAGTTAGTTTATAATTTTAAACTTAGTTAAATGTAAGCCGAGATTGACAAGGTCATTTTTAGAGAAATACCCACGCACAATGATCATTCTTTTGTGGAATTTCATTATATTTATTTCAACTTATGTTTGAATTAGTGCAAACGTGATTTCACATTCGGAATTATTTTTATGTTGTAAAAAAATTACTGTATGATACATTTTTTGTTGTTGTTGTATGAACTGAAACATATATATACAGTGATGGGCAAATGTGGAAGGTGGATACTGCAGTAGATTGCCTATTTGTTTCCAAATTTTTTTACAATTTTGAACTACCTGTTTTCCGGAAGTAATGTCGATTTAAAATTGGCAATGAAACACCCTGTATAGTATTTTAGTTTCTGATGAAACGTTTTATTGCCAATACAAAAATATGGGGTTTGATATTGTTTACTTCAATGCCTACCGAGATATTAACAGAAAAGTAATTAAGGAAAGGAAAAATCTAATATCCATTAAAGAAATACATAATCATAATTATTAACTAAATCAAAGTGATTTTCAAAACATTGAAACTTAATTTAACTAAACTTAATGTATTAGATGTTCAAACTAAGCACCGTTTACTTCTTGACAATAAGCAAGTCGGTTTTTACATTCTCTAGTAACATTAGCTATTACTTCTGGTGTAATTCTCTGGATGTTTCTAGTTATTCTTGCAGCCAATTCTTGCAAATTATTTGGTCCGTCAACATAAACCTTAGACTTTAAGTAACCACACAGAAAATAGTCTAGTGGATTAAGGTCGGGACTTCGTGCAGGCCATTTATAAGTAAAACAGGAAGTTCAAAATTATAAAAAAAAATTTGAAACAAATAGGCAATCTACTGCAGTATCCAACTTCCAAATTTCATTTTGATATCTCTAATAATTCCAGAGATATTTGCTTGGTTCCACACATTTGCCCATCCCTATATATATATATATATATATATATATATATTGCACTTGCAGTTTGGGTGAAATTATTCGATTTGTTGGGTTTATTGTTAAGTAGGGTGGTTCCAAAACTAAAAAAAAGTTATATATGATAACCCATATGTTTCCTAAGTTATTTCTTTTTGCAAAGACTTGTACATTCCGTACGCGGGTGAAACCTCGGGTAACGGCCAGTAATATTTATCATCTGACTTTGCCCTTTACAGCGTGTTGCTATGAAGAAAACACGGGTTATATAAGAAAACACAAAACTTCGGTTTCACATAAACGGGGAAACTGCAGTATTGAACTTTATTAAAATTTTGAGCATAATCATAATTTTCGACTTTTATTAAGAAAATTCCTATATTTTGTAACAATAAAACAACATAAAATACCATAAAAAAGTACGATAACTGAAGTCTTGTGCCTTTGTTAGATGATACTCTCAATTTTTTTCGAAGGTCATTCCAAAGATTTACTTTACAACTCCAAAGGCAAAAAAGAGTTTTTGATACGGTTTAGTCTTACCAACCGAAGAGTAACTTTTGATAAATTATTTCACAGCGAATGTTTTGATTTCTTAGACAACAATACGAATAACTTTTATGTACAACAGACGGTACCAGCGTATAAAAAAAATCATAAACAAGTAGTACATCACCCTGTATATTAGTGGCAGAAATGGTGAGAATGGAAGTGAAAATGTTGATATGAAATCTTCATATTTACTCAATTTATAGTATTATTAATTTTCATACGATACAAGAATCATTTAATTACTGATTCTAAAATACTGACTGTAGCTACTCAGTCGCAATTCAAAACTAGGAATTTTTGCAAGGATTTCAGGTCACATCTCTACACTGCGCATATCGCTTTTCTATAACCGGCTCACTTTCAGTCTAATAAAACTCATTCTGTGTCAACAACGCATTTCAAAACCTTTGAAAAACAAAAATAAATATTCAACATTGATTCCCAGAAAATGTTACTTTAATTACCAATGGAAATGCCTCTTTAATGAATAAACAATAGTCACTTATACAACTTGGATATAGAATTAAGTGGTCTATGCCTATGAACCACTGCAAAGAAATAATTGAGTATCAATAATCAGGTCATAGAAAAATTATTATTATGACTAACCTCGTTCTGCTCGGAGACATTTAATAAATTACATTATAAAAAAAAACAGCTTTCACTCCCGCAATCATTTTAAATTTGTTAAATACTACCTAAGGGATTTCAGAACGAAAGGAGTTTTGTGTTAATAGTTTATTCCCGATTATCTATATATAAATAGGCTAAGACAAAACGATTAGGTACCATTTTCTCCTCTGTTTCTCAACCGATTTTCTTCATTTTTGTTTTGTTTAGTAGCTACTGACGACCTTCAGTGCAGAATGCTAATCTTAATTTATAATATTGGTTCATTCATTAAATAAAATATAATAAAAATTCATTATTTACGTCAATAATGTCAATGCCAAACAAATGAATGTGCGGCGTGCCGCTGCCGCCAAACTCAAACCATTGAGTAATTATATATAGACAGACCAATGCTATTATATACTTAGAGCATGTACTTCTGGAGGTGGCATGCAAGCGTTGTTATTGTTTAGTGGGTAAAGTAATCGTTGAATATCATAATTATACAGGGCGATTCCAGATATGTTAGAAATAATTTTTTTAATGGGTGGCACATAAGCATATTTAGGGTGTTTAAAATATAGAGTAGAGTGCAATTATATTTAATAAAATAATTATATAGGGAAGCCCATTAGCGGTTGAATTTACAGGGTTCTTGGAATAGAAGGTGCAGTAAAATTACAGTTATACAGGGTGGTGCAAAAATGTTATACATAGATGCATATACAGGGTGGCGGAAATGGAAATGCAACAATTCGTAACCCATAAGCAGTTGTATATATAGTTAAGATGAAACATAGGGTAAGAGGAATTATAGATATACAGGTGATAAAAAATGTTAGAATAGGAAATGATTTATAGAGTAGACCACGAAGAGTTCCATATATATAATGATTGAAATATAGGTCGGAGTAGAATTATAGTTACAGAAGATAATTAAAAATTTCATAAACAAAAAGAGTAAATATTGTGGGTCATAGGCAGTGGCATATACAGAATGGTTTACCCGGTGGTTGAAAAATGTTAAAAAATATTATGTGTGGTCCATAAGCAGTTGCATATACAGGGTGGTGGAAATATATAATGAGATGGAATTATTATAATGAGGATTTTAATAAATGTTAGAGAATTGAGTGCAATTATAGCTATACAGGGGTGTTAGAAAAAAATAAATATGTAGGGTAGCCCATTAGCAGTTGAATTGTTGTCATATTAAATTAAGAATTACGAATTTGAACACAAATAAAGTTCTATGAATTATATCTGAAAAAAACTTGAATTTCGTTACTTATTTGTAGAAGCGAGATGTAAAACCGACATCTAAGATTTTCGAGGAAACTATCACACAGAGGTTCCGAATCTGGATCCGTTCTGTGTAATTGCTGTTCTCCCTAAAGTCCTAGGATAGAATGTCACGATAAAATTTTCATGTTACTTAACCTGCCAGAGATATTGACACAATTTGTCGAATTTCGACCAGTGGGCGACAGCTAGTAGTTATAACACGATAAAGAGATGTATTCGCACGACTGAGCTTGGCAAATCTTCAAATTTCATGTAAAAATGAGTATTTCTGCTCAAGCAAGTCGCTTGTTTGTAGAATGTTCCTAGAACTTCATTGTAAAATCAAGAACAAGTACTCGACCAGTGAACGAAATATCTTAATTATTGCCTGGGCAGTTAAACATTGAAGACCCATAATTAAAAAAAAAGAAAGTGAGTGTGACACTCCTGGACAATCAAAGATAACTGTGGCACCACGTCCAACGAATGCAAATTTTTATAAACCATTACAGCACAATTCTTTAATTGACTATAAAATTAAATTATTGGACGAAACAAATAAAAATAATATAATTGTTACTTAATCATCCAAACTTCAGAAATCTTACCAAATCTTGGAAAGTATTCTCGATTTTCATACTTTCACAATTTTCACCAGTATGAAAGCGTCAATAATCATGTCCAAATTTGCAGTGCTTTAGTGGTTGTTTTCCTTCATTTAACTTCATCTTAAAAGCTAATATGTGTCCTTAAATAATTCATAATTGATAGGGCCGGGTATGCTGTAATTCATATATTTAATATCTAAATTATTTAAAACTAATACAATGTCAATAACTGATAAACAAATATCGAATTAATTAATGTTATGGTTCTTTACTTCTTCATTAAATGTTACGATACCACAAGAAAATAAAGCAGTTTAACTTAACCGTCACTTTGCATAGTCACCTACATTATTAAACAGCGATGTCTTTGACATCGTATTAAATTTCTCAGAAGACCACTAAATTGAGTAATTACAGGGACATTTTAACAAAATACGGCATGCCATCAGAGTGCCGCACAAGTGAATGTTGGATAAAAACTCGTTCTGGTATATTATTACATCGATTACTTTAAATCCAGAACAAATTAACTGAAAATCGACGAATGCTGCCTTATTTGACATCATGGAAATTTAATTTTTCAATGATTATTGATGAGATTTTTGATTATTTTGCCTGTACATGGCTATTTCACTCCCTCGTTTTTTCTTGCAGGAACCTATTTAAAAGTGCAACAAAGTGTAATGAGTCAATTTTGAAAATTTTCTCGAATTACTAGCTCTATATGATAAACCAGTATTCCTATGCATAAATAGTGTTTTGCATATTGTGTGATACTTAACTCCCAACCTGGAGTCCTTATCAATCGCAGTATTTTAATTGAACGTTTTTTCTACAATTTGTATTTTGTTATAAATTTTATTATTTGTCAAAAAAATTTGACAGTAACCCTCTAACTGGTTGCCGGTCACCTGAAATTGATAGTTGCGTTTTTTTTTTGTTCTGTTCTTCTAGCAGTGGGTTTTTCCATCCCTTGCCTAGATATTTTGATGGTACTTCGATTTTCCCATTGTTTATCATTATAAAGTTGGCTTCCATAACTCTTCATTCTGCACTGTGGCTGCCGCTGCTAGTTAATATATGGTTGACCAAAGTTGATTTGTCCACATGTTATGTATATATATATATATATATATATATATATATATATATATATATAGGGTGTTTCTAAATTGGAGGTACAAACGAAAAGGGGAAATTCCTTGGGTGGTTTTAGGAAGAAAAAGTACCATAAACATGGGTCCGCAAACGTTTCGTTTTCAAGATACAAAGTGTTAAAGTTTTAATTTTTTTCAAGTTTTTTTCTCATAGTATCTGCACTTCACAAGATATTCAAATGAAATTTGGCATAGATATTACAATTAAGAGTTTACACATGGTGACATGCCAATTTCGAGGTTTGTTTGCAAATCTACAGGGTGATATAGTTTTTCGGGTTTTAACACTGTCTATTACGTTGACATGCTTTCAGAACTTTTTTTTTGGTGAGCCACGGATGGGTAGATCTTTTTTCAAAAATTGTAAAGAAAAGGTTGTTGTTATACCAAACTTTATGTTCTCTTGTAGTTTTGTCGTATCTACTGCGAAATCCCGGTTTCGACTTCAATCATAAATTTTTAATGAAAAAAATTTCTGAATGATTCTCTCGAAATCCTCAGAAAATTCCGAATTGTCGGCATGTTTTGATATTAAAATGCATCTTTAGTTTTCAAAACACAGGAGTTTAATTTGATGTGTCAAAACTAACAATAAATTTATTCATTCACCACAGCCTACTAGGTAGGTAACTAGATTTCTATGACAATTCGGAATTTTCTGAGGATTTCAAGAGAATCATTCAAAATTTTTTTCTCGAAATCGGTAGTAGATACGACAAAACTACAAGAAAACATAAAGTTTGCCATAACAACAAAGCTTTTCTTTACAATTTTGAAAATACCAGTGGCTCACCAAAAAAAAGTTCTGAAGGACAACAGTGTTCCCGAAAAAATATCACCCTGTAGATTTGCAATCGAAATTGGCATGTCACAAGGTGTATACTCTTAATTGTAATATCTATGCCAAATTTCATTTCAATATCTTGTGAAGTGCAGATACTATGAGAAAAAAACTTGAAAAAAATTGAAACTTTAACACTCTGTATCTTGAAAACGAAACGTTTGCGGACCCATGTTTATGGGACTTTTTCTTTCTAAAACTATTCAAGGAATCTCCCCTTTTCGTTTGTACCTCCAATTTAGGAACACCCTGTATATATATCTATATATGTATGTTGCAGGTAGTTTCCGGGAATTCATCCGCGTAGTTGACAACTGATCCCTGCTGGGATCGATAGTAAAATGACGACGTTTCGGCAGAGTCACATCTGCCCTCTTCAGGTCGGTTCGCATAATTCTCGTACCCTTCTGCTTTCGCTTCTAGTATTCGAGTAACTATTAAGAATTATGCGAACCGACCTGAAGAGGGCAGATGTGACTGCCGAAATGTCGTCATTTTACTATCGATCCCGGCAGGGATCAGTTGTCAATTACGCGGATGAATTCCGGAAAACACCTCCAACAATTAGTGTCCGCGAAAACTTAAAAACAAATATATATATAATATATATATATATATATATATATTTATTTATTTATTTATTTATTTACCAGATACCTTCCACGCATATTTACATAGTAAATCCTACAAGGTAACAAAGCTACCTGCTCGTAGGCTGGTATATACTTACAAACTAACCACTAAGTAAACTAATTAACTAAAATTAAACTAATTGGATAAAAAAAGTTTCATTGTACTTATATATATATATATATATATATATATATATATATATATATATATATATATATATATATATACATATATACACATATATATATACACACATAAATACACATACATACACACATACACATATATACATACACACATATATATTAAGTTGTCCATAACACAACAGTTGTATCCTAAGTACTTTCATACATTTTTCATAATCCAGGGTTTAAGTTTTGTTTTAATCTTATTTATCTTTTCTGTTGCCATTATTTTAAGTTTATTTGGTAAAGAGTTAAATGTTATTATTGCTCTATAGTAACTATTCTTGACGCTGACAGTTTTACTTCTGTTGGGGATTTGAATGGTTTTATTTCTTGTTATACTGGTAGAATTATTGAATACATTACTAAGCGTTTTATAATGATATACTACAGATTCACATGTAAACAGTTGTTTAATGTTTAGTGGGTATTTTTGGTTAGGTATAACTTGTTTCTTTTCTATAATTTTTAGTAGTCTATTTTGAAATCGCTGAAGCATTTGTAAAGTGTTATTATATGCTCCTCCCCATGCTATTACTCCGTAGCTAATAACGCTATGGAAAAAAGCGTAGTATAACATAAGTAAGGTTTCAGTGTTCATAGATTTACTTAAATTATAGAATATATATATAAGGTACTTAGTTTTACTTAAAATATATTTAATATGTAATTCCCACGTCAACCTATAGTCGAGAACTACACCCAGATATTTAAAATGTTCTACCCTTTTTATATTGAGTCCATTGATATTAATGTTTATGCGTTCAGGAACACTGTTAGAATAGTTGCCAAAGGTAATATACTCAGTTTTGTCAATATTTAGTGATAATTTATTTACAGCCAGCCAATTACTTATTTCAATTAGGTAGTTGTTCATGTTGGTTTCAACTTCCTTCCAAGTGTCTCCACATATATATATATATATATATATATATATATATATATATATATATATATTTGTTTTTAAGTTAGTGTAGCCTCCCTGGTGAATTGAGAGATTGCAGCGGAACTTGAAGAGCTGTGGAAATGGAGAGCTTATGTCTTGAGATGAAACGAAAGAGAAGAGGTTAAGATCTGTGAGAAGGACTCAAAGACTGTATTGAAGAGAATTAGAAGTAAGGTTGACAAATGGCCTCTTTTGGCTAAATGAAATGAAGAAGAGAAGTGTAGGTCTGAAGAATTATTGAAGTGGCTCGAAGGACTAAGAAGGGGAACATATTTTAGGCAGGTGCTATTGGGAACTGAAGACTAGAGGAATTGGCATTTGAATAACTAAAGGCGGGAAGAATTTATTAATGAAGGAAAAGCTGAAAAGCTGATAGCCGACACTAAAAGTCTTTAGGGAACATATGAAGAGTTTAATGTCTTTTTGCAAGAAGAACTGTATCGACAGACTGAGAAGATGAAGAATATTTTTAGAATTTTATAGTGGCTATAAGGCATACCTTACAACGCTGCCTCAGTGCGTGTTGGTAAGGGGTACATTTCCCACATTTTTGCCATTTACGGCAGAGACGACTGTACCCCCCGAACTTGAGTAACATTTTTCTGTTAATTAAAAAAAACATGATTTGTCTGTGATTCTATCCAGTCCTCTTATAAATTTTTATACAATTGTGTGAGCCGTCCACCACCGGGAATTCATGGGCATTGTAAATAACTCAATGACTCTGATTTCGATTTTTATTGAAAATGAGCGATGGTCATGCTAACCTTACATATAAATTTAGCGTAACCATGGACAAAAAATAACACACTTGGAGTGGCAATTTTTTTTTTCGGTCACAGCAAATTTACGGCTATTTTTTAGCACATGCTTAGTCATTGGAAATTAGATTTTTATTGAAACTCAGCGATGGTCGAGCTAACTTTACATATAAAATTAGCGTCACCTTGGATAAAAAATAAAAAAAATCTAGCAGCAATTTTTTTTGTTCACGGCAAATTTGCGGCTAATATTTAACACATATTTAGTCATTCTAAAATTGACTTTTATTTAAAATGAAGGATGGTCGTGCTAACTTTACATATAAAATCGGCGTAACCATTGATAAAAAATAAAAGACTTGTAGCGGCAATTTTTTTTTTCCTTCACGGCAAATTTACTGCAAATTTTTAGCACATAGTCATTGTACAATTGATATTTATTAAAAATGAGCAATTGATCGTGCTAATCTTACATATAAAATTAGCGTAACCATGGATAAAAAACAAAAAACTTGTAGGGGCAAATTTTCTTCATTCACAGCAAATTTACAGCTAATTTTTAATTGATTTTTATTGAAAATGAGCTATGGCCGTGCCAACTATACTCATTACATTAGCGTAACCATGTATTAATTTTTTTTCTTGATTTAAATATTGATTTTTATTGAAAATTAGATCTAAAATGGGATGAGGATTGGAAAAAAATCCACTAGTAGTCAAGTTTCTTTAAGATAAGCATTCTGTACCTTGTTATGGTCGGAACAGAATGGGAACATTATATCGCTACAAGGCAAAACGCCGTGGACAAAGTGATTCGGAGTCACAAAACATTTTATAACTTTGCGTGCTATCGTAAGGTTATACTAAAACGAGTTACAAAATACGGCTACAGGAATGTTATAATCTCGGCTCTCCTCTGACCACTCTTGACGTTAAATTTTGTGTCTAATCAGCTGTTTATTTTGGCGTGATTTTTCTCGTGTGTACAAGATCCGCGAAATCCAATCGTTTTGAAGAAAACCGGGCGTGGTGTGAGAATATTATGTTAACACAGCTTTAACTCCTGTTTGAAGTTGCGTGTTAATTTTAAATTTAACTTTTTATCTATATCATTTAAACTATTTTGAAAAAATAAAAAATGACCAATTTGCGTAAACCCTGACTACAATGTAGAATATAAAAAATCAATACTATCACAATAGGAACAACGCAACACTCTCAAAAAACTAACAGACTTATAATAATTAATGGAGGAATTCACCATAACAAACCTATGTTGAATAGTGCCTTATCTGAGACCTTCAAAAATCTTCATTTCTGAAACCATTTCTAAAATCGTAAATCTATATTACGGTCTTACTGAGTTTTTCGATCATGCCATATACAACTGGCGACAGTTGCCGAAACTTATGTGATTTGTTATGTTTCAATATACCGTAACAAATGTATATAAACCAAATATAATTTATCTTGTTTTTACAGATCATTAATCAGCAATTTCTCCACACTGTTAAATGTATTTTATGAATGTGTGTTTATAGGTTGGTGACAAATTGTATCAACACTGTGCAGATGGTTGTATGAAATAGTAGCCGTATGCTTCTTGTTTTTTGTTTATTAAAATAAGAAACAATCATAACCTTAATATAAACGTAATCAGCCAAGGCCTTAATTAATTTCATATATTATCGGTGACTGTATATGAGATCTATTAGAACCTACTTAGAACTAAAGTCCTTCTTCTTCTTTTTCCAAGGGTTGTTTTGCCCTACTTAGAACAGAAGAAATTACTGCTCTGCGGCTTTTCTAGTGGATTTGTGAGAAATAGCATTAATTGTGTCCTAGAAGATGTTTGATTTTGTAATTATTCTTCTTCTTTTTCTATTTTCAAGGGTTGTGCACTTCATATTAAATAATTCACAAACTTCACCCATTTATTTCTATGCAAGCAATTTAGATATACCCCCAATTAACAGAAGATTTACTTATTGACTGAATATATTTATCTCTTACTTTTATTCTGCGGCTATTGTTTTGTGAGAGTGTATACTTGTTCCGTGTCGTGAATTGTTGTAAGTTAGTGGCTCTCAAATTTCATTTTATTTGTGAGGATTTTCTTTTGTGGAAATTGTAAATCCCAAAAGAAACTGAGGTAAATAAAATAATTATATGAAAATATGAGCTAAATAATATTTATATTTTGTATAATAAAATAAAAACATTTAATTGTGTATCTGAACAAAACGCCCCAACAAATTAGGATGTCTAGAAGATGTTTCAGAAAGCAAGATTTAACAAGAAGGAAATGTAATTATCATTATTTAATAATCATGGTATGTAATTTACATAATAGTTTGATGTGTACATTATTGTAAAATTTCTTAGATGAGAAAACAAATTGTAGAGACTTAGATTTTTTTTGCAACACCACCTTCTATGAACATTTTCAAAAAATATAAGTATCTAGAATTTAATTATATTTTTAATATATAAGTATATTTTTATCGTGCCATCTCACCTTCTAATAGGCCATGGATGAATAAAAAAAGCGATTGGAATCCGTAACCTTCAATAAAAAATTGTTTACTATTGTATTTTCTTTCCACTTCATAATAATTATATTATTTCTGATTGCATAATTCACAAACTTCAATGTATTTAAGCGTATTTAATTTTTGTGTTCGAGTTCTGTCGTTTCCCATCTATATACATATAATAAATCTCCATATACTACCATCGTCAAAATTTCTATTCGCTGCTTTTTAGTTAAACGCGCCATACTTTGAAACTTTGCAACTGCACTTGACAACTACTTATTTGAAGTAAAATTATAGTACAGTTTCTATGGAAATAAACAAGTGTTATAAACTCCAGCATTAAAAAAGGGTTTCCATTCATGCGACTAAAATACCGCCAACAACCATAACAACCAGACGTAAATAAAGAGGTTCAAACCAATAAACACCTTATTTTTACCGTTATTTTCTTAGCTTTAGAAATAAATTTTTGGTATACGACACTGTACATGAAAAATACTTAAAAATCAATGCAGACTTCAAAAATAAAATAAAAGACAAAGGTTTCCATTTGAAAAAAATGAGGTTGATGATCGCAATTTATTTCTGGCCCAGCCTGCATAAATGAGTTTATTATCACAAAAACCGGCAGTCCAAAAAAAACCGACGTGTCCGAGCGTTTTTCCAAAAAACCAACAACTGAATTTTAAATGAATTTGTTCCAACCCACGCGTCATCACTGTATATATATATATATATATATATATATATATATACTAGCCATTACCAGCGGTTTCACCCGCGTACGGAATGTTCAAGCTTCGCAAAAAGAAAGAACTTATGAAACATGTGGATTATCCTAAATAAAAAACTAACTTGTTTAAACCACCATACTTAACTATAATTCCACCAATCCCGAATATATTTCAATCAAACTGCAAGTACTTATGGACAACACAATTTTATTGGAGCTTTTTTAATCATCTTGAATAACTGTAACCCTACTTCACCCTATATTGCAACCATTCTGTATATGCTGCTGTTTATTTTGTCACCCAATATAACCTTTTGAAAACCTGGCTATAACTATTCTCTACCCTATATTTCAGCTATGCAACTGCTTATGGTCTACGCTGTATAACAATTCTTGTTGATATTTTGTGAACCGCCTTTTAAAGTACAATTTGTCTTTACCCTATATTTTAATCACCCTCTATATGCAGCTTTTTCTAACTATGTGTTAAACAGATTCTATTACTATAATCTTACTTCTCCCCATATTTCAGATATTCCATATAGTAGAATACAAGTGTTCATTGTCTACCCTTTATAAAAATAATTTTATAACTTTTTTTGATCCACCCTCTTGGAAATACCGGTGGAACCCTTGGTGTGTCACAAATTTAAAAACACAGTTTTGCACCCTAACATCAAAATATTACTTAAACACACACCCAAACTGCAACTGCTTATTGGCCACCCGATATAACAATTTTATTCAACATTTTTTAACCGCTTTGTATAACTAAGTCTACTTCCATCTACATTAAAACCAACCTGTATACACTGCTGGCTATTTGTCAAACAATACAACTTATTTTTGAACCACCCTGTTTAACCATAATTTTACTCTACAAAATATTTCCACCACTCTGTTGTGCATCTGCTTCGGGGCCACCAAATATAACATTTTTTAAACACTTAACTATAACTCTGGTGCACTCACTATCTTATATATGCAACTTCTTAGGGACTACGCTATCTAACTATTTTTGAACCCGACTTGAAAGTATAACTTATCTCCAACCTGTATTTCAACCACCCCTTATATGAAGCTTTTTCTAACACTGTTTTAATCACACCGTATGTACTATTTATAATTTTACTTCGATCCATGTTTCAGATATCACATGTATGCAACAGCTCATGTTCTTTCCTACAAAAAAAATTATCCAACCGGTTTAACTATATTTCTACTCCACCAGCTATTTCAACCCCTTCTGCATACAACTACTTATCGGCCACCCAGTATAACATTTTTTGTACTACCCTGTATAACTATAAATTCATCAATACCCAATATATTTCACCAAAACCGCAACTGCTTATTGGGCACCGTATATAACATTTTTTTTCAGCATGTTTCAGAATCACCTTGTATCTATTACAACTACCGTGCATACGCTACTGCTTATTGTTTAACCAATATAACATTTTTTAAATAATTAACTATAACACTTCTCCACCCTATAATTCCACTATCCTATCTTCTCAACTTATTATGAATTACGTCATTTCACAATTTTCCCTCATATTTTTTTCAATGACATTATAAAGAATACTTTCTCTCCACACTTCATTTAAACCACCCTTCATTTACAAGTTTTTCTAACCTTGTTTGAATCATACACTGTATAACTATAACTTTACTGCAGGTACTCCATATATGCAAATGCTATATTACAAAATTTTTCTAGCATTTTTTACCCACCCTGTATAATTATAACTCTACACCACCCTATATTTCACAATAACCTTTTTTAACCCTTGTTTCCTTAAAATCCTACCCCACCCTATATTTCAACCATCTGGTAAATGGAACAGCTTGTAGATGATTACATTACTTATTTTTTAGGCCCACCTGTATAGCTGTAATTATACTCCGCGACATATTTCACCCCTTCTATATATGCAACTTCTTGTGGATATAAGTTTTTAACCACAACATAAACTATAATTCCACTCCATCTTAAATTTCAAACACCCTGTATAAACAGCTCCTTCTAACTAACAGCTTATTATGAAGATAATTTAAAGATCCTAACTGCTTACATAACACATTTTTTAAGATTTTTTATCGAAACTGTATAAATATTCTATCCTTTTTCACCCGCTTGGTATATGGAACTGTTTATGGCCGAATCAATATAACTTTTATAAACCACCCCGTATAACTACTTCCATTCTCCCCTATTTCAACCACATTCTATATATGCAGCTGCTTATAGGACCCCAAATATAATTTTTTTTTAGATTTTTTAAATCCATTTAATTCTACTCCGCTCTAAGTTTCCTATAATACAGAATTAATAATAATTAATAATTAGATTAAATACATTATAATAATTATTATCAATAATTAGCTGCAGAAGAATATTTGAGAAAAAAATTTATACATTAACTTTACACAGTTTAAACAATCCATCTTGTTGCATCGGATAAAGTATGCATAGAACCAGTAGCCAAGCACTAATTATCTCTTTCTACCTGGTGAAGATATGTGACTACCGGGGTCAAAAAAATGGTGTGGACACTTAGCTATTCAATCTCGTTTTCTCTGGAATTTGCTTGAATTCACAACCATTTGTTACAATACAATGGCAGTCTAGGCAAGCTTCAAGGAAATTGTAAATTGGTTAGTTTATGCAGATAACGTCGCTTAAGGTCTAAGACCACGTAACCAGCAGTTCTTTTATTCTCAGCTGCAGACTAAAGCTTTTATATTTTAAATATTATTTTGATAATGATTATAATAAAATTTAATGCATAAATTCACACTTTTTTTTAAATGTAGTATATGGCAAAATATTATATTCCTTTCAATATAAATAACGCAATTATTTCGTAACAAATCCATAATGGAAATTTTTAATAACAACTAAATATGTAATTATTTCTTAGAGCAAATAGTTAAATATTAAAACTCAAAACCAATTAAACTATATTTGTCAAAATTATAGCCTTACAATTATCGAAAATGACAGTACTAAAACAAATACTAATCCAAGTCCACTGGCTGATCCTGGGGGTGGTATGATTTTTTAGTGTTAATTCTGCTAAAATCAACCTTCAGTGACGTCGAGTTTTGATTCACAAATTGTGTTATGTTCTAAGTCACTTATTATTTTTGGAAATTGACTCAATTCAGTTTCCTTAGTATTACCTTATTAAAGGTCAAACGTATTTTAATTTTTTTTATTGGGATAAATTTATGTTACCAAATTGCACATTTATTTTTGTCATCGAGGTCCGTTAAGCTAGCGGGGACACTATAGCGGAATCCAAAATAACCTATACCATAACTTTTTACTAATTTTTTGCAGCCATAAAAATTTTTTACTCCGAGACCCACCCCCTTTATACCTTCCCCGCTAGCTTAACGCTCAAGCTAGCGGAATATTTTATAACTTCAAGAAGAAAACAGCTATCGACCTAATTCCACCCTCTACCCCTCACCACCCTTAAAATTTAGTTTCGTTAATATAGTGGGTACTTTATAACGGAATAAAAAATACAGTATATCACAATTTTTTACTACTTTTGGACTAATTTTTTACCGCCATAAAATTTTTTTACCTCTAAACCTACCCCTATATCACCTACCCCCAATACCCTAATGTTTAAGCTAGCGGAATATTTTATAACTTCAAGATGAAAACAGCTATCGACCTCATTCCACCGCCATAATTTTTTACTCGTCAAGTACTACAAGAAGGTTTATAATTGTTACCTCAAAAACCACCCCCTATTCCTCATCACCCATAAAATTATTTTCGTTAATCTAGTGGGTACTTTATAACGGAATCAAAAATAAAATATATCATACTTTTTTATTACTTTTTAACTAATTTTTTACAGCCATAACAATTTTTTACTTCGAAACCTACCCCTGTACCACCTACCCCACTATTTTAACGTTTAAGCCAGCGAAATATTTTATAACTTCAAGAGGAAAAAAGCTATCGAACTCATTCCACCGCCATAATTTTTTACTCGTCAAATACTAGAAGGTTTATACTGGTTTTTGGTTAAAACCACCGTCTTCTCCTCACAACCCTCACGTTCTTTAGGAAGAGACATGTAGCAAACAACTGCCTCATTATAATGTACAAATTTAATTGAATAGCATAAAAGATAACAGTAGTAAATATTTTAACATTTAAATCACGTAGCGGGATTACTACAATTAAATTATAGTGGTGCATTGGAACGCTTGGCAACCGTGTACTTGAACAGAGCTCAGCCTCTTACTTGGAATTGATATTACAGTTAAAAATTGAAGCGCTGTTCCCGGAAATTATACTTTGAAAGGCAAAACAATTTACAATATTAGATATACAGATTTACTATTCTGATATGTTAACCATCAAAAATACATATGAAGGTTATTTAATTTATTTTCTTTATAAAAATTAAAATAAGAAACTTCTTCTTTTGAAAATATACGCAAAATTGTGAAGAACTTTATTGAAAACATAAAAAAAACATTGATAATTGACACAGCGTCATCTGTTAATAAGAAAAATGCGTTAGTAATAATGGTGGAATTTTCCAACATTCAATTTAATTTGATTTAGTGAAGACTTTGTGATCGGTTTTTATTTTAATTTTTTGTTACGAGTTAAATCACAAATATGTAATGTTTTACTTGTTGACTTTAATGTATTAAATAAAACAATACTTTTATTTGTTTATATTTATTTATTTGTTTAGGGAAATTTAAAAAAACAATTACTACATTTTGTTTCAAAGCCAACTAAATGAAAAAATGTTTTTTTTTTAATTTACATTTTCTGTCATCCATAGAAGGCCTGTTATATATACTTGAAAAACTCTTTTATGTGCTATTCTATGACGTATAAATCCAATATAGCGGCCATAAATAACAAAGTTGGTTAAGGTTGCAAAAAATCTAGAAGAACTTTGTAAACGTCAATCGATGCCCGTAGTCGCCAATAGAAAACTAATAACTAAATTTATTGTATTTATTTACAAGATTTAGAATATTTTGCAATTTTTCTAAAACCACAATTTTTGTTTTTTCTCGATATTTTCAAAACCCCTGTAGATAATTATAATTTTATCACAGCACTCGATTGGACTTGCACCTTTTTTCTTATTTAAACAACCCTGTATCTCTTACCATTTCGGAAATCCACATGAAATTACTTTTATCTGTGACACATGGTATATATAATCTATTAAGATAATTTTGGGCAAAATTTTTGGCACTTAAATTCAACTTTTTCACTGTTCTCCTTTGCTGCTGTTGTTGATCGTTTAAATCTATGAATTAGCTGTTTTCCCTAAGATGATAGAGACGATGGCTTTATTTAAGTTAAATAATGGCAGATTCGTATTCTGTAGCTATAATTTTATTATAATACCAAAAATCCATATAAACAAATTTCAGAAAATTAAGATTTTTTATACTATTGTACCAGTAAATGAAATCTAAAATTAAATTAATATTCTTACTTTATTGAATAGCAAAATAATATGAATTTAACTAGCACTCTCAGTTGAGTTTAATTATTGTAAAATTTGGTGATATTTCTCATAGAATGTAGTTTTTGGTACACTTATTTTTATGGAAATTTCCAGTAATTTCTGATAGTTCTGCAGAGAACAGCCCCTTTTTCTTCTGCTCGCTGACAATGTTTTCAATCATTAGGGCATGTTCTCCTCGATAGGGCATCAGCATTCTTATGGCTTATTCCAGCTCGATGTTCAGTCTGGAAGTCGAATTCTTGCAACCGTTCGATCCACCTGGCCACTTGTCCTTCGGGGTTTTTAAACTGCAGGAGCCACTTCAGTGCTGCATGATCAGTCCTCAGGAGGAATCTTTTACCATACAGGCACTTGTAGAAATGTTCTACCCCCTTTACCACAGCCAAGAGTTCCCTGCGAGTAACGCAGTAATTCCGTTCAGGCTTGCTCAAGGTCTTGCTGAAATAGCCGATGACTTTCTCCTGGCCGACTTGGATCTGCGAAAGCACCGCACCAATTCCGACATTGCTTGCGTCGGTATCCAAAACGAAGTTCCCATTTGGCAAAGGATAACTTAAGACGGGGGCACTCGTCAATGCTCTTTTCAGTGTCTCGAATGATCGTTGGCATTCCTCGTCCCACTGGTACTGCACCTTCCCTTCTGTGAGTCTAGTAAGTGGCTTGGCGATGTTGGCAAATCCGGCGACGTACCGACGATAGTACGTGCATAACCCCAGGAAACTTCTTAACTGGTGGATATCTTTAGGTATCGGCCATTCCTGGACAGCTTTGACTTTCTGTTTATCAACAGCTACACCCTCTGCGGAAACCACATGTCCAAGATATTGCACCTCCTCTTGGAACAGCTGACACTTCTTCGGGCTTAACTTTAGTCCGGAACTCCGAAGTCGCCGAAACACCTCCTCCAGGTTCTTGACGTGGTCTTCAAATGATTTTCCAACCACGATAATGTCGTCCAGATACACCAGGCACGTTTTCCATGAAAGCCCTTTTAACACTGTTTCCATCAATCTTTCAAACCTCGCTGGAGCATTACACAACCCAAACGGCATCACCGTGAATTGGTAAAGTCCTGAGCCGATGGTAAAAGCAGTCTTTTCTCGGTCTTCTTTAGCAAGTTCTACCTGCCAATAACCGCTCATCAAGTCCAGGGTGGAAAACATCTTCGATCCAGCCAACGTATCTAGGGTATCGTCTATTCTTGGAAGGCTGTCTTTCTTTGTAGCGTGGTTTAATTGCCGATAGTCCACGCAAAATCGAGTCGAACCACCTTTCTTTTTAACCAAGACAACTGGAGAAGCCCAAGGGCTATTGGATGGTTCAATAACACCTTCTTCCTCCATCTCCCGGACTATCCTGTCGGCTTCTTATCTTTTAGCTAGGGGCAGTCTTCTGGCCGACTGTCGAATAGGTTGAGCGTTCCCAGTATTAATTTTATGTTTCACCAGATCGGTTCGTCCTCTTTTGCCATTCCCTACATCGAAGATATCCTGTTAGTTTCTAACGATGTCCCTCAGTTTTACTTTCTGGCTTGGTTTCAAATTCTTAGATGAACTAGTGTTGAATTTTTCCAGTTCCTCAGATAGTTTACCTGGTGGTATTTCTGCATGCTGTGTACTTCTGACTACAGACGAAACTGTTGAACAATGGCCCAAAGTTGTTCCTTTCTTTAGCACAACCGAGTAATGATTCAGGTTCATTACTCTTACTGGCACAATCTCTTTGACCCGAAACAGAGTCTTCCCCAGTGCGACTCCTCTGCCTACATTTCCGTCGTTAAGTTCGGGATCAAACATCATTACGGTTCGAGTTTTAACTTTCCCATCTAAGCAAGCATCTATAATGATTTCAGCTCTTTCCGGAACATTGACATCTTCTGCTAAGATGGCTCGCAGCATTATGTCATCTTTTCCATGAAGCACCACTTCTTTGTCATTCACTCGCAGAATTCCATCTTTGAAGTTTAACTGGAATCCCTTGGAGTTCATGACATCCATTCCAATGATTACTTCGTCTTCGATGTCTGCCACTAATGCTCGATGTAGGAAGGTTGTGTTTCCCAAGGTCATTTCAACCTCTATTTCACCATGGACTTTTGCTGCTTCTCCTTTCGCTGTTCGCAGTTGCCATTTTGTTGGTTTTATAATTGTCTCTAAAACAATATTGGGCCTTATTACTGTTTTCGTCGCACCAGTATCCAGCAGCATTGCAAATTGCCTCGTATTAATAAGGCTATCTACGAAGACACTGTTAAAGTGGTTGCGTAGCGAAGCGACATATGCGTTGGTAGTTGACACTTGTTTGCTACAGGTCGACGATGGTCCCTTTACATAGGCCTTCTTTAGTTTCCCCGGAGAGGAAGTCTGGACTCCGTTGCGCTCCTTGCAACGACTCTGGACATGCCCTACCTTACGACACTTCCGACATCTCACTAGTCTTTTTTCGGTAAGGACTTCTTCTATAATTTTTCTTACAGAGGTTTCATCGTTTCCGCCATCTTCGGATTCTCCTTTAATGATACCGACTCTGCCCTGAACTCTACAGCTATTTTTCGCTGCCTCAAATTCCAGAGCTCGAGCCAGTGCAGCCACTAATTGAGTCGGTCGAGCTAGGGTCAATGCTTGTCTGGTTTCTTGGTCCCGAAGTCCATCCAAAAATGCTGGCACTGCTAACCTTTCTATCACATTTTCCGGTGTGGCTGGATAGGCAAGGCGAACCAGACGGGCAATATCAGCTTCAAACTCTGAGCTCTTAAGGCTAGGGTTAATGCAATTGCTATTGCTTTTTCCTCCGCCGACCATCCGTTTAGCTTAGCAGCAGCCTCGAATTGTCGACGATAATTAGTCCATGACGATTTCCCATTAAATTGTGGAGGTTTCATCTTGTGTCTTGTTCCCTCGAGGCTAATTTTCGAATCCACTACTTCCAGACTGCTTCTGCTTTCGGTCTTTGATGGTGTTTCTCGCCTTTGTTTTGCCATTACCTGTTCTTTTATTTTGGTGATCTCTTCCATTATCTGTTTTAACTCTTCTATGCGCGTTTCATATTTGACCGTCGTCTGCTTCAGATCTTCAATTCGGGCTTAATTTTCGACTATTTTCTCTACTAGCATTTCTGAGCTATCCTGTACCATGCTTTTCAAATTTTCTTCTAAGGATTGCGCATTTTCGTGTAATTTTTGTAGCTTATCTTCTAAAGACTTCGAATTTTCTAGCAATTTGTCTTCTAGCGCTTTAGAATTTTCTTGTAATGTTTCTACTAATTTTTCTTCTAGGGATTCAGAATTTTCTTGTAATGTTTGTAGCTTATCTTCTAGGGTCTTAGAGTTTTTAGCAATTTATCTAATAAGAACTTAGCATTTTGTAACAATTTCTCTTCTAGAGCCTCTTTCATGATTTTAGAATTATCTTGCAATTTTTCCTCTAGCGTTTTAGAGTTTTCTTGTAATGTTTCTTCAATTTTTTTTAATAGTGTACTCATGTCCACATTACCAGAAACTTCAAACAAATAAGTATCGGGATCATTACCTTCATTCATTAGGCCATCATGTAGCCGTTGTATTAATTCACTTTTCTTCCCACTAATTTCTAAATCCCCTTCCTCAAGTTCTTTTTTTAAGTCCATCACTTTCAACTGGTCCAAATTCACTGTTTTAAACATTGTCCGTCTATTTATTTTTCACTTCTAAAGTTCCACAAATACACCGCACACCTGTCACCACTGTAATGTTTTTATTTTCACACTCGGGTTCAGTTCAGTTCTTGGTTTTATTTAAAAACACAGTCTAACTCACTCTAGTTTATTTCCACTACTTTAACACAATTTATATTCACAAGAAACTATTAACATTTTATCTTAACTGTACAATACGACCGACGAAAACAGAATGCCTCCTATCGCCAGCTGTTTCTTATTTAAATATTTATCTTGGAATTGTCTGGTACGTCCACTAACCATCGGGAAACTCTTTCATGTTCTGGAAGCTTTAAGGGAATTCCCAGTAACGGCAGCGGTCCGCCTGTTGAGAGACAAACATTTCGGGTTTCCAGAATTTATCGGAATAATGTCCCTTCCACGAATTGGTTGATGGCCGATTGCACCAGATGTCGGATGAATTCTCGTAACAATATAAATGACTGATTTCGCCTTTTTTAATTATTATTTGTGCATTATGTTATGTATTTTGTTTCATATCAATATTACACTGTGTTTTCTCCTGACTAATATTTATTGATCAAAAATTGATGGTACATTCTTTTTGTCCCTAATAAGAAAGAAAAGAAAACGGTAGGATCATAAGAAGTGCATCTACTCTTGGTTGATCTGCAGACAACATAAACTATGAAAAATCCTTTATATTTATAAATCCGTACGTCCGAAGGTTTACATTACAGACAAAAGACATCCTAGTTTAATGACTACTACCACTTTTTGTTTTGAGATAGCTCTAGTCCAAACAATTAGTATGTTTTAATGTGCAGATTATCTATGATTCGAAATATTCTTGATCTTGTTGGGACATATCGATAATTTGAAATAATCGAAATAATTTGCATCTTGAGAAACTGCTTAAGATCCAAATTTCAGTGCATAACAATTATTGGCATTTTCTAACGAGAAACGAGTTAGTGTTAGATGAAATACTATGTGGTTAACAAAAATATTACAGTTCTTATTCGGTTTCAGACAAACGTGATTATTTAACAAATTGTTTTTTATTCGGCCGCATAACAGGTGGCGTCAAAATACGATTAGATTAAGGTATTTCTTTTTCCAATGTTTAAAACTTGAGCAAAAAGAAGAATTTTGAAAGAAAAATCAGGTCCACAAAACACTTTTGATCGAAATATTAGATGAAAGATGACCAAAAAATAAACTAATTAATGTTCTAGTGGAATTTAGATTAATGATTGGCGAATAATTCTAATACTGAATAGCCACTATAATACTGTTTAATTTCGTTTGAAGAACTATTCAAGAATTAAATTTATACAAAAATAATTTGGTCAAGTGCGAGTTGGACTCGCATACTAAGGATTCGATACCACCTTTATTTTCCACTTAATTGTATAATTTGTGCCTAAAATTACTATGGGGCTTTTCTAATAATTTTTCTTATAAATTTCAAGTGAGCACCAGTACCCCTACATATTTTCAAAATTTTAGTTAGTATTGTTTCGGAAATAAAGTGAGAAATGAAATTTTTTTATTTCTTTATGTTAATATCTTGTAAACAATTAATTTTAAAAATATGAAAAATATGTATTTGTATTCCTCATAATAAACGCTTTCATTTGAAGAATTACATGATGCGTTAAAAAATATTTTTTTATTTTCTCTTTAATTCTATAATTTGGCCTCCAATATTAATATTAGGGATTTCTTGGTATTTTTCCTGTAAAGAAAAAAATTTAGTTCTTATAATTTGGGGAATAAAGGGAGGAATGGGTAATTTTTTAAATATTTTTTTAATATATTTTAAAATATTTATTTAAAAAAAAATAAAAAGTATATATTAGTATTTGTCATAATGAGCCCTTTGATTTGATATATTACTTGATCCGTTAGAAACAATTATAATTTTTTATTTTCCATTTAATTCTATAATTTTCCCCCCAAAAATGAATATTAGTAAATTTCAGGTGAGGCGCTATACCTGTATTTTTTTTTTTCAAAATTTTACAGCTTATGGTTTCGGAGATAAGAGGGGGAATTGATAATTTTTTAAATATTTTTATTAATGTCTTTTAATTAATTTATTTTAAAAATATGGAAAAAATATATTCGTTTTCCTCATAATGATCCCTTTCATTTGATATATAACATGATTTTAATTTATCTTATGTGATAGCTTCTTTGAGCAAGACAGATGTTTAAAAGGATATGTACGTTGGTAAAACCCCAATTTACTGCAGTCTAAAATTATTATGACGCGTCAATTAGGTTTGTAGTTAAAGATCTTTAAATTTGAGGAGTTGAGCAGGGAATTTAATAGAGGCTTCTTAGAAAACTGAATAGTCTGATATATAGTAAAAGTAAAAGTTTTATTTTGAAGATTCTATTAGAAACATTAAAATTTTAATTTAGGGGCTTTAGGTTAGTTTCTGTGTAATCTATTATTTATGTGACTTTTATTAATGTTTCAGCGGTTATAGCGGTAGAATTTGATCGATAGTGTTTTTCCACTGAATTTATATAATAATATACAACGTTTGAAACCTTACTAAGGAAAAAGTATGTTGATATTATCGTAGTTAAATAGTGTGATCTTTTGTTAACAATCCTAAGTTGTTATTCTGAATTGAAAAAAAAATGAAGGGCGGTAAAAAATTATATAAAAAGTACTAAAAAATTATGGTATACATTATTTTGGATTACGTTTAAAGTACCCCATAGCACAACAAAACTAGACTTTAACGGTTGCGTGAGGTAGAGGGTGGTTAGTGCGATAACCACTATAAACCTTCTTCTAGTATTGGAGAAGTAAAAAATTATGGCGGTGGAATTAGGTCGATAGCTGTTTTCCTCTTGAATTAAAAAAATATTCCGTTGGCTTAAACATTAAGTTATTGGGGTAGGTGGTATAGGGGTAAGTTTGGAAGTAAAACATTTTTATGGCAGTAAAAAATTAGTTAAAAAGTAGTAACAAATTATGATATATTTTATTTTTGATTCCGTTATAAAGTAGCCGCTAGATTAACGAAACTAAAATCTAAGGGTTATGAGTGGTTTTTGCGATAACCACTATAAACCTTCTTCTAGTATTGGACGAGTAAAAAATTATGGTGGTGGAATTAGGTCGATAGTTGTTTTCCTTTTGAATTTATAAACTATTCCGCTGGCTTAAACATTAAGGTATTGGGGTAGGTGGTATAGGGGTATGTTTAGAAGTAAGATATTTTTATGGGGGTAAAAAATTAGTCAAAAAGTAGTAAACAATTATGATACACTTTATTTTTGATTGCGTTATAAAGTACCCATTAGATTAACGAAACTAAATTTTAAGGGTGGTGAGGGGTAGGGGGTGGTTTTTGCGATAACCGCTATAAACCTTCTTCTAATACTCGACGCGTAAAAAATTATGGCGGTGGAATTAGGTCGATAGCTGTTTTCCTCTTGAAATTATAAAATATTCCGCTAGCTTAAACATAAGCTAGCGGGGAACCTATAACGGGGGTGGGTTTCGGAGTAAAAAATTTTTATGGCGGTAAAAAATTAGTAAAAAATTATGGTATGGTTTATTTTGGATTCCGCCATAGTGTTCCCGCTAGCTTAACCGACCTTTGTTATCGTGTTATGTACCTTGTAAAGACGTTTATACCGTATACTATTTTTATACATAGAGTATTGAATTTTTCCCATAAGTTCTACTTGCTCACGTCTACAGTTGGGTAAGTCGTTCGAACTAGGGAAAATAGTATTGAATCTCTAATTTTTGCTTTATCTCCAACATATATTTCAATTGTATTTGATATCTGATTTTTTTCTTTTTGAAATATCAAATTATCTTAAATTCTCTAACTAGTAAACTTTGATATGTACAGTTAGTAGTTTGTAATTTTTACCTTATGTCCGTTTAGAACCAGTAGTTGAATCTTAAGTTAAATTATTTCGCAGTCGTATTATTGATTTTAACAACTCAAATTAATTTATAGCAGTTTACTTTAGTTTATATTTTTAACCAACTTCCAAAAAGGAGGAGGTTATTAATTCGTCGTCACATTTTTTTATGAATGCTAAGTGATTATTCAAAAATGGCTTGGGCAAATTTGATGATTTAAATGGCATTGTATTAAGAAATATTACAGAAAGGCACCATATAATTTTCAATAACGTGTGATGTACGGTTTTCCAGAAAATTATAAAAAACAGTAATTAATTTTAATTACATTTCAGTGAATTTGAATGAATCTTCACTGTATTCTCTAAAACTGCTCAAGCAATTTGAATATTATGAATTATGTTCTGCAAATATATGTAGCTTAATTCCGTATATTTTTCTATAACGTAATATATAACATTTTTTCTGAAAATCGGAAAAATATATGCAAAAAAATGTAAACATCATGGTAAATGTCAAATTTTCATCATAAATATCTAGTTTAAATGTCAAGACATGCCATGAATGTATATCGTACAGGGTGTTTGTAATGGCTTTCATTTTGATTCATTTGAAGTCTTTTTTTAGAGACGAAGTTAAGGGGCTTATAGTCGAGCGAAATGTCAGAAAATATTCCACTAGTTTATTATTATGCCGGCTATCTCTTCTGTATGGCATACGGTTGTAGGTGTGTGCGTGCCTGAATGTGATATTAGTTCGCATATAAGCCGTTGCATAGAAGGATGGTTGAAATATAAGTTGGACTTGAATTATTTGTACAGGTTGGTTCAAAAAATATTGTAATGGGTAGCACATTGCGTATACAAGGTGGTTGAAATAAGAGTGGAGTAAAACTATAGTTATACAGAGTGGATAATGCGTTATAGGATTGAGTATAATTACAGTTATACAGAAGGCTTAAAAAAATGTTAGAAGCAGTTGAATATACAGAATGAAGTATAATGTGGAGTAGAATTACGGTTACATAAGCCGATAAAAAAAGTTATATAGAGTGAAACATAGGTAGTTGCTTACACAAGGTGTTTGAAGTAAGGATGGAGTAAAAGTATTGTTATTCAGGGTGTATAAAAAATGTTATATATATATATATATATATATATATATGTCTAGTCGTAGGCTTTCACGGATGGAACAATGTGAAGAAATATTAATCCGGGAATACATCCGTTCGTTACATTGATTCATCTTTGAATCCTGCAGACGTTTCGCCAAGGTCTCACTTGGCATTCTCAATGCGTAGTTACGGTGAACTGAGAGGTGATCTGCCTGAGCTGTTTATTTTATATGTCTCCGTCGGAGGTCGTATCGCGTCTGATTGGTCGGTATTGACTCCGCCCCCTTCGCTGCCGTGTCGGGTGTTTTGCTTGTTGACGGGTTTGTATTTTTCGTAGCTAATTGTGTTTTATTTTGATGTTTTGATATAATTGTCTTCCATGTGTTAGAGAGGTGCAGGGCGTCGTCTCTTTTATTTAGTTGTCCAGTTTTCTCAATTTCAATAGCTTCTCGTATTAGTCTGGTTTTGTAGTGAGGAGTTTGTGAAATCTGTTTACAACTATTGAAATTGATTTTATGGCCCGATTGTTGCTGGTGTTGGAACAGGGCCGATGTCGTTTGTTTATTTTTGATAGCTAATTTGTGTTCCTCTAAACGGGCTGAAATTCTCCTGTTCGTTTGTCCGACGTATACCTTATCGCACGTTCCGCAAGTTATACTATATACCCCTTGGTTTTCAAGTTGTACTTTTGGTTTGGGATTTCCTAAACTGGTGCCTATAGTCTGGTGCGGTTTGTATGCTGTCGCTATGTCATGCCTTCGGAGAATTCGGCCAATTCTGTCCGTTGTCCCTTTGATGTATGGTAAGACTACTTTTGGTTTTTCGGTGAGGTCATCTTTTGGTTTTGGCTTATGGTCTTGTTGTGCTATTGCTTTTTTGATAGTATGGTTTGTGTATCCGTTTTGTCGTAGAGCTGTAGTTATCTGTTTTAATTCGTGTGTTTTGTTATTGTCGTCTGTCAGTCGTATGGATCTGGAAATTAGCGTGTTGGCAACTCCCTGTATTTGAGATGGGTGGTGATGAGATTTGTAGTTTAAATATCTGTTCGTGTGTGTCGGCTTTCTATATACGGTGTGGTCGAAATGTCCATTTTGGGGGTTTTTTCTTACGAGAACGTCGAGAAAAGGCAGCTGGTTGTTTTCTTCGAGTTCTAGTGTAAATTGAATCCTGGGGTGTATAGAGTTTAGGTGCTCCAGGAACTTGAGGATTTCTTGTTTACCAAAAGGCCATATGACAAATATATCATCGACGTATCTTAGCCATAACTTTGGTTTCAGGTTTGCTGTTTGTAGTGCCTTTTTCTCGAAATAGGTCATAAAAAGATTTGCCACCGCTGGTGATAGTGGGGACCCCATTGCGGCTCCGTCGGTTTGTTTATATATGCTGTTGTCATACATAAAATAGGCACTTTTTAGGCAGTGTCGTGACAGATCTATTACAAATTGCGGGAGATCTTCATTTTCAGATATTTGTTGAAGTGCTTCTTCTACCGGTATGCTTGGATATAAAGACTTGACATCGAAACTAGCTATGATATCTTCTGGTTCTATGGAAATGCTGTTGAGAAGGCGTGTGAAATGTTCCGAGTTTTTAATGTAGGAATTGGTTGTAGGGTACTAGCTAGATATTTTTCCAAGTTGTATACCGGCGAGTTGAAAGCACTAACTATAGGTCGAAGTGGTACTCCGTCTTTATGGATTTTGGGCAAACCGTAGAGCTTTGGGCATCGACTTGACTTTTCTCTGGGGATCAGTTTTTTTTTGTAGTTCTTCTTCTATGGGTGAATCTTTAATTTTAGATTTTGTTGTTTTTTCTAGGTAGGTGGTCGGGTCTCTGGGCGATAGTTTGTAACTTGAGTCATTGTCGAGAAGTTGCTTTATTTTGTCCTTATAGTCTATAGTGTTCATTACGACGGTGGAGTTTCCTTTGTCGGCAGGTAGTATGGTGATGTCTTCGGATTCTTTGAGAGTCTTGAGGGCTTTCATTTCCTGTCGGCTAATTTCTGTGGTGGAACTACCCACTATCCACCACAGAAATTAGCGTTCTTAGTAAAGGTTTCAACTTTGCCATAGCTCCGAAGAAAATTCCGATCGAGGAAATCATCTCCAATGTCGAAACAAGCCTCGCAAATTGCGATAAACAAACGGCAGAACAGATAAGGCAAGACGTCGCCCAAGTTATCAGATCTGCGAAACCACCTCAACCAAACCTCAGCCGATAGGAAATGAGAGCCCTCAAGACTCTCAAAGAATCCGAAGACATCACCATACTACCTGCCGACAAAGGAAACTCCACCGTCGTAATGAACACTATAGACTACCAGGACAAAATAAAGCAACTTCTCGACAATGACTCAAGTTACAAACTATCGCCCAGAGACCCGACCACCTACCTAGAAAAAACAACAAAATCCAAAATTAAAGATTCACCCATAGAAGAAGAACTACAAAAAGAACTGATCCCCAGAGAAAAGTCAAGTCGATGCCCAAAGCTCTACGGTTTGCCCAAAATCCATAAAGACGGAGTACCACTTCGACCTATAGTTAGTGCTTTCAACTCGCCGGTATACAACTTGGAAAAATATCTAGCTAGTACCCTACAACCAATTATGGAAAAAGCGGATTCCTACATTAAAAACTCGGAACATTTCACACGCCTTCTCAACAGCATTTCCATAGAACCAGAAGATATCATAGCTAGTTTCGATGTCAAGTCCTTATATCCAAGCATACCGGTAGAAGAAGCACTTCAACAAATATCTGAAAATGAAGATCTCCCGCAATTTGTAATAGATCTGTCACGACACTGCCTAAAAAGTGCCTATTTTATGTATGACAACAGCATATATAAACAAACCGACGGAGCCGCAATGGGGTCCCCACTATCACCAGCGGTGGCAAATCTTTTTATGACCTATTTCGAGAAAAAGGCACTACAAACAGCAAACCTGAAACCAAAGTTATGGCTAAGATACGTCGATGATATATTTGTCATATGGCCTTTTGGTAAACAAGAAATCCTCAAGTTCCTGGAGCACCTAAACTCTATACACCCCAGGATTCAATTTACACTAGAACTCGAAGAAAACAACCAGCTGCCTTTTCTCGACGTTCTCGTAAGAAAAAACCCCCAAAATGGACATTTCGACCACACCGTATATAGAAAGCCGACACACACGAACAGATATTTAAACTACAAATCTCATCACCACCCATCTCAAATACAGGGAGTTGCCAACACGCTAATTTCCAGATCCATACGACTGACAGACGACAATAACAAAACACACGAATTAAAACAGATAACTACAGCTCTACGACAAAACGGATACACAAACCATACTATCAAAAAAGCAATAGCACAACAAGACCATGAGCCAAAACCAAAAGATGACCTCACCGAAAAACCAAAAGTAGTCTTACCATACATCAAAGGGACAACGGACAGAATTGGCCGAATTCTCCGAAGGCATGACATAGCGACAGCATACAAACCGCACCAGACTATAGGCACCAGTTTAGGAAATCCCAAACCAAAAGTACAACTTGAAAACCAAGGGGTATATAGTATAACTTGCGGAACGTGCGATAAGGTATACGTCGGACAAACGAACAGGAGAATTTCAGCCCGTTTAGAGGAACACAAATTAGCTATCAAAAATAAACAAACGACATCGGCCCTGTTCCAACACCAGCAACAATCGGGCCATAAAATCAATTTCAATAGTTGTAAACAGATTTCACAAACTCCTCACTACAAAACCAGACTAATACGAGAAGCTATTGAAATTGAGAAAACTGGACAACTAAATAAAAGAGACGACGCCCTGCACCTCTCTAACACATGGAAGACAATTATATCAAAACATCAAAATAAAACACAATTAGCTACGAAAAATACAAACCCGTCAACAAGCAAAACACCCGACACGGCAGCGAAGGGGGCGGAGTCAATACCGACCAATCAGACGCGATACGACCTCCGACGGAGACATATAAAATAAACAGCTCAGGCAGATCACCTCTCAGTTCACCGTAACTACGCATTGAGAATGCCAAGTGAGACCTTGGCGAAACGTCTGCAGGATTCAAAGATGAATCAATGTAACGAACGGCTGTATTCTCGGATTAATATTTCTTCATATATATATATAAATATATATATATATATATATATATATATATATATATATATATATATAAGCAGTTAGGATATTTGAATTATAGGACGTAGGATGGGGTATAATTATAGACATGGGTTCAAAAAATTTTAGAAGCAGTTGCCTATACCGGGTGGTTGAAATAAATGGTAGAGTAAAATTATAGTCATAAAATGTGGTTCAAAAAGGTGAATTTTGTTCTATAGGGTAGACCATGAGCAGTGATCCCATTACAATCATAAGGGAAAATCTTATTGGGTTGTTCACAAGGACATGACCATTAGCAATTTCTTAATCGGCAACCAGGAACGATTGAATTCTACGGAGGTAGTAGCGGTACAATCGTTTTGATTTAAGGTTTTTCCTAAGTTTTCCCTTTTAATTTTAATGGGATCAGTGAATTTACAAAATTCTTATAACAAAGCCGCACGTAGGAGCGCCAGATAAAATTCTGAAGATCACCCTTTCAAATTCTTCCAATTTGAAAGGAACTTTATTGTTATATGATCTTTAAAAGTTTCTGTGCTACCCTGTATAATATCAAATAAAATTCTATTAATTAGGTCAGAATTCAAATAATAGATATCGTCAAACACTTTAATTTTACAATTATGCGTTTTTTATTCACAGTTTCTTAACAACGGGGTCTGACCTAGACCCCGAAACGTTTGGAATATACAACAATTTTCGTGACTTGTGGTGTTATTTCCCAAAAAGTATAGAAATATTGAAAAACATCATTCAGAAAACAACAGACTGATGAATTAAATAAAAAAACAACAATTTGAACAACTAATGCAAAAAGTAAGGCAAGTTAATGAAGCAGCTAATTAGAGAATGCAAATACTGAAGTCAAATATAATAGAGATAAGTGATGATATTAAGATCATAAAAAATAAACTCTTGAAATCAAAGTATAGACATCGATTCCATTCAAAGCCAGGTAAAAGTTGAAATCAGTTCAATTAAAAAATAAGTGCAAAGTGAAGTACCTACAAGATACAATCAGTGCTGTCCAACACAAAGTTGAAAAAGAAATTTAAGAAAGGCTGCAAAGTTTGCTGAGAGGGAAATACCAGAACTTTTGCAATAATCAAGGCTGTAGACCATTTCCACAAATGTCTCTAAGGGCATCATTTCCTAATCCGAACCAAGCATGCCGTTCTCAAATGGATAATGGACATGAAGACACCGGAAGGAAAACTGGCCAGATGAATGGAGAATTTACAACAATACGATTTCAAGGCTGAACACCGTACTGGCCTTCTGCATAATAATGCCGATGGCTTACCAAGAATGCGGATATTGTCTAAAGACAGAAAAGCGAGAGGGTATCTCCATCACACAGTTCAAGACCAAATGGCTGACCCAGACATTGAAGCAATCCTGTCACTCAAAAAGAGAGGGCCATCCAGGCCACGATGGGATAAGGTAGCTAGATACTTGGGCGTCCTGAAATCGTCGTGGGCATAATGGGACTTTCTAAGAGTAGAGAATGGAATGTTAAAGAGAATTTGGGAAAGCAATGACTGTCGAGAAACCAAATCCCAACTGGTAGTTTCCAAAGAAAAAGTTCCTGACCGAAGAACATAATGGGATTACCGGAGGTCATCTGAGCATGAATAAAACCTTGGATAAAAATGGCCAACGGTACTGCTGGGTAAATTACTTCGAAACGTTAGAGCTTGGTATAGAATGTAGCTATGCAATGTGAGCGTCCAACTTGAGACAATTGCGATTGATGTGGCCGGTCCATTTCCCGAGTCTGAGAGGGGGAACAAATACATTCTGGTAGCAATGGATTACTTCAGCAAATTGCCTGAAGTATACGCTGTAGTCAATCAGGAGGCAACCGCTTTGGCGACAGGGCTGGTAGAAAAGTTATTCAGCAGGTTTAGTGTCCCGTTGGACTAACATTCAGACAAAGGGCATACTTTTGAATCCAGAGTATTCCAGGGGGTATGTACGAAGTTGGGAATCAAGAAAACGAGACCTTTTTCATCCACAGTCAGACATCTATCCAACGTCGCGTCGTCAGCAATAAACAGCGTGATGGGGATGAGCATACCCATATTCCTGTTGATCTCTCGCTCAGCAGTACATAACAGCATAGGACTGAACCCAGCCAAGGTACTATTGGAAAAGAAGCTGAGATTACGTTGTGATTTGATTTTTGGCTCACCAGAAAAAACATTATTATTCATGCCCAGATGACCTCCGGTACTCCTAGTATGTACCTCGGCTACGACGGCGGCTACGTTTTATTTGGGACTACGAGCTGGGACTTGGTTTCTCTACCGTCATTGCTTTCCCAAATTTTGTTTCCACCCTCTACTCTTAGCGAATCCCATCGGGCCCACAATCATTTCAGGACGTCCGAGTATCTAGCTATCTCGTCCCATCGTGGTCTGAGTGCCCCTCGCTTCTTAATTGAGATGCTTGGTTCTACTAAGCAAAAAGTTAACAAGGCAAAAGCAACTTTCAATAATGACAGAATTCTCGGTGCACAAAACATTAGTAAAGAATCCTGGAGAATTATAAATGAAATGAAAGGTAAGTCTAAAAATCCTCTCCCTAAGGAAATGTATGATAATTCTGACAACAAATTTATGAATATGGGAGATATATGTAATGCTTTTAATGTACATTTCGTAAACATAGAGGTTTCAGTTCCCAGGTATGAAGAGATTAAACTTTGTGACTTTGCTAAAACGCCATTTTTCTTAACGCCTTCAACACCGGACGAAATTAAATATTTAATTAAAAAAAACACTGTTAAAAAAGCAGCTGGAATAGATGAAATAAATGGTACTGTTTTGAGATCTGTAATGGAAGAAATTTGTGTTCCACTTTCTTATCTAATTAATGAGTCTTTTAAAACAGGAAAATATCCCAAACATTTTAAAAAATCTAAATCTATACCAGTCTACAAAAATAAAGGTCCAGTAGAAAATATTTCAAATTATCGAAACATATGTGCTCAAAGTCAGCTAGCTAAAGTTTTTGAAGCGGCTTACAACATTAGACTGAACACTTTTCTCGAGAATTATAATTTACTAATCCACTGCCAACACGGCTTTCGGGCAAATAAATCCACACATAGTGCATTATCGGAGCTGTGCAATTTTATATATAACTCCTTGAACAATAAAATATTAAATACAACTTGCTTCTTCGATTTATCACGTGCATTTGACTCCATAGACCATTACTTGTTACTAGATAAACTTAATAGAATAAGCGTCAGAGGCTCAGCAAATGAATGGATTCGATCATACATCACAAACCGTGAATAAGCTGTTTAACTAGGCGCAACTAGATCCAATTACAAGACAGTCCATACGGGGGTGCCACAAGGCTCAATATTGGGCCCTGTTCTATTTCTTATATTTATTAATGATGTTTCATTATCATGTCCCACATCTGATCTCAAAATTCTCTATGCTGATGACACAAATTTTGGCATATTTGGGAAAAGTGATTCTGAACTAGTCAGAAATGCTAATGTAGCCACTCGGGAATTTCATGACTATTGTAATTCACATGGTTTAACGGTAAATGTTAAAAAATCACAAATAATGTCATTCCTACCTAAAAACAACACAAATAATTTAAGTTATCTTGTCAGGTTAAATAATGAATCTATTGAGCAGACGAATTTATGTAAGTTCTTAGGAATAATTGTTGATAATAAACTTACTTAGGAAAAACACATTGACTATGTAACAAATAAATTAAGTAAGACCCCTTTCCTAATGCGCCAATTAAAATTTACCGTAAGTTTCAATGTTCTTAAATTAGCATATTTCGGCCTAGCGGAGTCGATTTTGTCATATGGCCTTATATTTTGGGGCTGTTCAGTTCATATTAACAAAGTCTTCTGTACACAAAAAAATATCTTACGATGTATAGCTGGTGTTCCCCCATTAACCAGTTGCAAGCAATTTTTCATTGAGTTTAATATTCTAACGGTCCTCTCATATATATATATATATATATATATATATATATATATATATATATATATATACCTATTAATAATGAATATTAAAAAGCAAGTATCACTTACTACAAATGATCAAATACACAATTATTCAACTCAGCAGCACTGAACTACATCAGCCATTCTCTAGGCTATCAGTTGGACTAAATTCCCATATCTATAGGGGGACTATAAGTTTTAATAAATATACGCGAGCTAGAGGGAATGAGAAAAGTATAGTGAAGTTTGGAAAGGAGCTCTATACATACCTGTCGAGAAAAGCATACTACTCGTATGATGAATTTTTGAAAGATGCTGAGTGACGCGGGTGGTGGTTGTTTTGACCAGGCAAATAAATCATTTGTATTTGTAAGATTTTTTTGTAAATGCAATGATTTTAAATGTTGAATAAAGGAATATTTATTTATTTATTTACGCCTGGGTCAGATATTTGGTCCTGGTTACATTGTTCCGTTGTCCAATCTTTGTTCATGTATACGAACCTGTTGGATGTATAAACCCTCTCGGTGTTCTGTCTTCAGACAATGGCCGCATTCTGCTCGGCTCGGTGTTCAACCTTGAAATCGTATTGGTGTAATTTCTTCATCCACATGGCCAATTGTTCTTCCGGAATCTTCATGTGCAACAGCCATTTAAGGGCGTCATGATCGGTTCTGATTAGGAAATGATGACCAATATTTGTGGAAATGGTCTAAAGCCCTGATTATTGCAAGAATTTCTTTTCTGTTGACACAATAATTCCTTTCCGGTTTCGAGAATCCACGCCTGAAGTACTCCATCACCCTCTCTTCACCATCTTGCACTTGCGATAGGACGACTCCCAAACTTGTGTTGCTGGCGTCGGTGTCTAAGATGAACTTGCCGGACTGGTAAGAAACTCTAGAATTGAGCTGGAACATAGAGCCGCGTTCAGTCGTCTGAATGATGTTGCACAATCCTGATTACAACTAAAAGGTCTCTTTTTAGTGATCTGTCTATGTAAAAGTGCGGCAATGCTAGCAAATACCTCAACAAGTCGCCAATAGTCCGACAGAGCCCCAAAAAGCTTCATAGTTCATGCTTGTTTCTCGGGACCGGCTAATCACAAATAGCTTCTATCTTGTCCTCGCTTGTGCGGATTCCTTACTCAGAACAGACGTGACCCAAAAGCTATAATTTTTTTGACTCTGAGGTTGGCATTCCTAATTCTGGAAACTACTATGTCGAGGTACATACTACATATAACCTCTCAAATGTATCGGGAGCATTACATAACACAAAGGGCATGACCGTGAACTGAAACAGCCCTTTACTGGTGGAGAACAATGTCTTTTCTCTGTCATGATTATATACTCCTACCTGTCAATCTCTGCTCTTTAGGTCTAGTAAATGGGACCCTGCTAGTGTTGTCGGTGTGCCATCGATTTCGGCGAATGGGTAGCTGTCTTTCTTCGTATCAGCGTTCAATTTGCTTTAATTAACGAAAAATTGATTGACTCCATTCTGCTGTCTTCTATCTGTAGCACGACATCTGCCAGGCCTTGTATTGACATGGGTTCGCCAGCGACTGTTCTTACTGGTTGTTGTTGTTAATAGACCGGATTTCATCACCTCTGGACCTGGCAATGGACATGGCGGCGCATGTGTCAAAGGTGATGGTAATGACTTGGTTGCTCCTATCTCGGCAAAATTCCCGGATGGGAACTGTCTGGAGACTGGTAGCGGGTTAGCATTTGCGCCCTTATTCTGACAGGCTAACGATTCCTAGACATTTGTTGGCTCGTTCAGATAACCTTACTGTACAGGCACGCTGAAAGTGTCCTGTGCGTCTACAACGGTAATTTTTCTGGTAACAGTTCTTTGTAACCGTTCCCATACTTTGTTTATTCCGGTCAACTTTGCCTGAAGGGCTGGATTTGGTTCCTCGTGGCTGAAGGAGATTGTTCGTTCCTTCATCTTGGACATGTCTACGACTGCCTCTACCTTCAAATCCCGGAGCAAGGCTTCATTACTCTTTTAATGCCATTAAGTCTTAGATATCTTTGTTCTCCAATATCTCTGATAGCGTCTATAAAACTCTGTGTAGTCCATTGATGTTTAGTTTCCTCCCCTAAACCTATAATCTCTGCAATGAATTCTTATAGACATTCTCCTGATTTTTGTGTTTTCCTACTCAGTTGAACCTGGTATACTTGGCTGCAGGATTGATTGTAGTATCTTTTATCTAGGATTGCAATAACCTTTTCGAAATTACCTTGTTCATCTACAGGCATACTGTTCAAAAAAAAAAGAATTTACAAGGGAGGTACATTTTTCTTGGCTATCCCATCCACTACTACTATTCAGTACGGACACTGCTTCAAATTGCCTTTGTACATAGGCCAACATGAACGACCACCAAATGTGGGTAGTTTGCTAAAGGAATGAACTTACGATGTACTTGTATTTTTTAATTTCTGTTTTCATTTTGTTTTGGATAGCACTGATTTTATCTTGTACTTCACTTTGTACTGTTTTACCTGGCTTTGAATAACACTGATTCTGAAAAATAATGTGGATAGTACAGCATTTTTTAGAGTCATTAAGAATTGAATCGTTGAGGCCGATAGTTGATTAAAATCCATCCTACACTAAATAACAGAGTTGTTAAAAATACATTGTACACCTGACGAAGCCATAATATGGCGAAACACGTCTAGTGTAAAACATTTTTTATATGAAAATTTCTGAACTATTTAGTTTGTTATTTAGTGTAGAAACATTATGTCATCGTTTATCTCTTTTATGCCTGATTCTACCATTTGCATTTTCTGATTAGCTTCTTCATTAACTTACCTGACTATTTGGATTAGTCGTTCAAATTGCTGTTGTCTTTTTAATTCAGTTTGATCTTATTTTTCTTCAAATATTTTAAATTCATTTTGACTTTATTCATTTTGTAGTTGTTTTTCTTCAAATTTAACTCATCAAATACATTTTGTTTTTCAATTTTGAGGTTTTGTTGCTTTTCAGTTATGTAAGTGTCAAGATTTTCTAACTAAATTTTACATTTTTCATCAAAAGATTTTACTAACCTTTTGTTAGAATTCTTCTTGAATTTGTTTCCCTTTTTGTCACGTTTTTTACTAACCTCGCCTATTACTGTCATAGTTCTCGTTGTAGCCATATATCAATTTAAGAAGTTAACTGCACTTAATCCCACTATTTCTGTCACCAAATGCAATACATTCCATGGATTCAATTTGATAAATATTCACACACCCTTTAAACTTCTTGATTTTCTCCAAACTAAAATCTTATTTACTAAACACCGTAACTAATACTATCAGCTGGTGTCCTACATGCTGCTTCTAACTCAAACTACCTCGCTCCAGGCATCCCGGTCTTTTATACGATTCAGTCTTTTGAAGATTTTCCCAGTCGTCTCTGGTCTGCCAGTCTAGATGGTATTCGATTTCAGAATCACATCAACCTTACTTTTTACATTATCGAGTTTTCAAGATAGCCATTTTTGATACTTTTTTATATACATCGGTTTTTATTCCGTTTTCGCAATGTTTTTATCAGAACGATTAATTGCGAATGTTTATATCAATGATGCAAGAGTTTGACTAAATAGCATGAAATTTACTTTTCAAATACTCCCACAGAAAATAACCGCAAAAGTATAATGTGGAAGCGTTCCGTACTGCAGGAATATTAGGTCAGACATTCTATTACATCTGTTAATACTGGATCATATGATATTCTGAAGTTGGTAGACAATGTAACTCGTTCCTCGAAGTTTCCATGGACTTCCATCGTCTTGAAGTGGTTGTATCTGCTATCGTCATCAGGTGAATGAGATAATTCACCTGATGGAAGTCCATGGAAACTTTGAGGAATTGGATCATATATTCCAACCCAACAATTATGTGGGTTCGCAGTACCGTTATGGTAAAAAGTACATTCATTGAGAACGGAGGTTTTCGCGGCCTGAGTCATAGCTGATTCTGTTTTTTCCGGATTTGGACCGCGTCATTTTTTCGAATTAATTTATAAATATACCTAAACCCGGATATAAACAAATTTTTCCGACGTTTCGCCCACACTTGTAAGGGGCTTTTTCAAGGATGAGACAAAAACAAAACAAATGTTACTTACCTTGCGGCGACTCCATTCATTTCATCTTTTCTCACGAACTTCAAAAATTCACTTTTTATTCAACTTGTCACAATGATATACAAATTCAAAATAAGTAATAGGTACAAAGAAATAATAATTGGCCTCCCGCCATTTTCAGGTAAAAGGAAGGGTAGGAGGCCCTTAATGGGATTATTTTATGATTATAATGTCACCTAATAAATCAGTAGCATATTTGCAATATGTTACAGCCATAAAGGACAAAGGAATGACTCCTCGAAGAAAGCATTCAATGTCTCTGACAGGTGAAGTAACCTGAAAATTTTATCGTGACATTCTGTCCTAGGAGTTAAGGGAGAACCGCAATTATACGGAACGGCACCAGATTCGGAACCTCTGTGTTCTAATTTGCACGAAAATCCTAGATGTCGGTCTTACATCTCGCGTCTTCAAATTTAACGAAATATATAAAATACATAAAGAAGTTTTCGAGAGGACATTCAATTATGGGAAGCGCAACTGATGAAGGTTATAATATATATATATTGTCTTGCGTACAAAGGAATGACACCTCGAAGAGAGCATTCAATATCTCTGACAGGTGAAGTAACCTGAAAATTTTATCGTGACATTCTGTCCTAGGAGTTCAGGGCGAACACCAATTACACGGAACGGCTCCAGATTCCGAACCTCTTGTGTGCTAATTCTCTCGAAAATCCTAGATGTCGGTCTTACATCTCGCGTCTTCAAATTTAACGAAATGTATCAAATACATAAAGAAGTGTTCGAGAGGACATTCAATTGTGGGAAGCGCAACTGTTGAAGGTTCCCTAACCAGAAACAATATATGTTATATATAATATATAACATATATTGTCTTGCGTACAAAGGAATGACACCTCGAAGAGAGCATTCAGAATAACAACTTAGGATTTTTAACAAAAGATCACACTATTTAACTACATTAACATAAACATCATTTTTCCTTAGTAAGGTTTCAAACGTTGTATATTATTTTATAACTTCAGTGGAAAAACAGCTATCGATCAAATTCTACCGCGATAACCGCTCAAACATTAATAAAAGTCACATAAATAATAGATTTCGCAGAAACTAACCTAAAGCCCATAAATTAAAATTTCAATGTTGATCTTACACAAAAAGCTACGAAAAACACTTAACACCTAATTGAAGTATCATAATAATTTTAGACTGCAGTAAATTAAGGTTTTACCAACGTACATATCCTTTTAAACATCTGTCTTGCTCAAAGAAGGTATCAAATAAAATAAACTAAAATCCAGAAATGCTATTATTTTTGGAATTACTATTGTGATGGGAATTCATCTGATAATTCGTAGAAGAGGCATTCATCGTCTGGCGCATCGAGGTTGGCGGCTTACCTTGATGGCGTTCTCGGAGAAATCTAGTCTAGTCTCAGCGGCTCTTTGACGTTCTGTATAATTCCCAGCAGAAATATATAAATACGGAGAGCTTAGGAAGCATTTCCTCAATATTCGACTGCCGTATAGTTAAGATAAATTGTAAATAGGTCTTTGAATATAAATGTTGTTAAAGTAGTGGAAATAAATTAGAGTGAGTTGGACAGTGTTTATAAATAAATCCAAGAACCCGATTGTGAAAATAAAAACATTACAATACATTAGGTATGCAGTGTATTCCCAAAATAGCGGATAAGCTAAATAAAACTTACACTAGAAATTGTTAGGAAAAACGTCGGAATCCCTTGATTTTTATTTTTATTTTTATTACGTATGCGAATAGATATGAAGTTATGTTTTTTTTCATTACCCGTTTTTATCTTTCGTTACAGAGCGTTTATTATATAATTTGCCTTCATGGCATGGGCGGATCCAAGGGGGGGGCGATGGGGGCGACCGCCCCCTCCGCGAGAAATCCTAACTCCAAGAGCCTAGAAGAAGGTAACTTCTACGGGTTTAAAACTCATAACGACTATGTTTAGTGTAATAACCCAAGAAATCTAGGTTTTAAATTTTATTCAGGCAAATTTAGTACAGGTTCCGCTCCCCTGAAGCATAAAATCGCCACCCCGGAATCCCGTGTCTGGATAAGCCCCTGGTTCATGGCCTGTCAGGTTTTATCCTTTTAAGAGTTCTGATCTTGCCTTTTGAGTTTTGATTATTTGCAGAATTTGGTTTGCAATTTTATATCTCAACAATTCCTTGGTTTGTTGTGATTAAGCCCGTTATTGAGTTACTTTAATCATTTATGTCATTTATTATTACTCTTTCCATAGTCTATATATTCTTTATATTATCGTTGTTCATTCTTCTCAATGTCTATTTATATACTGTAGCTTAAATTATTCTAAGGTCACCTCACTATACCTCTCTATTGATATTGGAAAAAATCATTGTCTAGTCGTAAGTTTAATACCGTCACTTAAAAATTATTAAATAATATTTTATATTTTGGGGAAATTCTTGTGTAATTTTATATCACAATATGGAACAAATATTACGTTACAGGAACAATAAAATCTCTTCATACTTTCTTTGTATATAATTATTGTCCCACTCACAACTCTCTGGCATGAACTGCTAAATTAGCTTTACCCAATGAACTGTTATATTTAGTATGTCGAAGCTGAAGAACAGTCATAAGTACAAAATTGTAAGAAAAATTATAATATATATATATATATATATATATATATATATATATATATATATATCCGATTAGTTTTATTCCCCATAGTGAACTTCAATTGTTCTGCCCGCCAGAATCATTTCAGATCTAAATCTTTAGGCACACTTTTATTTTTGTATAAATTTAGCTCTGGAATAGTTTTTTCAAAAGAAATTAAACTGTATTATAGTGGCTATTCAATATTAGAATTACTCGCCAATCATTAATCTAAATTCCACTAGAACATTAATTAGTTTATTTTTTTGGTCATCTTTCATCTAATATTTCGATCAAAGGTGTTTTGTTGACCTGATTTTTCTTTCAAAATTCTAGGACATTTTTCTTCCTGATTTGCCCCTCTCTATGAAAATTTTTTTTTCTGATTCCTTGGCTTCGAATAATATTTATATTATTTCTTTATGTAATTTACTATGTTCATCTTCAATTCAGACTTAATACTTAATAATTGTGAAAAAAAATCACACATACACACATATTTGTTGTGACATTGCTGACAATGATAGAACTTATTTATATCAAATACATCAAAACAGGGAATATACGACGCAAAAAAAGAGTCTTAGGCCAAATGCTTTTAAACTACACCGGTTGCCCAAACGACTGTCTATACTAGTAAACGTCGTTCCCCGGTGAAGCAATTCCCAAAAACAACACATTTGATTGTGTTTCTATTTTCAGACAATTTAAATGTTTTAAATACATCCCCTAAATTAAAAAAAAAGTTATTTTAAATATTCACAGTTAAGACTTTCACTTGATGGAATATCCTACAATAAATTTACCAAAATCGACCAAATAGTTTATTGGGTAAAATATTAACAAATTATAGTAAATTTAGATAACACAACCCAAGGTTTGATTTATAACGCTAGTAGGTACTGGAAAATTCCATTAAAAATAAGTGTACCAAGAACATTTTATGAGAAATATCACCAAATTTTACAATAATTAAACTCAATTGAGAGTCCTAGTTAAATTCATATTATTTTGCTATTCAATAAAGTAAAAATATTAATTTAATTTTAGATTTCATTTACTGGAACAATAGTATAAAAAAATCTTAAGTTTCTGAAATTTGTTTATATGGATGTTTGGTATTATAATAAATTTATAGCTACATAATACGAATCTGCCATTATTTAACTTAAATAAAGCGTTCGTCTCTATCATCTTAGGGAAAACGGCTAATTCATAGATTTAAACGATCAACAACAGCAGCAAAGGAGAACAGTGAAAAAGTTGAATTTCAGCTCAAAAAATTTGCCCAAAGTTATCTTAATAGATTATATATACCATGTGTCACAGATAAAAGTAACTTCATGTGGATTTCCGAAATGGTAAGAGATACAGGGTTGCTTAAATAAGAAAAAAGGTGCACTATTCCAAGTCCAATCAAGTGGTGTGATAAAACTAAAATTATCTACAGGAGTTTTTAAAATATCGAGAAAAAACAAAATGGGTGGTTTTAGAAAAATTGCAAAATATTCTAAATCTGGTAAATAAATTCAATAAATTTAATTATTATTTTTCTATTGACGACTACGGGCATCGATTGACGTTTACAAAGTTCTTCTAGATTTTTTGAAACCATAGCCAACTTTGTTATTTATGGCCGCTATATTAGATTTATACGTCATAGAATAGCACATAAAAAGAGTTTTTCAAGTATATATAACAAGCCTTCTATGGATGACAGAAAATGTAAATAAAAAAAACAATTTTTCATTTAGTTGGCTTTGAAACAAAATGCAGTAATTGTTTTTTTAATTTCCCTAAACAAATAAAAGTATTGTTTTATTTAATATATTACAGTCAAAAACTAAAACATTACATATTTGTGATTTAACTCGAAACAAAAAATTAAAATAAAAACCGATCACAAAGTCTTCACTAAATCAAATTAAGTTGAATGTTGGAAAATTCCACTATTATTATTAACGCATTTTTCTTATTAACCGATCGCTGTGTTAACTATCAATGTTTTTTTATGTTTTCAATAAAGTTCTTCACAATTTTGCGTATATTTTCAAAAGAAGAATTTTCTTATTTTAATTTTTATAAATAATAATAATAACAACCTTCATTTGTATTTTTGATGGTTAACATACCAGAATAGTAAATCTGTATATTTAATATTGTAAATTGTTTTGCCTTTCAAAGTATAAGCGCTTCAATTTTTAACTGTAATATCAATTCCATGTAAGACACTGAGCTCTGTACAAGTACACGGTTGCCAAGCGTTCCAATGCACCACTATAATTTAATTGTAGTAACCTCGATACGTGATTTAAATGTTAAAATATTTATGACTGTTATCTTTTATGCTATTCAATTAAATTCGTACATTATAATGAGGCAGTTGTTTGCTACATGTCTCTTCCTAAGGAACGTGAGGGTTGTCAGGAGTAGAGGGTGGTTTTAACCAAAAACCAGTATAAACCTTCTTGTAGTCTTTGACGAGTAAAAAATTATAGCGGTGGAATTAGGTCGATAGCTTTTTTCCTGTTCGTTAAGATAGTGGGGTAGGTGGTACAGGGGTAGGTTTCGAAGTAAAAAATTGTTATGGCGGTAAAAAATTAGTCATAAAGTACTAAAAAATTATGATATACTTTATTTTTGATTCCGTTATAAAGTACCCACTAGATTAATGAAACTAAATTGTAAGGGTCGGGAGAGGTAGGAAGTGGTTTTTGCGATAACCACTATAAACCTTCTTCTAGTACTTGACGAGTAAAAAATTATGGCGGTGGAATTAGGTCGATAGCTGTTTTCCTCTTGAAGTTATAAAATATTCTGCTGGCTTAAACATTAGGGTATTGGGGTAGGTGGTATAGGGGTAGGTTTAGAGGTAAAATATTTTTATGGCCTAAAAAATTAGTCAAAAAGTAGTAAAAAATTATGATATACTTTATTTTTGATTCCGTTATAAAGTACCCACTAGATTAACGAAACAAAATTTTACGGGGGTGACGGGTAGGGGGTGTTTTTTGAGATAACCACTATAAACTTTCTTCTAGTACTTGACGAGTAAAAAATTATGGCGGTGGAATGAGGTCGATAGCTGTTTTACTCTTAAAGTTATAAAATATTCCGCTAACTTAAACGTTAAGCTAGCGGGGATGGTATAACGGGAGAGGGTCTCAGAGTAAAATTTTTTTAGGCGGTAAAAAATTAATAAAAAATTACGGTAAAGGTTATTTTGGATTCCGCTATAGTGTCCCCGCTAGCTTAACGGACCTCTGGAGCTAAGTGGTATTAAAAAGTAGGTACAATGAAACCCTACAACTAGTCCGTCTGGCACCTCAAGACCGGCGGCTACCACTATAAAAGACCTCGAATCTTATATATTATAAAAAGCCAACCAGGAGACTAACTGTAGGAGGAACACCCATCAACTGGCAGGAAAACGTAAAGTACCTAGGGATCCACATCGACAGGAAGCTAACATGGGGGAAACACATAGAGGAAACAGCGAAGAGAGCCAAACAGCGCATCAGCATGATAAACGCATTAATAGGACGTAGGAGCAGGCTACACCTGAGGATAAAGAAGACGATCTACGAAGCAGCAGTAAAACCATTGATGATGTACGGAGCAAGCATATGGGGACAAGCAGCGGACACACACACCAAGAAATTAGAAAAGATTCAGCACAACGCCCTGAGAAGACTGACGGACGCACCATGGTACATGAGAAACGAGCAGCTAAGAAGAGATCTAGGGATACGCACTATAAAAGGGGAAATAATAAGGAGGACTAAGAAGGAGATAGCAAGAATGGAAAACCACAGGAACCTACTACTACGAGAGGCCACAAACTACGACGAAAGCAAGAAACACAGGACGAAGAGACCCAGGATGGCGCTACTGCAGACAGAAGAGGAAGTAACAGGTAACTTGAACATCTTAGGGAATGAAATATCTTAGTGAATAAAATATCTTAAGGAATAGCGTAGGGAAAATATTGTAACAGCGTACGGAAAAGTATATGAAACATGGCAAACAAATTAGGGAAATAAGTATAAAAATATGGACTAGGAGTAAGAAATTTGTAAAAATTTAAGTCTGACAATAAAGACATGAAACAGAAACAGATATTATAAATAAATACAGGAAGCCGATGAAAGGATTCAGTTCAGTATTCGTTGCCGTCTAGCCGTCTAGTAAACAACAGGTGTTCAAGAAAATTTGTATATAGTTGTGTGAATATAAAATTAGTGGAAATAAATTATAATAAGTTCGACTGAGTGCTTAAATAAATCCAAGAACCCAGAGTATGAAATAAAAACATTACAATATGGAAGCCAAGAGTGAGAGCACTCTTGTTTGAGAAAGGTTTGAGCAATGCTGATATAAAATAAACATATTTATTGAATTCCTATCACAGATGCAGGTGTTAGAAAATATCACAGAGAAAACTGATTCCAAGCCAACCCGAGTGGTATGTTTTCGCTACAGACGAACTTGACATTTTAAAAGAGATTGTGGAGTTGGGTTGGAGTTGCCACAAAGATCACCATCCAGAGAGAGGCAAGCTTATTAGTCACCAAATGTGGGCGAATGCCTACTAACCACCTACCAGCACCAAGACAGTATCTTTCAAAGAATTTTGTCATTCATCAAAACATATTTATAAAATTCAATTACATTAAGGGGAAAAGTGGGGAAATGTTGGTGAAAAAAGTATTATTTTTTCAGAACCTAAAATAATAGAGCAATGAGAATTAACAGGTTGTTTCCTTTCTTTAAGTAAAGTAGTACGTATTTCGTCAATTTGTGAAATGGAGATATTATATATAAGGGGTAACTATTGTTATACGGAGAATTCAACTTCTTCAAAATAGAAAGTAATACGGATTTAAATCTTGATATATTCAATCTTTTAAAATATATAGAAGAGAGTTTTATCATTTTTCCAAATTTGAAACATTAAGTGGGGGAAAGTGTGTGTCACTATTGTTTTGAGGATAATTCAATATATACCATATAGAAAATATTATTGGTGTAAACATATATATATATACATATATATATGTTATATAAGTTTATAACACGAACTTTGTGTGAACTTGTGTAGCAACTATATTTCGTCGTTCCCAGCTGAGTCAGCGACACGTGGAGTATCACGTTACAGTACCACCGAGCATCCGTGAGAATCGCCGTGTCGACAGTGCTGATTCATCATTATAAATGTTATAAATTATAGAATTTCACTTAGTCTTCATTCATTATTACTCTGTCTGTAGTTAGTTTATATTGTTATTTTTCATTTTATATTTCAAACGTTATATTTTTTGTACAAGTTAAATAAATCTTTTTTAAAAACTCAATTTTGAAAAGTGTGATATAACAAATTGGCGCAGTCAGTAGGATCCGTCAACGTTACTAGAACACGAGCTTACTTCTAACTGGTAGCGGCGGATTCCTATCCCTCAACGGAGCAAAGAACCTGGAAGAAGTCCCAACTGCGATAAAAAGGAGAACACGGATCTTCCAATGTTCCTGTTGATGTGAGTAGTAGTGAATCGTCTAACGTTTAAGGTTTTAAAGAATTTATTTGATTGATTTATTTGATTATTTGATATTTGATTTTATTTGATTATTTGAATTGAAATATTTATTTGATATATTTTGATTTACTTTTATATATTTATTTTATTATTTCATTTTTATCTACCGTTCTATTATCCAAAATATCGTTTATACCCCATTTACATACATTTGCTTACTAATTTTTACACTATATTTTATTTGAAACCCATTTTACAATCCCTCGTTTATTTTATTTTTATTATTTTTCAACTTGTGTATACTTTTAATTCTAACACATCGAAATGGCACAAGCAACAAATAATGTAGTTTCTGATGAAACCGAGAAGTACCGGTTATCGGAAATATTTTCTATCATTCCGGAATTTGAAGGCGACCAGATCTCCTTGGCCACCTTCATACACGCATGTAATTGTGCGTACAATATGTCGACTGCAGAGCAAAAATATCTGCTAGTCATTCATATTAAAAATAAACTTAGAGGCAAAGCGGCTCAGTTGGTCAACTCGAGAAACCCCGCTTCATATTTAGAAATTAAACAGCTTTTGACACTACATTTCGGAGATTCACGCGATCTGTCTTCTTTGATCCACGATCTCCAGCGCCTCAAACAACTTTCTAATGAGTCCCCTCTAACGTTCTATAATAGACTCCAAGTTTTGAGTGCGAAAATGCACTCATGCATTCAAAAAGCGTCTGGACTAAGTAACGAACAAAAAGACGCTCAGACAACCCTTGTAGATACGATGGTTCTAAATACACTTCTTACCGGACTAGAACCACGTCTAGGCCAAATAATTCGTGCCAGCAATCCCAAAGATCTTCTGGAGGCACACTCTCGAATCAGACGAGAACTTCAGTTGTCATATTTTGAAGAGCAAAAAATTCACAAATCTGCTCCTCCTAAACCCACATTTCAGGTCCGAAAACCCATTCAACCACCGAAATGTTTAAATTGTGGTAGATTAGGCCACATTGCAGTAGATTGTCGGTTGCGACAGCAAAATAACCCTCAATCTTACAACCAAAATTTTAGACCTAATTTTATAGGGCCAAATCAAACTTCGAGGCCAAATCCACCCCCAAATAATCCCAACCATCAAGGTCCACCATTTCGACCGACAAATTTCCAAAGACCCCCGTTTAAACCAAATCAATTCCGACCGTCTGTAATACAGACAAACCCTCACTATCGTCCCGAAAGGACGCATCATTTCAATGAACACCTGAATACTGATTATCAAGAATATTCAGTAAGCGACTACGGCTATAATACTGAAAATAGCTCATACATTTATGACGATTTCAGTCAAAATCCTGTCGATTATGAAATTGAACAAACTTCAGAAGATAATTTCGTTACACCTTTGAACAGTCACGAATACCAGGATTTTCTAGCTCTCCCGAGCCTAGATCAACCCCCCGATTCGACAACTACCATTTCCGAAGTCCAAACCCAAATCCAGAATTTGAATCTGGAAGATTTCAACCCAAATGCGAATTTCCCGGAACAAGCATTTCTCTAAGTCCTCTTTTAACGGTAAACTCTAAAAATCTTTATTACATTCACGATGCTTCCGAAAAATTTAAACTTCTCATCGATACCGGAGCTGGTATCTCCATTTTTAAAGAAAACACCGTTAAGAATTTCCGTCAAAGATTTCCCGAAAAAGTGACAATCCAAGGTATTACGCACGAGAAAATCCCTATTTCTGAATCAACTCTTATTCCATTTGCCATAGGTAACCCTCATAAAGTTTTTATCTACAATCTAGATATTGAGTTTGATGGAATATTAGGTCTTGATTTTCTTGAGCATTACGAATGTATTGTTGACTTGAAATCAAAACAGTTAATTACGAACTTCAAAACGATTCCCTTGCATAAAGTGCCCGATCACAATCAGTCTAACACTCAACCGACAGACATCCCCAATACTAAAATGCCAACCTGTACTTATAACAATCAAATAACTATTCCAGCAAGAACCGAACAAATTTTCAAACTAAATTGCGACCTTTTTAATACTGACGCAATTTTACCGACACAAGTAATTGACAAAGTGCGACTTCCCAACGCAGTTGTACGCGTTAATTCAAAGGGAGAATTTCTGACCTCAATAATAAACGCGAACGCGATGCCTAAAACTGTTAATTTTTCCGATCTTCACTTAGAACCCCTTGACCATTCACACCCTCTCCTAAATTTAAATACACAAGAATACACAGACTCTCTAAACTTGGACAGAAACTTAACTATCAGGGAACAAATTCGTACAGAACACCTTAATGACGAAGAGCGAGAACTTATCACGAACCTCTGTTTAGAATTCGAAGATATTTTCTATCTCGAAGGCGATGTTTTATCTTTTACGAACGCAGTAAAACATTCAATTGACACCAATAATGCCAAGCCCGTTTTCACAAAATCTTACAGATATCCTCAAGTCCATAAGGAGGAAGTGAAAACTCAAATTGCCAAAATGCTTGATCAAGGCATAATCAGGCACTCTTCTTCTCCTTGGTCCTCCCCCGTATGGGTGGTCCCCAAGAAACTCGATGCTTCTGGCAAGCAAAAGTGGCGAGTTGTTATCGACTATAGGAAGTTAAACGAACTAACTGTAGACGATAAATATCCTCTGCCCAACATTTCTGATCTCCTCGATCAACTTGGTAAGTGTCAATACTTTTCGACACTGGATCTCGCTTCCGGGTTCCACCAGTTGGAAATCCTTGAGGAAGACATTCCCAAGACCGGTTTCTCTGTTGACAATGGCCATTACGAATTCGTTCGTATGCCATTTGGTTTGAAAAATGCACCTTCTACTTTTCAGAGGGTCATGGACAACATTCTTCTGGGCATCCAGAATGAACGTTGCCTTGTTTACATGGATGACATTATCGTTTACTCACCAACCATCCATGAGCATATGTCCCGTTTGACAGAAGTCTTTAAGCGTCTTAGACAGTCAAACTTGAAAATTCAACCTGACAAGTGTGAGTTTCTCCGTAAGGAAGTTGCTTACCTAGGTCATCTGATCACCCAAGAAGGAGTAAAACCAAACCCTTCAAAGGTTGAATGCATTCAGAATTTCCCTCAACCCCAAACTCCTAAAGATGTTAAATCTTTTCTTGGTCTCGCCGGTTATTACCGACGTTTTATTCCCAATTTCGCCAAGATCTCAAAGCCCCTAACGAAACTCCTGCAGAAAGACGTCAAATTCATCTTCGACGCAGATTGCAAGTCTTCCTTCAACGAACTGAAGCAAGCCCTTGTATCTGACCCTATCTTGATCTACCCAAATTTCGAAGAACCATTCCTGCTCACTACTGATGCTAGTGCTTTTGCAATTGGAGCGGTTCTCTCACAAGGCCCCGTAGGAAAAGATCTTCCTATAGCATATGCTTCCCGTACACTCTGCGGTGCAGAAACTCGATATTCCACTATCGAACGGGAACTGCTAGCCATTGTTTGGGCGGTCAAGCACTACAGACCGTATCTTTTTGGGAGAAAGTTTACACTCCTGTGTGATCACCGTCCGCTTACTTGGCTGTTTTCGATCAAAGACCCTGGCAGTCGTCTAGCCAGATGGCGCCTCAAACTAGAGGAGTATAACTATAAAATCGAATACAAGCCTGGCAAGGTAAACTTGAACGCAGACGCTCTTTCCCGTATCAAAATTAATCACTTCAAACAATGCACCGACTTTCTTTCAAAGATAAAAATTTTCGCAAATAACGAAACCGACCCAAAACAACCCGATTCAGGTACTAGTCACGATAACTCCGACGACTCCGACAACGAACAAGAACGCGATGATCATGACGAACGCATGACAACAGAATTTAATCGATTTGTTCAATTGTATAAAACCGAGTCGATAATCGACTATTCAAAAATAGAAATTTCTAACGCCCAACTTCTAGACAAATCTCACAAACGAATAGTCACTTTCTTCTGGCAAAATAAACTCAATGACTTGCATGACAAAATCATCGAAGATATTTTCGAAGAAGACCCAAACTTCACTACTGACACTCTAAACGTTCTAGCCAGCAAAACTGTAAGGCATAGAAAATATTTAATTGTCCCTTTACCCTTTGATCCTGGAACAGTTGTTGCACATCTATTCAACATTCTCTATAACAACCAAGACCAGTTCGAGGAATCCGAAACTTTTTGTATTGAAAACAACGTAGAACTACCGATTCTTGAAACACTATCCTTTATACTTGCAGACAAAGACGTAAAACTAAAAATTTGTCAAAATATTGTGATAACTCCTTCACAAGACGAAATTCCCGTTATACTGCAACAGTACCACTGCGGCAAAAATAACCTTCACCGTGGAATTAACGAGACCATCCGACGCATTAAAGAAAAGTATAATTGGACTGGACTAATCAAAAGTGTAGAGCAATTTATTAAGTCCTGCGAAACTTGCCAAAAGGTAAAGTTCTGTAGAAAAAACTTAAGTGCTCCTTTTGTCATAACCGAAACACCAAAAACACCCTTCGAACGTATCAACATTGATATTTTCGAATATCCAACGAGAAACTACGCACTGACTATTAGGGATGAACTCACCAAATTTACTCAAGCTTACCCTATTGGTGACAAAACAGCTAAAACAGTCGTAAACACCCTCTTAATATTCTTCCAACATTACGGTACACCTCTTCGCATCCATTGTGATTATGGACGTGAATTTGATAACACTCTCATAAGGGACCTGTGCGAACTATATGACATAAAACTATCCTTTTCAAGTGTCCACCATCCCGAATCAAATGGTTCTATCGAAAGGTTTCACGCGACTTTAGCGGAAATGATAAGGGCAAATACAGCTGAACATCCGGATGAACATCCATTCAACGTCCTCCCCTACGCAGTTATCTGCTACAACAATACTAAAAACAAGACTACCGGTTTCACGCCGTATGAACTTATCTTTGGGCATACTTCTAGTAGACCCCCCGAAACAATATACGATCAGGAAAAACTCATTTCCAAATATGTTAGGGACCTTAACAACAGAATGAACTACTATTATAGACTTGCCCGCGCAAAAACCGACCAACAAAAACAAAAATCTAAAGTTAGATTTGACAAACATGTTTCGACTAACCAACCAGAATACAAAGTAGGCGACAAAGTTTACGTGAAAGAATCTCAGATTAAAAACAAATCCGAAAACAAATTCAATGGACCGTTTGAAATCACCGCGATAAGAAAAAACTCTGCCACCGTTATAAACTTACAGACTAACCAAATCAGTAAAATTAACTTTGACAGACTAAAACCATATTTTGAATGAATCCCTTCTTTTCAGATTCTGTGGACTGTTTTCAGTCGTGAACCTCCAACAATACTCTCTTACTCCCGTTAACAATACAATAGGAGTTTTCTTCCACGAAGAAGGCACACTTAAAATTTCAAACGACAAATGGACACTTCTTGTCTTCAAAGACCTCAACCCTTTCAGAGATGCTATTTCAACTAATGACGCTATACTAAATCGAATTCTAGAAACTATTAATGAAAACACAACTAACACAAAATCATTTAAACCAAAAGTACAGACACACGTGAGCCTCTTGAAACAAATTTCAAAATCCGTTAACTCCAAATATACCGACATTTTCGCTGACACTCAAACTTATCCTACCAACAGAAGAAAACGCGGACTTATTAACGGACTGGGCTCAGTTTGGAAAGCCATTTCAGGAAACTTAGATGCGGCAGATGGTGAATACATAAATGATTGTATAACCAAAATCACTAAAGACCAACACCAAACTCAAGAATTAGTAAAAAAACAAATATCCGTAACTACTTCAGTCATTACAAGCCTTAACAACACCTTACAAAAACTTCAATCGGAAGAGAAACTATTCTCAGATAATATCGAAAAAATAAGACAGTCACTTCTATACATTTCGAACGATCTTGACTTTCATGAATTCCAAATCAATATCCTAGATCTGTGTGAAAGCCTAATGGAGAGCTATATATTTATCGAAAACACTCTAAACGATGTTTTAACTGCAGTCTCTTTCGCCCGCTTAAAAATTTTACATAGTTCGATTATAAGCCCAATAGATTTGGTCGATTCCCTTCAAAAAATTTCTCAGTCACTCCATGAAAATAATTTACCACTTCCTATTTACAGTTCAAATGTTGCTCAATACATCGATTTGATAGAATTGGAAGCATTTCAAATCAACACTAAAATCATTTTTGTTCTCAAAATTCCTTTAGTTGATCCTGAGATTTACACTCTTTATCACCTTTATCCTATCCCAATTTTGGATGATCGAACAGGGTTTCATCACATACTTTCAATAAAAACGAAATTTATCGCGAGAGATGACGATTCGTTATTATATACATCCTTCGAAGACCTGAGTGACTGCAAGCCATTAAACACACAGCATAAAATTTGTTCCAAGTCAATTCCACATCCAATAGACAAAGATGCCATCTGCGAAGCACAACTTCTCAGACAACCAACCACACTTCCCGCAACCTGCAAAACTTCGATATTATATGCAGAAGATTATAATATCCAAGAGATCAACATAAACCTCTGGTTGATCTCCATCTCCAGACCTTTGCCCATCACCATCAAATGCAAGGGAGAAGATGTTGTCACAATAACCGTATCGACAAATTCACTAATGGAAATTCAACCCCACTGCAACGCCTTTATCGGCAACACCAGGGTCCACGCGAGACGGACCACCAAAAATAGCATCACACTCAAATATCATCCAGTAAATATCCCCTACAACTGCTGCGACGACATGCCTACCGTCAGTCAACTTCCCAGTATCGAACCCCTAAAACTACAGGAACTAGATGTCCGAGACCTTAACATTGCCAATCACAAACTCAGCCAGTACTCGAGAGAATTGGATCAACTGATGAACCAACCATTCCTGGAAAAGCACACCTCCTTGTTCACAATTAGTGCAATCATGTTAGCAATAATTGTTGTTCTCCTGCTCACCGCCACAGCAATCCGGAAAAAGTTGAGTAAGTTCACTAAACCTGACCCTACTAGCGAACCAGCATCACTACCATGTCCAGCAAACAGTAACTCCAGAGGAAAGCTTCACAGCCTACTACGCCCTACCGAAGACATAGAACTTCAGAACTTCCCTTAAAAGTTGATGATACAGCATCAACTTTTTCAAATGGATGGAAGTTGTTATATAAGTTTATAACACGAACTTTGTGTGAACTTGTGTAGCAACTATATTTCGTCGTTCCCAGCTGAGTCAGCGACACGTGAAGTATCACGTTACAGTACCACCGAGCATCCGTGAGAATCGCCGTGTCGACAGTGCTGATTCATCATTATAAATGTTATAAATTATAGAATTTCACTTAGTCTTCATTCATTATTACTCTGTCTGTAGTTAGTTTATATTGTTATTTTTCATTTTATATTTCAAACGTTATATTTTTTGTACAAGTTAAATAAATCTTTTTTAAAAACTCAATTTTGAAAAGTGTGATATAACATATATATATATATATATATATATATATATATATATATATATATATATATTATATTCACTTTGATTCAATTCACTTTTTAAAAAAAATTATTTATTTAGAAACATACAAAATTAAAATTGAACAATTAAAATAGTTAAAGTACTTGAATAACTTAATGCTATAAATGATATTATTTGAATGACAACACGAGAACGTTTCCAGTTGCTTTTATAACATTGCCAAAAGTGCTGATGCAAGTCAGCGTTTTTACTGGTTAAACGGACTCGTGTAGGTTTCCGGGAAGTTGTTTGCATATAATTCAAGATGTAATTTGATATCCCTGAGAAATCACGTACGCTTTAAATTCCGTTGACTTCTCGACTGTGTGAACTAAGTGCTGATATATTTTGCATATAACAACTCCCCTTACATATCAAAAGTTGATGCTATAACATCAACTTTTAGGAACAGAACATAAAATAATATAAAATGATGTTTGAATGGTATGAATAATAAGTAATAAGTGTATAAAATATGAATAAAATAAAGTAATAGGTAAAAATCAAATTGATATTTGTAAAATAAAATCAAAATATGTTAAAATAAATGAGCAATAAAATAATACGAGTAATAATTAAATGCTTAACCTAAACATATCAAAATAAAATATAAAGTAAAAGGAAATGTAAATAAAAATAATGTGTAAAAAAATAAAAAGGTTAATGATATAAATCAATATTAAAAATGGTGTTTTTAGAGAACATAAAGTGTATACCTAAACTTGCGTCTCTAAGCTTTGTTCTGTTTTCAAAACAGGCCTAAGCTTGGGGAAGAATTTGAGTCTTGGCTGAGGCACTGAAGTCTGGTCAGGATTGCAGTCCTTTGGAGGTTTTACCATCCTCTTTTTGACAGCTTGGAAGGTGATGAGTGCTGCTATGATCATGAGAGCAGCTATGGTTGTATAGGTAAACCAAGAGATATTTTTGGTTACAAACGGCTGGTTTATGAGACCATCGAGGTCTCTGGAATATTGTTCCAATTTGTGATTTGCTACGTCTAATTCTTCTACGTTAAGCGTGTTCAGCTTCAGGGGCTGAAGTTCAGGAATTATAATTTTTTCTGGCACTGCGTCGCAACAGTTGAACGGCACTGTTACTGGTTGGAAGGTTTCTAGAACATCGGTTTGTTTACCAGATTCGGCTTGAACTTTTGTAATTCCTATAAACGCACTACACTCTGATTGAAGAGTCAATATGGAGTTGAGGGAGATTGTAAGAGTTTTTGGGTTTGTTTGAGCGCAATTCACTGTAACACTTATGGGTTCAGAAGTAATTATGAGCCATGTATTGGGTTCTAGTTTTTGAACGTTGTATCCTTGAGTGAATATTAGTGAGCTTTTACAGTTGTCGGGTACCTTCTGGACATTCTTTAGAAGTTGAGCTTCACATAACGCGTTTGTGTCAATAGGGTATGCGTAAAGTTCAGAACACAGTTTCTTACTAGTGGATAACGGTTTACACGCACTTAAGTCTTTGATCGGAAAAAACATTAAAGAATCATCATTCTTTGCAAGATATTTTTGAGTGAAGGATAGCATATGATGTAAACCTGTTCTTTCATCGTATATAGGGATAGGATATAAATGAAAGACTGTGTAAGGATGTTGTTCGACTAAAGGGATTCTTAACACAAATATAAGATCGGTATATGTTTGAAATGCCTCTAGTTCAATAATTTCCAGATATTGTGCGATGCTCGAGTACTTTACAGCCAATGGAAGGTTACTTTTGACTAAATTTTGCGATATTTCCTGTAATGAGGTAATAAGATGTTCTGGTGTTAAAATTGAAGAGTGAATTATTTTCAGACGCGCGAATGTGATAGAATTTAAAACATCATTTAAATTATCTTCTAAGTAGAGATAATTCTCCATAAGTTTTTCACACATTTCAAGTAGTGCGAGTTTTGATTCGACGTAGGCGACCTTATCATTAATTTTTCCGATAGTGTTTTCCAGCTTTATCATGTTATCGTTAAATAGTTTCTCGTCAATTCTAAGATTTTGGATAGTTTCGTTGAAGTTTTTAATTACGGATGTGGTGACACTTATTTGGTTTTTCTGTAAGTTCTCAATTTGAAGTTGGCCTTGATTTAAGCGGTTTATGCTTTCGGTAAAGTATTTTCCGTCGGCGGCGTCTAAATTGCCGGTGATTGCCTTAAAAAGGGTACCTGCCCCATCAAGTATACCTCGTTTGTGTCTTTTAGTGTCCATGTGAATGTCAGTAAATTTCTGTTTGATTGAGTTAGAAATTTGATTGAAAAGGTTAATGTGGGTTTGTACGTCTGCGCGAAAGTAGTTCATAGCAAAAGAATTGAAGTTAATAGTTTTTACAAGAGTTTGTAATATTCTGTTATTTGTTGTAAATACTTGTTCTAGTGTAGAAATGTTTCTGTGTACTAAAAGTGTCCATTTATCATTGGATACAGTTATTTCTGCTTCGTTATGGAAGTAGATACCTAAAGTATTGTTTATTGGTTGTATTTGAAATTGGGGTACTGCTGACCCGAACAGCAGGCAAAACCTGAAACAGAAATTAACTTTCTGAGAATGGTTTCATTCGGTCGAAATTTACTTTTGATTTTTGGTTAGTTTTAGGGTTTAGTACTGTTGCGGAGTTTCTATGAATCTCCAGGATTTCGAAAGGACCATTGAATTTATTTTGGAGTTTGTCCTTGATCTGGGATTCTTTAATATAGACTTTATCGCCTATTTGATAGTTAGGGAGATTTTCAGAAACGTGTTCATCAAATCTGACTTTCGCTTTATGCTTTTGGATTTCCGTTCTTTCGCGAGCAATTTTATAATAGTGAGAGATACGATTATTGAGATCTCTGATGTACTTAGTTATCAGGGCTTGTTGGTTGTAGAGAGTTTCTGGAGTCCTACTCGAAGTATGTCCATAAACAAGTTCGTAAGGGGTGAATCCATGAGTTTTGTTTACAGAATTATTATATGCAATGATTGCATAAGGGAGGATGTTAAAAGGGTGTTCGTCAGGATTTTCTAGTTTATGGATTCTAATCATCTCTAATAAGGTCGAGTGGAATCGTTCTAATGAACCGTTTGACTGGGGATGTCCCACACTAGAATAAGATAGTTTGATGTCAAATAGTTTACACAAATCTCTCATTAGTGTGTTGTCGAATTCCCTGCCATAATCACAATGTATCCGTAATGGAGTACCGAAGTGTTGGAAATAGAGTAGTAAGGTACTAACAACGGTTTTTGCGGATCGATGTTGACGCGTTCAAAGGGTGTCCGTGTGGTTTCAGTAATGACAAGTGGGCTGTCGAGATTTTTCCGGTAAACTTTTGCTCTCTGGCAAGATTGACAGTTTTTGATAAAATTGTTAACGTCCTTAGTCAGTCCTTGCCAATTGTATTTTTCTTTTATTCTGCGGATAGTTTCATTGATACCTCGGTGTATATTATTTTTGCCGTTATGGAATTGGTCGAGGATGATGGGTATTTGGTCTTTCTCAACCGTTTGGACGATATTTTGGCAAATTTTCCATTTGATATCGATTTCGGAAAAGATAAACGAAAGCATTTCCAAAATGGGCAGTTCAATGTTATTCTCAACACAGAATACTTCATTTTCAGTAAACACATCTCTACTATTATACAGAGATGCGAAAAGAATCTCGTTGACTATTTCTGTGTCAGAAGGGAGAGGGACGATGTAATAGCGTCTTTTTCTGACACTTTTGCTTGCAAAGACATTTACTCTAGGGGTATGGAAATCAGCATTTTCCTCAAAAATGTCTTCGATGATGTCATGGTGAAAATTTTTCATGAGCGAGCCTTGGGGAAATACTAGGATGTTTTTGTTTCCTCGGTCTAAGAGTTGGCAATTAGAAAATTGAATTTTGTCGTAATCTATGAGAGAGACGGTTTGATATCGCTCGACAAGTTTTAAATTCTTCGGAGATTTGTTGGAGATTAATGGGACTTCTCGTCTGGGGTTCTTGTGAGTCATCGTCAGTTTCGTTTGTTGGGAGTACTGTAAATGGTGTTAGATGATTGTTTGCTTGAAATGATATGTATTCATTAAAGTTGTTAACTTTAATGCGAGAGAGCGCGTCGGCGTTTTTATTTACTTTGCCGGGTTTGTAAATTATTTGATAGTCGTACTCCTCGAGCTTAAGGCGCCATCTTGCAAGTCTACTTCCAGGATCCTTTATAGAAAACAGCCAAGTTAACGGGCGGTGATCGGTCAGAAGTAAAAACTTACGACCAAAAATTATCGGACGAAAGTGCTTAACCGCCCACACTATTGCAAGGAGTTCTCGTTCTATGGTTGAATACTTAGTTTCAGCACTGCAGAGAGTTCTGGAGGCATAGGCTACGGGTAAATCTTTACCTACGGGGCCTTGAGAGAGCACTGCGCCGATAGCAAATGAACTGGCGTCGGTTGTAAGAATAAATGGCTCTTCAAAATTAGGGTATATGAGTATGGGAGTAGAAGTAAGGGCTCTTTTTAATTCGTCAAAAGATTTGACACATTCTGAATCAAACTGGAAAGGTGTGTCTTTTTGAAGTAATCTTGTCAAAGGTTTAGAAATCTTGGCGAAATTGGGGATGAATCGCCTGTAATAACCAGCTAACCCTAAGAAGGACTTGATATCTTTTGAGTTTTTTGGTTGGGGAAAATTTAAGATACAATCTACCTTTGAGGGGTTAGGCTTCACGCCTTCGGGAGTTATAAGGTGGCCAAGATACGCGACCTCTTTGCGAAGAAACTCGCATTTGTCGGGTTGGATTTTTAGATTGGCTTTTCGCAATCGTTTGAAAACTTCAGAAAGTCGGGCTGTGTGCTCATGTATAGTCGGAGAATAAACGATAATGTCGTCCATATAGACTAAACATCTCTCGTTTTGAACACCTAAAAGAATATTATCCATTACCCTTTGGAAGGTGGATGGAGCGTTTTTAAGACCGAAGGGCATTCTAACAAATTCGAAATGGCCATTATCAACTGTGAATGCTGTTTTTTGGATGTCTTTAGTATCGATTTCGATTTGGTGAAACCCTGAAGCTAAGTCGAGAGTGGTGAAGTATTGGCATTTGCCAAGTTGGTCAAGTAAATCCGAAATGTTCGGTAGGGGATATTTGTCGTCAACAGTAAGTTCATTTAATTTACGATAATCGACGACGACACGCCATTTTTGGGTACCAGATGCGTCTAGTTTTTTGGGAACTACCCAAACCGGGGATGACCATGGCGAATTAGATGGACGTATAATGCCTTGGTCAAGCATCTTTGATATCTGACTTTTTACCTCTTGTTTGTGTATTTGGGGGTACCGATATGACTTTGTGAAAGAGGGTTTTGCGTTATTAGTGTCTATCGAATGTTTGATTTCGTTTGTAAAGGTCAGTTGGTCACCTTCTAAATAGAATATGTCGGAATATTCGAGGCAAAGTTGAGAAATAAGTTCGGCTTCCTCCTCGTTCAGATGTTCTAACCGAAGTTGTTCCATAATTGTAATTTGTCTATCAGGCTGGGTCAAGTTTTGAGAGTAATTTTCAGAAAGAATGTTTACGGAAAAATTGTTTATCGGTTCGAGTTCCAAATTGTCGAAATTAACAGTCTTGGGGATAGCATTTGCATTTAAAACTGAAGTAAGGAATTCGCCTTTTTCGTTAATTTTAACAAGGGCACGGGGAAGATAAACTTTTTCTATTTCGGCAGATGATAGGAAAGCATCAGTATTAGTGAGGTTACATTTTAATTTACATATTTGTTCTGTTCGGGGTTCTAAACAGATTGTATTAACCGGGATGGAGTTATTGAAAGTTGAAGGGTTCTGAGTACGCATGACAGTATCATCCGTAACTTTGTAGAGAGGTAAGGTTTTAAAATTAGTGACAAGTTGTTTGCTGTTAAAGTCTATAACGCAGTTATAGTGTTCAAGGAAATCTGAACCCAGTAATCCGTCGAATTCAATGTCGATGTTGCAAATATATACCTTGTGTGGGTCGGCGACATTGAAAGGTACAAGGGTGGATTCGTTGATTAAGATTTTCTGATCGGTGATTCCTTGGATGACTACGTTTTCGGGAAATCGTTGTTTGAAGCGTTGGCAGGTTTCAGGTTTAAAAATTGAAAGTCCTGCACCTGTATCGATAAGAAGTTTATAGGTGTTTGAAGAGTCAGTAATATAATAAAGATTCTTTGAGTTGACGGAAAGAAGGGGTCTTACAGAAAGTTCTGTTCTGGGAAGTTGACATTGGGGCTGAAGTCGTCCAGATTCATTGTCTGAATTTGGGTTTGAATTTCTGAAATTTCTTGGTCTGGAGGTTCTGACTGAGTGGGGGTCAAATGAAAATTTACTTGAGAAGAATCAGGTTCGTCTGAATAAAATTGTTCAGGTTGTTCAGTGTCGAAATATTCTGGTTCACAATTTTGTTCGAAATCGTTAGGGTAATATTCTTGTATGTTTCCGTACTCATTGGTTAAAGGGTAGTATTGGTTTTCGTTTTGAGAATAGTTATAGTCGTTGTGATATGGACCGAAATGTAAATTGTTCAAGTGATGAGTCTTTGGTTGCTGATGTTTAAAGAAACTCGGGTTCGGTCTGTAATTGCCAGACATTTGGGGTTGTCTACTGGTAGATGGACGAAATTGTTGCTGTGAAAATTGTTGACTGGGATTAACATTTGTAGATTGATTAGCAGGTTGATTGGAAAAATGAGGGCGGTAATTCGAATATTTCTGATTAGAATTCGGGTTGTGTTGAAATTGTCTCATTCTCAATAAGCATTCGTTGCTTAAATGGCCCATGCGTTTACAAAAAGAGCATTGTTTTGGAGGTGGACCGTTATTTGGTTTACGAGGGGGTTGTTGGAGACTTCTATTACCTGAAAATTTTTGGGTTTCTAAATGTAATAGTTGTAGTTCTCGTTTAATTCTGGAAATGGCAGTGAGAATACTGCATGGGTCGCTAGCGCGAACGAGTTGACCAATTTTGGGCTCTAAACCCGTAAGAAGGCTATTAAGAGTCATTGACTCTATTAAGTCAATCTGTGCTTGTTTTTCTTTGATAGTTAAATTTTGCTTGTTTATAGCTGCTAGCATTTTCGCTTGGTGCGTCTGGAGTCTAGCAGAGAAAGTGAGGGGGGATTCATTAGGAGTTTGCCGCATTCGTTGCAAGTCCTGTATGAGAGCGGAGAGATCTCTAGGATCTCCAAAATGATTTTCTAGGAGGGTTTGAATTTCAGCTAATTGACTAGGGTTTCGCGAATTAATTAATTCAGCCGCTCTACCGCGTAACTTATTTTTGATGTGGAGAATTAGCAATACCTGCTGATTATCCGTTGCCATGCTATAAGCAGTATTACAGGAGCATATGAAAGTATTCAAAAATATCGGATTACCATCATACTCAGGAATTATGGCAAATATTTCCGAAAGCTTATAGGGTTCTACGGTTGGTGTAGCTGCTTGTCTAGTGGTGGCCATTTTTATAAATGTATAAATTCGCACAATAAATAAAAATTAAATGTTGAGGTTTCAAATGTAAATGGTAAATATCTAGTTTATCAAAATTCAATATCGAGCAATGTTTAATAGAGTAATAACAAATTTGAAATAGGAATGTATAAATGGTAGATTAATAATAAACTTGAAATAATGTTTCAAATACTTCGAAATATGTAAGTCAAAGTAATGGAAATAAAATAATATGATTATGTAAAATATATAGTTTTAAAATAATTATTTAGGAATGTAAGGTTATGAGGAATAAAATATTATATAAATGAAAGAACTGGTGGTCATTCAAAATAAAATCAAAATAAAAAATAGTTACTTTATGTGATTCTTACGTTATTATTCCTCGCATCGGACTGTTCTCCGCGTCACTTAGCACTGGTTGCGTGTTCCCTTGCTAGTACTTGGTAGTTGTTGTCCTTTTCAAGTAGGTTTTGTCCACAATGATTTAGAAATCTCCACAGTTAGTTAGTATTCACGTGTTCTAACTGTGTTGGACAATCCTACTGACTGCGCCAATTTTATTTTCACTTTGATTCAATTCACTTTTTAAAAAAAATTATTTATTTAGAAACATACAAAATTAAAATTGAACAATTAAAATAGTTAAAGTACTTGAATAACTTAATGCTATAAATGATATTATTTGAATGACAACACGAGAACGTTTCCAGTTGCTTTTATAACATTGCCAAAAGTGCTGATGCAAGTCAGCGTTTTTACTGGTTAAACGGACTCGTGTAGGTTTCCGGGAAGTTGTTTGCATATAATTCAAGATGTAATTTGATATCCCTGAGAAGTCACGTACGCTTTAAATTCCGTTGACTTCTCGACTGTGTGAACTAAGTGCTGATATATTTTGCATATAACATATATATAGTCTTCTAAAATAAATAGTTTTAGTATTTTTTAGCGAACAAATAATGATGGAGGTGTGACAGTTACTATATATGCAAAACTGACAAAAATGTCAAACTTTTCAAAAATGCCAAATATCTTAAGAATTTCAAAAATGTCAGAAGTCAAAAATGTGAAAAATTTCTAAAATGGCAAAATGTCAAAAATGGCAATGACAATGCTTGTCAAAAAAACTAAAAACCACAATATCAAAACGATTTCTACAAAAAAATCTAAACATATAAAGAATCTGAAAATTTCCAAAAAATATATTCAAGATAAATGCATCAAATACGCTGTTTTTTTATTGAGCTCTTTTAAGGGCATATAACTTCTTAAGGGTGCGTTTTAGGGAACATGTTAATAGGGCATTTTTGTCTCATTTTAATTAGTTCTATACATGATTTATAACTCACTGAACATATTATTTGTTTGTATATTACTGAGCATGTTTTATTTTATTATGGCATAGAGTAACTTATTTATAATGCGTGACAATAAAGGACTCTTCCATGTTATTATGTTTTTTTATAAAACATAGCAACTCCCTCAAGAACTTTACCATTATTCAGTCTAGTGTATTTATAGTATGCATATGTTCATATTATCTAATTCAAGTTTGAGACTTAATATATTGCTTTTGTTATTTCATAAAAAAAATTAGGGATGTATTTTTATAATATCAATGAATTATATCTGTTAGTAAAATGAGTTCACCCTAAATTAAGTTTGCTGCCGATCAGTGTCTCCTAAACTGAAATGTTACCTTCTTTGTTTCTGAAAAAGCGATTATTTTCACCCAGATGGCTTAATTGCCTCACCTTAACTGATCAGTCAGGTAATTCATGCTTGAAATATGTTCTACATTCAACTCACGCGTATGCAAAATGGACTAGATTTTATCAAGGCGTGACACTAGTCAAAGATTTATCATTATTGACAGCATCGGAGACGTTGTGAAACTCGTACAAAAAATTTTCTCTACCGTAAAACATTGATCTAGATTTGCAACAACAACAACGAATTACTGATATGAATTTGAAATATTTTTCTTATAAGATAATAGGTAATACTGTTGGAATATAAGGCAGAACTGGTTCAATATCCTATTCTAAAATGAGAACTGAACTTTGAACTAGTCCAACGGTAAAGATTATAAATGTTAGTCGCTGTTTTAGGCTCGCTGCACATTTACAGCAAGTAACTACATCTGGACTGGTGCGATAAGCCAATTTTATCGACACAGAAGCAATCACAGATCCAAGCCGACCGAAATGCTTCATAGACGTAAACATCCAAAGTCGTAAACGTAATAAAATGTATTTGCTTTACGTATTTTTATGATTTCTTGGTCCAGAGAATTTAATTTATTCTCTATTCTATTCCCACAAACAATTAATAATTATAATAATAATAATATGTTGCTTTCCCGGAAAATATTTTATGTAAACCGTACATCTTTGGTTATGATATCATTTATACTCACACACCTACTGATTACAAGGTAGAATGGAGAAAAAACTATAGGCACCGCAAGCCTGACGTACAATGTCTGCAGGCAAATTCATGTGCAGATGCTGTAACTCAACTCATAATTTATTTATGATCGATTTGGATTGCATTATTTTAGTTTAGTACTACCTTGTTTTTTCTATGCCCAAACTTTGAAATGAATTATAAAATTTAACAATAAATATGTATTCATTTTTTAGATTTAGTAGTATTGAAATCTTTCCTGTATTATGACACCGATAAGAATTTACGTTTTTTGGGATTATATACAGGGTATTCCTCAATTGGAGGTACAAACGAAAAGGGGAGATTCCTTGAATAGTTTTAGGAAGAAAAAGTCCCATAAACATGGGTCCGCAAACGTTTCGTTTTCAAGATACAAAGTGTTAAAGTTTCTCTTAGTATCTGCACTTCACAAGATATTCAAATGAAATTTGGCATAGATATTACAATTAAGAGTTTACACCTTGTGACATGCCAACTTCGATTGCAAATCTACAGGGTGATATTTTTTCGGGAACACTGTCCACTGTTGTCCTTCAGAACTTTTTTTTGGTGAGCCACTGGTACTTCCAAAAATTGTAAAGAAAAGCTTTGTTGTTATAACAACCTTTATGTTCTCTTGTCGTTTTGTCGTATCTACTACCGGTATCGAAAAAAAAAAAATTTGAATGATTCTCTTGAAATCCTCAGAAAATTCCGAATTGTCATAGAAATCTAGTTACCTACCTAGTAGGCTGTGGTGAATGAATAAATTTATTGTTAGTTTTGACACATCAAATTAAACTCATGTGTTTTGAAAATTAAAGATGGTTGCATTTTAATATCAAAACATGCGGAATTTTACGAATTCCGAAATGGCTGACATGCATTTCATGTATGGTCTTGCAAAAGGTAATTCAAGAGAAGCTAAGCGTCTTTACATGGAACGCTATCCCAATAGAGTGATGCCTGGTCATCGGATGTCCTCTAATATTCACAGGCGTCTTTCAGAAACTGGATCTTTTTCTGCGAAAAATATTAGTGCAGGTAGACCACGAAATGTGAGAACACCACGACTCGAAGAGGCAGTGCTAAACGAAATAGAAGAACATCCAGGAACCAGTACAAGAAAAATTAGTGTTACCTTAAATACAAGTCATCAAGTTGTTTGGCGGATCTTGCAGGATTCTTTGCTCCATCCTTATCACATTCAATGGGTGCAGGCGCTCTTGCCTCGATATTGTCATCCAAGAATTATTTTTTGTCAGTGGTACCTCAACAGACTATTGAACAATCCTCATTTTGATTGCCAAATCCTATTCAATGATGAAGCCTGTTTCTCAAGGACTTCAATCATAAATTTTCATAATGAACACATATGGGCTGAGGAGAATCCACATGAAATTGCAGAAGCTTATTTTCAAAAGGAATTTTCATTAAATGTGTGGAGTGGTAATATTGGCGATTATTTGATTGGTCCTTTCTTCTTGCCAGGGCGACTTACTCGTCAATCATACAGACATTTTTTAGACAACGATTTGCTCTTGTTATTGGATGATATACCTCTTATGATGCGACGTGAAATCTGGTTCATGCACGACGGTGCTCCTGCTCATTTTTCACTTTTGGCTAGGGAGTATTTGAACGAAAATTATGTAAACAGGTGGATTGGACGAGGTAGACATCAGCCATGGCCCGCCAGATCCCCAGATTTAAATAGTTTAGATTTCTTTCTATGGGGCCATCTCTAGTGTACATAACGCCAGTGAATACCGTAGACGAACTGAGAAATCGTATAATAGGCGCGTTTGATACAATTAGGAATACTCCAGGAGTGTTTGAAAGAGTTCGATCGTCTATGAGAAGAAGAACAGAAGCTTGTATAAGGGTTGGGGGAGGACATTTTCAACAATTGCTGTAGTTTAGTTCCTTTGTTGTTATTTAGTTTTTTATTATGATTAATTTTTGAGTTGTACGTTTCTTGCAGTAATACAGTTTTTTTGATGATTATACCAGTTTATCGAATCTTTAAGAATCATTGCTAGTTTAATAATTCAAAATTTTTTTCTCGAAATCGGTAGTAGATACGAGAAAACTACAAGAGAACATAAAGTTTGCTATAACGACAAAGCTTTTTTTCCAATTTTTGAAAGTACAGTGGCTCACCAAAAAAAGGTCCTGAAGGACAACAGTGGACAGTGTTCCCGAAAAAATATCACCCTGTAGATTTGCAATCGAAATTGGCATGTCACAAGGTGTAAACTCTTAATTGTAATATCTATGCCAAATTTCATTTGAATATCTTGTGAAGTGCAGATACTATGAGAAAAAAACTTGAAAAAAATAACCTTAACACTCTGTATCTTGAAAACGAAACGTTTGCGGACCCATGTTTATAGGACTTGTTCTTCCCCAAAACTATTCAAGGGATCTCCCCTTTTCGTTTGTACCTCCAATTTAGGAACACCCTGTATATTAAGAAAAAACTAATTCATTCATCTTAGTTATGGCAAGATGTTATATATGCATTTTATTAAGCTAATTAAATTAGTGGGGAAGAGAGGGGAGCGTCAAAACATAAAAATATATAAATTATACACAGGTAAATTCAACCTGTATGAATATTACAATATTCCTGTTTTAACGGTTTCTATTTGAAACTTAGCAACTATTTGTTTTTACCCCAATATATTAAATTCTCTAAATATGTAACGATGACAAGTCAATAAACAACAATAAAAGACATAAAAGTAATTCTTTGAACATTTTGTATTTCGCTTTCTCAAAGGTATTTGAACAACAAATACCCCTATTATATCTAATCGCACTTACGGCTTCTTCTATTTTCCAAAGGACTCAAATGAGTACTTCTTGGTGGTGAGCAAACTCACTTGTTTACTCATTATCGAAACTGAACAATAAGTTTTTCCTTAAGTAGAGAGATATATTCTCTAGTAGTTCGCTTAAATATTCCTGATGGAAATCTAAAGGGGTACATTTAAATAGTTTGGCAGTTCAAAAAGACCAACTATGAAACAAATATTACCTCGCACCAAATTTTAACCTTTAAGCTTACGCTGAAAACGTATTTCTGATTGTTCTTCTAATTCTAAATAGGTCCTCTTGATGAATGATGCCTCATTGGTAAAAATAATCGTATTAAAAAAGTTTTGGTTGACATTCTGTTTAGCTTGCAAATACTGTAGACTGATTAATCTTGAGGTAATAAATTCTGAACAGGAGTGTATTTGATATGGATGCAGTTTCTTCAATATTCCACAACCTTCTTGCATGACTTAGTCTAAGATTAATGAGAGATCTGGATTTTCAGAAACACGAATTAAAATGTCATTTTCTTCATCGAGAGTGATTTTTTTTGTACAGTTTGTAATTTGGTTATCTTAGGTTTGGGTGCAATTGTAAATATTTTGGAACTGTTCCGCTAACATTTGGATGTAGTCCAACCAATGACCATTTTCCCGAGTAATTTGTACAAGCAGCACCGACTTTCCTAAAAATTTGGATTTGAGTACTACTTACCCTCTACTTCAAAGATGACCCTGTGTTGGAGGTTGCTTTTTTAACCTCGGGGCGGGGGGTGGGGGAATGCTACCCCTTCTCAGGGGAGCAAAATATTATATAATGAATAAATTAACTAATTTTAAAGAACTTTTGTCTGATTTAATAATAAAACATGTTTTCATACGGTTTTTCGTGAATAACTTTAAAAATATGTACTTAAAAAAATTATTTGGGTCAAAACTGTAGCTTATAAAAAATTTAAAAAAATGTTGCGTCTGTGGTTTCTGTAGAAGCAGTACAAACGAAGTTTTAGCTTGTTGAAATTTTGTTTATATTTGTCAAAACAAAAATTGAAAGGTTTATCTTGAAATAACTGAAAAACAATGCATTTTTCGCGAAAAATTTATAAACCCTTTAGTTTGGTTTTTTACAAAAGTCTCTAGCATGGAAATTAAGCGATTTATGACATAAATAAAGTGTTTTTTTTTGTCAAAAAAATGTACAAATAACCCCGTAAATACCACCCCAGTTCAAATTAATTGACACAATCACAAACCACTTATGTCAAATAGGCTCAGAAAATTTGATCGGTTTAAAGTAAATAGTTTTGAAAAAATCGAGCCTCAAGAGAATATTGTATTGTTGTAATTTTGCAAAAAATTGCCTTTTTTCAAAATAATTTAAAAACTATGAGAGATAGGCAAAATTTTGTAGAGCACAAAATTGTAGGTTTTGTTTTTTTTTGAATATATATTTCTTTTTTTTTTGTAGGCTAAAAATTAAGTTAGATATGACCGTTTAAAGTTGTACATATTAGGAAATAGTACTAATGGGCCACCTTTTCAGCTAAAGCCCTTTCAAAAATAGGGGTTAAATACATTTTCAATTTACATGAGCTTTGAGCTTATAAAAAACCTTCAAATTGGTGATTTGTTAAGTGGTAGCACTTAATTTCAACTGGGGTAATTTGTAGATTTTTTTGTCAAAAAAGAACAACCTTATTTATGTCATAACTCGCTTAATTTTCATGCTAGAGACATTTATAAAAAACAAATTCAAGGATTTTTTTAGTTCTTTTCCCGAAAAATGCATTGTTTTTCAGTTATTTCGCGATAAACCTTTCAATTTTTGTTTTAAGAAATAAAGACAAAATTTCAACAAGCTGTAACTCCTTTGTATTGGTTATACAGAAACCATAAACCAAACGTTTTTTTCTGTTTTTTATAGGCTACATTTTTCATTTAAATGATTTATTTCTTAAAGTGCATATTTTAAAGTTATTTACGAAAAACTCTTTTTTTTTGTTGAAAAATCGGTACTTTTACTTGCGATTAACTCGAAAAGAATTGACTTTCAGAAAAAAACTTTATGGAACAAAAATTGCTTAAAATTAGTTAATTTATTTATTCACTAACTTTTTTACATATATTTTTCACCCCCGAGAAGGGGTAGCATTGCCGGCCGCCCCTCCCCAAGGAAAAAGCAACCTCCGGCAGAGGGTCAACTTTGAAGTGGAGGGTAAGTAGAAATTAAATTCAAATTTTTATAAATATCGGTGCTGCTTAGACAAATTACCCAGTATTAAAGTTTTTTGCCTTTATTGACTGGACTAATGAGCAAAAACACAAAGTATATCACAAATTTTAGTGCCGGAAAAATTTAATGCAGGGCGAATCTTATAGCTATTAACTTTTACCCTGGTTCCCAGCATTTGAACAATTGCTAAACAAATTATAATCTTAATAAAAACATTAAAAAAATATTTTACCGTTTTATGGGAAATATGATTTGAATATAGCGTCCTGTCAGCGGGCCTTTCCGTGTGGGTTCAAGACGTTGAGCATCGTCTCACTTATTGAGATTTGTTTTTCGGTTTTCTATCTTGATAGATTCCCTCACGAGCCTTCTTTTACAATTTCACTTTTTCTAACATCTCCATCTGCTTGAAACATTTTTGAAGACCGGTGTTTATATATGTAAAACATATATAAAATTTCTTGCTAATGCATCTACATGAACAAGCGAGTTGTTGAAATGCCACCGTTAATTTAATTTTCCCTCCCTAACATTAGTACAGGTTATAGATTATAATTTTGTTTCTGTGATATTTTGGGTGTTATCATTAATACTGATGTTGCAATTTAATTATTTCAGTACTTTTATTGTTACTTTTTAAGATCAATTATTCGGCCTTCTTAACACTCATCTCGCATACGGCCATATTATCTTAGCAGGAGCACCTATGATCATTCAAAAGATTAATATTTCAGTTACTTAACTGAACCACTATTGGGATGATTTTGAAATTTTTTATTTTAGATTGTTGCTCAGTTAAAATATATTCTTATATTGATTGTTTTGTCTTTTTTATGGCTTTATCTCAAAGATAGACAAACATTTATGTATGTCATTTTTATTCGAAAATATTATTATTGTTTAAAATATAATAAACTAATTGGTTTATGTCGATGTAGTTGTGTCGCGCCTTAAATGTGATAATGTTCATTTTTTTTATTTATAGGTTTTTATTTTCAAAAATTACATCCTTTGTTACATTGCATTCATAACAACATAACAACATAAATAGAATAAATTACCCTTCAGTTTTGTGTATATATATTTCACCTTTGGTTCTAAATTCTCGAAAACATTTCAAACACGGCTGCACTGGTAGATTTCGTAAAATAGGCAAACAATAAATAAGTAGTTATTTTTAGGGTTATAGTGTAAGTACACAAAAACCCATCGATAAAAGTGCTGAATTTTATGCTACTTAGTCATCTTTAGTCCTTAGTACATGGTGATTTTTAATTTCTACCACTAATTTTGTCAGAAAAGGATGTTGCTTTTATATAACTCATGGGCTATAAATCAACACAAATTGTTATAGCCGCAAAATTGAAAATTATCACCAAATTCATTTGTTATGAATTTATACACAGACATTAGACCATCAAACCTGCAAAATATTAAGAAACGTCTAAAAATGTTATACCATCACGAAGCTGATCTTAAATTACTAATTAAATGGTTTAATTTAAAACAGAGGAAAGTTTAGATAGAGTCATCAAAAAGCAACACAAAATTGGGGAAATCAGCTGAATACCACAAGCCGGTTTTTAGACAGCTCTAGACTTTGTAAATCCAATATTTGAAGAGCATGCCTCAAATAAGTATTACATATTCCTCGAAGTTTCCTTGGACTTCCATCGCCTTGAAGTGGTTGATCTCAAGACGATGGAAGTCCAAAGAAACTTCGAAGAGCGAGTTACATTGTCTACCAACTTCAGACTAAGTATTACATATGTTCTTATAGCGTTCACAAAGACGTATGCAACAACATTAGTCAGGTTCAGCATTATCTTCTCATGGCCGTGAAGATGAATGTCATACTAGTAGTAAAGACCCAGAAATCTATTACTCCTTTTTCGAATGCTTTTTAATGAAAACTATTTCGCAGTAATTATTTTCCCTAAAACAGCGATCTCCAATGTACGGCCCGCTGATTAAATCCGGCCAGTGTCATCAATCGCGACAGCGACAGTTCATGGCTGATATTGTTGCTGCTGTGAAAAGTTGGAGACAAAAACGCAGAGCTATGATAACTCAGTTTTATTTACTTGCTAGAAAAAGCTTAATGGCAAGTATAATAAGCAAACAATTTAACTCCAGTATAATAACTCACAAATAATTGAAATGTATCCCACTAACATTATAAACTAGTGATTTTAGGGCTAGGGTTGCAATGTCAGTATTAAAAGGATTTCGAAAAAATTTGATTTCGTTCGCAATTATAGCAGTCGTAGAAGTGAAACTCCATTTTGGGAAGTGTGGCGGAATATTTCACATAAGTGAAACATTTTTTACGTAATTGTCATTGAAAGTGTATTACCATTTTCTGCGAGCACAATTTGATATTTCACTAACGGGGAAGAAACTCAAATTCAGTTCGTTTTAATGTGTCTTCGAATCGGCATAGAACGCTATTTTGCAGAATCATTTTCTGTCACTGCACGAAGTTCAAAAAAGGGCTGATGAAGTTTTCCGGAACTAACCCAGCGTACGGCAGTATTATGTAGTAAGACATTTTCTCCAACCCATTCAATAATATTGCCCACACAAGAACCGTTGATTTTGAGCCACCATCATTTTCTACAGCCGTTGACACAAAAGCAACGATTCCATTATTTTTACTACATCCTTCAAATTTTTTTAATTGATGACATATTCAATTCCCTTAAGATATATTCTCCAGTAGTTGTGAATGTAATCAATATGAAGAAACTTCATTGCATTTATCTGGATACAGGATACAGACGAATACATTTTTGAAGTTTTTAGCCAGTAATGAAGGTTTTTACACCCCAATAAAGTATTACCGAAAGATATTGACATCAAGATAGTTTCAATCTTAATGTTACAGCACAACGCGGCCATCGAAGTTAGGCTTATGGATTGATTCACTTTTCTGATTGAATCGAAGTTAGGGCTGATTATTGGCATTCCCATATGGGCTAGTTTTCGAAATTTGCGGAATATTTGCGTTATTTTAATGATCGTGTTACTCAATCACAAACCAGCATCGAGTAAAGATTATGCAAGATGCACTGATTTTTCTGTGTATTTAAACTTAAGTGTAGTTTGCATGGAATATATTGTGCAGGGCGTCTGCAGAAATTGGACGACAGTCTTTACCCGATATTTTCCTATAGCTCGCAAAAAGATTGAAAAACAATTCTCATAACTTCATGCCATTTTCACCCTATTTCAGGGGCTTTTTGTGGCTAAAGCTATTTTTCTGGATTGCCATTGACAATGAAGTCAGAATCGACTTCGAAACCTTGGGTTTATCTTTCAATATACAGATTTTTATTTCGATCGTGGTGTTATTTCCGAAGAAAACATGAAAATTATATATTTGTTTGGAGTTTATAGATTTTTTTGTGAGGCTGTATTATTAAGTCAAATGTGAAAAAAAATTAATAAATAACTTGACCTGAATGAGCATTTTAAAAATGATGGAAAATAATTTTTGTAACTTAGCTCTGCCAATTAGTAAGTAAATTAACAACTACGTCAATTTTATGGGGCTAGTAATTCGAAGGAATTATACATGTTTCCACTCAAGATGCTTTTCTGTATCGAATGGGATCATACAAACCAAATACATAGAAAAAAATAAAATATATACCAGAATTCTCAGATATTAATAGTTGACATGGCAGTGGTGAGTAAAATGTCAATTGCCAACGGTTTAGAAGAAAATATTTCCACTAAAAGAGACACTCCAACCTAATGTAATCAATATATTTTTTTATTACTTAATAAATTCCGGAAACAGATCAACAATATACTTAGTGAATACACTAGGATTATTATTTTAAAAATAGTTTTTAATAAAAAATAATGGTAGAAACAATAAACAAATTGGTGTTGGTCTAGATTACAATTAATTAATGTTACAAATTTCAATTATTGAATTAGTATGACGACTATAATATCTTTAAACCAAGAACAGTATATGCCTGGGACATAAAAATTTCAATCGATATAATTTACTAGAACTTTTGTAAAAATTATCGGTTCTCCAAAATCAGCACTTATAATCTTTCAATAACTAACAGAGAAAACTACTTATATTATTTTCCATGGTTTATTCATGACATAACGCAATCTTTAACAATGTATGCAATTGAATCGCTACTAAGCCTAAGAATTGTCACAATCAGTGACGGCAGAAAATATAGCGTTTCTAGTCTCGAATAATTATTTATGTATGTAGTAAATATAACTGAATTTAACATTTTATTGCGAAATGAATTGCGACATCTAGAAGTTTCAGGAAAGGCTAGCTCACAGACAACCCAAATCGGGATTCGTACTGTGTGTAACCCCGTTTATTTGTGATTCCCAGGATAGAAATCACACGAAATTATTTGTAGGTTAGCTAAAACCTATCAAAGAAATTCTGATACTAACTTTTCGAGATTTATTCATACATTAAACGCAAGACAATATATTGTTTGTAGTTGAGAACCTTGATCGGTTGGGCTCCCCTCAGCTCATTGAGATCTCGAATAATTATTTATGTACGTACATATAACTGAATTTAATTTTATCGCGAAATGGGCAATTGTGACATCTAGAAGTATCTTTGAGCTGTTTTATTTCTAGAACTCCTAGATGTCCCAATTCATTTGGCGATAAAAGGTTAAATTTAGTCATACGCAGTACATACATACATAATAATTCAAGATTTCTATCAGTTGAGAGGAGCGCAACTGACGAAGGTCCTCGACTAGAAACAATATATTGTCTTGCGTTCAATGTATCTCGATAATTTCCGAAGTCTCTTATGTCGCAATTCATTTCGTGATAAAATATTACAATCAGTATTATACGAAATATTTTTTTCTGGCATAGTAGTAGCAGTAAAAAAACGTATTCAAAATACTCTTTTCATTCCTACTGAATCTTGAAAGTAATGCTAGTGATAAATATAGCTAAATTAATTTAATTTCAAATTTGCAGTCAATAAGAAATGATAATCATAACATAAAACATAAATTTTATAGTTCTGATAAATAGAAAAATATATTTTTACGTTTAAAAATAAAAGCTAAAGATTGTATAATTGCATATTCAAACAAAAAATGCGGATGAGGTGAGCTCCGCTATATAAAAAAACAGAACTCTAATTAGGAATACCTGATTGGAAAAGAAAGCGAAAGATGAGACGAACATATCCGGCCGCACGAAGATCAACTACTCCGTTCCAATTTTTTTCAGCGAAAATCACTTCGCGCAGTAGCACTCATCCCCCACGCATCGCACGGGTCTTTGCCGGATACGAGCTCATCGGAGAGTGTGTTTGTGTGTGTGCAGCATTGTGCCATCGTCAACATCATCATCATCTTCATGATGATCATCTCCATCGTCATCGTCATCTGTCGCTGATAGAAAGGAGATTAGGGTCGGCCGGTCCTGATGCTGGCTGGACCTGGAGGGAGGGAAGCCCGAAGTGAAGGGTGAAGGCGGTCGAACGCCACACACGATGCCGGCCACACCGCGGACCACCCAACGCGGTGGTGCCCGGGGCCCATCTTAACAGAGACGGATTTACCAAAAAGGAAATATCGCGGGATTCAAACCAAACGATCTAATGATTTATTACGTTCGAAAAATACGTTTGTATAAATACCATGTCAAACAGTGACATTTATGATAGAGAAAGCGATATATGATCAATGATATGTTTACTTCAGGCTATAAAAATAATCGTAACGTTTTTGAGTTTATATTAAATATATCGTTGGTCTTAAACTATTGTATACGTACGTTGTGGGCAACTACTTTTAGTTAGTTTAATATACTGGAGTATAAAGCGATTGATTTACATCAGTAGATAAGGAAATATATAAATATTTAAAGCATTTACCCCATTTACTATTTATACAAAAGCAACTACAAACTGCTGGAGGTATCATTGGTCTTTGTTTTCCACGGTAATATTTGACAAGAAGCAATCTAAACCTCGTGGATTTGGATCTCTGAGAGGATTTTAAATTTCTACTTCAAACTAATAAGATAAAGTAGTCTTTACTAATTACATGTTTACTTATAAGTTGTTAAACATAGCTTAAGATACCAAGTATAATTATGCTACTTATTTTTTAACCTGCTCTTTTTAATGCACTTTTTAGAAATAGTTTTTAAACTAATTCTATTACAACAATTAAATAGTTTTATCAGTTTCAAGAATCTACATTAATATTTACTGTGTGCCTGGTTGTAAAATTATATAAGATTGTCAAATATATATCCCGCATTTTGATCGCCACTCATTCTTACATCTCATATTATTTTCAACAGCCTCAATCCATGTACTAGTTCACTGGACTACAGTCCTGGAGCACTAAACTACATTGTGCTCCTTTTAGACACCTGTTTTCTATAATCCTCATTATATGTAGGTACCATATGAGTTATCTTCTATCAATACTCTCTGTTGTAGTATTTATCATTTTTAAATGTCTTCTAATTTCTTCATTTTGGAATATGTGTTAGTCTCGAAACTTTACTCTCTCTTCTGAAAATGTTCATTTCTACAGTTTCCAACCTTCTCCTATTTGCAACCGACAACTGCCAACTTTCTGATCCGTTATTTAATATGGGCTACACAATAACTTTGTAGATAGTCATCTTTGTATTAAAATTGGCATGAGACTAGAGTAGTGAGTTTTGCCCACACTTTTGAACTTACCGGACTCTATATTTCATTTACCTTTCAGATGTTTCCTTCCATTGATATCATTCGCATTCTCTTGATTCTCTTAACTCCAATTTAGAATTTTCACCTTGATCTCATACACGCAGATCTTCCGTTTTTTGTAAATGCTACTTCCTTAAGTTTTCTGATGATATAATCTAGATCTTCACAATTTGCAACTATAACTTAATCATCTGCAAAGAATAAACTAGTTAGGCAATGTTCACCAATCTCTATCCCCATCCCTAAGCATTTCCTTCACCAGTTCTTCAAAGCTTCTTGCATGTACATTTTAATTAGGGTGGGTTTCTGGTTTCTTGATATTATTTCTATGTTTGTTATGTATAGCACTGGAAACTCCTCTATTTGCACGTGAACTCTTCTACTTCCCTTCCCTTTTTTTTGTTTGTTTCCGTGACAAAGCAGATATCCATATACACGTTTTTCAATGCTTCGAAGATTGCGCTTTGTTTTGTCCTTGAGTGCTCCAGGCATCTCCTAGCTTCTCAGCAAAAATTTTAACAAGTTATACTTTTTACAAATAGCGAGTTGTTAGCCCGACGATTCAATCCCCTACCAGGAGGGCCAGATTATTTTATTTTCTCCTATACCGGTTGTCTTTCAGGACTAAAGAAATCATTCCTCCCTTAATGAGATAAGTTCCTCTGCTCTTTCTGATAGTTTTCATCAACATCTGATTTCCTATCTTCAAGGCCATTGACCGCCGCTCTTGAAGATTTATTCTGGGTAGGAATACTTCCCGGAAAAGAGTTCTATATATTCGGAAGAAAGTGAGCTTTGGACAATGGTTTCCCCTGTATGGTACCAAGTCTCGCGTGGGCAGGGATTACGTCCCTAAAATAAATCACCTACTACCTCCTACCCTACCGGTCACCTACCCGAATCATAGATGAGTATCTATTCGCTACTCTACTATTTGTTATATATACTGATATATAACTTTCTTTGTATTGTAGTATCAAAAAATAATTTAAATATTTGTTCATGAAAAAGGCAAATTTTGTATTTCTATATATTTTTTAAAAAAGTTATTCGTTTGCATATTGCTAATAAATTTGCATAAATGCCCATATCATATTTATTTCACACACTTTCATTATGTGTTAAGATTTTGTAGCTATTTGAGATGGAGAGACGTATAGGTACTTGTACAAAGGTCATTCAATATTTTATTGGAGGGGCAAAAGAGGGCAGTTTCCTGTTCATTATAAAATTTCATGTGAGTTAATATAAATAAAATTTGATAATAAGGTAGACATATTTGAACTGGAAAACAGTATATTTGATGTATTTTATTTTAACAGTATATAAATAATACAATAAATCTATACCAGGTAACAGCAAGAAAACATAAAAAGGATAAAGAAGTTCTAACAAATAAAGAAAAGATATTGTCAGATCTTAAAAATATATTATCGAAATTGGACTCGAAGAATTTTTAAACATTTTCTACGAACCTAAGTGCAAGAGACTCTAGATAGCAAGCTCGTTTGTAAAGTAGATTATTGGACCACCACTAAAAATAGGGGTGCCATTTCACCCACACTATTCATTGAAGATATTTTTAAAAAAATGGAATGGTCTAATAAAGGAAATTTTAATAGACGGCAAACACCTGTCACCGTAGATTTGTGGATGACATTGTTCTCAACGGCAATATTATCACAGAGCTCGAGGAAATGATACTGAATTAAACCACCGGTTTGCAAAGGCGAAAATGAATAATTAAGAAAACAAATATAATGTCAAATACAAATATCACCACTACTATAACATTAAATGACCAACCTTTAGAAACAGTGGAATATATATATATATATATATATATATATATATATATATATATATATATATATAGGGCAGAAAAAAAATCACGAAGAAAAACAATATGACAGATGAAATTGCCCGAAGAATAAACTTCGCCTGGATTGCCTTTGACAAACTTAGCTCTACATTTAAATCCGAAATACCAAATTCCGTGAAAAGTAAACTATAAAATCAGTGCATCCTACCCGTTCTAACTTATGGTGCTGAAAGATTATGTCTAACAAAAAACTTGAACACAAACGCTGAACAACTCAGGTCTCTAGTTTATGAAAGAAAAATTCTTGCCCTTAAGCTGAGCGGCAGAAATAGAAATTCGGGGATAAGACAGCAAACTAAACTGGAGGACGTGGTGGCCCAAGCAGTAAAATTTAAATAGGAATAGGCAGGATACATAGCCCGAAGAACAGACGGCAGATGGACCAAGCTTATTCTCGAATGGAGACCAAGACTAGGACATAGATATATCGGTAGACCTAACAGCAGGTGGACTGATGACATTATATAACAGCTGCAACCGACTGAATGAGAGAAGCACAGAACAGAGAATGGTGGATAGAAATAGGCATATCAAAGTCGTGATAGAGATAGTTGGAAAGAAAGTGAATTGTTTAATTATACCAAGGACTAAAAAAATATTTGAAAATGACTCAGAATTTATCCAAAAAAATCTGGAAGATTTCCATATTGGCAGTATTTTTCATTTGAAAATTGCGAAAAACCTTATGAAACACTAAAGATAAAACAATGCCAATCATGTGAAACTCATCACTTAAAAATAGGTAATAAATTTTTGAGAATGGAAATTACATATTTCAATAAGTTTTGACAATTCACCGCTGACTAGCACACACGGGTTTGTTAACACTTGAGGACATAACACTTACATTAATAATATTGAGGAACTTCAATTCTGTTGAGAGGTTTAATAAGAAATAAAAACGTTTCAAGTAGCTGCCCCCAGGACCTGAATAAGCTGCCATTAGTCATTAAACCTTCCCATAAATTTACTGACTTGCCAAAGGACCAAAAAATATTAAAATATATTTCAGTGAATTGTTATAAAAAATAATTAGTACCTATTCTTTAAACTTTTGGAACTAATATTTAAGTACGTGTTCAGATGTTAAATACTTATCTATAAAAAATAAGAATATATGTTTTTGTTAATAAAGACTTTTGTTTATTTTTTCCATATGTAAACAACGTTATACATAAATTTCGAAACTTCGTTGTTCAAATTGGCACCGACTTCAGAAAAAGTATTTAATTGTTGTAGCAAAAAAATATTTCATCGTATTTAGTTGGTTTTTGTATTTTCTTTAATGTATTTATTTTACAATTTTTAGTGATGCAGTGGCTTAATTGGATGCAGTTTTCAAATCTAATTAACTTTTTCGATATTGCCCCAAATAAGGTATTATACTTTTAAACATCAATTATTAGCTTGATCAACCTCGTTTACTGTTGAATAGAATAACTTTTCTACATTTTCTATATATGTATATGTATTAAAAAAATTTTGTATATGATTCTAACTTTCTAACTTAGATGGATCCACTATATTGTAGACGATTTTTGTATCATCATTCTTTAGGTCTGTTAATTATACTGATATTCATTTAATAGTCTTCTCTCCGCGGAATCTTATAGTAGATCTTTACACAGTATTAACTGATATAGCATAATAGGACGTAGTTTTCAATTCTAATTAACTTTGTCTGATAAGAATTTGAGATATTATTAAACCTAAAGTTACTTAATTTAAACGAAATTTATATTCTTTTTCAAACGTAGTACACAATTTGGAAAAGATCTATTATACAATTTTTAGTGATGTTGAAAAATATAGGCATTTTATTTTTAATCAAAATTCATATTTGCTGACAAACTTCGTATACAGTTCAAAAAGTGACATGTAATGATTACAGTATACCTAAATAATATCCATAAGAAGCTTTTCCGTTTGAATTCAACTTATGAAGACACACTGTATATAGAAACCAACTGAGAACCTGATTGATTAACTGGCATTTGTTTCTATTTATTTCCAATCAACATTCCATTTATTAAAATATTTAATAATAACAATTGGGTGCAGTTTTCAGTTCTAGTATATAGTTGGAAAAGTTACATAAATACTTATTATACAATTTTTAGTGCAATGGCATAAGTAGATGCAGATTTGATAACAACTTTAGGTATTATAAAAATCAAGATACTTTAATTTGTAATCAAAATTCATATTTGATGACAAACTTCGTCTAGAGTTAAAAAAGTAACATGGAATTATTACTGTTTACATTTTACACTATGCAAATCTGTTGATGAAGAATAACTTTTTTTCTTAAAATTATTAGTAAAAGAAATCGTTTTATTTATGAATACACATATACATAATAACTGACATTTATTTTGATTAGTTCAATATAATACCAGCAACTCCACCAAAGCTTACTGTATAAGGATGTTGTTAAACAAGTTTTTCCCGATTTTCTAAAAAACAGTACAAGCTAGGTTATTGAAAAAATATGGGACCACTTCGGGATTACCCGGAACTAATTCAATTTCTTTTTAATTTATTATACCCCATATCCCGAACAGAAATTTTTTCCACATTTCTAATCTTGCGACTTCACCAAATTTTTACTATATAAGAAAGTCGGTAAATTTTTTTCCCGATTTTCTAAGAAACAGTACAAGTCATTTTAATGAAAAAATATGGGACCACTTTGCGATCCCCCGAACAGGAGTATAAACCGTCGAAATTCCTTGAGCCGTTTGCGAGTAATCGCTGAACAAACATAAAAAGCATAGTTAGAGACGAATTGAGAACCTCCTACTTTTTGAAGTCGGTTACCAATTGGATATTTTAAATGAAAATTATTTTATGTTCCTTAAAAGTGTGTTGAACTTGGTACCAAGCCTGAGAAATGCAAATATTTGGATAGGAATATTAACTGCTTTATAAATTGAACAATTTCTGTTATCTATACTATTATAAAATTGTAATTGCCTGTTTGTTTTTTTGTTCGGGTATCACCTAAGAACTACTGAACTGATTTTACTGAAACTTTATTTTTTAGGAAGCCTTTAATTTGACTTAAAACTTAAAATCTGTTCTATATTTTATCTCGCTACATTGACGGAAACGGTAGATATAGCAAACAAACTTCTACGATGTTCGGTAAGAAAATTAATCTATTGCTTACGCAGCACGAACCAAATATACTTGCAATAGGTTGGCTTTTATTCAAAATTCCGAATATGGCGATGTAACATGTTTCGGCTTAAGAAAATTCAACGGATATATCAAGCGTAATTTTACAGGGTTGTCCATATATAGGATAGTTGGAACAGAAGGGAGTACAATTGCATGGGTTCAAATATATGTAAAAAAGTTATATTGGGTGGTTCATAAACAGCTGTATATATAGAATGTGGTTGAAATAGCCTTGAGGTAAAATTAGTTATACGGTGTGGTTCAAAAAAACTATATTGGGTAGACCATAAATAGTTGCGTGTACCAGGTAGTTGAAAAACGAGTGGAGTAGAGTTATATTTTTACCGGATAGCTATAAAAATGTTATATTGGTTGGTTCATAAATAGTTACATATAAAAAGCGTTTGAAATAAGGGTGGAGTACCATACGCAGCTATTAGTTCTTTATACAGGATGGTTGAAATATAGACTAGAGTAGACTTATAAGTCTACAGGGTGGTACAAAAATGTTATATTAGGTACCCAATAAGTAATTGGATTGGATTGCAAGGTGATTGAATATAGGGTGGAGTAGAATTTTAATCATACAGACTATACTGGGTCAAAAAATGGTAGAAAAATGTTGTTATATAGGGTAGAACATAAGCAGTTGCATATATGGAATACCTGAAATATGGGGCGACGTCAAATTATGTTTGAAAAAGTGGCACATAAAGGGTGGTTTAAATATAGGGTGGAGAGAAATTATGCTTTACATTGTGGTTCAAAAAAATATGAGGAAAAATGAACTAGTGTAACCCATAAGGATTGGCACAGATATGATAGTTCAAATATCCCCTGTAGCAAAGTGATAGTTAAGTGTTTGAAAAAATATTATATTGGGTGGCCCATAAACAGCTGCATATTCAAGATTGTTGAAATATTTTGTATGGGTGAAATATATTGTGGATTGGTGAATTGATATTTTTACACAGGGTGATACAAAAAAGTTATGTTCGGTCGCCCATAAGTAGCTGCATATGCAAGGTGGTTGAAATGGAGGGTGGAATCCAATTACAGTTAAATAGAGTGGATCAAAAAATGTTGTATTTTGTTACATAGGATAAAACACGAGCCTTTGCATATATGAAATTGTAGTTATGCTTTGTGATTAAAACAATATTAGAAAAGGTTACATGTAAAGGGTTGAAATATAAGGTGGAGAAAAATTATACTTCTTAGGGTGGTTCAGAAAATATCTGAAAAATGGTTAAATAGCTCAACCCATAAGCAGTAGCATAGCTAAGATAGTTGAAATATAGAGTGGAGTAAAGTTATAGTTACGTCTTTTACAAAATGATACATTGGCCCCTAAGCAGATGCTTAATAAAAAAAATGTTTTAAATATTTTGTAGGGTAAAATTATGGTTATACAGGATGGTTCAAAAACGGATAAACAAGTAAGGTATAATGGTTGACTAATTTACAGCAGCATATACAGGATGGTTTAAATATAGGTGGAAGTAGAGTATATACAAGTTGGTTGAAATAGAAGACGGAGTAGAATTATAGTTTTACAGGATGAGTCAAAAAAATTTTAAAAAATTGTATAGGATAGACTTTGGAGAGTTGCATCCTAGTATGTGGAATACCTGAAATATGGGCGAAGCAATATTATAGTTATACGGTGTGCTTAATACAATGTTAGAATAAGTAGCATATAAAGGGTGGTTAAGATATAGGGAGAACAGAAATTATCCTTTACAAGGTAGCTCAAAAATTGTCAGAAATAATTGATATATAGCATATACCATAAGCAGTTGTATAACTGAAATATAGAGTGAACTAGACTTATAGTTAGGCGTTTAAAAAACGTATGTTCGGTGACAAATAAATAGCAGCTTATACAGGATGGTTGCATTATAGGGTTAAGTAGAGTTACAGTTATACAAGATGGTTCAAAAATAATAGTAAAATTGGTTGCTTTATAATTATTTTATTTGTAGACTGGTTCAACAAAGTAGAAAAAATTATTAACCACGGATAACGGCCAGTTAATTAATAAAGCTATTTATACGCTATGTTAAAATATATTTTCCGACTTGGCACCAACTTAAAATAAAATTTAACGAACTTTTAATATTTTTTGTTTAAAATATCCAATTAAATTATTTGTACTTTTTAGGGTCACTATTGCTATTTATTTTCCAATCCTAATTAACTTTGTTTTATAAGAATTTACGATACTGTCAAAATAAGAGGACTTTACTATTAGACATAATTTATATTTCTTGACAGACCTCGTATACAATTGAAAAAAAAGACCACACAGATCTTTCTATGAAGCCTTGAAGAAAATATTTATTAAATATTATGATGATAATATATGGGTTACAGAACTCCATTCGTAAGTTCAAGGTTTCTTAAAAATTGTGGGTACATATATCCAAATAATCGGACACTTGCTATGTAAACTAAGTTTTCCCAAGACGAAATAAATTAGTTTCATTTCATTTCTCTAACATTTAATGCGACACTCTTTGCAATAATTCCACTTCATAACATTTTTCAGCCACTCTGTAAATGCTTATGGACTACACACTATAGCATTTTTTACATTTTTTAGAACCACCCTATATAACTATAACACTCTATATTCCAACTATCTTGTAGATGCGAGTGCCTATGGACCACCCTATAAACACTTTTTGTTTCTAATTTTTTTAACCACCATCTATAACTATAATTCTATTACGCCCTATATTTCAACCATTATATACATGGAACACCAAACCTTATAGGCAACTTCTTATGGGCTATCAAATATAGCATTTTTGTTCTAACATCTCAATGTATATAATTCCTATACCCTACATTCTGGTCATCCTGTAAACCTAACTGCTAAAGGGATATTATACAGGGATAATATTTTTTAACCACCCAGTATAACAATTGTCCTACTCCGCCCTATCTTTGAACTATCATTTGCATTAAACTGCTTAAGGATTACCCGATATAATTATTTTTTCTAGCTCCATTCCCACTGTATATGCAACTGCTTATGGGCCACCCGCCACCCAATAAAGCGTTTAGTATGTACCATATTTTGAATCATTCTGTATAATCAAAATTCTACGACGCTTTATATTTCAACCAACCAATCTGTATGCCTATGCAACTGTTTTTTGGCTCCATATAACATTTTTTTAACGATCCTGCATAACGAAAACGATATGTATTGACACAAGGCGACAAAAATAATTACAATCGAATTGAGAACCTCCTCCTTGTTTGAAGTCAGTTAATAATACAAGAACAAAACTCATTGGAAAACCGTGACTATTATGATGCTTTAGAATTGGAAATTATTCGGATTTAAAGAAACAACTGATGGTTTATGGAATCATATATTAAGGGAAATATAAAATGTACCAGCTGTCGGAGACACCCAACAATATTTTTATAACTCCGCAAATACTGGACAGCAGCTGTAACAAATAATGATATAAGTTATAAGGTTTCACTAAAGGTGTACACATATTTGTTTGCTTCCTTGATGTGAATTTTTGTCAGTTAATATTTTCGTGTAAAGTATACAGGAAAAATATGATTGGGCGCTGAGTTGCGGGATCTATATCTTTGTACATTCAATAATCTATTTGGAGTAAGCTTTTTCATTATATATAATGAATATCAAGCTCTATTACGTCAATAGTAGTGCTTCATAAAAACGGAATTCCAGGAAGAAGAGTGTTATAATACAAAAATGCAACATTTGTGAAATTTCAAATATATGCTATAAAACTCTAAATTTCGCCGGATGAATGGAAAACATTATACAAGCACTTGGGTCTGTCCGCTTGTCACAGCCTATTTTATTCAAATCTATTAGACGAAAAATATGGAAATTTGGTACTCATTCAGAATTCGGTGAGCGAATCACGAGGGCATTTCGTAAGTGATCAAATTCTGTTTTTGAGGGGTAGGTTCTTCTAAGAACAAATTTTGAATTTTTGCAACTTACTACAATCTGCTCCTCATTTATTTTCTAAACTTTTCAAAGGGAAAAAGGGAAAACCGTAGTTTTAATTTAAGGGCCAAATAAAAAAATATATTTAAAATACAGACTTTCTATCTTGCACATCATGTAACGTATGAAATGAAAGAACTCTTCTCATCAAACACAAATATGTATTTCGGTAAATTTAAAATTCCACTTCCCACCCCTTTATCTAAGAAACTATTTATACCAATTTTTTTGAAATAGAGAATATCGGAATTCACTTAAAGTTTACATAATAATCATATATTTGTGGGGTAAATTATATATTTAGATCAATATGAAAAAAACAAATTCATATAATAGATCGAATGAAAAGTGGCGTTATGAGATATAAAAGTGTAAATTTTTCAAACTCCTAATTTTAAAGAGGCATAGTTCAACAGATATTAATAATAATATAAGAAAATCTTACCATTTATCTTCGAATGTATTCAGCCACCAATTTTGAAAAACCATTACAAGAATTTTGAGAGCAAACGTGTTTTCTTTTGTGCCAAATGTTCAGCTTTATCGCTCGAAATGCGATCAGAATTGGATGAAGGTTGAAAGTATGTAATGACGAATAACAATGATACAAGTTTCGGTTGGTTTGGTCAAGTTGATATCTGATTAAAAGGATGGAATTTCGTAACAGGGCGAAACTTGCTTTGTAAAGAATACTGGAAATTGAACGTGAAGAGGTCTGATGTTTTAGTTTGAAAGTGTTTGTAATGATGTTATAGGTTCTGCAAGATTTAAGTAAAGCAAGATCACAAAAAATCAAAGATTTTCGAATGAGAAGTTTGCTGTATGTTTTAGTGAGTTGAAAGAAATCCTCCCCGTAGAGGCGAATAAAAGGTTCTGAGAAGCTTATGAACTAGGCTAGGTTCCGGGTGAGAAACGCGACATTTCGACTCCTGCCTTGGAGCCATTATCAAGAGACAAAAAGTATAAGGGAGTTTCAGACTCTAGATGGACCTCTAAGCCTCAATCTGCCTATTTCCCAAGAGTCACTAGGTAACTGAACTGAATGTAAATGCCCAATCACACTATAACCCTGTCCAATTGAGTCCTGTAATGAAATCTTTGATTTTTAGAACTATTCGGTTAACAGATGTTGACAATAGACCAAACGAACTTAATAATCTTATTTAAATCCTTCGACAAAACGGTTATCATCCGGACCACATTGCGCGCATCTCAACAACCCCGAATTCACCAACTCCGTTAAAAACAGACCAAATACACCGGAAAGCCTTCCTTCGTTACATTCGAAGAGTCAATGACAAAATAGAACGGATTATACACCGACATCAAATAAAGACTTCAACACCACTCAAATTATAGCCAACTTAACCGGGAACCCTAAAGATTAAGTAACTAACGGGTATTGAGGAGTTTATGAAATTCCATGTCGCGATTGCCCACAAAGCCACATCGGTCGTACCAACAGGCGTGTCAACCATCGAGTATATGAAGACTCTCTGTCAGTCCGTAAAAAAGGTTCAACTTCAGCTCTCACGCATTATCATATCCAAACAGGACACTCTATCAACTTCGAGGACAGTAGGACTATCATATCACCCTATTCCCTTAGGGCATTCACTATTCGCGAAGCTATAGAAATATAGAAACGAGCCTTCTGTCTAAACCGACGCGATGACAGCCTGGACCTCCGTAATTGCTAGATTAAACAAACCAGACACCCCTTCATCACGTGACATCCCCTTCCAATCGACTCTCTTGGGGAGTAGGCAGATTGAGGCCCTGAGTTCGATCTAGACTTTGAAACTCTTTCACTTTTTGTCTCTTGATAATGGCCCCAAAGTAGGAGTAGAAACGTCGATTATTTAGTAAATTAATTCATAATTATTTAAATTTGTGAAATAATGAAATGATTATATTTATAATTGTGCCTTTTGAATAAATTGTTATTGATATTTAAGTGCTTTGTTGTTATTTTCATTTATATTAAACTTGTGTTTTATATTGTTTTGATTTTTATTTCATTCCTTATTCATCTTAACTTTTTTAAATTAATTTACTATAAATGAAACTTTTAAATTTTCAATAGTATTTCTATTTTAGATTAAATTGAAACCATTAACATAATAAATTATAGGAATTATTAAACAATCAAACAAATCAAACTGTATATAACAACTAATAAATTATTCTGATCTCTGGTTCATAATTCATCTTTTTGACTGATGAATTTTATATGATCTTTAAAATATTTACTTTATTTAATTATAGTACATTTCGAATACCCCTTGTATAATAACTTTGGATGTCACTGCATTTATGGTTCGCCCAGTGAGTAACTATATAGGTTCGCCTCGTTGAAATTCGTGTTTAATTGTCAGTTGTCACTTTCGTTTTCTTTTAACATGGCGGCAGTTTTCAACAATTTAATTTCACATTTGTTTAAATATACTATTTACTTGATTTATTTAACAAATATTGGTCCATGTGCAGTGCAGCATCGATGGAAAAAGACTGGGCTCTTGTCATATTCTTGACAGGTAATTTATAAAGAAACTTATACAATTGCCATCTATTACTTATTTACAAAATTGACGCAAGTTTTATGAAAATATAATTTTTATTAAACCCATTGTGTTGTTATCTCACATTTAAGTTTTCGTCTTGTTATTTGCATTTGAAATTGCTGGGTTACGTTATCTACTTTCTTAACTTTATTCTTCTTCTAAATACTTTTCCTAGTTATTGTCTTTTGAAATATACTCTTTTAGTCTTTCTTCATGTTTTGATACTATTTTATACTTTTGAAAACTTTCTATTTGGTTAATAAATCTTACTAAAATTTTGACGTTAAAACATTTTTTTCTAATTCCCCAAAAATTAAGTTTATTACACTTTTCTTGACAGACTTTTGATTACATTTTGCTGTTTAACCCGTTGCAAGTATTTTGCAACTTATTTCCTAACCCTCTGATATTATATTGTTATTCGATAACCGTTTTTCATTTGACTCACTCTTTTGAATGTTCTACCCCCTTAGTCTTTATCAGTCTAACTATAACTCTATCTATTCTTTTGTCTACTTTCTCAATTTCATATATTTTATTCTATTAATGTTATTTATTTTGTATTTTATACATTGACTTTTTGACATGTTATACTTTTTTCAAATTTAGAAATTTTTATCATTTTCAACCATACTAGCTTTTATTCATGACTAATTTATATTCTAATATAGTTTTTATATTTCTAGCCACTGTTAATTTCATATGAAAACGTGTTTGGAATATCCAAGATCAAAAAAATTGCTTGGTGCTATTGACTATCGAAAATTGAACCGTGTCTTGGACTTTAGCACTGAATTGTAAGTATGCTTCCTATTTTTCCACTTAATTTATGATATTTAGGATTTTATCACTAAATTTAGTCATATTGATTATCACAATTACATATTTCCCTTCTGAACAAACATCTTCGTCTTTGCTATTACAAACTCCAAAGATATGTTAAAAATTTATTACAAATTTGATTGACAGTACGAACACAGCACATATTGTTACAAATGAAACGCTTGTTCCTTTCAAGGGAAACATAAAGTTTAAGCAATATATTTCGAATAAATGATATAAGTTTGGAATTAAACTTATTAAACAGCTGTGGCCAGATGGGGGTTATTTCTATGACCAACAAGTATACTGCCGTAGAGAAAAACTAGCATCAGAACACCATACCGTCCCATCACATGTTGTTTTAAACTTAACAAAAGACTTACTAAACAGTGGGAACTATTATAGTCGAAAAAAATTATTAAGTGGAATTGGCACCTAAATTGCCTGAGAATAATCCCTAGATAATTGAAATTCTTTGTAGCAACAGAAGAATAAATCAAAAAATTCTTTGGCAATCACAGTAATGGTGACGGTGAAATATTTATGTCAGGTAATTGTTTAATTAAAATATATTTTTTAAGTGTAAAGTTGTTGTTAGATCACAAGAAATCTTGTAGAGCAGTCAAACAGTACAGAAATTTGGCAATCCAGCTTCTCATTGGAGCGCTATTGTTAATTCTTATTTGTTAGAATAAAAGGTAACCAACAATAAAATGAGCAACACACAATTTAGCGAGGAAGTGATAATGGGTACGATGTATATTATTTAATAGTATTTTATATGTATTATATCTTTTAGGTCATACAAAACACGATACATATTAGAGTATTAACAATTCGAACTAAACACATCAACACATAGAAACTGAGATAAGGAGATCATGTTCATTGTGTCACCCGAAATTCTCAAAAAAATCAGAGAGAGCAGTTGCCAAAAATAAAAAACACTTTTGTAAAAAATGTTCAAAGCCTTGATTTACCACGTTATTTTGAACAATATCTAACTTGAAACAAAGACCCATTGAATGTTACTTTATTCAATTTTTTTAACGTTTTTGATGAATAATTCGGTAAATTTACAATAAAACAATTCAAAGAAAGTGAATAGTTAATTATAACTTACTAAAACAAATATATCCTTAAAACAATATAGAATCTTCAAACTAACAATTAATATTAAAAATAAAAATACCTACAACAGTACATTTATTTACAATTCTATGAAAATGTTGTACTAAAATGTATGTGTATGTAGGCAGACCCTTCCTTTCCTCTAAAGCATTTAAATAAATACAACAAAAGAAAGACTAGCAAGATAATTACAAATAATGGTTACCTAGTATCTTTTCTAAATACACTATGCAATCAAATATTCCGCCTACTTTGTATTTTATATTTCCTCCATCACATTTGTTACACCAAAACTGGTAACACCATAAATAGAAAAGCTTTATGGTTAATCAGAAACCTGTGTAGGAGCTCTCGTAAAATATACCCAAAGTTAATATTAAGAAAAAAACCGGAGTGTGCTACTACTGTATTACTCACACAAGAAGCATCCAATGTAGTGGATATAAGTTTACGTTGCGTACTCATATACAAACGTACACACGAGGAAAAAGATAAACAAGAGAAACCGAACACTCTCAAGGCAACCACGATATTCGGGCAGCTGATCAAAGAAGGGATGCTGGTGGTGGCTTCTTCCATTCATGAAAATCCGATCTGCTATCTGAGGCACTGATTATAATATTGGCGAAGATGTTTTGTGACAGGGTAGTATTCAGCCGTATAAACTGTTCGCACTTGAAATAAAACTTAAGTTTAATAATTAAATATTTGTTAATCGTATTTATTTAAACTAGTAAGCAAGCGGTTGGATTTCGTCGGAGTTTCATACAAAGGGTAGACCTGTATAATCATTTTATTTGTTTAAATTCCGTCAATTGCATCAGCTGTGTGTCTAGTTCCCTGCAATTACTGTCTAATGTAAAATGAAATGTTTAAAACAGTTGAAAAAAATGTAGATATCTAATACAGGTACAAAAAACACGGATAGTAAACTTCTCTAGGATTACTTGATCACTGTTAAAAATTGTCGAACAACATGTGACATAGAATTGGCCCTTGGCTCCGGCGAAAAATGTTTTTAGCTTGTCCGTTGACAGTTGATGATTTTTATTTGTTTCATTCGGTTCTAATATACTTTTAACAATAATGTATTTAATTTAGTGAAAAAATATTTGTTATTATAGTTTGTGTAACCACAGACTTCAATATTTCAGAAATCAGCATCAGTATCAATTATATACTTTAAAATTGTTATGAAGTAAAAACACGATAATTAAGTGAAAAGTGAATTATGAGGAACATAAATGTAATAAAGGCGATTCCAGATCTATAATAATTTGTGTCGAATGCTTTCAGCGCAAATATTTCCTGCGAAAATAAGGAAATATTTTCACCTAAATATTTATGTCGTGCGTCGTGTGTCTGTGCTCAGTGTGTACGCCGAAAAAAATTCTGAATTCAGGTTATGTCTAACGAGGTTATACTTATAATAACAAAATTTAATGGTTTATTTATTATTACATAAACAATTTAAGTCTAATTTATTTATTTTTGTTTTGTTTAGTAGCTACTGACGACCTTCAGTGCAGAATACCAAAATGTATTTATAGTATTGGTTCATTCATTAAATAAAATATAATAAAAAAATCATTATTTACCTCCATACTGTCAATGCCATGGACATCTTTGTTGTAAGGACTTTGATTTAAATTTTGACATTTCATAATATTGTTAGTCGTTATGTTATTATAGGACGGTGGTAAAGGTAAATTTTTAATTCAATGAGTAAAGTTCAATATTTGAGTTTCATTCATTGAGAGAAGTTTCTAACAAAAATAGGTAGGTATTATTTAACATTAATTATCAGCAGGTGCATTGTATTTCTTTATATTTTCCATACAAAAGAGAAATAGTGATTGCTTACTTTGTGGGATTCATTAAAATTATTTAAAAATATATTGAATCTTAAGGTACGTGGTTTATTAAATACTCTTATATTTTGTAGTTATTTTATAATACTAATACTAACTTTTGAGTTGGTTACAGGAAATTTCTGCTTACGAGTTGAAATCGATTATAATTCGTTTTTGAGTACTCGATTTAAGGCGTTCGTTAAATTTGCTCAGTCTCATATCCCAAAATATATATTAACTAATGTTTAAAAATATTATATTTAATATTCATATATTATATAATATAATGTTAATAGTTTTATAGAGAATTGATATTTTTATGTATAAAATTATAACTACATCTTTAAATATATTCAAAGGCCGGATCTTTTTACTGTTTTCTGTCCAAGTATTTTTACAGTACGTGGGCCCATTCCTGCAAACATATGGGCTTTATCACAAGGTGGCTGACATTTAAATAAAATAAGCATCTAATTCACATTTTAGGAATATTTTTATTTAATATATATAGAAATTCAAAGCATCTACTATTATGGTAAGTTTGGTACCTACTTATCTATTCTAGAATAAAATGTATTTTTATTTCTTCGAAATCTTGCATAACTGGACCTGACTGTCTAAACATTGAGTAATTATATACGGAGGAAGCGTTAGATGCTGTTAGATTGGTTTACAGTGACAGGATAACGCTCTTTCAGACCATCATAAGAAAACTATCTTTGATAGTTCAGCATAAGGCTTTGTTATTGTTTACTGGTAATATATTCATTGTAGTAGATCAGTATTGATTTTCTGGACAAGTTGCAATACCTTTCATATTAAGTATTTTGTTTTTGATGTGAATTTAATTATTTCATTAATATATTATTATTACAATCTTCTTAAGGTGTTATGTCAAAAATTGTCAGTCAGTGGGCAATAGAGAATATGTTGAAGATTAAAGTTCTAATACGGTTGTTGGTCATCTCTTTTTTCTGTAATATTCACGATTTCACTCGATTGAAACTGCAAATGATGCAAAGAACAATCTTTCAATTATTATATCCTCCAGTCAAAAATTTGGGGGGTCACTCGTTTGTCAAAATTATTTCGAATGCCTATATTTGATTCAATTTTTATTTTCTTTTTATTTCAACAGAGTGAACAATTTTTGTCATTACACCCACTTCCTCGAGTTCCCCTCAACTTTATTTCTTACGAAAATATCGTTTTGACAAATTTGATGAAATAGGGTCGAATTTCGACTACTGGACGACTATTAATTCAGATAAATATATCAATGTATGGGTGTTAAATGGGTCCATTGCAAAATAATTACCAAAGTCTTCTCTGGTATGATATCAGATATAAGTGTTATCCTATGCCTCCTATGCTGCTCTACGTCTGCGATCAACCATTTTCAGCTGTTGTTGGGACCTGGAAAAAATAACATTCATTTAATTAACTTATTATCAGCCAAACTGAAATTTTTGCATTTACAATTTGACAATGCAGAAAGTGATACTACATCTGTAAATATTTAAAAACAGGAATCTTTTTTGCAGGCCTCATCAGCTCCAAAGAAAATAAATAACCAAACAATTGGAACAGACAGGAAGATCTCAATTAAAAATTAAGACTTTAATACTATATAAATTTATTATAAATACAATTACTAAAATAAAAATTCGTTTCAACAAAAGTTTATGATTGAAATAAAAAAGTGTTTACTAAAGATTTTCTTCATTAAACAGTAAACATTCTATTTGAAATATAAGGAAAATAATAAGAGTATTTTTATTTGGTCCGGAACAGGTATACAGAATCACAGAAAATATATGGGGTGGAACTTATAACAGTAGACCATATAACACAGTCACTTGAGATATCATTTAATTGGCACACTCTAATGAAATGGTTTACTATATCTCCAATTAATGTCAATTTTGTTTATATGGGACACGTTTTAAATTTAAAATAATATAATCAGATAATTTGTATTTTAGAGAGATTTTTGAAATTAAAGAAAAGGTGAGATGACCTCAGGAAAGCAAATTCAGTTGTCATAAATTCAGATCCACATTATAAGAACCAAATTTTATTTGAATCTTTTTTTTTTCAAATATATAGCGTTATAAAATTAAAAACTTATTGTAACGCAATATTTCAATAACAATTCATACATATGCGAAGGTCATGTCATATACTAAAGTGAATAAAAATACAGATTATATGCTCAATAAGCACATGTTCCCACTATTTTTTAATGGTAAGTACAGTTGTATCAAACGTGTCAGTAAGTATTGATCAGTAGGTACATCAAAAAAATTAACAGGCATTGACCATTAAATCAAAAGAATTTATTGTACATGATAATATTAATGTTTGCAGTCTTACAAACACCATGTAAAATAAGGTAATGGTCAATTCAATAATATATATTCAAGTTTTGTGTCTAAAGAACAAAAACAAGACAATTGATGATGACTATAATTTATAGAATTAACAGAAATCGACGAGAACATATGTAATTTAAAAAGACAAATATTACTACAGTTGACTTGAGAAGCATTGTTTACAAAAATTATATTTGGGGGCAAATCTCAGTTCAGTTGTTTGGCAGATTTGTACACAAATACACTAAACCATTATTTTAAACACTCAATGAGGGTGCAAAACTGTGTTTTTAAGATTTGTTAAACATCTTTCAAATAGGTATATTTACAAAATGTGGGTGGTTACCTAAAATGAATGTTTTATAAAAATTGTATGAATAAATTTTTGGTGTGATAAGCCATGTAATTTAAGAACTTTCAAGGCATTCAAACATTGTAAATAGAAAATATAGACTAGCATTAAATTTAGTATTTCAATTTATATTGATATATGAAAAAAATATTTGTAATGTCGACAATTCATTGTTTATTCAAACATTAATTATTTTGAGATATTTATTTGCACTGTATTATGTTTCAGGGTTTATACTCTGTTTTCTCAGAATATAGTATTGTTAAGTTTTGGTGGTGTGATGGAAAGTTGCATAAATTATTATATATGGTTTAGTTAAAATAGTGAAAGTGGAACAGGACATGTGTCAAATTTCAATTACTCGTTTGTCAGGTTAGTTTAACCACCCAATGCACATGGTGGGCTGATGTTCTCTGTTCTTACTTTCTTTATAGGTTGAAACTACCAAAAGGATCGTCTATGCCTCGCGACGCTAACAAATTTTCTATTATTTTCAAGATTTGGTCGACGTATAGCTAATATCCGCGTTTTCGCCCAAAGCTCTGGAACATGCTTCACACTTTTTCACCACTACTATAAAAGCGACGTTTATATTCTCAGCCGTTGCATCTATTCCCTTTCTGAATTTCTGAATAACCTAACTTCGGAAAACTTTTTTTCTAGATAAAAGGTATTAGCCAATGTGATTAAGCGCATTTTCACAAATTCTCCTTTTGAGAATGTTCTGTCGCATTTTACTTACATCATAACTCACTTCTGAAACTCTCTATAATATAAAGAATTTGTGACAAATGAATGGTTTTATAAATAGTTTTTTACGTTTAAACAAATGTTAAAAGACCCTGTCACAATATTATATAGTAGCAATCTACCAATAATATCTCTTTGGTCAGAAATTATCTTTAAGAAAAACAAACAACAGTGGTTTAGATTTATCTGTAGAAACTATTTGTTGACGAAACCAAAAAATAGCGGAGCTACAAATTAAAACGTTATAATTACGCAAAAGTTAGAATGCAACGAATTAAAAATCACGCATATGAATGCATTTGAGTATGACATTTTAAAGTTAGAATAATACTAAAAATTAAAATCTTATCAAAAGTAACAAAGGGTAAGCCAATATTATACCGTGCCGTAGAAAACAATGAGATATATTACAAAGAAAAGCTAGCGAAAATCCTTGCGAAGGTTAGTAAATATTAAAGTATAAATTATAACAAAACATGTATCTAATTAAAATAAAACAGCTTTTAATGAGATATAACTATTACAACATATTTTAATAGTGTTCCACCAATAACATGCATTATTGGCTGATAATACATCAAGCATGCACTACGCATAAACCATTACTTACCTGAGAAGTGATATAACAAGGAAACCACAAAGATTAAAAAAACGTCGTATCCTAAAGCATTCGATCGGATCATCATCATCTCGAATAAGACAACTCATAATTGCCACAAACCGGCTACATCAAAGTGCTTAGACTCTCTTTAATACTTCATTTACATATCAAAGGAAATGTAATTAATCCGCTTATTACGAATGAATAAAGATGTCAGTGCATCAATAGTGTTAAGTACTTAAGCCAACCGAACCGGTATCCTTAATATTAATCCATAAACGGTAGCAGATGCTTGGACGGACACAGTTATTTGTAGATGTTGGTTAAACGCAAATGTATTGTAACCACATATTTATTTTATCATCACCTGTTAAACTCTTTAATGTAATTTCAATACATCAGTGAACAACGCCAAAATGCTTATTGTTGCATTGTTGCAATTTTCAGTAGGTACACTACAGAAAATGGATAACCCATGAATATAAAAATTCACCGGCTGGGTCAAATCCATTTCCCTGTAATATGTGTAAAAATGAAGACATAATAAGAAAGTTAAATTTTTGAAATTGACGTTCTCTATTTAAAAGTTACAGATGTAAATTACATTAATTTTTTACTTTTTAGTTGTGTTTTTAATAACAGCGTGTTCTTAAAATTTTTTTTTCTTTTCCTTTTTAATTTTAAATTTTTGGAAACTATTTATTAGTCTCTAAGAGTACACCGACTGTGTTGCTTGTGCATAATAACTAGCTGTGTATTCCATGCTTTGATGAAATGTTTATTATTAATATTTTCTGTTTTCTAGTTTATTACAATCAAATTCATTTAGCATCACATCGTCTACGGAGCGCACTCTGCTGCAAATAGTTTTGGTCCTAGATAGAGTACGGCACAATCTACAGTGTGATCCTGCATTGTGTGAACTGTTGATGTCCATGATAATATGAAGGGTAACATACTATCAAGATCTCTTCAATTCGAAATGTTCTAATGCGATCGTCTGGCTCCATTTTTAAACCCTCTGCGTGATATGTGACGAAAGATACTCAAGACAACAAAGCATTGAGATAGCTGCCACCAGTCTACTATCTGCCACTCTGTATAATAACTCAACTATTTATTTTATTATACTGCTGCATCCCTTTAAGAAAAGAAATGAGAGAAAGGTGTTAAGACTGCTCCACCCAGAAATATTTTTGAGAGGCACAACCAGGAACCCCCTCTATGTTTTCTGAAAGTAAAGCGAAATTAACTGCTTACCTTTTCACGTTACTCTCACTCTTTGGTAGGTTTTTCGTCACCTCGTTTCGTATAAGAAGTAAAGTCCTCATGCTTCGCAAATGTTAGTAATTGTGTAGGAAGAGACGAAGTTGAAAGGAAACAACCAAAAAATATATATTGAAGAAAAGATTTAAAAAAATTAACCGAAGACAAAAAAATATATATAAAAATAAACCTTAAGACAACTAAATGAATGAAACGTACCTAAAACAAAACTTAAAATAGATGACAAAACAAAAAAAAATACACCAAGGAGTGTAAAAGTAAAGAAAACCATATGCAAATTGTACAGGTAACCATAAAAGTACCGAAGGTACTGCATCAACAAAGGAATGTATTAACAGCAAACAAACGTCAAAAAATCTATACTATTATAAAATTATAGTTTTGTCTTTTGTTAGTTTGTTTATTTGTTCGGGCATCACGTAAGAACTAATCAACTAATTTCCCTAAATCTTTTTTTTGCGAAGCCTATAGTTTGACTTAAAATCTGGTATACATTACATCTCCCTACATTGATAGAAACGGTTTAAAAATCAATGAAGTAATTCAATCAAATTGAACACAATACACTAAACAAATTGCGGGAACGCACCAGGTAGATATAGCGAATAAGCTACTACCATGTCCGGTAACACACAATTAGTCAAGTGGTTCCACCGCTTGCACCAAATATTAGATATTGTATCAGCTCAGAGACCGTATAAGAAGAGTGTTGCTAAGGTGTAGACTAAATGCTGATTGGTTTCGCCATTTTTTTCGCGTATTTCCGGTTTACTATAGCGACGGAAGAACAGATGTTTAGTGTTTGTCGCTGTGTTGCTAGAACTGATGATTTAAAGTAAATTGATATTCTCCGTTAAATTTTATTAAATTTAAGTCGTAAAAATACAAACCACCTAAATTATAAAATGTTGATAACAGTAATCAATAGTTATCAGAAGATTGCAGCATCAATCTGATTTTAGTTGACAAACTGCATATTACACAAACTATTAAGAGTTGCTGTTCGCGTACTCGCAATAGTCGGGGAATTGAAAAATAAAACTATGTGCCCCATTTAGGTTTCAGAAATTTTTTAATACCTCTGTTAATAATATTTTCTTTTTTAAGACAAAATTGGTAGGTACATGAACAATCTGGCAACCCTGCATGATTTTTAAAAATCTGCATGGGCCTGTACGGTTGCATAACATACAAGGTGTCGTGTGGTCGATTTTCAAGTGGATTCTTATTGGTGGAAAATAGCCGTGCTTCTGGGCTTGGCACCACTCTCATTATACGCACTCTGCGTCACCTTAGCTTTTATTCAAAATTCCGAATATACCAATGTAACATGTTTCGATTTTGAAAAAATTCAACTGTAAGTGTAATTTTGTAGGGTGTTCCATATTGTTACGTTTATATTTTCACACTCGGATTCAGTTCAGTTCTTTGATTTACTTAAAAACACAGTCCAACTGAATCTAATTTATTTCCACTACTTTAACACCATTTATATTCACAGAAGTTTTACAATTTATATTGAACACCTGCTTTTAGGATATGACAGTCGAAAACAAAATGAATGCTTCCGTCGACTCTCCGTATTTATATATTACTTCTCCGAATTCTCCAGAATGTCAAAGAGCAGCCGAGAGATTTCCTTTTGGACTAGACACTTCGAGATCTTCACCAAAGCAATCGGCCGCACTCAATGCGCCAAACAAACAACATTTCGAATTCGCTTCCACATCACAATGCCCTTATTTAAGAGTATTTCGTCCCGGAATGTCTCAGAATCCTTCCTGGTGTGGCGACATTTGCGATTTTGACAACGGGAAGTTTGGTGGAAGTAACAGTCAGCGGTATTCGACTCTGCGCTGCAAATATTGGTACTGTCAAGTACATCAGGTTCTTCTCCTTGATCACAGTCCTCAATTCAATTACAGTTTTCCAAAGATCGCTATATGTTGGCTTGTCATGAATGGATGTTTTCGTTACCAAATAGTAACCACTGGCTGTTTATCTTCGAGATAGAGGACCTTGCCCACCACCGGATCTTGCTCCCGTAGGTTCTGGAACTGGCCGTACTTCTTGGCAAACATCTTGGCTATTCCTCTGGACATCCAGACATTTCGAGCCACACTATGATCCAGGGCATACTCTATGGGACACTTCAAATAGGTCTCGGGGTTTCTCTCTCGTCACATCGTGCTGCACTTTCTTCCTTTCCTAGTACAGTGCCATAAACTGTTCGAAGATCATGTTTTCATCAGGTGGTTGGATGCTGCGGACATGGGCTTGCTCAACTTCGCCGTCATGACTTCCGGCATAAGAAGCTAACCTGTTGAAATGTACCTACCACCTTTGGTTTTCCTCAAGGTAGCTTCCATATTCTGTAGACAACACCGTTGATTTTCTTCAAAATTCGGTACGGCCCCTAACAAGATCTCTGTAGCTTGGGCGAATATCCACGACGACGTTGGGGGTTTACAACCAAACAACATCATCAACTTGGAATTCCCCGCCTACGGCTTTGATGTCGTTGACTTCTTTCATACGGGCAATGGCATTATCGATATTTAACCGGACTCTTTGACGGATGTCGTTTATCTTTTGATGTAGCTGGCTGACATAGTCTTCACCTGCGGTCTCTTCTCCTGGGGCACACCCAAACTTTAAAGCACATGGTAGTCTTAATTCTCGTCCCATAATGACACTGGCTGGAGTCTGACCCGTGGACTCGTGTACAAATGAACGGTATTGCCATTAGAAACAAGTGAAGATACTCATCCCAGTCTCTTTGGTGGCCAGAGACTACCTTTGGTAAATGGCGGTTAATGGTTCTATTCATCCGTTCTACCATTCCATCGAAATGCGGATATAAAGCTGTCGTCCTTGTTTTATTGATCTTCAAGAGTTGGAAAAGAGTAAACTCGAAATTTCTACCTTGGTCCGAGTGCAACTCCAAGGTAACACCAAAACGACTGATCCATTGCTTAACAAGGACATCAGAATCAAGGCTTCTTGATCCAGCAAGGCATACGCTTCTGCCCATTTACTAAAATAGTCCATCACCACCACAATGTACTTATTTCCAGAGTAGGATTCAGGAAATGGACCGGCAATATCAATGGCTACTCGAATGGACTGCCCATGTTATATTGCTTCATGGGAGCTTTTGCTCGCTTCTGAGGCCCATTACTTGCTACACAAACCGTACATTTCCGGCACCAATCCTTGACATCTGCTCGGCAGTTTACCCAATAGAAGCGTTCTCTTAGCTTCCCCAGGGTTCTCGTCACTCTCAGATGTCTTCCGGTTGTACCGTAATGTAGTTCTCGCAAAACCTCCGGTCTCCTATTTCTGGGGATTACAATCTGTTTTCTGTCCCTGCCCTCCTCTGGAGTTTCTAGCACGCACTTGAGAAGTACGTTCTCCAGAATAAGGGAGTTCTACTGAGCCCGGTATGACCATATGGTGTGTGAGAAAAGGGAAAGCTCCTGCCACATAGGTTTGCGGTCTTCTTCGTTAAACCGGATAACTTCTTTTAACTCTGGATTCAATTTCTGGTCTTTCAGGATCTCCTCACATTGCCAATGGTCATAGACGGCGGTAGTTCTAAAGAGAGCAGCCGCCTTTTCTTCAGCTCAGGAGAAATCTTTTACCATAGAGGTACTTGTAGAAATGTTCTACCCCCTTTACCACAGCCAAGAGTTCCCTGCGGGTAACGCAGTAATTCCGTTCTGGGTTTGCTCAAGGTCTTGCTGAAATAGCCGATGACTTTCTCCTGACCGTCTTGGATCTGCGAAAGCTCAGCACCAATTCCGACATTGCTTGCGTCGGTATCCAAGACGAAATTCCCATCTGGTAACAGATAACTTAAAATAGGGGCACTGGTCAATGCTCTTTTTTGTGTCTCGAATGATCGCTAGCATTCCTCGTCCCACTGGTACCGCACCTTCTCATCTGTGAGTCTAATGGTGGCTTGGCGACATTGGCAAATCCTGCTACATACCGACGGTAGTACGTGCATAACTCCAGGAAGCTTCTTAGCTGGTGGATATCTTTAGGGATCGGCTATTCTTGGATTTCATTTTCTGTTTATCGACAGCTACTTCCTTTGCGGAAACCAGATGTCCAAGATATTGCACGTCTTCTAGAAACAACTGACACTTCTTCGGGCTTAACTTTAGTCCGGAACTTTGAAGTCGCTGAAATACCTCGTCCAGGTTCCTCACGTAGTCTTCAAACGATTTTCCAACAACGATAACGTCGTCAAGATACACAGGCACGTTTTCCATGTAAGCCCTTCTAACACTGTTTCCATCAATCTTTCGAACGTCGCTGGAGCATTACACAACCCAAACGGCATCACCGTGAATTGGTAAGTCCTGAGCCGATCGTTAAAGCAGTTTTTTCTCGGTCTTCTTTAGTAAGTTCCACCTGTCAATAACCGCTCTTTAAGTCCAGGGTGGAAAACATCTTCGATCCAGCCAACGTATCTAGGGTATCGTCTATTCTTGGGAGAGGATAGCTCTCTTTATTTCTAGCGTGGTTTCATTGTTGATAGTCTACGTAAAATCGGGTCAAATTTGCTTTCTTTTTAACCAAGACAATTGGAGAGATCCACGGGCTATTCGATGGTTCAATAACTCCTTCTTCCTCCATTTCGCGAACTCTCCTGTCGGCTTCTCCTCTTTTAGCTAGGGGTAGTCTTCTAGCCCACTATCGAATGGGTTGAGCGTCCCCGGTATTAATTTTATGTTTCACCAGATCAGCTCGTCCTTTTTGCCGTTCCCTACATCAAAGATATCCTGGTAGTTTCTCACGATGTCCCTCAGTTTTGCTTTCTGGTTTGGTTTTAAATTCTTGGAAGAATTTGTTATGAATTTTTCCAGCTATTCAGATAGTTTACTCAGTGTGCTTCTGAGTTCAGAGGAAGCTATACATGGATTTAAAAATTATATTAGGTGGCCCGTTAGCAGCTGCATATATACAATGTGGTTGAAATAAGGGGGAAGTTATACGGGGTGGTTCAAAAAAATTGATATTCAGTGGATCATAAATAGTTGCATATACCAGGTGGTTTAAAAACGGGTGGAATTTATATATATATATATATATATATATATATATATATATATATATATATATATATGTATGTATTGTTATGGAATTAAAATAGCCATAAACAAAATAAAAGGAAAATATTAAATAAAGTCACACAATGTAGAGAAAAAGCATGTCTAAATAGCAAGAATGTTGGTTGCATAACCATCAGGGGAATTTAAATGTATAAAGGAAAATTTTTATTGAAAATAAAGCAAATTTTTATTTGAGAAATATATGGAAAGGGTTGAAAAGTATCAACTAAGAGTCAGATGTTAAGATAAAAAAAGGCTTAATAAAATCATTTGGTGAATGTAGGGTCAGCACAACTCTTGTATTTCAGTTTCGAAAACAAGCCATTCCAACGAGACAATAAAAAGGAGAAATAATTGTAAATAAACTATCTGGACTTTAAGAAAGGAAAAAAATGTATATAATAAGAAGTAGTTAAGATAATTTTAATAATAATAATATTTGTAAATACTCACAAGTAATCCAAAAAGGTAATTCAAAATCGTGATGAGTCATCATCCAACCACAAAGGAGATCTTGAGAAATATACTCAAAAATAATAATGTAAATTGCAAGGAAAACAGTTAAATCCATGCTAGAAACATGAAACAACATTAATTAGTAAAAATACATGAAATTCCAACAGTACAAAATAAATTATTGAGCGAAGCATCATGTAAACAACCAACAGAGAAAACTAAAATCTAAAGAACTTTTAAATTAATGAATAGAAATAAAAGAAAATTGTTCAGTAAATATTAGAGATGATAAAGAAAAGAATTTTGTAACTCAAATTTAAAATATTCAAAATTTTGCGGTAAATTTGTGAAAAGGGTAATGACCTTGAAAAATTTAGGATCAATTAAAAAGTAAACAAAGCATTTAAATGAAATTTAACAAGAGTAAAAAAATTCTTAAAATAAAATAAACTATTAAAAAAATAACATTTAAGAAGCATACAAGAAAATTTTTGTTTCTTATGAGGATTCACGTGGGCTAAGCAATTTCAGGGGACGGGAAAGCAAAACCGTTAAACGCAAAAAAACAATTGAAAACTTAGCCAAACTGGGTGACGGGCTAGATTAAACGCTATCGCAGGCACTTGTTTTTAAAAAGATATATAAGCTTACGTTTAGATAGCAACGGTCTCTTTCATTTTCCGAAGTTTGAACAGAGGCAATCTCTGTGACGGGCTTTTTCATTTCCGATGTTTGAATAGTAATAGTCTTTTTTGATTTCCAAGTGTTGAACAGAAGCAATCTCTGTGACTTATGATGTTTGAATATATGAATCTCAGAGCATGTGATGAAATGTTTTCGTTACAATAACCTAAGAACTTGTTAATAGAGGTTAGGTAGTGAAAAGTGGCGAGACATATTGTCAAAACAAACAATTCCAATGACATTTAAGGTTGGCAGTGTCTAAAGATTTTTAGGTCGGTAAATTAAAGTGTAGTGCCTATTTGACCGACAAAATGACAATGAAGTGGGAATTTCAAATAAACATTGATACTGATCAACAAAAATGGTAGTGGTTGATAAATAATAACTAAGAAGATTTTAGTAAATTATAATTTAATTTAATTGACATGAATAAAGAAGTAAACAAGATGGATGAACATGTAATAGTGGAATTGGAACCAATACAAAAATAAAAATGGGTTTATAAAATGAAAGTTTTGAATGGACAATAAACAGATTTGGAACTTTCGGACATTATTCAAAACGAGGAGGAAAAAAGGTTAGTGCTACAATAATTGTTTGAAATTGTAAATAAAATGAACATTGTGTTATTAATTTGTATAATAGATAAGGATATAATAACAAATTGTAGTTTTTAAATAAGAGCATGAAAGAGAAATTTCTCGAAAAATATATATATTTTTAAAGAATTTAGTAGATAGGAAATATTTCGTTTGTTTATTTGTTAATTGTTTGTTTAAATTATTTATATATTATTAATAAAGGATGTGGTTGAAATTTGAAATAGAAAGTTGTGTTTGAATTCATTACAAGCCAAGATTAATATGAATAGTAATTACATCTGGATCCTTTTCAATCAAATAAAATTCAATAAAAAAAAGAATAATATTTTAAATTAGATTCAGAGAAAGTTAAAAAGTTAAAGAGGTTTTGAAACATCAAAAATGAGTAATAGTGTTGAACCAGTGAAAGAACACAGTAGCAGAGCAGCCATAAGGAAAATAAAAATGTAAGTATTGAGTTAAATATTAGAACCTGTTGAACCACCTTGAGAAAAGAGTATGCATGCTATATATAAAAGTAAAAGTTTTAAAACCCTGAGAAGTTAAATTAATCAAAGTTAATAAAATAAATAAATTAATATAAATCTAAATAATAATTCAAAAATAAATTGGCAAGCCCAACATGGGGCTCTGAAGTAAAAATAATATAAATAAAAATATATTAAAAAAAGAGTTTGAACAATTAATAATAATAATAATTAAAATAAATAAAATCTAAAATAATATATATATATATATATATATATATATATATATATATATATATATATATATATATATATGAACTAAGCTAGGTTCCGGGTGAGAACCGCGTCTGAATTTATTGAATACTCGACGTTTCGACTCCTGCTTTGGAGCCATTATCAAGAGACAAAAGTGAAAAAGAGTTTCAGAGTCTAGATCGAACTCGGGGCCTCAATCTGCCAACTCCCCAAGAGTCACTAGGTAACTGAACTGAATTTGAGTCTGCTCTGCTTCTTTTATTTATAGGTAGCGCTGGGATAGAAGAAGATGTCACGTGATGAGGCTGTGTTGTGATTGGTTGGGTATTGGTGGGCGTGTCTGCTTTGTTTAATCTGGCAATTACGGAGGTCCAAGCTGTGGGAAGACGAGTACTGTCATCGCGTCTATTTAGACAGAGAGGTCTTTTTTCTATTTCGATGGCTTCGCGAATAGTGGATGCCCTAAGAGAATTGAGAGATATGATAGTCCTACTGTCCTCGAAGTTGATAGAGTGCCCTGTTTGGATATGGTGATGCGCGAGAGCTGAAGTCGGATCTTTTTTACGAACTGACAGAGAGTGTTCATATACTCGATGGTTAACGCGCCTGTTGGTACGACCGATGTAGCTTTGTGGGCAATCGCGACATGAGATTTCGTAAACTCCTCGATCCTCGTTAGGTACTTTGTCTTTGGGGTTACCGGTTAAGTTGCCTATAGTTTGAGTGGTGTTGAAGATAGTCTTTATTTGATGTCTTTGTAAAATCCGTGCTATTTTGTCAGTGACTCCTCGAATGTATGGAAGTACGGCTTTTTGATGTTGTTGTTCTGTTTCTGACGGGGTTGGTGTAATTGGGGGTTGTTGAGATTGATGAATTATACGCGCAATGTGGTCCGGATGATAACCGTTTTGTCGAAGGATTTGTTGAAGATTATTAAGTTCGTTTTGTCTATTGTCAATATCTGTTAAACGAATAGATCTGAGAGTCAAAGATTTCATTACAGAACTCAATTGGGCAGGGTGGTGGTGTGATTGGGCATTTAAGTATCGATTGGTATGGGTTGGTTTTCTATAGACGGTATGTGAGAATCTGTCATTGTTGGTTTTTGTTATGAGGACATCAAGAAACGGGAGAGAAGAATCGGACTCGATTTCCATTGTAAATTGTATATTAGAATGTATACCATTGAGGTGTTGTAGGAAGAAGTCTAATGAATCTCTGCCATGAGGCCAAATGACAAAAGTATCATCTACATATCTAAGCCAACAGGAAGGTTTTAAATTAGACGAGTTTAGGGCCTGGGTTTCGATTTGTTCCATGAAAATGTTAGCAAGCACTGGAGAAAGAGGTGAACCCATGGGGGCCCCACGGACTTGTTTGAACAGAGTGTTTTGAATCCCAGCGCTACCTATAAATAAAAGAAGCAGAGCAGACTCAAATTCAGTTCAGTTACCTAGTGACTCTTGGGGAGTAGGCAGATTGAGGCCCCGAGTTCGATCTAGACTCTGAAACTCTTTTTCACTTTTGTCTCTTGATAATGGCTCCAAAGCAGGAGTCGAAACGTCGAGTATTCAATAAATTCAGACGCGGTTCTCACCCGGAACCTAGCTTAGTTCATAATAATGACCGCGGAAGCCTCTCAGAACATTTCATTCGCCTCTACGGGGAGGATTTCTTCCAACTCACCAAAACAATCGAAACCCAGGCCCTAAACTCGTCTAATTTAAAACCTTCCTGTTGGCTTAGACATGTAGATGATACTTTTGTCATTTGGCCTCATGGCAGAGATTCATTAGACTTCTTCCTACAACACCTCAATGGTATACATTCTAATATACAATTTACAATGGAAATCGAGTCCGATTCTTCTCTCCCGTTTCTTGATGTCCTCATAACAAAAACCAACAATGACAGATTCTCACATACCGTCTATAGAAAACCAACCCATACCAATCGATACTTAAATGCCCAATCACACCACCACCGTGCCCAATTGAACACTCTCTGTCAGTTCGTAAAAAAGATCCGACATCAGCTCTCGCGCATCACCATATCCAAACAGGGCACTCTATCAACTTCGAGGACAGTAGGACTATCATATCTCTCAATTCTCTTAGGGCATCCACTATTCGCGAAGCCATCGAAATAGAAAAAAGACCTCTCTGTCTAAATAGACGCGATGACAGTACTCGTCTTCCCACAGCTTGGACCTCCGTAATTGCCAGATTAAACAAAGCAGACACGCCCACCAATACCCAACCAATCACAACACAGCCTCATCACGTGACATCTTCTTCTATCCCAGCGCTACCTATAAATAAAAGAAGCAGAGCAGACTCAAATTCAGTTCAGTTACCTAGTGACTCTTGGGGAGTAGGCAGATTGAGGCCCCGAGTTCGATCTAGACTCTGAAACTCTTTTTCACTTTTGTCTCTTGATAATGGCTCCAAAGCAGGAGTCGAAACGTCGAGTATTCAATAAATTCAGACGCGGTTCTCACCCGGAACCTAGCTTAGTTCATAATAATGACCGCGGAAGCCTCTCAGAACATATATATATATATATATATATATATATATATATATATATATATATATATATTTATTCAGTTGAAATATGTAGCAAAATATAATTACAGCTATACAGGTGGGTGCAAAAAATATAATAAAGGAATGTTATGATCTACAAGCTATTCCATATACCGGATATATAAAATATAGGGTGGACTAGAATTCAAAGTATACAGGGTGGTGCAAAATGTTATATTGGGTGGCCCATAAGTAGTTGAATATACAAGGTTGTTGAAATATAGGGTGGATTAGAATAATAATTATACAGTGTTGGTAAAAATGTGTTTTTTGTTTTATAGGGTAGAGCATGAGCAGTTGAATATATGGAGTACCTGAAATATGGGGCGAAGTCAAGTTATAGTTACATAGTGTGATTCAAATAAGGTTAGAAAAAGTTGCAAATTAAGGGTGATTTTAATGAAGTGTGGAGAGACTTTATATTTTATACTATGTTTCCAAAATGTGAGGAAAACTTGTCAGTTACACAGATAGGATATTTGAAATCTCGGGAGTAGAATTAAGTAGTTAAGTATTTTAAAATTGTTACATAGGGTGACCCATAAGCAGTGACAGTTTTGGTGAAATTTATTGGGAATTGATGGATTTATATTCATACAGGGTGGTACAAAAAATGTTATATAGGGTGGCTGATAAGTAGTTGCACATACAAGGTTGTTGGAAGAGAGGATGGAGTAGATTTATAGTTAAACTGTTTAGATAAAAAAAATGTTCGATAAATTTTCTAGGAGAGAACGTGAATTATAGTTATACAGTGTGATTAAAACAATGTTAGAAAAAGTTGCATATAAGTGGTTGACATATAAGTTGGAGATAAATTATACTTTCCAGGGTGGTTAAAAAATATCAGAAAATGGTTATTTATCGTAGTATATAAGCAGTTGCATAGATAAGATAGTTGAAATATAGAGTGGATCAGAGTTATATTTGGTGGCCCCCTAATCAGATGCATATATAGGGACTGACTGACTGATTGGCAGTAGTATATACAAAATGGCATAAATATAGATGAAAGTAGAGTTACAGCTATACAGTCAAAACAATATTAAATAAAATTGTTATATAGGGTAGCCATAAACAATTGCGGTTTGGGTAAAATATATTGGGTATTCTTGGATTTATAATTATACAGAGTAGTACAAAAAATGTTATATCTGGTGGCTTATAAGTAGTTGTATATATCGTTGAGATCGGAGGCTGAGTAGAATTCAAGTTTTTCAGGGTGGATTGAAAAATGTAAAAAACTATTTGTTATATAAGGTAGACCAGAAACAGTTGCATCCTGCTATATGGAATACCTGTGAAATATGGGGCGAAACAAAATTATAGTTATATTTTGTGTTCAATACAATGTTAGAAAAAGTTGCATATAAAGGGAGGATAAAATATAGGGTGAAGGGAAATTATCAGAAATAATTGTTATATATCGTAGGGTAAAGTAGCATTATAGTTAGATAATTAAAAAATATTATATTGGATGACAAATAAACAGCAGCATATACAGGATGGTTGCACTTTAGGATGAAGCAGAGTTACAGTTATACAAGGTGGTTCAAAAAAATGTTATATAGATCTGGATAGGATTGGTAGATTTTTATTTATGTAAGGTGGTTCAACAAAATTAGAAAAAAAAATTATACTGGATAACCCATATGTTTCATAAGCTATTTCTATTTGCAAAGAATTGTACATTCCATACGCGGCTGAAACCGCGGGTAACAGCTCTTATATAATAGGAACTTGCAGCATATGACAAAAATCGTGAATTTTTAGGCATGTTCAAAGAAAATGCCATTATCCAGATATTTGTAATCCTTATATATAGCAACGATCGACACAAATTTTATACTTACAAATACGAAGTCTTATTGACAATAAAACAGATTTCATTTGGTTAGTGCACCAGTGGGGAACCCTTGGCCATAAGTTTATCTGAAACTCATATAACTATAAAAAATATAGAATGATAATAAACACTATAGAGCAGACCCGATTAGTGAACACAGAGGAGGAAGTCTAATTTATATAAGAAAAGAAATTAAAACGAAAGAAATCCTTAAAATCATAATGGACACAAATTTGTAGTTAATTGGTATAGAAGCGAATATAGATAATACTAAATACAACATTTCATGTCTCTAATGCTAGTACATTAATCCTTATTGGAGATTTTAACATAAATATGACAATAAATACAACCAAATTGGTGAAATATTTAGGAGCCTATCAACAAGTAAATAAGTTTACAAAAGTACCACAACAACGAGGGAAAAAAATAGACCTACTAATCACGGAGTTGTCAAATATTAATTATGATATACAGCTCACTCCTAAAATTACAGAATGAAACTGAATACCAAATAGATTTAATGGGGAAAAATCTTGGACAACAGCCCAGATATTAACAAACTATTCAATAGATTAATATCCAATATTCAAGAAACTTTGAATTCACACGCACTTTTAAAACACATAAACGTACAGAAGACATGGGGAGACAATGAATGGTGGACAGCAGAAACCGGTGCGGTAATAACGGGCATGCTGTTTTAAAAAGCAATAGGTACTAACAACTAGGTTAAGCGAAGACAGGCAAATTTTTAAATACAAAAGAAATATAGTAAGTTCTATAATTAGAAACCAAACAATAGTATATTATTTTGAAAAGGTAGACAAATTAAAAAAATATTAAAAGGAAATCTGGAAAACTTTAATCTAATAAGAAGAACCACAAAAATAATAACGGAATAATATTCACTGATGAACTCTTGACAGAAAATTGTATAATATCAGAACATTTCATAATTATTTTTTAAACAGTATTTACAGGAATTAAATGTAATTTAAATTATAATAATTCCATTTTTAATTAAATATTCAAAGGCAATGTGTTAAAATGGTTAGCACAAAATAATCTAAGCTTCAATATCGACAAAACAAGTTTTATGATAGTGAAAAATAGATATAGCTCTGTAAATGTGACACAGTATTAGGGAGTCTGGGTGAATGAAGTGAAAATAGACCAACTGCATGAATGTAAATATCTAGGAATCATAATAGATGAGTATTTAACATTTTCAAATCAAGCAATATAGATTTAAGAAAGATGAGGTCAACATTAGCTTATAATAATACCACATTTTAATTTTTGTCCAACCATTTTATTTTTGTTAAATAACCGTGAAATTAACATTTTGCGAAAAAGATTGAACCAGGCGTTACTTATAATATGGAACACTAATAGATATTCTCATATAAAGACAATGTCAGAATCAGTATAACCTCTAAGTGTTAAAGAGTCAATTTATAATAATATATTACTATTTATATTCAAAATGATCAACGGTATTGTTTCAAACCACTTGTTAAATCATTATATACAAGCAGAAAATATCCACAATTGCACAGTCCTAAACTCAGAAAACTTTTTTATAACAACAGTGCATTGAACATCTGATCAACAAAACCTATTTCTCAAAGCATTCAACTGTATAGTTAGGCTACCGAACAACATAAAAACTTCTAATAAATTAAGTGATATAAAAAACTCTATTTTAATCATTTGAAAATTGTTTTAGATTTGTAAAAATTTTATTGATATATAATAAAGTGAAAGAATGAATATACATAGTGACACAACTGCCTCCGCGCCCATACTTTCTTCTTCGGACTTCACTATTCTAGAACTTTTTAAATTCGACTACAAAACTGTCACTTTTAAATGAAAGACCCATAATAGTTTGACAAAACACATTTTTCTAAAAGTTATTATTTATATTTTGTGATGCAATACTTTGGTAATTTGCGACTATAGTGTCAAGTAATTGTGATTAATTAAGATATACCAGAATTAAAAACAATTTTTCACCTACAACTTTTACTTTTCCAACAATGCTAGTGAACCTGTTGACAGTTAAAATATTATTTAAACCTAATATTTTTAATTACTTTTTGTTATATTTAATTACATTTGAGTTGTGCAGTGTCTTTGAGATTATCTTACATTTCCTAGTGGGAGCTACGACAATAAATACTTAAATACTTAATATACATAACAAAATATGTTTCATACTACACCACTGAAGATTTTATAGATGCAGTCTGTCTGGCTACTCATGTACCTTTGACCATATGGGTGTTATGGCTTTCAAGTGTTAGTAAAGAAGATGTAGGAGGAACATTATGCATATGGTTCTCTTGTCTATCCTGGAAGATAACATGAATAGAATGCCGGTTTCAATAACAATGATTTTCTTGCCTGGTTTATTTCACAATAACAACGTAGACTTCGTAAATTTCTTGAATTGCACAGAATTGTAGTCAATTTTGTTAAGTAAAAGAAGGAAAGACACAACACGAAAACTGTCGACTGCATTATAAATGATGCTTCAGTCAATTGTCTTTCGGGTAACAATATATCAAAGCAATGTTCCACATACTTACTTGCATAGACTATTAATAATTTGAGAAAAGTGCAAACAGTGTAAATTTCGATATTTGCGCACAATAATTTTTGTAACGATCAGTTTTTTAAATCTATCTAGATGTTAATATTGCTTACACAATTTAACTGTTAAATAAATTATTTTTATTTACAGAATCTCTAAAATAAATGTCAACAAATACGCTTTTCATTAAAAATGAGTTACTGTTCCTTGACTGTTATTTTAAAATATTTAAAAAATATTTTAGGCGAACTAAGAAATTCATAATTTAGTATGTGGTATTTCATTACTATACTTAAATATGTCCATTATTTTTTTCTTGTCTCCTGTAACTATAATTCTACTAACAAGATAACTAAATTATCATTTTAAAACCACTATACAATATACCAAGATGAATAACCATCAAAAGTGGCTGGTTTTATAAAGAAACCTTTGGTACTTATTGTTTTCTGGTTAAAATTTGTCTAAATTTTAACATACACGTTAGTATGCGATTTTTCGATATTGTTCATATAGGTGATATATTCTATTGCGATAATTGCGACAGCGAATTGATTAATAAAGATATTAAGGTTGTAAACGATATTACTTGTTTTGTGGTAAAGGATAGACACATCCTACGGTCACCGAAACGGCAAGTTTTAGACGTAAAAGCCTTTCTCAAGGCTAGGCTTGCCAAATCCCCGGTTGAAGGAGACCAACCTATTCTCTACTCAACCTGTTGGGAACATAGTAATTCGAATTGTGTTCTGATAGAAAGAATACTTCCGTACGGTCAGAATGTCGGCTCCACCCGTAGAAAGAACAAGTGGCCGCCACTCCCCCAACTTCAGTGAGCCCGTAGTCTTGAATGTTTTTAATCAGTTTCCACTTGATTTTGGAAAATGCTAAGTTCACATTGTACTTTGAATTGAATTGATGTCATATTTGACCTTATTTTCGAGTTGTTCAAAATTGGTTATTAATTTTGACCGAAACTCGCGATCGAAATTATCAGAAGCACGTTAACCTCGAAAAAAAAAACAGTTTCTAAAATAAAATAACAAGTTGAGAAAAAGCGTTCAGTAAATGAAAAGAATAAATTCTGCAAAAAACAGGATTTTATCTAAGATTCAAGTTATTCAAGAAAACATTACAATTTAGAATTGTCTTGTTTATTAAAAATTAAAAGATTAATTGATAGTAGTTCATCCTATTCATTACATTACTTTACTTATTTCAAGTTATTTGAAACAAGATTTATTTAACTATTTCTCACTAATGTCTGGAAATATAGAATACGTAATTTAAATAAACATGAATTATCGTTTGTAGACGCGAGATGTAAGACCGGCATCTAGGATTTTCGGGGAAACTAGCACACAGGTTCCGAATCTGGTGCCGTTCTGTGTATATCTGTTCTCATATATATTGTCTTGCGTATAAAAGAATGACACCTAGAAGAGAGTATTCAATATCTATGACGGGTGAATTAACCTGAAAATTGTATCGTTACATTCTGTCCTAGGAATTACGGGAGAACGGCAATTACACGGAACGCCTCCACATTCGGAACCTCTGTGTGCTAGTTTCCCGAAAATCCTAGATTTCGGTCTTACATCTCGCGTCTACAAATTTACTGCTATGTATCAAATACATAAATAAGTATTCGAGAGGACATTCTATTGTGGGAAGCACAACTGATGAACGTTCCCGACTAGAAACAATATATATCATATAAGAAGTTAATTGGGTACATAAATTATTTGCTAGCGTATAGGGACATATATTGAGGTCACTAAACAAACTACCTATGTTATTAGATTTTTGATATGTATTCTGTGTCTTTTAGAAATTGTACGATAGTTTTTGAGTCTAATTTTTCACCTGAAACTATCTGTACAACCCGCATATCTTCACTCTTTCCGCGCTCAACTTCTGTGTTAGATAGATGTATCCAATCCGTAGTTTTGATAATGTGCTTTGGTTAAAACGTTTGTCAGTGAGATTTTTCCATGGTGCACGGTTGTTTTCAAATGTAATAAATTCCACTCCGCTTGCAATTTTTTGGAACTTGCTTGTTTGATAAAAAGGTTTAATGCCTATGTGGGCGACGTCGGTGATTTGTATTGCTTGTGGGTTAAATGATGTTTCTTTGACTAACTTGTCAAAGCATTCATTGCCCTCAATTCTCATATGGGTTAGTACCTATATTGAACTTACTTCAGTACCTTTTCCTTGAATTTTGTGTAAGTAAGTAAGTAAGTAAGATAAGTAGTTTAAGACACTTAGACAGTCTGTGGGGGAGGTATTGAGAATTTATGAATTCTAGTTATTTTTATATTGCAATTAATTCTGCCGTGTATTTTGTTGTTGCATTTGGGAGTTTGAATGTGAGCTCCAAGATCTGAGCTAAGTATTTGTCATAGTATTCTAGTTTACTCAAGAACATTTTTTTAATTAGTTTAGGATGTTGTTATTTTTTTTTTGTGGAAATGTATGCTATTATCAATTTATGGAAGTTGAACAGTCCACGGAGGAGGGGTGTTTATTTCGTACATCCTGATGGTTTTATGTGTCTGCATATCTAGCTCCTGGAGTGTTCTGTTAACACATTCGTAGAAAGGGACATATAAATTTTCATTGGTTAAATGTTTCTTTAAATCAATTTGCTAGGGTATGGTGATGCGCGAAGTTCCCTGGGTAGGCTGATATTTCTGGGACATATAATAGGATTAAAAACTCACGTCTATGTCTTAAAGAACTTTCTCCCGACTCACAACTGGACTGGTACGATTGAATTCAAGTCATTAAATATGTGCTTTGGTGGAGTTGTATACTATAGCTCCATAAGCTAATTTTGTCTATGACAGTCTGCTTCCCAGTTTTAATGTGACACTGATTTCATAATATTGAGTACTTTTTGGCATGCCTGTTTCAGAGAAGAACTAAATTCTTTCCGTGATAACCTACTGTCACATTTCATGCCTAAAAACCTTTTACTGTTGACGAATTCAAGGTTACAATTATTTAGATTGAGGTTGGGTTGATGAGATATTTTTTTGAGAAAAAATTAACTACTTTTGTCTTTGGTATTGAAGACTAATAGTCCGTAGACTTTGTAAACTTTGACCATTCTCCTAAATTGGCTATAGCTTTTTGAAGGTAGTTTTGCATGCTTGCTTTATTTTTTCCTTTAACATATATCACTATATCGTCGGCATATAAAATTGATCTTACTGGGGATCTACAAGTTTCTGTTATTTTGTTAATAGCGACAAGGAAAAGAGTTACACTCAAATGGGACCCCTGTGGTATCCCATTTTGTTGGACCTTTTCTTTGGAAGTTCGACCGTCAACTCCAACCTGGAAATAGCGCGTTTTCAGGAAGTTTTTGATTAATGCTAGCCTGTTACCGTTAATTGAACATTTATCTAATGTTCGTATTATTTCGTATCTCGAAACAGTGTCGTATGCCTTTTGTACATCAAAAAACATAAGAATGCATTATTGTTGGCATCCAAAAGCTTCATGTATCTCGGATTCTAAAGAAATTAAATTATCTAAATCCGCAGTGCTAAGGTAATGTACTAATGTGTTTTAAGAAACCAGATTAATCGATTATTACGATTTTTTCCATTAATTTACGTGCTACATGTTAGTGATATTAGCCTGTAAGATTCTGGAGAGTGCTTCTGTTTATGAGCAGAATTTTGAAATACTCATTTTTAGTTTAAACAATAACTAAAATTTTAAATATTCTTCTCTTTTTATTTATTCTTCGGGTGTTCGGATTTATTTAGAAACACAATCGAACTCACTATAATTTATTTCCACTACTTCAATTCGCACAATTATTTACAATCTATCTTGAACACCTGATTATTATGGCCAAAGAATATTGCATGAATTCCTTTCGCCAGCTCTCCGTATTTATATCTTTCTTCTCGGAATTCTCTAGAAGGATTCTGGATCATTCGATGACATTCGATGGATTTTAATAACGCCAGCGCCCGGCATCGGCTCCCCAGATCAATAACATTTTGGATTCCAGGAAATATCGGATGAATGACGATTCCACGAAATATCGGATGAATTACCGTCACAATATCTTGATCATACAAATAAAATCGTGGAAAAAATAAATAACTTTACTGAAAAACCTGTAATTATGAGGTGTATTTAAAATAATTTCTCTGTGGCCTTTCTGACACGGTAATAACAGGGCTGCTATTTATGTTTATGGCCTTGGAAACAGTATGTGTGTCCAGACGCCAGCTCAAGTTCCTATTGGACACTTAACATTGTTAAACATAATCGTTTTCAGTAAATTTTGTCACTTGATCGCTATTTGTGTTGTTTGTAGTAACTTCAGTTTTTATTTACTCCTCCGTCCGAGCGGAGTGTATAAAAAATGTTCTTGTAAAACTCAGACACTTTTTGTGTCCGGGGAAAGACAAATTATAATTTTCATTTTCAATTTGATGTCGAAAAGAAGAGCGTTCCGAATTAATTTTGTGACCAGATTACGGAAAAATTATTTAATTAACTAGTAATTATTTAATTACTTCATTCTTTACGAAATAAATATCAAACAAGATTGTTCAAATGCAAGTTAAAAAATGTTAAAAAGAAAACATCGTTGTCCAGTGAAAAAACGAATTACACCTAATGTCCGGTTTCTCAAGGTTTTGCTCGCCATTTGCAATTAAATGATGGCCTACCTTGGGTAACAAATAGAATTAATTTGTCGAAATTTTCGTTTGATATTTTTCATATGTTTTGACATCGATTATAATTATTATAAAAGTGCAGAGATAAAGCACCATCCTGCAGCACTGTAAAAAACTTATATAAATACAGTATTGACAACTTAAGAATTTTATACCTAAACTTAGATGTATTTATGCATTTTAAGGACAATTTTAGGGTCATTAATTTTTTCGTCAAGTTATTCAAGGATTTTAAAAAATCAGAATTATATATATTTTTTTCACAATTAATAAGTTGTTTTTCACACATTTTAATTATATGGCAGCTGTATGGGGCCCGAGGGAAAACCATAATATTTCTATTAGTATTAAGAATATGGCGAAATCAAAATCAAGTAATATTTTGATATTTTTAATTTTGGGTTTCAAAGGTCAGACTAGTTTGGTTTACTCCTTGATGATGACAACTTAGAGTTGTTGAAAAAAGTTTGGTGTTAGGGTGCAAAACTGTCTTTTTACATTTCTAACACACCAAAGGTTCCACAGCATTTCCAAATAAAATATTGCAAATTTGGCCATAAAAAAGGTTGCTCGCGTTTGATTCCGTATAATCTGACATCTACTGAGGTTAATTCAGTTTAAACTCATTCAAAACTTTATTGAGCAAGAGCCGACGAGGGCCAGATCTTCCTTATTTTATAAAACCTGAAAATTCCTCTGTGTCCCCAACATAGGTAAGATCTACCAGCGACTATAGAGTTTTGGTTGTGGTTACTTGCGCAGGAAACAGGGAGTAAAGGTGTATAAAATCATCATCAATTTGTTAAAGTATAAAGCTCAATTTTTTTACATTTTCTTTGGGACAACTTTAGAAACCACGTCATCCATTGCCGGACGCTTATTACAGTTGCTACCCCCTGCCAGACACCCCTAAACTTTAATAAATCATAATTATACTTTCGTAATAGTATAAAAGCTAAATTTTTATGTTATTATTACTTGGGGACCTATAAAAATGTTACCTCAATAGCCGGACAATCTTAATGGTTTTTATATCTTACCAGACACATTGAGTGAGACTCATCTGTAAGCGTGAGCGCGAGGTAACAGTTGTTCAAGCGGGTCCGAGTGAGATAGGGAGCATTGTCTAGTGCCATCTTTTAAGATATCCAATAATAAAATGAAGTAAAAAATGTTATATCTAATTTGCTGTTGTGTCGGTAAAAACAGAAATAATAACACTTACAGTCAAAAAACTTCTAGAGATTATAAAAATTTTGACATTCTTAGTTTACAGTCTGAATTAAACGCAGTCCCTTGGAGGATAATTTATGATATTGAGTCAATTGACGAAAAATTTGATTTTATCAATGAAACCCTACTATTGCTGCAGAATAAGCATGCACCTTTGGTAACTAGGATTTTCAAAAACCATAACAAACCATGGATCACTGAAGGGGTGAAAAGTATGCAGGTTCTCCGAAATAAGGCTCTCGTACATTTTAAAAGGACACGTAGGGAATCGGATTATATTTATTATAAACAACTACGAAATCACACAAACTTAGTCATTCAACAGGAAAAAAAAAGTATTTTTCAGACAAAACTCCCAGACCCTGCCCGAATTTTGGAAAACCTTCCAAAAATTCAATATAAATAAGAAAAAACAACCAGAGGAAACGATGCATTTGAAAGATGTAAATTTATTAAATAATTACTTCATTAACTCTGTCTGGGCTCCCAGTAAAAATCACATGGTACTACCTAAATTTAATTCCGTTGAAGTAGATGAAATAAAGGTCTTAAATCATTTAAGAAGCATAAAATCTAAAGCCACTGGATCCGATGGATTACAATTACAATTCATACTTCTTTGTTGTCCTACTGTACTTCCATATTTAACTCATATTACAAATTTCTGTCTTCTGAACAGTGTATTTCCATCTGCTTGGAAAACAGCATTTGTCATTCCGCTACCAAAGGTTTCGACCGATTAGTGTATTGCCGTCTCTATCTAAAGTCTTAGAAAAGGAAGTAAATAATCAACTTAGAAAGTATCCAGAATCTAACAAATTACTTCCAGGGACCCAAGCTGGCTTCCGAAAAAATCATAGCTACTGTAGTGCTCTAGCAAACGTAACTGACGATATTTTCAAGGCTCGGGATAAAGGGCTAATAACAATACTAATTCTCCTCGACTACTCGAAGGCGTTTGACACCATAGAGCATAGTAAACTATTACAGTCACTCCAATATAATGGATTAACCAATAAAGTGGTAAAGTTTTTTGAATCTTACTTATCAAACAGAAGCCAATGCGTGGTGTTAAATGGTAGGGTACCGCAAGGTTCAATTATATATAATATATACCTCTCAACTATCAAAATGTTTGAAAAATTGCAGAAACCAGTGTTACGCTGATGATACGCAAATTTACTTGTCCTTCCCTACTAATGAAATTCAGCAGAGTGTCAATAGTATAAATGAAGATCTAAATGCTTTATATGAAAATTCGTTGAAACTTTCTCTGTTAATAAATCCCAGAAAGTCCTGTTATCTGATATTTGCATCTAATATTAAGAAAAATGACACAAATTTTGATATCAAAATTGGAGACACAATTCTAGAAAGGCGTTTTGCTTCAAAAAATCTTGGATTGATGCTTGATGATGAATTGCGCTTAAAGAATCATACTAATAACTGTATAAGTAAAGCTTATATCAACCTGAGACAACTATATCAATTTCGACACTTTCTCAATCAAAAGCAAAAGGTTTTAGTTGTTGATACAATTGTTCTCTCACATTTCAATTACTGTGACGTTATTTATGGCCCATGTATTGACAGAGACACCAGTCACAAAATTCAAAAAGTGCAAAATACTTGCCTGCGCTTTGTATTCGGCATTCGTAAACAAGAACATATTTCTCAAAAACTAAAAGATGGCACAATATGGAAATGAGGCGTAAGATTCACTCAATATGTTTCTTCAATGAAATTATTAAAAATCGAAATCCCCAAAATCTCTTCGAAAAACTCACCTACAATGCAGAGGCACACAACCACACAACCTAAATACGCGATCTAGAAAAAAGTTAAAACTCCCTAAACATCACACAAAAATATTTGATCTTTTAGTTACAACATAGTTAAACTAATCAATGATTTGCCCCAGCACTTGCATAACTCAACAAAAAAGTTAATTTGTAATTATTATCGAAAAGAGAATGACATCATGTTGTAACAATCCCTGCTTCTCCCTCTCTATTTCGTATCGTCCGCCCGGCCACGTGGTGTCTTACCTCAGTTCTCTACTCCCTCAGTGCCTACCTCATAAATTAGTTTAAAGATTAAGGATTTTCTTTTATTATGTATTTTGTCTGTCGTTTTGACTGTAGTACTGTCATTATTGTCTTCTATACATTTATAATCTCACATTTCAGTTTTAGTTTAAGTGTATTAATTTTATTATTTCATGGTTAAGTGGAAGAACAGAGTGGGTATGGCTTGCTCCTACCCACAACTGAACTTCGCCATTTCATAATTTGATTGTCTTTGTATCAAGCATATGTTCCATGAATAAAGCTTATCCGACTTGACCATACAATGTATGGCATCACACTCCCTCTAAGGCACGCTATGAGTGCCTTTAGGGGAAAATTCACTAAACCCCAGATATCCTAGATATCAAAAGGGTTTAGCTCTGTGGGAGCCCTTGCCAGGTTTTCAGGCCCGTGGTTGGAGTCGTGGCGGCAGTTTCCCATGAATTTCCTGACCGTCCGAGCTGTCCCTAACAAGACGGCTTTTTGCATTTGTTTGTAAAGATGTTCGTCCAGACCGAGGTATTTTAGATTGTTTAATAGATGTTTTGGGACTAGTCCTGTCGTTGACATAACAATTGGTACAGTTCGTGTGTTGTTCATGTTCCACTGAGTCCTTATTTGAAATTCCAAATCTTTATATTTGGTTATTTTCTCAGCCTGCTTGATATTTATATTATTGTTGTTAGGAATTGCTATGTCAATTAAAGTTGTTTTCCGAGAGACTTTATCTACCAAAACTATATCTGGTCTATTGTGAGCAACAGACCGATCGGTCAGTATCGTGCGGTCCCAGTACAGCTTGTAGTTGATATTTTCTAAAACAGATTCTGGTTTATATTTATACTAGTTAATCTTACCGACTGTGATAATTCATGTTTCAGTGCTAGTTCCTGGTGAAGTATTTTTGCCACAGCATCGTGTCGTTCTTTGTATTCAGTTGCAGCGAACGCTTGACAACCTCCTGTGATATGCTGGATAGATTCAGATGTTTGGCAACCGTACCTGCATCTATCGTTGTTAATTGAAGGGTCTTTAACGATGTACTTTAGGTAGTTCTTAGTTTGAATTACTTGATCTTGGATTGCCAATATAAAGCCTTCCGTTTCAGGGAACATATGACCAGAGATCAACCAGTAGTTCGACGCTGCACTGTCGACATAATCTTGGTTGACGTCATTTATATGTCTTCCATGAAGGGGCTTCTCTTCCCATTTCAGCAGTTTCTGATCTGTGGTCTGGTGGTGTAATTGGACATGTTGTTGTGTTAGTCGCAGTGGTGTTGAGTCATCAACCTGGCACATGACTCTATGTAGATCAGAAAATTCTGCGAGTTTCTGGAAATGACTACGCAAAATAGAAATTTGTTGATCTAATAGTTTACTTAGATCTGTCAATCCTCTTCCTCCTTCATACCGTGGCAAAGTTGTACGTTCGACAGAGCTCTTTGGATGGTGATTTTGAGCTTTTGTTAGTAAAACTCGAACTTTTCGTTGTAATTGTTCCATTGTTCCATGTCAGTCTTGCACCAATTAACTATACCGAAAGAGTAACTGAGCACTGAACACGCATAGGTGTTAATAGCCTGAAACAAATTTTTACTGTTTAGTTTGGTTTTCAACAGTCGTCTTACCCTTCTATAAAACTCTGCTGTTAGGTCCTTTTTCATAGTCATGTGATCAATACGTTGAGCCTGCTTTATTCCAAGGTATTTATAAGTATGACCTTCCCCCATAGATTTAATTGAGGTGCCATCTCCCATTTCGAAGTGCCCCTGCTGTATTTTGCCTTTAACTATATTAATAATTCGGCATTTGTCTAGGCCAAATTTCATATGGATGTCACTAGAGAACCCTTCTACTATTTTAAGCATATCATGCAGCTGTTGTTTTGTAGCTGCCATCAACTTTAAGTCGTCCATGTATAACAAATGGTTTATCTTTAATGCTTGTACGTTCTTGTGTTTGAGACTGAACCCAAAATTAGTCGAGTTCAGTTTGTTTGAGAGAGGGTTCATGACAAGGCAGAACCACAGCGGACTAAGAGAGTCTCCCTGGAATATACCCCTTTTGGTTGGAATGGGGTCAGTTTGTATCGAACAGTTGGCTTCATTCAGTGAGATTTTGGTTTGCCAGGTGGACATGGCATATTCTAAAAAGTCAATAATACAATTATTCACTTTATAGAGTTTCAGTACCTTAATGAGCCAATCATGTGGAACTGAATCAAAGGCCTTTTTGTAGTCCACATATGCCATGTAGAGATTTGGCGTGGGCTTGATTGCAGACAACGGAATCAATTATCAGTTGTTCTTTGCAATGTTATGAGTTTGTATAAGGTTGGAAGGCAAGTGATTGGTCGGTACTTTGCTGGGTCCTGTGCACATAGGTTGTCGTTTGGTAAGAGGTATGTAGTACCGTGCGTAAGGAAACTAGGCATCTTGTGTGGGTGGGTAATTACGTCATTTATAACGGCTGTTAGTGTTTCGTGGGTTGCGTACAGTTTCTTTATCCAGTAATTTTGTACACCATCTGGTCCTGGTGCTTTCCAGTTATGGAGATGCTTCATTATATTGGATGTGTCTTCCGTTGTAAATGGTTGGTGTTGCATGGCCTCACAGTTCTGAGATGCAGCCTCCTCCTCATTAATCCAGCTTGCTCTGGAGTTATAGGAGATTGTTGTGGAAAGCTGTGTTTTCCAGAATTCCTCGATGTCTGTTTTACTGGGGTAACTAGGGGCTTCATTATTATTGTTGTTGTTAAGTTTTCTATAAAACCCTTTTTCTGATTGTGGGAAGAGTGTGTTGTCTAGTCTCCGTTGGTTACTGGTTTTGTACCTTCTCAATCGACTTGTGTCGACGGAGAGCTTTTGTCGTAGACTGTCCAGACACTGCTGAGATGTGATGTTTTCTCCATCCCACTGGGAGTGTATTCGGTTATTGTCTATGATAGTCTTGACAAGCCTTTCTATTCTGTTCTCCTGACTCCTCGTTGGTACTCGGTCAGTCTTCCAGCGTCTTTCCGAAGAGAATTGATTTTCCCTTCAAGTCTTCTTTGCCAAGGTGGTATTCGAGGTGTTTGTCTAAATTGGGGAGGGTCTTGTTTTGGTCTCACTGCGACGCCAACTGTTCTGCAGATGGAAGTTGCAGCACAGTAGGTGATTGTGTGTAGCGACTGTAAAGTATTAGCACCTAAAGCATAGTTTGGCAAGATAAATTTGTTCATAGCCTGCAAGACGATACCCAGTTTCTTAGAAGAACTTAGTTTGGGAAGAGCTGGTCTAGCCAATGGATCGGTTCCACTATACTCTCTAAGAGCTCCTTCCATTTCTGCTTGGATCTTCTCAATCAGGTCAGCGTTGGTTGGCTGTTCTTGTTGTAGTTCTTGAGTCTCGTCCGCTCTTTGTGCCAAAGGTGTTTGAGGCTCTGGATCGATTGTATTTCGACCAAATAGTTCGCGCTCCACTTTGCTCTTTATTCTATCCAGTTGTTCAGGCGAAATAAGGCCATTTCTCAAGATGACACGATATTGATCTGCGACTCTCTGTTCAGTAACTTGAAGCTCTGGGTACTCACGACAGAACTCTTGATGGAGTATTTGGCGATATCCAGTCTTGACCTGGCCAAGGTTCGTAATTCTGTAAAACGTGCGCATTATAAATTCATTCATGGCGCCAGTCCATTTCATGCGCTGTCTTTTCAGTCCCACTTGAGTGAGCGTTGGCTGTTTGACTCCGTTGGTGATGGTCACGTTGTTGTTGGTTGTGACTGTATTGGTGAGTGTTGTTGTGGTTCTTCTGGTTCTTATTATTTATTCATTTATTTTCTCCTATGAAGGGTTACAAAACATTTGGACGGGTTTTTCCAAGTCCAGTGTTTTACTATTTCAGTACGCGTTGAGGAAAGAGCGGGTGATATTACAGGTTTTTAAGATTATAGCTGGCTGGATTTCTGTGTGCACATAGAGAGGCAGATTTAGCTGAGTAAGATACTTTTTGAAGGTGACAGGGGTGATACCAGTAACCGATATAACCATTGGAATTATGAAGATTTTTTGTTGTTTCCAGATTCTTTTTATCTCTTCTGCTAGGGCTGTGAATTTTTCTATTTTTTCCTTGTATTTTTCTTCTATTTTCGTATCGTTCGGGATTGAAATATCTATGAGGAACGTTGTTTTTTCTTTTTTATCTGTAAATGTGATATCTGGTCTGTTAAATTTTATGGTTTTGTCTGTGTGAATGGTAATATCGTAGTACAGTTTGTAGTTTTCGGTTTCAATTATTGTTGTGGGGGTATATTTATAGAAAGGTTCTGTTATTTGTTTCAGTTTGTAACTATTGATAATAGCTTTGTGTATGATTTTAGCAGCGGTGTTATGTCTCTCTGTATATTCGGTGCTTGCTAAGAGTTTGCAGCCTCCTGTTATGTGTTCTATGATCTCAGGAAATAGTTTACATTTTCTACATCGGTCATCTAAAACATTAGGATCTTTCACGATTACTTTCAAATAGTTTTTAGTTGCAATGACTTTATCCTGTATAGCTATGATAAAGCCCTCTGTTTCAGGGAACATTTTACCTTGTTTGAGCCACTTATAAGTATCTTCTTTGCTTTTCGTTTCTTTGTTAACATTATAAAGGTGTTTACCCTGTAGTGGTTTGTGGGCCCATATTTCAATTTTTTGCTTCATGTGTTCAGTTTTGTTATGTGTATCTGCTTCATGGTTTCGTTGCGAGAGAGTTGAGAGTTGAGATTCAAGGGAGTATATTTTTTATCTGATTGTATGACTGCATTATGAAGATCTGTATTTTTACTATAAAAATATTTGCGAAGACATTGGATTTGTCTTGTGTGTAATGACTCTTTGTATATAAGTCCTCGACCACCATCTCTTCTATTTAGTGTATGTCTTTCTTTGCATGTCTTGGGGTGTGATTTTTGAAACTTTGTCATCTTTGTACGATTGAGTCTGTTGATGCCTTCTAGATCAGTTTTTGTCCAATTTAAGATTCCAAATGAGTATGTAAGTATAGGGATTGCGTATGTGTTTATGGCTTTGACTAGATTTTTTGAGTTAAGTTTAGTTTTGAGCAGTGCTGTGAGCCTGTTTTTGTATAGTTCCTGAATGTTTTTTTATTTCGCTGTGGTTGATTTGGGTGTTTTGTTGGAATCCTAAATATTTATATGTTTTATGTTTATCCAGTTTGTCGAGGATGTTGTTTTGTAATGTTACAGATGTTTCATATTTGATCCATTTGCCATTTTCTATGTGTACTGTTTTGCATTTCGAGATCCCAAACTCCATTTTAATATCAGAGGTGAAGGTTTCGGTGTTTTGCAGGAGCTGATTTAGTTGAGATTGTTTGGATGCGTATAATTTGATATCATCCATATACATGAGATGACTTATTGTAAATAATTTTCGAGTGTTGTTCCTTACGTCAAATCCTTGCCCTGTCTGGTTTAGCATATTAGACAGGGGGTTTAAGCACATACAAAACCACAGTGCACTTAGAGAGTCACCTTGAAAGATGCCGTTTTTAATTTTAATTTCATCCGTATGAATGGTGTAGGTGTCCGAAATTTTTAAATGAATTTGTGTCCTTCATGTTCGCATTACGGTAGTGAGGAATGCCTGAATTTGTGTGTTTATTTTATAGACATGTAGGATTTTTTGTAGCCATGATTGTGGTACTGTATCAAAAGCTTTTTTGTAATCAATGTAACAAGTATGAATATTTCTATGTTGTTTCGTTGCTTATCTCATCACTATACTGTCAATTATCAGCTGCTCCTTACATCCTTGACTTTTCCTTTTACAACCTTTCTGTTCCTCGCTTATTAGTTGATGATTTGTAAGGTGTATGTCTATTTTATTAGATAGTGTTCCTGTAATGATTTTATATAGGGTTGGAAGACATGTAATTGGTCTATAATTTGAGGGATCTCGAGTATGGTTGTTTTTTGGTTTAATATAAGTGATTCCTTATGTTAGAAAGTCTGGGAATGTTTTTGGGTTTTCGATGACTAAGTTTATTCGATTAGATAGATAGGGATGAGTTGTGGTAAATATTTTGTACCAGAAGTTCTGGATTTGGTCTATTCCTGGACATTTCCAGTTATGTGTATATGCTATTGTTTGTGAGAGTTCCTCTGGCATGATTGTGATATCATTTTGTTCAATTATGTGTTGATATTTCTCTTCTTCTTTTTGTATCCATGATGCATCTTGATTGTATTGTGTGGGTTGTGACCAGGTAGTTGTCCAAAACTGGGTGATTTCTTCTTTGGAATTCCTTTCCTTTTTGAAGTTTTTGGTAGAACATTTTTTCATTTTTGCTAAATAATGTGTTTTCATCTTTCCTTCTATTTGATTCATTATATCGTTTTAGCCTAGCCGAGTATAGTGAGAGCTTTTGTTTACAGGTATCAAGGTTTTCCTGGAGCGACTGTTTGTTTTGCATGAGTTTATTTACATGTTTTAGTTTTTGAGATGTATTGCCCTTTGTTGCTTGTATCAGCTTCCCTATATTTTTTCTAAGTGTTTCAATTTTCGATTCTAGTCTCATTTTCCATTTCGGTTTGCATTCGTTCGTGCGCGGTCCTATAATATAAAGTAGAAAAATGTATTGTTACATGTAAAGAAAATATTTAATCGTTATTATAATTTTCATCATAGTCACAGATATTTTCATTTTCTTCGTCGCTACTACTCCAATCGATGGCTTGATCGTCTTCAATATCGCCTTCTACACCAGTTTCTAAAAAAAATTATGCAATTACATACCTGATTGAGATTTGAGCGAATCACTAACATAACTTGGGAATTGATCTCCTTCAAATCATTTGTCATTTTTCAATATCCAGCCATTATTGTCGGGTTGATATGTGGTTGGATTTTTTAGTTGAGCATTATGCCAAATGGCACATAAATAATTTGCTCGCAGAAATTGCTGCAATAACTCGCTTTTACAAGATTGCTTGCGTCAAAATTTCACAACTTCTTTCGGTCAAAAGCTTCGTTAACATCCAAGACTGTATACGAGTCAATGAATATTTGAAGTCTACCGGCATCAACATGAATTACATTACGAACATTGTATACATTGCATATAAATCTCTGAATAATATTAAATGTTTTGTTGTTGATCTAAATTTTGTTGTTCATTGGCTGCTTTCACCCATCAAGTGAAATAGCCGGTTACTGACTCTATTGTCTTCTCTTTCTAGCCTTGCCACGTACTTGTGCATTGCAGACTATCTCCAGAAGGTACATGCTCTAAGGTCTGTATACTCATCAGTCAAAATAATGTCTTTATACTTTAGATTTTTTTTCTTTCTAATTTTCAAAAAAGCATGGCATTTTTTTAATGTTACCTCCGAGAACAATGTTATTTTACCATCACTTTTATTACAAACGAAATAAATTAATGTATCTCCCATGATAATACTTTTTTCTCAAAATAAACTTTGATTACACAATAAACTGCACAAATGTCAATTATAAAACGTTACTCTCTTCGAGTTTTACTCATATGACCAACAATACACTCATACAGGGTGTGCTCAGTGAAAGATGGCACTAGACGCCGAAGCAGCTATTAACAAGTAACATACAAAATTTAGCTTTTATACTATAAGGAAAGTATAACTATAATTTCTTAAAGTTTAGGGGTGTCTGGCAGGGGGTAGCAACTGTAATAAGTGTCCGGCAATGGATGACGTGGTTTCTAAAGTTATCCCGGAGAAACCATAAAAAATAAGCTTTATACTTTAAGGAATTTAAGGTACTATTTTATACACCTTTACTCCCTGTTACCTGCGCAAGTTAGCACAACCCAAACTTCATAGTCATTGGTCGTTCTTACCTGTGTCGGGGACATGCATAGAGAAACTTTCAGCTTTTACAAAATAAGGAAAGTCTGGCCATTGTGGGCTCTTGGGCTATTATTGATCTCCACAGAAAATATTTTCAAAAACAATGACATCAATCTCGATCAATATTTGTTTTTTCATTATTAGGTCAGAAATATAAACAACGACCCTAATAAAACTAAAGCTACTTTAAATACGAATGACAGACAATAAAATGAACAATTATACAATCATAAATAAATTAAAAGTATAATATAATGTGTTAATACTAATAATAGATACCACTAAATTATGTGAATACCTCAAATGGCAATAACATAAGAAAATCAATTAAGACCAACTTTTTATAAAGCAACGATACTAAGAAAAATCTCCCATGAGGCATGCACATTATTGCATATCAATAACGATTAATTTCAAGGAATTAATTTCATTCTGTGGATGAAGCCTGAACAATAATCCAACGAAGATTTCATTGGTACATATTTAATCTTAATTAGAATTGAATTGAATGAGTATTTAATAATTAGGTTGGAACAGATTCTTTACATACGGTTTGCTTGTCATTTATTTATAATGTCAGACCACCCATGTAATGCAGCCACAGATTTTAATACCCCGCTATCAAAATACGATTTGCTTTAATGCGAGTTTCATTGATGTGCATTTTCAAAAGCAATCTCAGATATAATAAGGCATATTTCAATACATCAAATACAAGATTAGCGAATGCTTTGTAGGGCAATAAAATAAATTTGTGAAATAGTTCAGTATGTTACTAATCCAATTGATATTTAGTTTTTAATCAAATTGCGTACAAGATACTTTTGCCAGATTTAAGCCCTACTTAGCTGTTATTTGTTATTTTAATAAATCATTTATCTTAATCGTGTAGGATGATAACTACTATTCGATATTTGATTAACATGAAGCATTGATTACTTGAATAATAAGCATACTTAATTGATCTATTAAGCATAAACTTTGAACTAACATGTTTCATTATGATAACAAGCAGAAAATAAGAATTCGAGTTTAATAGATTTTTATAAAACTTATAGCTGGATTTTTAAAAAGTACTTCAATTTTACTTCTGAATTCTCGAAAATATGGAAGTATCGCCACTATCTTAGTTTTTTGGAAGATCAATGATTTCTATTATCAGGAATTTATAGAATATTTTTTGATTTTGAGCACCTGAAATTGCAGATAACCTAGAATTTGTAAAGGTCGCCATTCTTGTTTTTTCTTGTTATGACCTTATTAGGTATAGTTATTAACACTTGTTCAGCTTGAACTTATTTAATTAGGCTATATAACAAGTTTATCACTATATTTATAGGGCTCACTTGTAAAGCCATTTTTTATAGTGATTTATTTTATACTTCTTTTTAGAAAACTAACTATGGACTAATTTACTTGGCCTCATGAGTACCTACTTAAAGAACTTGTGTTATTTCGTAAAAGACTTCTTAGGGACATGATTTTTTTAATTTCTAAAGAATAATATATCGTTGAATTCTTATTGGGGTGTTAAAAATGATTTCTCTATGATTTCTTATTATAACATCCTCTCTAAATAACTATTAACAATTAGTATTATAAATATTACATGCATAAATATTATTATTTTTTCCACATTCAAATTATTTTCGTGATGTAATGTTCTGCTAACAAACAATATCTGTAATAATTCTTCTACAAAGATGAATTCTAATAATAGAATTAGGTATTACTAAAACAAATGAATACGTTATCTTAGGACTGTAGTTCAATACCAATTTTTACATTCAATATTAAATATCTCTCTCTTTTGAAACCCGACTGAATGTGCTTTGAGATCGAAAAGTGTTTTCATCCAGTCACGTTTTGCCTATGTCTGCGTCCGGGCTACTTTGTGTGTGGCTAGCATTCTTTGTCGAAGTTGGCCGGTATAATCGTTAACTTGAACTGATAGTTCCACTGGTAACCCTATAGCCAAATCACAAGGTAATCTTAGCTTATTTCCGAATAGTACTCTGGCTGGAGTAAGTAATGTGCCTTTGTGTAAGGCTGGGCAATATGCTAACAGGAACGGGTGAAAATGCTGATCCCAATCAGGCTGATTATTGTTAGGGACTTTGGATACATGTTGTCCCAAGGTATTGTTGAATCTCTCCACCAAACCTGCTAGATAGCTGTTCCATCAGCACCATCACCATTTGCTGAAGTAACCTTTTGCGATCAGAATATATTTGTTCCCTTTTTCCACTAACTGACGTCTTCCAAGTAATTTATCCTGTAATATCGTTAGCGAATTACCCAGAGCTTCATTAATGTCCAAATGAGCCCTTATATTCATATTCTCTCTTCTTAGAGAATCCACTGGGCCCACAATGACTTCAGGACGCGCGATTATATATCAACTTCGTCCCATAGTGGTCTGGGTGATCTGACCAGTTGTTCTTCCGTTGTCTTCCAGCAGCCATTTGAGAGGAGCATGATCGGTTCTAGACTGAAACTGACAACCTTACAGATATTTGTGAAAATGTACTTAGTCCTGATTATGGCGAGCAGTTCTTTTCTGGTGACGCAGTAATTTCTTTCTGGTCTCGAGAATCCACGGTTGTAGTACTCGATCACTCTCTGTTCATCATCATGTACTTGGAATAGGGAGGCCCCAAATCGGTGCTGATGGCGTTGGTGTCTAAGACGAACTTGCCGTACTGTGTAGGAAACTCTAGAATTGGACTAGAACATAATACCACGTTTAATCGTCTAAATGCTATTTCACAATCCGGAGTCCACCTGAAGGTATACTTCTCAGAGGGCTGCCAATGTAGACGTGCAGAATTTATGGCAAATTCCTCGCAAATTCCTCAACAAATCGTATGTAGTACGAACAAAGTCCCAAAAAGCTTCGTATTTCATGCTTCTCTCAGGCCAATCATGAAATGCTTCTACCTTCTCTTCGTGAGTAGAGATTCCTGACTCAAAAACGACGTGGCCCAAAACCTTATTTTAGAACATGGAACACTTTTAGGGTTGAATCTCAGGTTGGCACTCATAATTCTGGAAAATACTTGGCTGAAGTTCTTCAGATGGTTGTCGAATGTGTAACTATGTCGTCAAGGTAGTGGATAACTGCCTTTCTTCATCATGTTGTTCAATTTCCTATAATCCACGCAAAATTGGAGCAGACCAAAGGCGGATGGATGCACAATAACTCAGGTTCGTAAAATAGACTCGATATTTTCCTCAAAAATTTACCAGAGATTTAAAATATATACTTCTGTTGTTACTCTGGTGTAAGGTGTGTCAAATGGTCTGCAAACTATTTTATAAACTCTTTACTGTCACCTGTTTTCCTCGCCGAGGACTAGTAAGCTTCTCCGCAATTCGGTCATCGTTGGTGAGCATATATTCAGGTTTTAACTGTAGTCTGTTAAATCATGTAGCCATGAGCTAACCGTACGGGCTGAACCATTCCAACGGAGCTCCCATTATTTGTTTCTAGCTGCCCATGAATTGTTTGTTCCGTCCGTCCTGGAATTCTAGTCGAGGATTTCGAAACAATTTTTATGGAGTTGTTGACTGTCTGTGGCAAAACAAATTTCTCATTTAGGAATCTAGGTACATCGTATCTCGGGTCAAACATGAACCCATGTTTGCTCATCGGGTCCACAACCTCAATATCCGCTACAAAGACCATATGCCGGATTATATTGTCACTATCTATAGCACTACATCTTCCTCGCCATATATTGACATGGATTCGTTGGTGATGTTCTTAGTTGAATGTTGATGTTAATTGGCTGGATTTCCAAGATCCCTAAAACCTGGACTTAGCAATAGACACAGCGACTCCAGTTTCAAAAGTGACGGTGATTGCGCGGCCATTGATCGTACCTTTGATGACTAAGCTTCTGCCATCTCGGTAAAATCCCCGGATGGATACTGGGGGCTGGTGAAGGGTTAGTCAGCATTCGCCTCCTTATGGTGACTGATCGGATTTTCCCTAGTTGGTGAGGTTGTTTTTATGACTACCGCTGGTTTTTGACCGTTCAGATAGTCTCACTCTACAGTCATGTTGCAAATGTACGGTCGGCCCACAACGGTAACATAATCCTCGGGTTTCAGGTCGTCGTGACCCTACGAGTAGTTTGTTCATACAATAACGCCTGAAGCGCTGACTCTATTTATGACCGTCTCTCCCTACAAAGCCAGAATCAAGTCTTCATTGCCCTTCTTGATGCCACTAAGTCTTAGATTTCTTAGCACTTCAACATCTGTAATACCATTTATAAAACTCTGCGTGCTCAATTGATTTTTAATGTCCTCTGGTAAATCTGGGTAGGATAAGTGTGTTAAACGTCTAATCTCTGATTCGAATTATTGTAAACTTTCTATAGATTTTTGTTTTATCCCACTCGATTTCACCTGTCATATCTTTTATCTAGGACTGCAATTATTTTATTGAAGTTACTTTGTTCATAAGGTTCATCCATAGGAATGTTTTGGAGTAGTTCTAGTGCTGGACCATTTAAAGAAGTTACAAGGGTGTGATTTTACCTTTGGCTTCTGCTTCAAATTGCCGTTTGTACTTAGGACAAGATGAACTGCCATCAAATGCGGGTTGTTTGTTAAAAGAAACTTTGGTACTTATGATGCTCTGAGATTTTTCTCGCTGGAATTCCTGTTACATTTTTTAAATGTTTGTTACCACTTTGCTTTGGATAGCAGTAATTTTATATTGTACTTGTTTTGAACAGATTCAATGTCATTTACTTTGTGTTAAAAGCAGCCACCAAATTTTTTGGATCTTTCTCCGCTGATCTCCTTTATGTCTAATTCTACAATCTGGATTTTCTTATTAACTCTAGTTGCTTTTTTGCATTTTTGAAGCACCTTGCCTTTTTAATTCATCTGCCTGCCATTTTTCTTCCACTATTTTATATTCATCTAGTCCCCGTGCCTCATATATTTTGAGCTCACCTTGTAATTTAGAGAACAAGCCTCCAATTAGATTTTCTTGTTTTTCATCTATGGTAGTCATAAGATTTTGCTATTCAGCTTTCATGGTAGTTACATGATTTTCTTATTCTTATTCCACCACCATACTTTGATATTTTAAACTTCACTGCCGTTATACCCTCATAGTTGTTCTCTATATTTTCTCGGTCTGCTTCTGGCACGCTAACGTGTATAATTTCTAATTCCGAAATTGATTTGAATATTTTTTACAATCAGTCGTATTTTCAGGAAATACTCTGTTTTATTGTTTATTTGAATGATTTCTAGACTTGATTAAATTGCAAGATTAGTTTCTATTCAAGATGATGAATTTCTGGAAGAGTTCCTGTTTTGGCAGCGTAAAATAAAATGTTATAACAATACGATGAATTTTCAAATAAACATCAGGAAAGATGTCACAATTACTTTCACAAGATGTTAAATTTTTTAGAATTAATATGATACTCTAAGACATATGTATAAAAACGCACCCTAACACCGAACGTTTGTTTAAAAAAATGAAATATTAGCGCCAGCTAGCACAACATAATCTCGTAAGTTGATTTTACAAAGGAATCAATGATGGGATACGGCCTAAGGCACAATGTCCAACGTAAACCCGACATGCGCGGTGCGAGCGGTACGATAGGTCAATGTGACAATTACAAACTGCTACTGCGGGCGAAAACAATCCAAATGATTGATGTGACAACACAAATTCGCCACAACTGCACGAATTTATTCTACAATAAGGACAATATGAATTCTTTTTATATGTTTGATAGTTTGCGGCTGTAACATTGATGCAACGCAATTGGTACACTTGTAAAAGAATTTTCCAAACTACACAATAAATGGCGCCGACGAGTTTTACTGTTGCCAAATTAAATGTTTTTATACTTTGCAAATTGGATATAGATACGAGAACTTGGATCTTGTGGGTTGACACAATAAAGTAACTCAAGATTTTTACACTGTCTGCATTTAATTAGCTGAGAATTCACGATTGTTTAGTAATTTTTTTCTTTTTAATACAGTTGATACCTAACTCACGACAAAACATACACTAATGGACTAATGAAAGCTTATGTCAGAGTACGTACTATGCCTTATGTTTCGTCGCGTCGATTGAAAATAACACTAGCATGTATTGCAACTAGTCATGTTTTATACATATCTATTCCAGTGAGTGATAGAAACCAAAATATATAAATTGTGTTTGATCATCATGATACCAACTTTTGAGATTTTTTAATCCATTGAACGCAAAACAATATATAGTTTGTAGCCAAGTTGCGTTCCCCTCATCTAATCGAAATCTCTAATAATTATTTTTGTTAATAGTACATTTCACGGAACTTAATATTTTATCGTGAAGTGAATTTCGACATCTGGGAGTTTTAGCAAAATCTAACTCACAGAGATGCCAAATCGGGAGTCGTACTATGTGTAACGTCGTTTTCCTGTGATATTTAGGCTAGAAATAACAAAAAACTATAGGTTAACTAAAAGCTACAAAAGAAAAGTAAGATACCAGCTTTTTTTATCCATTGAACGCAAAACAATTTATTGTTTCTAGTCTAGATCTGAGATTTATGATGATATTAATTCTTTACATCTCGATGCTTTTGACTTTCAACCTTTCCTACAAGTTTCATTAAGATATTATAATACCTTTCCTTATTTTTTCCAATTCTCACAATGATCGCTGCACACTCTTTAGGTTTTACGGTCATCTCTTTCTTTCCTTTTAATGCTTCGTTTTTTGTCGTAAGACTAGGAAAGGCTGTGATGAAATTTTTTGTTATAAACATGATTTATTTGTGAGTGCATGGATTTTATGGATCTTTAAACAATTAGTTAACTACATAACAAGACCAGTCTCTAGCTTTGTAGGGCAAAAAAAATTAACACATATACCCTTACAAATTGAAAGTCGGCATTGACAGTCAAAAACATCAGCAGATTGGCGATCAAAAAAGTGAAATGTGTATCAAAAGATAGCCCCATAACCTAGGTAAATGATCAGAAATTAATTAAAATAAATTGTGTATAGTGTAGTTCGGTTTATAAAGAATAACAGCTAATTGGTCGGTCGGTCGCCAGAGAGACGGTCAAAGACAACAAAATTTTAACTTGATCTCCAAGGGTTTAACGTCAACATCTGTGGAACAAATGTAGTTCTGATATAACTGAGCTTGAATTTGGGAAGTGGAATAGCGAAACAAATACAACTTACCAGATTGGATAATCGCAGAAAACCGGGATAGCTCTCGCATTGTTTTGAATTAAGGTATTTAATAAAAATAAACTGAATTATAATATCAGTTGACGATAAATATTTTGACATTTAAGTGTAAAATCGAAATATATATATAACAGCAACATATGGCATAAAAGAGAAAGAATCGTACCAAGGAGGTAGGTGAACGTCAATATCATTACATTGATTTTGCAGTGACACTAATTTTGATTACTTCACTGATTATGTAAAAGGGGCGCTACCAATAGGGATAATGCCGTTTTGATGTTTTTACAGGGTGTTCGTAACGGTTTTCATTTTGTTTCATTTGAAGTCAGTTTCTGAGATAATTTAATTTCTAGGAAAAGATCCCGATGCAACCACAACTATGAATTCATTAAATCTCCAAATTCTTTCAGCTGTATTTGAGCCTGAAGGCTATTTTTTCTTATAAATTATCTCGAAAACTGTGAGTCGTAGACATACGAAGTGGTTATAAAACATACCTTATATTTTTGGATTTTAAACGGATTCGTCCTAAAATTGTGGAATCCACTTACAATAACAAAGTTATAGTCAACCACTAGTATAACTGGAAGTGGCCAACAATTTGAAATTAGTTTAGTGAAAAAGAGCATTCTGGAAACACCCTTAACAAAAAATTTCAAATCTTAAACATTTGTTCATACAAGAAATAGCTGGGTGACCAAGCTTCGCTCATGATTTCACTGTCGCGCCAATCTGTAGGTGACATGTATATTGTTTACGCTTAACAATTAAGTGGCGCACTCTATATAGTCAAAGCGTAACCATACAAGGCAACACACAATACGCTTTGACTACAACGCGTCCCAGTAAGTGCGGTGGGGGCGCATGAGCGGGACATGCGCGGTAGTGCCGTGTTACCAACCCCAATCGAGAAGGGCGCGAAAAAGAAGACACAGACATTATAACGATTTAACTACTAGAAACACCAACGCGTAAATTGTACGAACAGAAATACTTATATGTACAGATTTTAGTATTTATAAATAGTGTTAAAATAAACGTGAAATTCTAAAAATTGTTACTTATCAACACAACAAAATATACATATATATATGAAAATAGTTTTATCAAAAATTATCACAATCAATTTCATTTATTTATTGCCGCTATAAACTCTGATCTACCAGAGAATAAAACTATCAAATGGTGAGCCATTTATGTTTAAAGCTATAAATATACAATCAATAGATAAAAACTGCTGAAGTTTATATCTAGCTTGAATAATAAAAGACAATCAATGAACTGTTTTCCATCTGTACCAGGGTGTATACCCTGATCTGTATCTACTTGCTTGAAAATTTATTTAATTTTATTAAAATATAAACATTCTTAATTTTTCATGAATAAGTGAAAATCACATTTGTTTTAGTGAAATTGAAAGCAATTAATATATGTTACTACATGTATGTTATAATACACACAAACATCCCCCTAAACATCTAGTGAGTGTCATATAATTAGTATAAAGTACAGCTCTTGTTGCCTATGCCTATGCCAAACACAATTTACATTTACGAAAGTAATATGAATATTTCGCTGTGTTCTGCAATTTTTTTTTTGTTTTTTAATTCTGTTGAGCTTAATCGAATGTTATGTACTACACCACTGTGACTTGAAGCTTCTCATAATTTAAATCATTATTTGGGCATGTTTAACCTAAAATTATAAACAACAATCACAACCCTTTTAATTATTTAGTGATTATTTAACTTGCCTATTTCTTCTGAACCTGTATTAATGTATTTCCTAGTTAAGGGCATATTTTTTGTATATAAACTGCCTGTTAACACCAAATACGTCCAATAATATTAACGTGAAAAGACATTGTGACACTTTGATTCTCAATATGTTGTGTTGTGCCCAGTATTTTTCTTTGCTGCGAATACAGTCATTATAATTGTCCGTGATTTTTAACACAAAAAAAACTTGTTTAACATTAATTCACTTGAACACACAGATCTGTTCAATAATTTCTAGTAAATTAACGTAGTGAAATTTATGAGCTCTTTACAGGCGTGGCTTATGCTTACTAAGAGGTTAATGTCAGCCGTCACAGATCACAGATCATACAATAGAGAATAGATAGGAAACTCTGTGTTAAAAATTGTGTCCACAAAATGGCAGTTTTAGCCATCTATGATTCTTCCGGATAAATAAAAATGTGAATTTGAGTTACAGACATCTGCATTTAAACAATTACCGATAAAAAAGAAATCTGCACACCATCTGTCGGTGTATTTCTCTGCTAGTTCTAAAACTATACTATAGATGTCGGCATCAGCGAAATAATAATCCCCATATATATATTTTTTGATTTTATTTACAAAATTAATTACAAATTCAATTAAATATTGAACTATTCTCACATAACAATAATAACAAAATAGGTACAACTATAACATACACAGTTTACAAATAGTTGTATATATAGTTTCCCTGTTGTTTGCGGTATACATTTGTTGTGTCTTGTCTGGATTAAAAAGTTAACTTATCGCTTCGGTAAACTCGTCATCCAATGAACAATATTTGCCCTTTGGCTTTAACTGCTGATTTCACATTTGATTTCAAGAGAAATTTATAGTTGTACTGTTTACATTTTTTAAATATCTTAGTTTACACTTTTTCTTCTTCAAGTGCTGGAACCACTGTCTTTCAGATTTGTGGCTCTCCTTGCTGTTTTTTTTTTCCATTTTGGTAGTTCACTCCTCACACTCTGTGTCTACTGAATGTACAAACTTCTTTTTAATCACTACCTTTTTGTGTGCTGCAAAATACATAAAGAAATTATGAATAATTTGAAAACCAATATTAAATTGGTTACCTTGGAATCCTAGTATAATTTGACATTCAAAACTGGTAGACTCTGATGCATGGTGATTTCTAAAAACATACTGAAAAGCCTCTTCTTACCACCATACACTTTCTCAGGAATTTTCAGTGACATTTGGGGGCTGCAACTGGTAACAGGACCTTTTTCTGGTAAAAACCATGCAAAAGTATCTCCCACAGTTCTCTTATTACTGAAAATGGAATAATATATGAACTACAAGAACATAGGAGAAATGTGATCATACCGAGACATTTATTTTTGACAATGGACTTCTCAGTAGTATGCTATCCTCTCCAATGCACCATCCTTACAATGAACCTCACAAATTACCGAATGCCGGGCATTTGCAATACAGTTTTTTATTGTTGATTAGCTGAAGCCAAATACATCTTGCTATTTGGGGGAGTTTAGTTGTAATATACTGTCAAAAAAATGTAATTAATAAATTACCTTCTAAATACCGTAATTCACTACCTTTTAGATCATTGATTGGAACATTCAGAAATCTAAAAAAGAAATGCTCCAATATTATGTCTTTTTTGTTTGATGCACATGTTTTAAGTTTTAATTACATTACTACATGACAAAATGGACGACAACGTCTAGAACCGATCACAGAACCGATAACAACCTACGAACTGACAATTTTCAAACGATGGATAATAACTATTTCGCCATCTGCATGTAATACGAGCAACCGTCAGATTTAGTATTCCGGATTATCTGTAGATGACTCGTCGAACTGTGGTACAATGTTGTCTATTTCAGTTCCCATCCCCTGTCAGCCGTCAGGCAAGGATTTCCATGTAAATCGTCAATTTAATAAATGAGTCTTTTGGGCTCTGAGGAGAGAGCACGAATTACATAGTTATCTGACCAAATAGATAATCAATATGATAATAGATATAATGTCAAATCTCACTGTGACATTTTTATACCATTCATTTCGCACTGCTTTACAATATTAATTTAAATCAACCCTCGTCCGTGATTACCTTTTTCGGAGTGCCATCTTTTGGTTATTTACCGTACTATTCAGAATTAGTGTTCGCTTTTAAAAGCGTTGTTGGCTCACCTTCTTAATACACCCTGATCGTATCTAAATATTAAACCTAATAAGCTATCTAAAAAGTTAGTCGTAATTTGTGTATTGTGCGATTATGTTCTTAACAAATCAGAAATTTGACAAATTAAAAAATATCATTAAACTATCGAATTTTCTCGTTGTTTGTAATAAACATACAGATACGGATCTGCCCGTGATTAATGTTACACGCTTATTTGATCACCAAAGTAGAGTTATACTAGCTCAAATTAAACTAATTGAAAAACAATTACTTCAACAAGAATTGTACAAAAATACGTATCTCAATAAAAATATTACCGTAAATATAGAGATAGTGATTTTAAGTATTTTAACAACATTTATTAATAAATCAAAGTATTAAAGAAATTAATGAAAAGCATGATTTATTAAGAGAATTACTCAACAATATGAACACCAGAGCAGTAATGATGTAACTAATTACAGCTATTCTAATTCCTGATAAGCAATCATAAAATGTCAAATCTAAACAAACAAGATCAGCTGATCATACTTTCTTAACTATTACAAATAAAATGAATACAACAATAAAAATATCCATTATATGAAGTATAAGTTTATATGAAAATGTAAAAAGTGGTAGTATTTCAATTAATTGCCAAAACCGAAGTGATCTTGACGAACTTATAAACAAGCTCTACAAAATGATCAGTGAGAACTCTTACAAAATCTACATTCGGTACCAAGTGATAAAAGCAAAGGATGATCTAAATATTACACGCTGCTATAACTGCGGTCGCATTGGACATAGTGGCCAAACATGTTCTAATGACACCAATTGCCTAAAATGAACAGAAAACAAAATGTAACCTATAAACTGAGATTTTCCATCTTGCTGTTGACGCAGCAAATAGCATTAGAATCATTATTAAATCTAAGAAATCAATGCGTAAGAAAAACTAATAACAGCAATAACAAGAGCGCAGGACAATACCCACGTAAAAAATGGGTATCAAGTGTCATACTAACTTATTGTAACCATAAAGACTATCTTTATAAATTATGGAAAGCTAATCCAATGAACTTACAAAATAAAAATAGTTTTAAAGAGTACTTCAGAATATTAGACACAGTAATAAAAGCAGCAAAAGCAATTTATGAGAAGTAATACATAAAAATTCTAACAATACCAAAAAATTATGGAACATCAGTAATCACAAACTTGGCAAAAAAACTACAAAAAATACTGTTAACTACGTTTATAACGAAAATAAATAAAAAATAACTGAATCCAAAGATATTTCAAATAATATGAATACATATTATTGCAATATAGGGTCTTTGTTAAACCAAAGTATTAACTCTATCTGGCCAGAAGTTGTTCCTAGTTTCAAATCAGGAGACAGACACATCAGATCAAACTACATACCAATATCGAAAAGATCTTTGAGAAAATCATATATGTTAGAATTATCAAGTTCCTCAACAAACACAAGATCTTATCAGAGAGGCAGTAAGGATTTAAAAAAAAAACTAAAGATGCACTTCACCGCTTGACATTCATGATATATAGTAAAATGGACAAAAGTAACCCAATTGCTATAACTTTTCTTGGTATAGCTAAGGCCTTTGACTCATGTACTAAATTTACCTTAATATAATTTTAGACCGGTTTTTTGGGCAATTTCATTAAAAATACATTAGAACTTACCTTCTTCTGGGCTCTTGGAGTTAACATTATCTAATTTTAATATTAAATTTATTAACTTTGAGGCTCTCGCCCTCTCCTTGGATTCGCCCCTGCCAATAGCATACGAAAAGATATATGGATATCAAGAAATTAAAAAGAAGTGAGTTCTGCAAGTATTTTGGTGTAACAATGCACTACCGACTACATAATAAACAAAACAAAATATCTAACCTATATCATTCACAAGCTATCAAAATTTATTAATTTTGAGGTACAGTAAGACACCGCTTAACGCTGTTTCGTTTAGCCCTGTTTCGTTTTAGCGCTTTTTTAACGCGGGGAGTCCCTTAAATTGCTCGCAGCACTACTGGGATTCCCCGAAATTGTGTGCAGCCATAGGTTTCCAAATATGTACAAATGTACTAATATTCGAAACAGTATTTCTTGTTTGGTGCGGTGCTGTACGGACACATTTTTATCATTTGAAACCTTTGTTGACATTATTGTAATTATAAATCATACTATTATTAATACGTGAAGACTCAAACGCACTCCCCTTTTTCGGCCCTTTATTTTGAAAGGAGGCTAATGAAACATATACCATTAGAATGGTAATGTGCCGTAGATGTGCAGAATATATAAAGAATCTTTCAAAATAAGTAAATTAAAGTTAAATTATTTGCTTAGATCATGTACGACTAAGGAGAGAGGGGGCAATAGAGAGGGCAAGAGGCTATTTCACTCGGTTGGAAGCTGCTTCCAATGAAATACGTTCAGCATGTTGTTCATTGGCTGCTTCCACCCAATAAGTGAAATAGCCTCTTACTGTCTCTATTGCGCTCTCTTTCTAGCGTTGCCACGATTTTATGCTTGACAGGCTATATCTAGATGGTAAATGATCTAAGTTTATTTGAGAAGCCGCCATCTACGAACAAGTAGCCTTAATCAATTCGAAATTAGACATTGAGGTAGTTGACAGCAGTCGACTAAAAACACAATTGTGTTAATAAGAAGAATAACATAACTTAAATAATCGACTTTTATTTACTAAGATATATGGCTCTAAAACCTTCTTTTCTCTTCATCGGCGACGGTACTTTTTTTCGATGACAACAGCTAATATTAAAGTGACCAAATGTTTCGCATTTACAGAAGAACCATGAAATTGTTACGTAAGTACACTACCTTTAGAAATTCTAAGCTTAAGTGATACATATCATTTCAGATTATCCCGAATTGAGTATGTATCCCCCTTCAGTCATGAATTAATCACAACTTTAATAACAACTTACTAATATTTTGGGAAAACATGTGTATCTATTATTGCCTCAAGAATAAAAGTAACACTCACGCGATGTAATATGCAAGTATTTTATTAATTATTTATATTTGACATGTGCAAATGGAACTTGAATAAGTTATAATAATAACGTAAACGAATTGTTTTGCAGTTTTATTTCATGTAAGGTATTCTTTTAAATTAATTTTAACATGTCATCTCAAATATTAGCTGACAATCAAAAACTGTTTACTGTTCTTTTAACGAATGCTGCAAATATTTTTATCTAATAATATAATTCATATAATTTTGTTTATTTGTACATACATCTTAATTATATCTAATTAAATTCTCAAAAACTAATAAGGATTACGTAACGATTTTGTCAAAATTTCACCATTTCGGGGCTTCGGCATTTAGAAATCGTTTGTTCGGGAAAATCGTATTACGGAGAAACAACGATTGTTAAAATTATGACGGCTGAGTTTTGAAATTACAAGAGTTTCAAAACAGGGTGATTTGGTAACCTACTTGAGATTGGAACTGCATTTGAAAAAAATATTAAAACAAAAATTTATATGTAGGATCTTATAAGAATTTTATCACTATTTGATATTTTTCTAGCAATACATTTTTACAACTGAACCCTTGAAGAAATTAAAGTAAAAAGTGCTGGTTAGATAATTTTTGGATGGGTAAAAATTATGTGTTAATTTGAGGCACACAATGAAGTTGTCTTGAAAGTCAATCGATATCGTTATCGGAAATGCAGACTGTTCATAAATGTTATATGTAACCCACAGCTATTACGTATTAGATCAATCAATAGAGATTTTTTCGTGCAAAAAATACTATCAGGATACTGCCTGTGCCATCACATTAAGAACGATTTGTGGTGATATTTTGCTACCTTTTCCACTCGCAACTACGGTTTTTTTACTTTATTATAAACAAGTGAAACAAGAAAATTGCGTTTTTTTTTCGTTGCATGTTGCATGAAAAATAATAAACTAATCTCAATGGTGTCAACAGCTGAATTGTAAAGCATGAAAATACCAATGAAATGAGCCCAGGATCGATCCGATAATCCTATCCTTTAGTAACACGGAAAATCAAAAAATACTGGAAAATTTAGCGGTTTTCTTTATATTAACATAACTCCGTCACTATCGAAGTTGTAGAACTGGGCTTGTGGGAACTGATAGTAATTCATATCTACCTTATGCATAACTAAACCAGGCGCTATCTGTTTATTAGTTTTTAATTAATTGTAATATGAAATTTTTAGTCCACTATTCTTTCGTTAAATGTGTGTGAAATATACGAAAAATTTTAGCAAACATCACCAAAATTTGGTGAACGTATGAATGTGTTCTAGTAGTGGGAAGAACATAGTTGTTGAGGGGAACTGCTGACAATAATTATTATCGTTAGTAACTGTCACTCTGACAGATGGTGAAAGAATCTAATCGCTAAAAAAGCTTATATACAAAGCGATTTGTTCGATTTTATTATATCAAATGAGAACTGTTTGTTTATTAATATGTATATTTATATAATATTGTTACAAAATTCACGAAAGCCAACCCTGTTTAATTTCAGTACGACAACGATCGCTGGGATATAAAAAAAAGCTAGAAGGTTCGGACGGGAGAAAAACTTATCTCGATCATAACTCGACAACTGTAAAATTGACACTGGATTATACTAGAAAATTCGACGCTGATTTTAAAAGGAGGACCCATCCTCGCAGCAGTTAGTTAGAAAGAACGACGAGCGTATTCATAATGTTATTGTGAATCTCGGCTGTTCTGTATAATTTGATGTAAATAAAGTTCTAGAAAAGTGAAAGTGAATACTACTTTTATAATTTTAAATTGAACCCACGAACTATATTGCAATTTGGTGTCAGAAGTGGGATTAAGTGCAGTTAAAATCCTAATTTGATTTATAGAAACTCGTAGCATGGAAAAAATGGACGAAACTACCAAAAAAATAGTCAAGCAGGTTACGGAGGGATTAGACGAAAAAATAGCACGAATTCTAGAAAAACGTGACAAGAAGGAGAAACAACATCAAGAAGAAATTCAACAAAGATTAGTAAAATCTTTTGATGAAAAACGTAAAATAGAATTAGAAAATCTTGTCACTACGATGGAAGAAAAACAACATAATTTAATTGAAGGATTGTTCTCGAAATTTGTAGAAAAACAAGATCAAACTGAATTGACGAGACAAAATGAATTCAAATTATTTGAAGAAAAACAAGAACAAGTTGAATTAAAACGACAAAATGAATTTAAAATAACTGAAGAAAAAAGACAAATGCAATTTGAAAAACTAATACAAATAGTATCACAAGTTAATGAAACAGTTAATGAAAGAATGCAAATAGTAAAATCAGATATAAAAGAGATAAACGACGACATAAAGATCCTAAAAAATAATGTGGAGGCCCTTGAAACCAAAGTAGATGACATCGATTCCATACAGAGCCAGGTGAAATTTGAAATCAGTGCTATTCAAAACAAAGTACAAACAGAAATTTAAAAACTGCAACAGGATTTGCAGAGAGGGAAATACCAGCACACCGTGAGTACCAAAGGTACCTTTAGTAAACCACCCACATTTGATGGCAGTTCATCTTGGCCCATGTATAAACGGCAATTTGAGGCCGTGGCTACAGCTAATGGATGGGATAATCTACTTCTCTGGTAATTTCCTCCAAAGCATTCCAGTCGATGAACAAGGCAATTTTGACAAGATCATCGCCATCCTAGACAAACGATACGACAATCAATCCTTGAGCCAGGTATACCAAGTCCAACTGAGTGGAAAAACGCAAAAATCCGGTGAAAGCCTCCAAGAATTCGAAGCAGAGATTAGACGGTTAGTTCACTTGTCCTACACAGACCTGCCAGAGGATACGAAAGACCAGTTGGTCACACAGAGTTTCATAAACGGCATCAGAGATGTGGAAGTACAAAGAAATTTAAGACTGAGTGGCGTCAAGAAGAGTAATGAAGCTCTACTTCGGGCTTTGGAAGTATAGGCCGTCATGAACATGTCCAAGCCGAGGGTCCGAGCAGTTTCCTTCAACCAGGAAGAGTCGGAGTCACCATTTCAAGCGCTGCTTGCAGGCCTGAACAAAATATTAGAACGGTCACAAAGAACTGGCCCCAGAGAGGCATGTTACCGCTGCGGACGGACAGGATTGTCGAGTGAGGCTACCTGAACGATCACCGACCAGGGGTAACCAACAGAACAGCCACATGTCCAGGGACCGTCAGCATAAGGGGACGAATGCTGACTGACCCTCCACCAACCCCCAAAACGTTATCTATCCGGGGATTTTGCCGAGATAGCGGCAGCCTAGTCATCAGCCATCAATGGGCGAGCAGTTCCATGTTCCATGTCATTACAGAGTGGGCAGATGTCGTGCTACAGATAGGGGACAACATGATCCGGCATAGGGTCCTGGTAGCGAATATTGAGGACGATTTTATACTGGGAATGGACCTAATTAGCCAGCATGGATTTGATATGAGATATGATGTTCTTCGGTTCCTAAATGAGGAATTTGTATTGACACGGCCCGTCAACACATCAGTCACCCCCATAAAAATTGTGGCAAAGTCTTCAGCTAGAATTCCCGGTCGAACGGAACAGATTATTATCTTGAGAGCTGCGTGGGAATGGTGGAGCCCGTACACTGGGCTTAGTCATGAGCCTTAGTTGGACGGGCTATAGTTAAAACCGGACGAGATATACCAATCAGAGTCCTGAATTTGTCCAACAACGACATCAAAATTGCCAATGATCAAAGAAAGCTTGTTTCGAGTCAGTAGAGACCATCATCAATTGCGACGAAGAGTACCAGACGTCGGTGAAGGAGACAGGGCCCAGTAAAGAGTTCCTACAACAGTTTGCTAACCATTTGACACACCTGCCGCCAGAGAACCAGACGAAAGCCAAGCTATTTATCACAAAGCACTGGCAAATTTTTAACACTCAAGATGGAACCACCGGTCGCACCTACATCATCCAGCATCGGATAGATACCGGAAAGGCTCAACCCATCAGAATACCACCTGGACGATTATCATTGGGGCAACAACAGGCAGTCGAGGAAAACATCGAGTCCATGTTACAAAATGGATTTATTGAGCCATCCATCAGCCCATGGTCTGCTCCCGTCGTGCTAGTTAAAAAGAAGAATGGAACCACCCGATTTTGTGTGGATTACAGAAAGCTGAATGACGTCACGAAGAAAGACAGCTATCCACTACTCCGAATCGATGACACTTTGACCACACTAGCAGGCTCCCGTTGATTCTCCACACTAGACCTAAAAAGTGGATATTGGCAGGTTGGTCTACACGCACACGACAGAGAGAAGACAGCGTTCTCCACCAGTAAAGGGCTGTTTCAGTTCACGGTCATGCCCTGTGGGTTATGTAATGCACCCGCTACGTTTGAGAGGCTAATGGAGTATGTACTGAGCGGGTTAACATGGAGAACGTGCTTAGTATACCTCGACGACATTTTAGTCATGGGTCAGACATTCGACGACAATCTGAAGAACCTGGGCGAAGTATTCTCCAGAATTAATAACGCCAACCTGAGACTGAACCCGAAGAAGTGTTCCTTGTTCCAAAAAGAAGTAGAGTTTTTGGGCCACGTCGTTTCCGAGTCAGGAATCCGCACCAACGAGGACAAGATAGAAGCGATCCGTGATTGGCCAGTCCCGAGAGACAAGCATGAACTGCGAAGTTTCTTGGGCCTCTGTTCCTACTACAGACGATTTGTTGAGGGATTTGTCACCATTGCCGAGCCTCTACATCGGCAGACCACTGAGAAAGAGACCTTCCGTTGGAATCAGGATTGCGAAACATCATTCAGGAGACTGAAGGCAGGACTATGTTCCAGCCCAATCCTAGCCTTTCCTACACAGTCCGGCAAGTTCATCTTAGACACCGACGCCAGCAACACCGGTTTGGGGGCCGTCCTCTCCCAGGTGCAAGATGGTGAAGAGAGGGTAATCGAGTACTACAGCCGTGGTTTCTCGAAACCAGAAAGAAATTATTGCGTCACCAGAAATAATAAGGGCTGTAGACCATTTCCACAAATATCTCTATTGTCGTCATTTCTTAATCCGAACAGATCATGCCGCACTCAAATGGCTGCTATACATGAAGACACCGGAAGGACAACTGGCCAGATGGATGGAGAAATTACAGCAATACGACTTCAAGGTGGAACACCGTGCCGGCCGTTTGCACAATAATGCCGTTATCCTATCCAGACCCTGTAGAGTGGAATGCAGACAATCTCTGAAGACGGAACAGCGAGAGGGTATCTCCATCAGGCAGATCCGAGTGCAGGCCAATGAAGACTGAACAACGGAACAGTGCATCCAGGACCAAATAGCTGATTCAGACATCGAACCAATCCTGTCAATCAAAACGAGAGGGGCACCTAGGCCACGATGGGACGAGGTAGCTATACTCCGGCGTGCTGAAATCGTTGTGGGCTCAATGGGACTCTCTAAGAGTAGACAATGGAATGATCAAGCGAGTCTGGAAAAGCGCTGATGGACGAAAAACCAAGTCCCAACTGGTAGTTCCGAAGAGAAAGGTACCAGCCATCCTGACCGAAGTACATGATGGGATTACCGGAGGCCACCTGGGCATGAATAAAACCCTAGACAAAGTTCGCCAGCGGTACTACTGGGTGAATTACTTCGAAGACTCAGAGCTTGGTGCCGCAAATGTGCCACCTGTGCGGCCAGTAAGAGCCCGAAGACCCGTACCAAGGGCAGAATGCAGCAGTACAATGTGGGCGTCCCATTTGAGAGAATCGCCATCGATGCCGCCGGTCCGTTTCCCGAGTCTGAGAGGGGGAACAAATACATTCTGGTCGCAATGGATTACTTCAGCAAATGGCCTGAGGCATATGCGATACCCAACCAAGACTCAACCACTGTAGCGACGGTGCTAAGAGAACAACTATTTAGCAGGTTTGGCGTCCCCATGGAACTACATTCAGACCAGGGGCGTAACTTCGAATCGAATGTATTCGAGAAGGTTTGCACGAAGTTGGGGATCAGGAAAACGAGAACAACACCATTGCACCCACAGTCAGACGGAATGGTGGAAAGATTCAACAGGACCTTGGAACAAAACCTATCCAAGATCGTCAGCAATAACCAGCGTGATTGGGATAAGCATATTCCCCTATTCCTGTTGGCATATCGCTCTGCCGTACATAATAGTACAGGGCTGACCCCAGCCAGAGTCTTATTCGGAAAGGAGCTGCGATTACCCTGCGATTTGGCATTTGGCTCCCTCGAAGAACCTTCCCAAGACATCGACGATTATACGAAGCCTAAGAGCTAATTTGATTATCGACGATTATGCCGACCAGCTCCGACATCACACGCTGGCAAGGTATGAATTAGCCCGAACGCAGATGTTGGCCACCAGTAACCGGATGAAGACGCGATACGACCTCAAGGCCAATTCAGTCGGGTTCCAGGAGAGGGAGAAAGTCTGGCTGTACAACCCCCAACGGAGCAATGGTAAATCCCCAAAGCTTATACCCGTCTGGAATGTTTCATACGAGGTGGTCAAGAGGCTTAATGACGTCGTCTACCGGATCCGTCGAAACCCCAAGGCTAAGTTGAAGGTGGTCCATTTAGATCGACTTGCTCCCTACCATGGAGAGGATGTTTCTGATCGGGACGATCAGAATTAAAGGGGGGGGGGCAGTGTTACGAAATTTACCAAAGCCGACCCTGTTTCACTTCAGTACGACAACGATCGCTGGGATATAAAAAAAAGCTAGAAGGTTCGGACGGCAGAAAAACTTATCTCGATCATAACTCGACAACTATAAAATTGACACTGGATTATACTTGAGAATTCGACGCTAATTTTAGAAGGAGGATCCATCCTCGCAGCAGTTAGTTAGAAAGGACGACGAGCGTATTCGTAATGTTATTGTGAATCTCGGCTGTTCTGTATAATATTGCAATATTTTATAAAGAACTGCAGAATTAAGGCAATAGGTTTATATTAAAGTGAAACAAACACTGAACTAAATAAGTCAAAAAAGTCTTGAAAATATCTAAATTAGTTTCTGACAATAGCAATTAAAATATTTATAAATTACAGGCAGCCTGCCTATATTCATATTACTAAACGCTTCCCTTCAACAACCGTGCTTCCCCCACTCCTTGGATACATTCATACGCTAACCCATTTTTTGTCATGTTTGCTCATATTTTTCAGATATTTCACATTTAGTGAAAAATGAGAATCGAGGCTTTGTAGAAAGTCACCTCTACTTTCAACAACTTTTTTCAAAATTGAAATTTGATTATTTATGACGCATGGAGGCACAAAGCATAGGGAACAAAAAACTTTATATCACAATTGTTCACACATAAAATAGATATAAATTACTATCAGTTCTTACAAGCCCAGTTCTACAGCTTCTAAAGTGGCAAAGATTAGATTTAAAAAAAATGCTACATTTTCTGGTATTTTTTGTTTTTCCCTGTTACTAATGATCCAGTCGGATCGAGCCTGGGCTCATTTCATTGGTATTTTCATACTTTATAATTGACCTGTTGACACCATTGAGATTAGTTTATTAGTTTTGATTTTATAAACATGTTAAGAAAAAAAGTAATTTTTTGCTTCAATTGTTTATAACAAAGTAAAAAACCATAGTTGCGAGTGGAAAACATAGCAAAATATCGCTACGAATCGTTGTTAATGTGATGGCATAGTCGGTATCCTTATAGTATTTTTTACACATTATCAGTTAATTTTTGCTCTATTGATTGGTCTATATGTATATTTAAATTTACTTAGATAGATCATAATTATACACGGTGATTCCAGATATGTTAGAAACAAAATGTCTTTTGGGTGGCCCATAAGCAGCTGCGTTTACAGAGTGTTTAAAAATAGGGAAGTGTGGTGGAATTATGTGCTGGAGTAATGTTATATTTATAGAGTATGGTTTAAAAAATGCAACATTTCGTAGCCCATAAGGAGATGCATATATAAGGCAGATGTAATAATAGGGTGATAGGAATTATAGTTAAACAGGGTTATTATAAAAAATGTTAAAAAGGAAAATGATTTATTGGATAGCCCACTATGAGTAGCATATATATGATGATTGAAATATAGGGAGGAGAAGAATTATAGTTGCAAAAGATAGTTTAAAAAATTTAGAAACAAAAAGATTAAATACGGTGGTTCTTAGGCAGTTGAATATATAGAATATTAGAGCGAAATTATAGTTTTACCGGTGAGCAGTTGCATATACAGGGTAGTTCAAATATAGTCCAGAGTTAAATTATAGTTACATAGGTCAGTTAAAAAAATTATAGCAACAATTTTTATAATGGGTGTTCCATTAGCAGTTACATATAAAGGGCGGTGGAAATATATTTTGTAGTTTCATCTTAAGGAAAATTACTTTATACAGTAAATTCAGATTATCTGGTTACATGTACCTACCAACATTTTTGATGAATCTGTGAATTTACTAATAAAGCTGGGTCACCCATGTACTGAATTTATTAAATATGCAAATAGAAATTGAATAAGTATTAGTAATGAATTAAAACAGAATATTTTGCACTTTCTAGATATGTGATTTCTAATCCATAATTATTCAATTCTTTTATTTGGATTTGTCATTTACCTTTATTCTGTTTTCTATATTATTCTACCGGTTAACAGTTGAATTATTTAATTTCCTGGTAGCTCTATTTTTGCATTCAATTTCCATCTCTTTGCCCTATTAAATTAAGAGTTCCAAATTTTAACACAAATAAATCTATTAATTTTATATGAAAAAGAAGTTGAATTTCATTACTGATTGACTCAAAAGGTCGAATTTCGACCACAGGCGATTCTAACTTATATAATACTATAACGATTAATACTATAACGATTAATACACTAACAAATATTATGAGCTTTAGTTTTTATCATGGTTGATAATGAAAAACAAGAAATGAAAGCAACCAGAAAAAGCATTTCACTGGAAACTAAAATGCAAGTGATTAGAAGATTAGATTCTACTCAAATTAGTGGTGCATTAAATTCGGCAACTTCAACAATAACGACAATTCTTAAGAATAAAGAAAAACGATTATCGACAACTGTAACTATGTCAAGCTCTGCAACTAGAATTATCCGTTCTAGAAATAAAATTACAGAATATGGATTGACGACGAAATTAAGCCATTAGCCAATCTATCATAATGGCAAAAGCTAGAAGAATTTTTAATTACATTCAGGCTGAGGCAAGTGACATAAGTAAAACTTTCGTTTATAATCTTTACAACATAAAGATTACAGGAGAAGCAGCAAGTGGTGTTACGAAAGCGGTGGCTGAATTCCCAGCGACATTAAAAATAATAATTGAACAACGATATTATCCTCCAGAATTGGTTTTTAATGTTGATGAAACAGGCTGTTTTGGAAAAGAATGCCAAAACAAACATTTCTATTCCGTGAAGAGAAACGAGCACCAGAATTTAATGCTGCAAAAGATCGCTTAACAGTTCTACGGGGTGGTAACGCAAGCGGAGATTTCAAATTAAAACCACTACTAGTTTACCACTCCAAAAACCCAAGAGCGATGAAAGGTATATCTAAATCAACTTTACATGTAATTTGGGAGTCTAATAAAAAATCGTGGATAAAAATTTTCCAGGTTTGGTTCACTGAACATTTCTGCCCGTCTGTTAAACCTTATTGCTAAATTAAAAAACTTGAGCAAAGAACACTACTATTAATTGATAATGCTCCAAGCTACCCAACAAATTTATCAAACTTAACAACATGCATTCCATTCGAAGTGGTTATCTTGCCGCCTAACACAACTGCCTTAATCCAACGAATGGACCAAGGCGTTATATAAAATTTTAAGACTTATTACTTACGGCGAAAATTTAAGCAGATGTTTGAAAAAACAGACGGGGAAAAGAAACAATCAGTAAGAGAATTTTGAAAAACTACAATATCATGAATGCTGTTGAAAACATAAACCTTTCTTGGAATGAGAAAGATCTTTGAAATGATAGTGGAAGAATATTTGGCCAGACTTAAGTAAGAGCAAAGACATTGGACACTGTGTTGATATGGATGAAATAGTGGAAGAAACAGTGGAATTAGCAAGACAAACCGGTTTAGATGAGGTAAATGTAGAAGACATCGAAGAAATAGTTCAAGAAACAGCAGCTAGTGTTTCTAGAGATAAGCTCAAGGAATTAACTGACCAAGAAGAAGACAAAAATATTGATAGTAGTGATTTCAAAGACGGCCAAAAAACTTTCGATGGCATTTGTAAAAAGGAGTTTGACCACTATAACTGAAATTATGGACCAATTTGTTGAAACTGATCCAACTTTTGACAGGAGTTCAAAAGCAAGACGGGGTATTATAGATGCTTTATCCACTTATCAACAACTTCTAACAAAACGCAAAATACATTAGATGCCTTTTTGGCAAAAAGGGAAAAAATTGGAAGCACAGGATAGATTGACCGATCTGGCTGACTTTTATTTGTTTTTATAAGTATATTCTTTTATATTGTTTTATTTTTGTAACATATAAATGTTCAGTTCTATTAAAAAAACATAATTGTTAAATTCAATACCTAACCAATTTTCTATCCATCTTCCCCTAACCCCATTATTTACAGGTGAAGATAGCCTCGTTTAGCCAGGTTCGCATTACGCTCTACTTTAATAGAACGTATCCTACACGTTAAGCGAGGTCTTACTGTACTTCGTATAATCTACTGTGCATTCTTTCAGAGTATTGCGAATTATAACTTGGGGGTGCCCTTAACAACAATCTAAAACACCTACAAAAACCGATCTGCAGTTCATGAAAATACACTTAATATGGAACCGTCGTTTGCTGCTGAATCTATTTTATGTTATTATCAAGGTAATGAATAGAAATAAAAATATTCATATTCCCATTAGACTTCGGTCGGTTAGTAATAAGATAAACTATTCGCATATTTAACTCTCTTTCATCTGAAATGAGAATTCTAAGAAGTGTTTGTTCCAGGAAAAAAGCTCTAAAATTGATGCAAACAATTATGTAAAATAAAATTAAAATGTAAACTAGGAGCAACATACGATAGTATGTATCATAACAAAAGAAAGTTTTCAAGAACCTTAGGATAAGTGACTAACCTACGGGCAGATAACGTGATCTTTGTAGGAATTACTGTGTATGTGTAAAATAAGAAATATATTACTCTGTAATTAATAATTATTATTATTCTGGTCAATAAACTGAAACTGAAACCTGCTATGTGTTTCTATTTCTAGTACTCACTTCTACATAGTTATAGGTCTTCCTAGTATTTGTGTAGTTTTTTTTTAATTTATTTGTGACCTAGCGCCATTTGTGTTCCTTCTAATAAAAGTATTATTAAATTTGTATTTGAACTCTTCATAAAAACTTTTTATTTTATCCCTACATACATACAATAACTAACGAAAAACAGTTTACTTTAAATTTTATTTCATACAAAATTCCATTTTTAATGTCAGTATATAAACTGGCTGTTACGCGATTAGCATCAACGTTGCAAGTGACCATTACGAGCCGGACCTGAAAACAAATCTGATTAATGCGAGAAGCAAGGAAAACGAAAATTACATATCTCGACGTTGCCTCAAGGAGAATACCACCTGTCATGTTCAATGCTGATGTCTTCATTGTACTTTTCTGTAGTGAGTTGTGGAACTTATAAACGTGATTTTCTAATGGACAACACATTTTAATTAAATGAAAACACTTCTGTAATATTTAACTTACTTCTATTATAATCTACTAATTTACCTATAAAATCAGAATGCGAAAGCCGTTACTGTAGGGTTAATCATGGTGATCAAATGAAACCAACTTCAAACATAAAAACGACTGAAAAATTAAACAAATTAAAACATTAAAATATGCTAAATATATATATATATATATATATATATATATATATATATATATATATATATATATATTTATGTGGAAAGGGAACAACTGTTTTACCCTTCCAAATGGTTCTCGGTCCTCGGTTTATATATTTTTGATTGAGAGATCTTGTAAATTAAACGGGAAATATATGAAATTATATATATACAGAAACAACCATGTACTGTAAATGCAAAAAGTGATACCAAAAATCTAAGCACAATATACAGCAATCTATTTAAAGAAACAAACTGATAAATAATTATACAGCCCTCGTATATGACCAAACACTTAAAATTTCAAACTAACGAGTGATTTATTTCTTTGCGGCCCGAAGAGGCGAACACAACTTGCATTTTGACTATCATGAGACAGACAGATAAATTTACTTACTTTTCACATATGTTAATTTTATTTACAGTGGTTAAGTATGTGTAAAATTATGTAAGTAACAGTGGAATGTCTTCGATGCACATTCCATAGAGAATATTCAAAAAAATATATGAATTAGATGTTGCGGTTTTAGTTCAATGCTGGTTCAATGCAAGTAAATAATTGACGAAGGACCTTTGGCGGAACAATCAATAAACACGTGACGTCACATAAACGAATCACCAAATAAAAGTTATCACTAACCTTTAAGTCGAAGCTCTGGTGTTTTCTTGGTTCTTCTTTCTTCTGAGGCTAGCCCCTTAACAGCAGGAACAGTTTCTTAGAGCTTCGTCTGGACAACACGTTACACAAAAAATAGCGACGTAATGTTCACTGATTGAGCATACAAAAAATGCGGGTTTAACAACAAATGATGCGCTTTTGTAAACACAAAAGAAACAAAATGAAAGCGGTTTAGCGGTCGCTACGAACTCGCGGACTCGTAACACTATAACAACAAAAAGCGGCGTCTCTTCAGACGGAATCAAAAAATGTGTCCGAATAATTCGGAGCACAACACGAACCTCCCCAGCGACCTAACAGCTAGGGATCCGAAACACGAATGTCAATACTGTCTATATTTTACACGCAAAAAACACTTAAAATTAGCATTAGCGCGACGGAAAGTTTTAGAAAAGGTGCAGAAGTTTACAAATCAATGAAGTAATTCAATCAAATTGAAAACAATACACTAAACAAATTGCGGGAACGCACCATTCCGCCAGCCTTGAATTACTTATTTCAAAACTAAAGGTCCACTGTCAGTGGACAAAGCTTTACAAGAGGTCGCTTCAAAGTACCACTTGCAGTTCTAACTGTAGCAACGCGTACAACACCATCACCTCCAGGATGTACGTCAATAATGCGCCCTAATGGCCAATTCAAAGGAGGTGAAGTGTCTTGCTTTAAAATAACAAGAGTACCTGGCTTAACAACCTCCGAGGGATCAGTCCATTTACTCCGTTGATGAAGAGTATGTAAATATTCTTGCGACCAACGTTTCCAGTATGCCTGATGCAAACGACTCAGTAACTGCCATCTGTTAAGACGATTAGATGGGACAGATAAGAAATCAGATTCAGAAGGTGCTGTTAAAGGTTCCATGGTAAGAAACATTCCAGGACTCAAGGCGGTAAGATCCGATGGATCGTTGCTACAAGGGGTTATAGGTCGCGAGTTTAAAACTGCTTCAACCTGTGCAAATACAGTAGAAAGTTCTTCGTAGGTTAGGATTTGATCTCCAACGACACGTCTTAAGTGAGCTATGACACTACGAATTACTTTCTTTGCGGATAGAATCCAAAATCGTTGCTGCAAAAGAAATTGGACGGTTTGGATTCCTGCGTGAAGATTGGTGACATCACAATCTTCGACAATTAGATTAGTCAAACGACTTTTACTTGGTAGCAGTGCGGGAAATTTAGTGTCAAACGGCAATGGAGCATTAGCCAAACTACTACCAACTCTAAGAGTTCCCTGTTCATCAAGAAACGGCGAAAGTTTACGAAGCGATTTGGGCAAAAGTTTTCGTTCTCGAAGAAGGGAAATCTCTTTAGAAAAATATTGATCTTGAACATAGCGAACAATGCGAAGCTGAGCCTGATATAACTCAGCAGCCAAAAATGATCCAGGGCCCCTACGGTCTGAATTGCGAGCGTTATCAACAAAGCGACAAATATGAGCTATAATGCGGGTAATGCTATTAATAGAAGAATGTTCTTCTAACAAAGTAACAAATAAATTTGGTGAAGCGGTGACTTGAAGCGCCACTATACGGGCTAGTCATAACTAGCGGTGACATGCTTGATTCTGAGCAAGCATGTGGCAAACAAGCGGTAATCAACAATTGTGAGCCATTCCACCAAAGTGTATTGCCTAACAACTCTGATGGCAAAGTGCCGCGGGAACCCAAGTCAGCGGAGTTATCACAAGATTGAATGTAAAACCAATGCGAAGAAGGAAATTTTTCCTGAATGTAAGCAACTCGATTACTGACAAATGTCTTCCAACGGTGCGGGGAAGAACTAAGCCATGAAAGGACTACCGTGGAATCTGACCAGCAACGAATCACCATGAACAACAAACGACTATTGAACTACTCATAAACATAATGAGCCAACTTAGCGGTAAGAACTGAAGCACACAGTTCCAATCTGGGAAGTGACAAAGTTTTCAAAGGGGCAAGTTTTGATTTAGACAACACAAAAAAACTTTGACGAAATCCAGATGCGGTTTCGAACACAAAATAAACAACAGCGGCATAACCTTTCTCAGAAGCATCACCAAATGCGTGAAGTTCACAACTAGAAAAGTTTTCTATAGCAATAATGTCTTGTTGCAATTTGGGACCGATAAACAAACAATCATTCAAAGATAACCGATGAGGTATCTTAGCGGATGCATTAAACACTACACGAAGTTTGGTGGTTCTACTATCAGGTTTCAAAACACAATGATGCGGTATGTAGTAACAATTAGAAGAAGTAGATGATGGATAGGGAACCAACTCCATATGATCCAGCTCCAAATACTCTTTGAGAAAATCACAATATTGTTTGTAAAGATCTGGTTGCTGTAGAAGACGTCTTTCTAAAGAGTAGAAACGTTGTACGGCGAGATTATACATTCCATCAAAAGCAGGAAGTGTATTTCGAAAAGGAAGAGGCACAACGAATCTACCTGAATCCAATCTCCTGCATCCCTCGGAAAATATTTTTCGCAGATAAGATCATCAGGGGACTGAACCAGTGCGGTAGGAACATCTTCAATTGTCCAGAACCTTTGGAGTGAATCATCTAATGATACTACATCTTCAATTTGACAAAAAAGCGAAGTTGGGTTTATGACTGACTGAGAGTGAGAGTTAACAGAACTCGTAGACACTCTACCCATAAGGATGTAACCAAACACAGTGTTAATAGCATCAGGAACACCTTCCTTTCCCAGAAGGCGTCCATCCAACAAAATTTGAGAAAATATATCGGCACCTAACAAAAGGTCAATAGCGCCTGGGCTATTGAAACCAGGATCAGCAAGTTTCAAATTGGTTAGATATGCCATATTAGCCATGTTAATGGGCGCAACAGGCATATCATTGCAAATGAGGGGTAAAACAATAGTATCAACAACAAAATTGCACTCACGCTTTACTATAGAGCGAAGAGAAAGGGTAAGAGAGCCCTCAGCAGAGGGACTCTGCATAGAACCTAGCCCGTTGAGTTGAATCGAAGAGGGCAGAAGTCGGAAGCCAAGGCGTTTCACAGCCTTGATTGCAATGAATGATGTCATGCTACCAGAATCTAGCAGACATCGCAAAGTTTGATAATAACCGTGCTTATCTAATACCTCAACTAAAGCGGTAGATAACAATACATTTGAATTGTATGACAAAAGTGAACTATGACAAGAAGTCTGCGGTAGAAGTTTCGGGACTTACAACAGTATTAATGATACTGGATCCACCAGATGTGGAAGCCAGGTTTGCGGGGGGAGCACTAGATTCAGACCGAATGCCTGAATCACCACGATTTACAAAATGAAGCAATGTGTGATGGCGTTGTTTGCAGTTGCGGCAAGTGGATAAAGATTTACAGCGATTCGACTGATGAGAATCGCTCAAGCAATTAAAACAAAGTCTAAAATCTTTAACAAACTTAAACCGCGCGGATACTGATTTGTTCAAGAATTCAGAACATTTGTAAATCGCATGATCGGATTTATAAACTAAACAATATCTATTCTTAGTGACAAACAAAGATGTAGTGAAACGGGAAGAATGTTGCTTTGAATTCAATGGTAACTTTTTGTCAACACTTCGCTTTGTCTTGCGGGATAATTCAACATGTTCAAAGGCATCGCAATGCTTCGACAAAAAATCAACAACTTCCGAGCGGGTCGGAAAGTCATCTTGAGTGGTCACAGTACCATGGTAGAGTTCAAACTTAGCGGCTAAATTCTTTGGAACTCGTTTCAACATCATCTGAACGATACAAAAATCCCACTGATTTACTGGTAAACCCAAATTCTTCAGTGCTTCCAAATTATCACTGAAGTCATCCAATAACTTCCGAACCTCTGAAGGGCTATCTGAAGTTAGTTAGGGGAATTGTTCTAAAGCTGACCAATGAGACTCCGCGATTAAACGAGTTCGCTTGAATTTTTTCAAAAGTGTTTCATAAGCACTCACGTAATTGTTTTGTGTTAGTTTAAAATTCTTAATAACCTCAAAAGCAGGCCCTTTTAAAGCTAACTGCAAATATTTGAACTTCTGCATAGCACTGAGTTTTTCATTATTGTGAATTAATGAATCAAACAAATCAATAAAAGTACCAAATTCCAATATGTCTCCACTAAATGTAGGCAAATCAATTCGCGGAAAAGCAACACTTTCCTGTTCCCGAGCTATATTTTGTGGCGTAGAATTCTGAACAGATTTCAGTTTAGCAAAAATAGACCTAATTGAATAAAAAATTTTCAAATTTATTGCGAATGTCATCCTCGAAGTCAAAATCATCGTTTGCATCTGAAATTAATCCAACAATGGAATTGTGATGTTTAAAAAATTCGGAATGGATTGAATCAATCATATCAATCATGCTAAAAACCAATTCAACGTCGTCACCTCTTAAGGCTTTCTCGGCAGCAAAATAAATATCTTCTAATCTTTTAAACTCCGATTGTCGATGTTTTTTAAATTTTCGTAAATTTTCATCGGTTTTTGACATCTTAACAATAAATTAAAATCACTGTAACGCCACTGAACAAATCTACACGATAGAACGAAAACAAAATACTATTCCAAAAATGTACAATTTTTTACTGTTGAAGTAGAAAATATCTGACCAAATGTCAAATAAATTCAAAACAATTTAGCAAAATAACCAAACAAACAAAACGAGCTCTTGTAAGTTTTTAAGGCGGCAAAAAAATTGCGTTTTATTTCCAACGAAATGAGTGAATATCCCGAACTTGCTTTCTCTTCTAACAAATAAAGAAACGAAAATTCAATGCGGTTTTCAACAATAATTGCAACGAAAAATCAATGTTTTGATCATTAAACTTTGCACGAAATTAATTCAAATTGCATCCGGCCCGAACTTGGACCAAATTATGTAATTTATTCGATAATCTTTGCACTAAATTAACTCAAATTGCATCCGGCTCGAAGTTGGACCAAATTATGGAATGTCTTCGATGCACATTCCATAGAGAATATTCAAAAAAATGTATGAGTTAGATGTTGCGGTTTTAGTTCAATGCTGGTTCAATGCAAGTATATAATTGACGAAGGACCTTTGGCGGAACAATCAATAAACACGTGCCGTCACATAAACGAATCACCAAATAAAAGTTATCACTAACCTTTAAGTCGAAGCTCTGGTGTTTTCTTGGTTCTTCTTTCTTCTGAGGCTAGCCCCGTAACAGCAGGAACAGTTTCTTAGAGCTTCGTCTGGACAACACGTTACACAAAAAATAGCGACGTAATGTTCATTGATTGAGCATACAAAAAATGCGGGTTTAACAACAAATGATGCGCTTTTGTAAACACAAAAGAAACAAAATGAAAGCGGTTTAGCGGTCGCTACGAACGGAGCTAAGAACTCGCGGACTCGTAACACTATAACAACAAAAAGCGGCGTCTCTTCAGACGGAATCAAAAAATGTGTCCGAATAATTCGGAGTACAACACGAACCTCCCCAGCGACCTAACAGCTAGGGATCCGAAACACGAATGTCAATACTGTCTATATTTTACACGCAAGAAACACTTAAAATTTGCATTAGCGCGACGGAAAGTTTTAGAAAAGGTGCAGAAGTTTAAAAATCAATGAAGTAATTCAATCAAATTGAAAACAATACACTAAACAAATTGCGGGAACGCACCAAACAGTATTTTATTATTTGACTAGTTTTTTGTTTATTTATATATTACATATGTTGTCATTAATTTATAAAAAAGAAAATTTTTGAAAAGGACCAAGAATTGGTCGAAACGTACGTAAAATATAACAATTACCAAGAAAAACTAAATTAGAATTATTTCAATGGTCCCAAAAACCCAAGATTTCTCAATCAATATATATATATATATATATATATATATATATATATATATATCGGTGTTAATTAAAATAATTATAGTGAAGCAACTGTTTTAATACCAACTTAGTGTCTTTTGAAAGTGTAATATGCGATTTAGGCCAATACAAGAAACGAGCTGATTTTCTTAAACATATTTAAAATTTTGTTAAAAAAAAAGATACATTCTTTTTCCAAAAGGACCCAGCACATTCCTTATCGAAAGTGGCCCTCGGTGGATTTTGCTAAAATTGATATTTTATAGATCACAACAAAATAAACAAACTTCTTCATGGCCGCGAAGTCTGATTATATTAATGGTTAGGTTATTTTAAGAAAATTCGAAAAAATAATGTTTAAAATTTAAGATATGCAAATTTTAATATTTCCCTGGTCCTTTCAAAAGCGTACTTCTGCTTAATGTTTAGTCTTAAAAAATATTAGACGCCTGTTATAAATAGATCCCTTGAGGAGGTTACAGTGATATTTTAAATTATATTTGAGATGGGAGTAATTATTGTAAGGCACATGGGAATTTTTGATTAAGGTAAATCGCCTTGCTTCTCCTAAAACTAATGTCCTTTAAGGCGAATATTTTTATTCCTGTAAGTCACTGAGAAACTGGCTGCAGAGCGGAAATATATTCTTGGTAGGGTAGATAGACGATACAGGGATTGCCGGCATTAGCTCAACATGATGAGCAATAACTTTCCCCAGAAATCGCAAATGAATCTCGTTTGTTAACAAAAAGTAGGTAGAACTTCGAAGCTCGAAATGACCATTTTCGTACGATTTTCAAAATCTTCAACATACAGAATTCAAAAATAATCGAGGACTGTGCTGTGCTGGTGCAATTATCAACAGATATCATGCTATAATTCATATGGAGAGAGCAACGGTAGAAGTTACACAAAATATGTTGCAACGTAAAGCTGGCGCGTGTAGAAGTCGAGAATTTGCAAGCCAGAAATGGTCTACGGACTCGGTTATATAACCAAGTGCCTGATTTTCCAATACTTAATTTAAATTATTCAAATAACTTAACAGTTGGAATTTACCAATTACGTCTATTTCCATTATACATCCAAGACAACAAGTAAAGAGATGGAGAAGATGAACTTCAAATTGACGTTTCCTTACTGCAGATCAGTTTGTTAGAGTTCGAGTTTTTTTCAGATTTCGTAATCTTAATAGCAGCATGTGTTGTTATCTTAGGAAGAAGAAAATCTAACATAACAAAATTCTCATTAACGGTTATTATTAAACTTGCAATACAGGAGCAAGAACACTTAGTACGTGTGCACATGTTTCAAGTGTATTGTGGTATCTTGGATATAAATATTAAGTAACCTGATAGAAGTCCTGTTTATAGAGCGCTGGATGCAGCACATAGAGATCCAGATATTGGTACCAATATAGACACGTATAATGTAACCTTAATAAATGGAGATGTATTCTAATGCAATCAGAGCATCTCACCTCTCACTAATTGTGAGGGGTACTCTAGGACTTACCTAAAGTAAGCACACGACATGTGAAAAACGAGAAGCTTACAATAATAACTCTTTTCGTAAATATGATTTAAAGTTGCACTTTCCTCCTCCTGGTAAATCGTGGTAAGTACTTTTACTTAAGCTATTTGCAGGAGACTAAAAATAATTTGGACCCAAAATATACACTGAAATAACCCTTAAAAAACCATACAACTATTGTTGGTTTTATATATTGGATCTTTAATTGCGAATTTTCATAAAATAACGTACCATGACTATAAAATTGATAGTATCCGATTTGCAGCGATCTACCATAAATGCGATCCACCGGTTATAACTTTGCTTCTACCCTTGGTTGACAGTGGTAGCGAAACGGAAACAGTATCGATACTTTGTGGTATCGAGTACTTTTTTTCGATACCGATACTTTTGTACTCGATACTTTGTATTCGATATTTTTACTTATTAAGTACATTTAGGTAGGTATCGTATCGAATAAATCTTAAAAATTTACTCTTATCTTTCCATCACATCTAAGGAACTATATAAACACTATTGAAATGCTGGTCGGGAATTTGTTAAAATAATTTAGCAGCAAATAAAGCCGAGAGAGTAAGAAACATCAACAAAGTACTAAAACAAAGTACTATAGGACGACGAATTTCATCACGACAGTTGTTTAGAATCTTTTCATTTGATCTAAGGAAACATATAAACATTAATGAAGGGCAGGGCGGGAATTTGTTTAAATAATTTAGCAACGAATTAAGACGAGGGATTAAAAAGGCATCAAAGAACTCAAACAAAGTACTCTAGGACGTCGAATTTGATCATGACAGTTGTTTAGAATGCGTCCATCACATCTAAGGAACCATATAAACATAATTGAAAGGCGGGGTGGAAATTTATTTAAATAATTTAGCAACAAATAAAGTCGAGAGAATAAAAAACATCAAACAAACTACTAAAAGAAAGTACTCTAGGACATCGATGGCTTTATGCTTCATTTTTACGGCTTAGAGGGATATACAGAGGCGGCGTAAGGCGTGGGCGGTGTGGGCTACCGCCCACGGCCTCACGGGGCAAAGGGCCTCGCACCGCCCACGGCCTCGCGGGGTAATGGGTCTCGCACCACCCACGACCTCGCGGGGCAAAGGGCCTCGAATCTTAATTCCAAATGATTTTTGATTTCATAGTCCCATAGTCCCTTCTTGCACCATCAGAGGGCTTCGCGAAATGTATTTTGCCCACATTAAGTTTACGTCTTGCGCCGCCTCCCCTCTGGGGATATATTTCCTAGAAATAGCCTGCAATGCATAAATACAATGAAAAGACTAGATACAGAGGGCAAGAGGCTATTTCACTTGACTCACTTTCTATTCTGAATGATATCACGTTGATATTTGACAATAATATAAATACATATTGTGGTACTCAACAGGTGTTTTGTTAATTATTTTATTCTTTTCATTTCAATTTCGAGAGAGACGCAATATAACTGGTAATTTTTATGTTTCTTTGGGGAAAACACCACAATAGAAATAAAACTACGTATATTGCAGGAATACCAAACGTTTCAAAGTCTATTCTGACTTCGTTGTCAATGGCTTTATATTTATTGATGTAGATTACAAAATGAAAATTTGATTTACGACATTTAAAATTGACATTAGAAAATTTGTTGTTTTTAGATATACAGGTAGCACAAAAAATTCTAAAGATCATGAATTATAGTTAACCAGCTTTCAAATTAGAAGAATTTGAAAGAGTTGTCTTTAGAATTTATAAGTGGCGTTCCTAGGTACGACTTTGTTAAAAGATAGCGCATTCGCCAAAAATGCGATCAAAGAATTCTATTGTTTCAGTGATCCCATTAACGTCATAAGGGAAAACCTAGAAAAAACCTTATGAACTATCCCGATACTGGGTTGTTCAAAAGGAGGTTACCATTAATAATTTCTTCCTTAATTGTCGGTAACCAGATACGATTAAATTCTACAGAAGTAGAAGCGATACAATCGTCTTCATTCAAAAGAATTAAGGCAAACTCTTTTATTTTTCGTTTTGTGTTATGTTGTTCTTTGTGAAGTATAGTTGAATTGTCAAATTGTATTTTATGGCCTAGGTCCCAAGCATGTTCACAAATTTTTGATTTTTCAAATTGTCGTTTCGTTATGTAATTCTTGTGTCAGAATAGACTTTGAAACGTTTGGTATTCCTGCAATATACGTAGTTTTATTTCTATTGTGGTGTTATTCCCCAAAGAAACATAAAAATAATCAAGAACATGCCACAAACAACGTTTAGAAGACAATAACTGGTAAGTATCGACAGCGCACACGGGTGTTATAAACATTTAAAAATAAAAGCTTTACTATGAAATAATCCCAAAAAACTATGCGGGGTTGTAGAGGAATGTTAAAACTGACTTTATGTGGGTTAAACAATTATAAAACGATTAACTTTGGAGAAAAATCACAAAAGACCTTTGCTGTTCAGAATGAATGAAAAAAAACGGTTTTCGACGAAACATTTATATATTTGCCATATATCAGCAAGGTCGCGGATAGGATTGGGAAGCTTCCCCATAAGCACGAGGTGAAAACAGTCTACAAACCATCTCATAAATGTTACCCTCTCCAAAGGATAAACAAAATCCTCTTTCATCTAAAGGTGTTTATTCCATTCCATGCTCGTGTGGGGCAGTATACATCGATGAAACAGGTCAATCTATAAGCACTCGTCTGGGTGAGCACAAACGTTGTTTGAAAACGGGCCTCCTTTCAAACTCTGCTGTAGCTGAACATCATCACGAAACGGGCCACCAAATCATCTTCGACAGCTCCTCTGTCGTGGTCAAATCTCCGTATTATTTCACCAGAAAATTCGGTGAGGTCGTTGAAATCGCCTAAAATCCGAAGAATTTCAACCCAGCCAAAGGTTTTGAACTTTCGTCCATCTGGCAATCTTGCATCAACATTTCCACAAAATAAATCACTTACATTATCCACTTATAAAATTCCAGGAACGTATACGAAATTTCATCAGAATCATAAAATAATCCTATTAAGTGCCTCCTACCCTTCTTTTACCTGAAAATTTCGGGGGGGGGGCAATTATTAATTCTTGGTACCTATTACTCCTTTAGAATTTGTGCATCATTGTGACAAGTTGAATAAAAAGTGAAGTTTTGAAGTGTTCGTGAGGAAAAGATGAAATGAATGGAGTAGCCGCAATGTAAGTAACATTTGTTTTGTTTTTTGTCTCATCCTTGAAAAAGCCCCTTATAAGTGTAAACGAAACGTCGGAAAACTTTGTTTATATCCCGGTAGAGGTATATAAATAAACTAATTCCAAAAAAATGACGCGGTCCAAATCCGTAATAAAGCAGAATCAGCTATAGTTTTTTTGTGTTAAAAAAATGGTTTAAACATTTCTCGACCAGGATACCGCCCGGCAAATTTCGGAGTTGTTTGTAGGAAACCTTTCTGTATAAGAATCAGCAAAAAAACCGAATCGAACCAAAGCTCCTGCGAGACTACTATAAAGATGAACTGACGTTACTGACTGTCATTCAGTCATGATATGATGTCTAGTTGTGTGGGCATTAGGCTTTAAGAAAAGTACTCGATACTATGAAGTATGAAGTATCGATACTTTTGTTTCGATACTTGTACGCGTACGATACTTTTTTTTTCGATGAGTACAGTATCGATACTTTCTATTCCATATCGTGTCCCTAGACAGTGGTTGTACTTTGACATTTCTGTTTTAATCAGTGCAGTAGAGCCAAAACTGATTCGCCAGAATGCAATTTAGTTCAACCAGAAAACGTCAAAATCATGTGTTAAATTGTTTTGTTATTGTTTATTTAAAATGTTGTACACATCAATAAATGTCTTATTTATGTGGTTGTTTAGATATCCTTAAGTGATTTTTGCAAAACTGATCATAATTTTTTGTTAAATGTATACGTAAACATGTAAAATAGTAAATATATAACATAAAATATCACTGAAGAAAGAGAATCAATCAAAAACAAGTACTACTTTGGGTTATTACCATTGTTATTTACTCACTGGTAATTTTCAAACCACTAGTGGGCGCCCAATGGTCGAAATTCCACCCTATTTCATCTAATTGTAAACATTATTCAGATTTGTTTGTCAAAAGTTTATGTCTAATAGAAATAAAGTGGAGAATAAACCGGAGAAAAAGGCCCCCCCAAATCTTTCCTGTCATATTGACAAATCTATTGAAATAAAAAAATATATGTGAATTTAATCAAATATGTTTCAAATATTTTAAACTTTCTCAATGGCAATAAAATTAGACAATGAAAATTAAAAAGTTCGAATTGGCAATTGCAAAGAGTGTACAATTTGAAATTATACTGTTTGTATAATTGCCATTATGTACTTTTTATTTTTTAAATTTTCATTGTGTTATTGCTATTGAAAATCAGGTCTGATTTAGACCCTGAAAAGTTTTGAACATTGGAATATAGACTTTTCCGTAAGTGTGGTGTGATTCTCAAGAAATTGAAATCCTCCCGGAAAATATCAAGACCTATGAACTCTCATTTTAAAGGTTTTCCAATTCCCTACAACTTCTCTATTGACAAGATCACAATTCCTTCATTGTTTTTCTCAATACATCAAAAACAAAAAAAAAAACATATTTTTGCTAGTTTTTATTGTTTGAATAAATTATTTCTACGAATTTGCTGTTAAAATCATGTAAGATATCACCTATGAACTACTCCTCAAGAGATGGCATCGGCGGTTTGCTGTTGAATTTTATGTCCCAAAATGCCTTCAATTTTGTTCTATTGACTAATGTATCATTACTTGAAGACGCGAGATGTAAGACCGACATCAAGTACAAAAAAGAATGGCAAACAGAGGAAATAGCAAACAAGGCAAAGTCACTTTACAAAAAGTTGACTGCGTGAAATGTCGTTGATTATGACGTTAATTCGAAAACTACTCCATGACTCGAGAATCAAAAATGGGTGCATATTTCAATACACAAACATATGCACAGGAAAACTCTCTCTTTTAGGATGACAGGTTTCCAGCCTGTGGTTCGCGATAGTTCTACTCTACATTCGCTTCGAAATAATTCAACATATATACTGGTTTGTAGGATGAACAATGTATAATAAATTTTACGTAACCAGTAAAAAAGAGTTTTGACCCTAAATTCCAATGAATATAATTGTTTTTAAATTAGAGCAATAAAAAAAGCAACAAGTGGATCTTCATCTGATTTGTCCCACAAAGAATCTGCAATTCATTTACAGTTCGATCCTAAAACCCAATATGAGTCTATAGTCGTATTCAAAAACCATTTACCGCACCACTTACTTTATAATATTTAAGATTTGAGCAAAATACTTTGTAAATACAGAATTCTTGAATTTTAACTCAAAAACATACCAGGTCATTACAAATAAGTTTCTATGTAAACTATACCTAGGTATATATTTATTTTTATTGTATCACTGATAAACGGGATAGCTAATCAAAATCGGGAATATATTGCACAAAAACCATCTATCGGGAATGATTTCTGTATAATTTCAACATGAATGCCAGCACTATTGCCGGTCGTCACGTGATCGCCGTCACGCATAGGTTCTTATTTTCGAACATGTAAATCATGTCCACTCTTTTACACAGTCTCACATGTTCTCACCGCTCCATTCACGTATGTCTAATAGGAGCGGACCCCGTCCTTACGCAGTATTATTAAGTCTTTTTTATTACATACGTTTGAATTTGATATAATAATAGAAAAAAAAATATTTAATTATTTTCAGACAATTGCTATTTATTCGACATCAAAGGAGAAATTTGACATAGAAGCAGTAGATGATGTTTTGAGTTTGACGTCATCATCAGCAGCACTGCAAAACTCAAAAAATAGCTAAATATGAATTAATGGGTAATTTAGGTAGAGATGAGATTTTTGGGTAATATATTGAATTATCTTTGTCTGTTGTGATAATGCTATATTTACGGGTTACGGTAATGTTTATTTTACCATTAAACACTGTTGAAAAAGAAGGTTTCCAATAATTAATTAAGTCAGCCGTGCCTTTATATCAATTTCCTTCACAACAAACAATTACACAAATAATAGAGGACAAATATAACGTCCTTCCTTTGCAATTCAGAGAAAAGCTCTTTGAAGTGACCCATTTAACAGAGCCCTATTACAATGTGGTTATTGAAGTAAAAAAGTAATAACTCTCTACATAACTCTAGAAAAGTTGTAGCATTGGTTATCTCAAGGTCGTAACAATCGTATTTGGCAAACTAAAATACTTACAGTGTGACAATGGTTTCGCGTCCGATGGAGCTTATTTATACAATAGTAGTACTTTAAGAAATGCAGCAAGTATAAACTAAATAGAATAACAATAGGAGTTTACAAATGTTTCTTTAATCTACTAATTGTGTTAATATTACTAAGAAATAGCCGTAATGCAATAATCAGGAAATATTATCAGATAATGGGGTCTTCGCAGATGTAATTTATACAAAGACCTGCCAGTGAATATTTGAAGAAAGTTGATTTTTTATGGTTCTACGGGGTGTGATTCAGATAAGCAGTAATAGCCAAAGACTTGCCTAATGTTGAATTTTATTTCATAAATTATTATATCTGATAAAAAGTCTGATTATGTAAACAAATTTACAAGTGGGGAATTATTAAGATCTATTTGGTCATTGAGTAAATGATGATTATATTCAAGTAAATAATTTGCGTAATTGGAATTTTGTTTATTTTTTATTAATAACAGAATTGTGATGTTCATTTATCCTTGTCTGAAAAGATCTACCTGTTTGACCTATATACGTTTTAGGGCAATCTATGCATGATAATTTATTAACTCCTGATGATTTGAGTTTATTTGTTTTACTCTTATTGTTCTTAATTAATTTACCTAAAGAGTTATTGGTTCTATAGCTAACTTTGATGTTTGTTTGTTGATTTAAAAATTTTGAAATATTAACACTAGGGGAACCTAGGTATGTAATAGTTTTATATGTTTTATCTAGGTCTATGGTTTTCGGAAATATCATTTGAATTGCTTGGAGATATTGTTTTTTCCGTAGAATAGAATCGACGATTTTAGTGTCATCCCGTTATTGGTTGCAATTTGTTTTATTATATTAAGTTCTATTTCGAAGTCATTTTCATTAAGTGGTAATCTAGTTACTCTATGTATCGTAGTATGAAAAAAAGCTAATTTGTGTTGGATTGGGTGCCAAGATGAAATAGGAATTATGGTGTGGTGTCTGTGTGTGAGGGTTTGTAATAAATAGAGAAAACATGTTTATTATTAACTTTTTTGATAGTTATATCTTGTAAATTTATGGAATTATTTTGTTCTTCTTCTATTGTGAATTTAATTTTGGGATGGAGATTGTTAATAAAATCAGTAATTTGGATAATTGTCTTTCGATTCCTACAAAATAAGTTAAAATATCATTCATAAGCTCCATCGGACCCAAAACAATTGTCTCAAGTTTTAAATAAAGTGTAAGTTTGTAATCAGTTGTATTACTCAATTCATCAGGAATTTCAACTTCCACCAAGTAACAGCCAACTCAATCCAACTTATAGCGTTTCGCCCTCACATTTCATTTGGTAACTCAGAAACCTTTTGACGAAAATCATGGGATCTAAAGTGTCAAACAGTTACTAAACATTATAAAGGATATAACTGAATATAAATGTTTGTAACGAGCAAAATGATATAACAATTCTCGCCAAACTGATTTAGTGAGTTTGCACAAGATGGAGTTCAATTTGCTGGTTTGGTTCCTTAAGATATCGAAGATACATGTTCCAGTATTACTCAACCACCCAAAAACTTCATCTATGTTAACATCCAGTCGAGTTCTTCATTGAGTACCACCCAAAAACTTCATCTATGTTAACATACAGTCGAGTTCTTTATTGAGTGCCAATGCGTTAACGGAGCAAAATGATACAGCACTACCACTTAAATTGATTCAGTCAGTTTGCACAAGATTGAATTCAATTTGCTATGAACTAGTTAGGTTCATAAAATTATCGGAGCTACATGCCCGATATTACTCACCCACCCAAAAGCTTCACCTGTTAGCAGCCATGTTCTTCTTATTTGAGTGCCAATCTCTCAGGAGATTGTTAGCAACCAACATAGCCTTACTCTATTAACGGGAGTGCGAAACTGTACCGTTGTGGTTATTCCAACCATAAGTATACCAGTACGTAAATTTCTCAACTAATAGATTCTTCTTTTTCCCGGACCTCGTCTACCTAATACTTTACCCTGCAGAACAAGGTGTAAAAGTTCGTATCTTTCACTATTTCTCATGTCATAACCCAGATATTCTAGTTTCCGCCTATTGATTGTATTGATTATCTTTTTGTTCTTGTCCATTCTGTCTATCACATCCGCTTTGTCACGCCTTGGAAGTTTTTTGGAAGTGGCATCCCTGAGAGTCCATGTCTCCACTGAATATAAAAGAACTAAAAATAAGTAGCAGCGCAACACTCTGATTTTTTTTTAAATTGAGATAAAGGTTTCGAATTCTTTAGTTATTCTAATGAATGCTGCGCTTGCTTTCCCGGTTGAACGTTTAATCTTTGGGAAATTGTCTCATTGGTTATTTATATTTATTCCTATGTATGTTACAGTCTCAATTCGTTTCACCCACTGTTATTTACTATTATCTGATTTGGGAGTTGTTCTACATTTACTTATAAACATGTAATTAGTTTAATCCTCATTTATTTCCAGACTGTAATGTTTACAAGGCTATTAACTATTTCCAGGAAACCCTCTACATTGTCTGCATAAACTACGGTGTCGTAAGTGAATCTTATGTTGTCAATGCGAATACCGTTTACTAATATGCCTGCAGTTTTGGTTAATATCGGGAATATATGTTGAAGATCACGGGAGACGATGTCTCTGTCTATTCTTTTTATGTTTAAAGGATTTGAGTAATCTTCAACGCGTACATTTTATATGTTTTTCATGTACACAGTAGCGAATGCTTTCTTGTAACCGATAAAGCATTCTTAAATTTCACCGTTTATATCTTTACATCTCTGAAATAGAACCTGTATGTAGAATAACGTCCTAATATTATTGAAGTAAAACTGCGTTTTGTCCATTTGGTTTTCGCACTTGTATGGGCTGATGAATAATTTTGGCGAAAAGTTTTAATAAGTGGCTCATAAGACTTTTTGGTGCTTGGCTTTTTGAGCAAGGATATGAAGGTGGACTCTCTCCATGAACTGGATATTTTTGCTGAGTTACCAATCACGTAGATGGCATTAAAGATGTAATAAAAAATAGTTTGATGTAATGATGACGAACACATATACTGATCTGCATTTAAAAATTTATTGTTGGGAGAATTGAGAAAGGTTAGATACAGTAGAACAGATCCATATTTTAGCTCTTGTTACAAATAAAATTCTCTTAGTTAATTCAAAAATCAAATAATACACATTGTCAAATATTTTAATTTACATCTTAGAATTGTGCATTTTTAATCCGTAGTTTCTTAACCATTGACAACGGGGTCTGATCTAGACCCCGAAACGTTTGGAATATACAGCAATTTTCTTTAAACTGTGGTGTTATTTCCCAAGAAGCACTTAGACATTTAGCTCTTAGATCTAAGGTTTAAGACAATTTATTTTTCTGACAAAATAGCAAGCTTCAGCATTATTAATAAAATTAACAGTATGCTGAAAAGAAACTTTGGAGAATTATATAAATCATGATGATACGGAGAATGATTTGGAAAGCTACATATAACAGAAACATGAATCTAACAAATTTACCATTTGGGAATTCTCCATGATGGTGAAAATTCTGGTTAAATCGCTTTGAGTAGACTGTCATGGGCAGGCTCATTCACCACTAACGAAAGTAGCCGATAACTCATTGACTTCGCGACAAAGGAAAGTAGCCGTTTACAACCGGTCATTCAACATGTTAATTTCTACATAATGTTGTTGAGCAAATATCTTTGTAATTTTGTGTATTCACAAAGGGTTTATTGATTGAGACATTAACTAATCATAATTTTACGTTTTTATTATATAAAATAAAATAAACTTTTACATACATATATATATATATATATATATATATATATATATATATAAGTTTATTTTATTGTATTAATAACAATTTAAATAATTTAACACTGGTTCTCCCAAACAACCACCTTTATTATCTCGGTACTTTTTACAAGTTAAGTGTACTCGCGAGTCTCGTACTTTCTTTCAACCCACTGCCTCGCCTTCATCAGTTCTCCCTTCGTCGTCGTGTCGTTCCCGGTTTCTTGCGATGCTCGCGTGTGTGTCTCAAATCTCATCGTTCGATCGGTCTTCCTGACTTACAATTATCAGCCCAACCATAAGTTGATTTAACATATATAATGTAGGTATATGTCTAGTCGTAGGCTTTCACGGATGGAACAATACGGTACGGTGAACTGTAACAACGCATTGAGAATGGCAAGTGAGACCTTGGCGAAACGTCTACACGATTCAAACATGAATCAATATAATGAATGGATGTATTCCCGGATAAATATTTCTTCATATATATATATATATATATATATATATATATATATATATATATATATATAAATGTAAATAGTTTGAGTGCATATATTTTAGGAGGAGGTAGTATACACCAAATTAAACAAAAAACTCTTATACCACTATGGTCAGTAGGCCTTAATAACCAAGAAAATCCCTAAAACATATTAAGTAAATTATTGTCAATCCGGCAACGTCGCTCGCATTCGAAGCAGATTGACTCTTAGCGCAAATAATAAAGGAATGACTACGCCGACAAAAAAATAAACACCTGTGTTTTGGTATTGACTGATGATATTGACCTTAGAATTAAATAAAAATGTATGAAATATTTTGTTGAAAATATTTACGTTTTTAATACAAGGTATTGCAATTAGAATTTGTATTTGGCGGTTTCTTTTATGCAATTATACAAAGTTGGGTAAATATGATATGCAACTCAAGAGATCTGTATATGTAGTTTTTTACCAGTTAAATTATTCGAAGAGTCATTATTACTGATTTAATTAATATTATTTATATTAGACAAGTAAATATGTAATCCTACTTACCGAATTTATTATAATGATAGAACTGAGTTGAAACAACGGATTATTCACAGCAAATGTTCAAAATGCCCACCATTACTATCGACACAAGCACGACACCGTTTAATCCAATTTTCACGTATGCGAGAAAAAATTCCTGGAATATTTCGGATTTCGTCAGCAGCGTCAAAAATGTGTTGTCTAAGGTCATTCTCGTCAATAATTGGAGTCGTGTAAACCTTACTTTTCATGTGTCCCCATAAGTAGAAATCTAAAGGATTGAGATCAGGAGATCTTGCTGGCCAACGTATATGTCCGTTTCGACCAATCCAACGACGGGGAAATGTACTATTTAAGAAGTCGACAACTAGATGACTTGCGTGGGCAGGTGCTCCGTCATGTAAGTACCACATATTGGAACGTGTTTGTAGGTTCACTTCATCTAACAAATCTGGTAGCGTATTGTTCAAAAAATAAAGGTAATTCTCACCTGTCAAACGTGCACGTTAACTGAGAATTGGTGTTGAAATACTGACTGGCGTATTTCGTGCGGATTTACCTCAGACCACAAATGCGTATTATGAAAATTTATTATACCATTCCTATTAAAACTTGCTTTATCTGTTGTTAAAATATTGTTCACAAAATTAGGAAATTGTCGATGTTTTCTGAGGAACCAACGACAGAAATTGAGTCTTGGTTGAAAATCATCAATTGAAAGCCCTTGAACCCGCTGCATGTGATATGGATAGAGCAATTGTTCCCGTAATGTTCTATGAACAACAGTGTGAGAAATTTGCAGCTCACTTCCAATACTCCGTGTGCTACGATATCGGTTGAGGTCGATAAGGTCTAGTATTTGATCCTCAGCAGCTAAGATACGATTATGTCGCTGTGGTCCGCGATTGTTTATTTGTGGTATTACACTACCTGTTTCCAGAAGCCTCTGCGAATGTCCTAGCATTGGGCAGGCGTCTGTTTGGAAACCTTTCCCTGTATAACATTCTTGCTATTCTGCAATTACGTCTGCTTTCCCCATAAATTAAGAGCATGTCATGTCTTTCCCTAATTGTATAATCGGCCATTATTTATCACAAATAAATACTGTCGCACTATTCTTAATTTTCGAACTTACACACTAATCACAACCGTTTTTATTTATTTAAAAAATATATTAAATGGAGAGCAAACCACGAAGTCTACATCAAATAGATATCATTCAAATCACTTTACCGTTTATCCATTCTTATTTACAAGAATCGAAATCCCAAAAAACAATCGTAACTCTCAGTCGTCGTTAAAGTAAAAAATGTAGTAAATAAGTTGGTCTGTATGCCAAGTTGCCATATCTATTCGGAGAAACTTACTCTAAATTATAAAGGCATATTTCGAGTTTAAATAATCAATTTTCATTTTTAATGTAGCTATTAAAGATGTATAAGCTATTGAGTATTTACATATTTAGATTTACCGACATTTTGAAATCGAAATTATTGTATTATTCACTGTAGCAAGGGCTACATAAAATCTAACTTTATGTGTTCTTTTTGGCAAAACTATAGTTTATTTTAGAAAATGTTATAAAGCTTTTTGATTTGTTTTTGCCTGAAGTATTCTTCAAAATCTTTGCACTCAAACCGTTTACACCCTGTAAATATATATATATATATATATATATATATATATATATATATATATATATATATATCCAACACATTTAATTCTCCATAACTGTCTAAATAAACACTGCAAAATTATTATCTTCTAGAAATAAATATATTTTTATATTTTATTTATAGAACATATCCATCATTCCTTGCAATTTTAGGTTATATAGAAAAAAATATTTAATTCTTAGTTCACAGCCCATCTACTCTAAAGTCAAATGCATCGTTAATTTAACTAGTTAGCTATAACGAATTAGCGAATTAGTAACTAAAAGTTATAATGTAGATTTCTTTGGTTTTGAAACTTCATCCCATAATGACACACCATCACAAGCACATATTTGCTTAGGATTTTGAAACAGCCCTGCTGATCTGGCAATTATTCCACAAGCAACTCTTTCAGGTACTTGATCTGTGATTACAAATGACCTTCCGATTATATCAGATAATTTGATTACACTATCTTCAAGTCTAAATGTTGCTCTTCCTTCCTTAGTTGCCTCTATCACGCCAATATCTCCATATCTTCTTTGGTTTCCAGAATCAGATGGGTTGAAAACATCTCCAACGCTATTGCAACCTAGAAAATAGATTATATTTTTTAGAAATTGGTAACATTGAAAAAATAGTTGGTATTTATACTAAAGTTGTATTTATTAAATTCTTATGATTTTATTTAACAACTTAAATTTGACATGTATGTGTTATTATCGCTAGCGGGCTGCCCCTCCCAGACCTCTCTTGTCGATCATTGGCGGTTCGTTCCGAGAGAAATAAAATCTATAATTTTAGTTAGTACCTAATGTATTAACCCCACATTTTTGACCCCCCTCTCCCGTATACTGTTGACCTAGCCAATTCTAAAAGCGGTAACTTGAAAATGAATATCACCCCATCAAAAAGCTGGCAACGTCCCTCTTTGCTTTACCATTTGAATGTTAAATTTGAGTATGTTGCACGTATTAGCAACATTTTGGAAAATTTCAGTAATAATACTGCATTGCATTCAATCTCTAGTAGTAAATTTATTTGAAAAGGTAAATACATTGAAATAACAATAGACACAACGTTACACACAGTACGGCTCCCGATATGGAGCCTCCCTGAAACACCTAGATGCCAATATTCGGGATAAATTTTTGTTATAACATTTTATTTTTTAGCCAACGAAAGCGAAAACTTCTCGAGATTTATTGCGACAAAAAAGTCATCTTTGCGAATAAAACAGCTGACCTTAAAGAAGTGAACACAAATTTGCTAGGTACTTCGAATCCAGCAATAAAATGCTTATAGAAAGTGGGGAAATACTTCCTGAAGGTAAGCGAGAGAGCAATGAATATATTGTTACGAAATTTACCCAAAGCCGACCCTGTTTCATTTCAGTACGATAACAAACGCTCTAAGGAAAAAAACGGTTCTCGAAAGGACTCGGCAGCGGAAGGAGTGATGATGATTTTACCGAGAATTTTCTATGCTGGGGTTATAAAAGGAGCACGCCACGATCGCCAAGCAGTGATACCGCGTCGACTAGCGTATATGAGAATGTATTGTGAATCAGCTGTTTTAATGTAAATAAAGTTCTAGAATAGTGAAAGTAAATATTAGTTGTTATAATTTAAAAATTGAACCCACGGACTATATTACATTTGGTGATCAGAAGTAAAGGATTAGTGCAGTTAAAATCCTAATTTGATTTATGGAAACCCGTAGTATGGACGAAACTACCAAAAAAATAGTCAAGCAGGTTACAGAGGGACTGGACGAAAAAATTGCACAGATTCTAGAAAAACGTGACAAGAAGGAAAAACAATATCAAGAAGAAATTCAACAAAGGTTAGTAAAATCTTTTGATGAAAAACGTAAAATAGAATTAGAAAATCTTGTCACTACCATGGAAGAAAAACAACATAATTTAATTGAAGGATTGTTCTCGAAATTTAAATTATTAGATGAACAGAGACAAAATGATTTTAAAATATTTGAACAAAAACAAGATCAACTTGAATTAAAACGACAAAATGAATTTAAATTATTAGATGAACACAGAAAAAATGAATTTAAAATAACTGAAGAAAAAAGACAAATGCAATTTGAACAACTAATGCAAATAGTAAGACAAGTTAATGAAACAGTTAATGAAAGAATGCAAATAGTTGAGTCAGATATAAAAGAGATAAATGATGACATTAAGACCATAAAAAATACCGTGGACACTCTTGAAACCAAATTAGATGACCTCGATTCCATCCAAAGACAGGTAAAAGTTGAAATCAGTTCAATTCAAAACACAGTTCAAGACCAAATCAGTGCCATCCAAGACAAAGTAGAAACAAAAATTAAAAAAATGCAACAGGACTTACAGCGAGGAAAATACCAGAACACCGTTCCGTTAGTAAACCACCCACATTTGATGGCAGTTCATCTTGGCCCATGTATAAACGGCAATTTGAGGCGGTGGCTACAGCTAATGGATGGGATAACCAAGAAAAATCTACTTCTCTGGTAATTTCGTTAAGAGTTCCGGCCCTAGAACTCCTACAAAGCCATCCATCCATCCTAGACAAACGATACGACAATCAATCCTTGAGCCAGGTATATCAAGTACAACTGAGTGGAAAATCGCAAAAATCCGGTGAAAGCCTCCAAGAATTCGAAGCAGAGATTAGACGGTTAGTTCACTTGTCCTACCCAGACCTGCCAGAGGAAACGAAAGACCAGCTGGCCACACAGAGTTTCATAAACGGCATCAGAGATGTGGAAGTACAGCGAAATCTAAGACTAAGTGGCGTAAGAAAAGTAATGAAGCTCTACTTCGGGCTTTGGAAGTAGAGGCCGTCATGAACATGTCCAAGCCGAGGGTCCGAGCAGTTTCCTTTAACCAGGAAGAGTCAGAGTCACCATTTCAAGCGCTGCTGGCTGGTCTGAACCAAATATTAGAACGGTCACAAAGAACTGGCACCAGAGGGGCATGTTACCGCTGCGGACGGACAGGACACTTCAAACGTGACTGCCGAGTAAGGCTACCGGAACGATCACCAACCAGGGGTAGCCAACAAACCGACCTTACCAACCAGGGAAACTCCAACCAGTCAGCATAAGGGGGCGAATGCTGACTCACCCACCACCAGCCCCCAGGACAGTATCCATCCGGGGATTTTGCCGAGATAGCGGAAGCCTAGTCATCAGAGGCACCATCAATGGGCGAGCAGTTACCATCACCATCGACACCGGCGCCGCTGTGTCCATTGTCAAGTCCAGGGTTTTGAGAACATCAGAAATTCGGCCAGTTACCAATACCATCCAGCTCAGAACAGTCACCGGCGAGTCCATGTCAATACAGGGTGAGGCAGATGTCGTGCTACAGATAGGGGACAACATGATCCGGCATAGGGTCCTGGTAGCGAATATTGAGGACGATCTTATACTGGGAATGGACCTAATTAGCCAGCATGGATTTATGTTCGACCCGAGATATGATGTTCTTCGGTTCCTAAATGAGGAATTTGTATTGACACGGCCCGTCAACACATCATTCACCCCCATAAAAATTGTGGCAAAGTCTTCAGCTAGAATTCCCGGTCGAACGGAACAGATTATTCATGGGCAGTTAGACAGCAATCCTGGGAGCTGCGTTGGAATGGTGGAGCCCGTAGCTATAGTTAAAACCGGACGAGATATACCAATCAGAGTGCTGAATTTGTCCAACAACGACATCAGAATTGCCAATGGTCAAGAGATAGCTTGTTTCGAGCCAGTAGAGACCATCACCAATTGCGAAGAAGAGTACCAGACGTCGGTGAAGGAGACAGGGCCCAGTAAAGAGTTCCTACAACAGTTTGCTGACCATTTGACACACCTGACACCAGAGAACCAGAAGATAGCCAAGCAATTTATCATAAAGCACTGGCAAATTTTTAAGTCAAGATGGAACCACCGGTCGCACCAACATCATCCAGCATCGAATAGATACCGGAAAGGCTCAACCCATCAGAATACCACCTAGACGACTACCATTGGGCCAACAACAGGCAGTCGAGGAAAACATAGAGTCCATATGGACAAAATGGAGTTATTGAGCCTTCCATCATCCCATGGTCTGCTCCCGTCGTGCTAGTCAAAAAGAAGGATGGAACCACCCGATTTTGTGTGGATTACAGAAAGCTGAATGACGCCACGAAGAAAGACAGCTATCCACTACCCCGAATCGATGACACTTTGACCACACCAGCAGGCTCCCGTTGGTTCTCCACACTAGACCTAAAAAGTGGATATTGGCAGGTTGGTCTACACGCAAACGACAGAGAGAAGACAGCGTTCTTCACCAGTAAAGGGCTGTTTCAGTTCACGGTCATGCCCTTTGGGTTATGTAATGCACCCGCTACATTTGAGAGGCTAATGGAGTATGTACTGAGCGGGTTAACATGGAGGACGTGCTTAGTATACCTCGACGACATTCTAGTCATGGGTCAGACATTCGACGACCATCTGAAGAACCTGGGCGAAGTATTCTCCAGAATTAATAATGCCAACCTAGTGATATGCACTTTTTTCTATGGAAAAATCCAAAGTGGCGTCCATAAGAACAAAAAAGTTGATGCCGGTTATTCCAAATTTAAATTATGTCCTAACTACATTACACCCTACCTACATAGTAAATAAGACTTCATTTGGGTCATCAAATTGTAAAACAAAAGAAAAAGAAAACGTACCATTTAAAACAAGAATAAGTGTTTTTAGAACCATCAAGTTGTAAAATACTGGATCTGGAGGCAAACATATATTTCTACAGAAAATTGTGATGTACCTACCTAATATAAAGAAAACACCAATAAAGAGAATATAATCATTAGTACCTGATTCACGCGAAAAGATCAAAATTGTACAAAAATGTACAAGAAGTTACTCAATGCCATAAATTATAAAGGCCATATTAGCCTATTATATCGTTGTAGTATCACGGTCACGTTAACTTAGACCAAGGTGTATTTGTTTTGATTTTTTTAAAGCTTAAAATCAGTTTAATAAAGCAAACTAACACCTAGACTGAGAATGGACATCCTTAAAGGTCTTCTGTTAAGTTAAGCGTTTCTATAAAATCTTCTTGATCTTTGGTTTCCAATATTTACTGAAGAAATTTTTAAAACCTCTTAAAGTGGAAAATGAAAGAGACTAAAATGATTTTAATTATTATAAAAGACCATCTGAAATATACAACTTGTCTATTAAGTGTATGTGTTGGGTGTTATTGCATGACAATATATAAATTTAATATACATTCCAGCATGCAGCTGTTTAAATAAACCTATGCAATTTTAACCTTACGCTATTTGAGTTAAATTAAATTTTCCCAAATATATATATGATATATGTAGAGATTTACTCAATTTGCTTCCTCTGCATTGCGACATAGCCGAATCACCCAATAAGATGTCTTTACTTTTCCATTTTAGTGTTCCACAAACCATTAAGCAATATATAGGAAATTTCTGGTATACGTTTTTGAATGTTTTTAAAAATATATAAACATTTTAATAAATCGTTTCAATTTTCGACTCAACACACAAAAAATATATTATTCTACAGAAATAAATATATCGCTCTTGATATTTGACATTCTGTTGTAATGCTCTTTAACAATGAAAGCAACAATTTTTTAATTTTATTTTTTATTATTTCTCCGATTAAGTTATCATAGAATGAGAAATTAATTTTTATTTTCAATTCATCGACTGCAACAAGTAATATCTGGACCATTTCAACACTATTTTTTTTTGCAAATATAATCTTTTGCAAATGGAAAAATCTTATTATGATTATTTCAAAATTTGAGATCAATTATTTTCAAACAGGCTGCTTTAAAAAACATACGACAACGTTCTGCGGGATTTGTAACTTATAAACATAGGTCAGGAATTTTCAATATACACGGTGTTTCTTAAAAATCCGTAAAACCTATTCAGTTCCAAATATATGAATTATATCATGAAGAATATTTGAGAACTTATTATGTCTTCGGATTTGTGCTTATCAAATTTCGAAGCAATTAACACTTCAATAACAATTCCAGTATTACCAATGATACGTTTCTTAAACTACGACCAATCATATATTCATTTTCAGGCAAAGATTTTGCCAGTTGCTAAGGAAGAAATGCTATCAATTGATGAGCAAATTCATGATACAAAAAGATGTCCCTTCATGAAGCAACACACATCAATGAAACCACACATATTAATATATAAATATATCTTCTAGGTGACGTTTAGGGATTTCATTGTAAATTCCATATTTATATACAGGAGCTGATAATGGTCCAAATAATTTCATTGACAAATACAAACGGCCTAATAACCAGCTCTGTCTCGGCGACGACGAAGATAAATAATAAGCGCAGTTGTAGGTTGTAGAAGAGGTAAGAATAAATCAAGTACCTAGTAACGAATTCATTTTCAGGCAACTCGCAGAAGGGTACAAACGCTATATCTCGTACCAGAGACGCGAAAAGCAAATTTACTGTGATACCCAAGTCAAACCGAAGAAAATAAACCCAAAGCCAATCCATAGAGACGTCAGCGATTTTGCAGAAGGAAAAGGGCATTAAAGTGAAAACCTGAACTAATCTCGAGCGGGAGGTGGATGGATAGGGATGTTTATCATTTAGGGCCCGCGCAGGGTTTGGTGGAGTCCAAACGTCCACCAAATAACACTGATTTTGGATCAAGTAGTAATGTTGTGAGATTGGCTAGTAGTATACAAGTGCCAAGAGTGAATCAGGTGAATTTGTTGCTAGTTATGAAGTATATAAAAACTTATTGGAAATATAATAAATTTGTAATTCGTCATCAATTATTGGCACAGAACCTATAACGATTGCTAAAATACTACATACATACAAGGGAGAGAGATATTACTAGGTGAAGCTGAAAAAAACTCAAGATTTTCGTCTTGAATTCACATCTATTTTGATAAGCAAAATTCAAAGAAATCCTGACATTGAAGCCGGAAAACCCTATGTGAATCTGGTACGTCCACAAGGTGTAAGACATGAGCCAATTTACAAAGATACCGGTTCTACCCTTGATTGACTTTCGACATTTCTGTTTTCAACACTGAAAGTAAAACCGGAAAACGTCAAAATCATGAGTTCAATTGTTTTGTATTATTTATATGATTAAACTTCTTGCTCATGTGGCTTTTTAGTGGCCCTTAAATTGACAACTTTTATTTAACAAGATTTAAATGAAGCTCAATGTTAAACAAAATGGGTAAATTTAAAATAAACTATGCATACCTATTATAATTAAAATTTTTGATGTTTTATTGTTTGTTTAAACATCTAGGTAAGAAATTCATTTTCAACAATTAGGTAACACACTAAAGAAAAATATTGGTAAAGGTCCTAATATGTAAACGATACGTAGATTAAACTTTGGCGTTATGTAATATTTTAATATTAATTTCACACTGACATTATAATTTAAAATTTAGATCATTTAACTTTATATTAATTTTCTATTTCACTGTAATACTTTTTAATTAATTAATAATTTGAATCCATTCATTCTAAACATAACCTAACTTTATAGAGAGGGTGGGTAGTACAGATAACATTTTTGATCATGATTCTCATACATAGTTAGGGGAAAACTGTAAAATTCAATGTTACGTAATTTATGGGTAGCTGCCGTTCAGATTCTATTAGTGAAAACTTTGGCTCATGCAACTAATTTTAAGTTTTCAATGGAAGCACCGAACTCCCGAATTACCAAAAAGCAAAACAAAACTCAGACTCAACCCGAAGAAGTGCTCCTTGTTCCAAAAAGAAGTAGAGTTTTTGGGCCATATCGTGTCCGAGTCAGGAATCCGCACCAACGAAGACAAGATAGCAGCCATCGATGATTGGTCAGTCCCAAGAGACAAGCATGAACTCCGAAGCTTTTTGGGCCTCTGTTCATACTACCGACGTTTTGTTGAGGGATTTGCCACCATCGCCGCCCCTCTACATCGGCAGACCACTGAGAAAGAGACCTTCCGTTGGAATCAGGATTGCGAAACATCATTCAGACGACTGAAGGCAGCACTATGTTCCAGCCCAATCCTAGCCTTTCCTACACAGTCCGGCAAGTTCATTTTAGACACCGACGCCAGCAACACAGGTTTGGGGGCCGTCCTATCCCAGGTGCAAGATGGTGAAGAGAGGGTGATCGAGTATTACAGCCGTGGATTCTTGAAACCGGAAAGAAATTATTGCGTCAACAGAAAAGAACTTCTTGCAATAATAAGGGCTGTAGACCATTTCCACAAATACCTCTATGGTCGTCATTTCTTAATCCGAACAGATCATGCCGCACTCAAATAGCTGCTGGACATGAAGACACCGGAAGGACAACTGGCCAGATGGATGGAGAAATTACAGCAATAAGACTTCAAGGTGGAACACCGTGCCGGCCGTTTGCACTATAATGCCGATGCTCTATTCAGAAGACCCTGTAGAGCAGAATGCTGACATTGTCTAAAGACGGAACGGCGAGAGGGTATCTCCATCAGGCAGATCCGAGTGCAGGCCAATGAAGACTGGACAACGGAACAGTGCATCCAGGACCAAATGGCTGATCCAGACATCGAACCAATCTTGTCACTTAAAACGAGAGGGGCACCCAGGCCACGATGGGACGAGGTAGCTAGATACTCCGGCGTGCTGAAATCGTTATGGGCTCAATGGGACTCTCTAAGAGTAGACAATGGAATGCTCAAGCGAGTTTGGGAAAGCGCGGATGGACGAGAAACCAAGTCCCAACTGGTAGTTCCGAAGAAAAAGGTACCAGCCATCCTGACCGAAGTACATGATGGAATTACCGGAGGCCACCTGGGCATGAGTAAAACCCTTGACAAAGTTCGCCAGCGGTACTATTGGGTGAATTACTTCGAAGACGTCAGAGCTTGGTGCCGCAAATGTGCCACCTGTGCCGCCAGTAAGGGCCCGAAGACCCGGACCAAGGGCAGAATGCAGCAGTACAATGTGGGCGTCCCATTTGAGAGAATTGCCATCGATGTCGCCGGTCCGTTTCCCGAGTCTGAGAGGGGGAACAAATACATTCTGGTCGCAATAGATTACTTCAGCAAATGGCCTGAGGCATATGCGATACCCAACCAAGAGGCAAGCACGGTAGCGACGGTGCTAGTAGAACAACTATTCAGCAGGTTTGGCGTCCCGATGGAATTACATTCAGACCAGGGGCTTCCAATCGAATGTATTCCAGAAGGTCTGCACGATGTTGGGGATCAGGAAAACGAGAACACCATTACACCCACAGTCAGACGGAATGGTGGAAAGATTCAACAGGACCTTGGAACAACACCTATCCAAGGTCGTCAGCAATAACCAGCGTGATTGGGATGAGCATATTCCCCTATTCCTGTTGTCATATCGCTCTGCTGTACATAATAGTACAGGCCTGACCCCAGCCAGGGTCCTATTCGGAAAGGAGCTGCGATTACCATGCGACTTGGCATTTGGCTCCCCCGAAGAACCTCCCGAAGACATCGACGATTATGCCGACCAGTTCCGACATAACATGCTGGCAATACACGAATTAGCCCGAACGCAGATGTTGGCCACCAGTGACCGGATGAAGACGCGATACGACCTCAAGGCCAATTCAGTCGGGTTCCAGGAGAGGGACAAAGTCTGGTTGTACAACCCCCAACGGAGCAAGGGTAAATCCTCAAAGCTTACACCCGCCTGGGATGGTCCATACGAGGTGGTCAAGAGGCTTAATGACGTCGTCTACCGGATCCGTCGAAACCCCAAGGCTAAATTGAAGGTGGTTCATTTAGATCGACTCGCTCCCTATCATGGAGGGGATGTTTCTGATCGGGACGATCAGAATTAAAGGTGGGGCAGTGTTACAAAATTTACCCAAAGCCGACCCTGTTTCATTTCAGTACGACAACAAACGCTCTAAGATAAAAAAAACGGTTCTCGAAAGGACTCGGCAGCGGAAGGAGTGATGAAGATTTTGACGAGAATTTTCTATGCTGGGGTTATAAAAGAAGCACGCCACGATCGCCAAGCAGTGATACCGCGTCGACTAGCGTATATGAGAATGTATTGTGAATCAGCTGTTTTAATGTAAATAAAGTTCTAGAAAAGTGAAAGTAAATATTAGTTGTTATAATTTAAAAATTGAACCCACGGACTATATTACAATATAAAGAAGTCTACACGGGGGGAAATCAATTGATGCTTTCAATCAGTTCGTTCATCGTTCTTAGTCATAGTTCAGGAAACAGTATAGCTGTTTAGTTGGGAAGTATTATCATTGTAAATTGTCGAGTAATAAACACGCCCCGAAAATATTTAACAACATGTATGAAGTATACATAGAGTGGAATAGTGTACTAAGACATGAAGCTTTTTTTGGGTGTTTTCTTACCACACGAATAACCGATAAGCAAAACGGTAATCGACGTGCGCATAACATCATTGTAAACGATAGCTTGTCATCATATACAGTAAATAGAAGGCAATAGAACAAAACCAATAAGATACAAATCAACAAAGAGATACAACAAACGCAAAAAAACTTTAACATCAGTTAAATACTGATTTAGTTGTGCAGTGAAACGGATCAACAAATATTCAACCATATGTACGTCAGTGGCGTATTTAGAAATTGTGTTTAGGAAGGAGAGTTACATATTTTATATATGTATATATTACATAAAAGTCGAAAGTTTATGTGAAATGTCATTTTTCTTGTATGTGACATAATACGAGAGCGGGGCTCCCCTTTACTACGTCCCTGATGTAACTAAATCAACACCTATTTGAAATTCTAATCCTTTGAAGGGGGCAAAACTGATATTTAATGCGTTCAACAGGTTTTAAATCTCATCTAATTTTTGTAAATAGCTGCACGTTAATAATTATATCAATAATTTTAAACAAATTTTATTGACCTCGACACATGCTAATAAAAAAATCATTGGTATTATAATGCCTTATAAAATAAATAATTAGAAACAACAACTGAAAAATATATACCCTTTTACTTTTTGAATGAAACAAAAGTTTTGTTTCACACCATGATGATGACAGCATTGCTGTTGAAACGGTGTTGAGTGAAAAAATAAAGGTTTGGTCTTAGGGTACAAAACTTTGTGCTTATATGTCTCTGCAATGATCTTGTTGAAGTTACCTTGTTTATCCACAGGACTGCCTGGAGGAGTTTTAATGCAACTTAAAGAAATTACAACAGAGATAGATTTTTCTTGAGTATTCCATCTATTAGCTGCGGCCAATGCTTCAAATTGCCGTTTGTACATAGGTCAATTTGAACTAGCATCAAATGTGGGTGGTTTGTTAAAGGAACTGTAAGTTTTCGTCTTGTTGCATTTTTTATTTCCATTTGTAGTCTATGAATATCTAGTCGAGTCCATATCTGCCAAACTTCTAGTTGTTGCCATAAAAAAATTCAACCCACTAGATCCTACTTCTGACCTCAATTTATTACGAGGTCCGTGGGTTTTTACAACAAATTATTACACTCTATGTAAACGTCTTTAGTCGCACCAAAGTAAATCGCAATGAGTTCGACTGTCAAACATCTACTTCAACAACAATGAGTCATACCGAACAAATCGCTTCGATGCTACTTACTCAACTTCTCACACCCGTCAAATGGCTTTTTATATCCCCTTAGTGGATGTTTCTTAGTCTGCTTCTGGTACGCTAACGTGTATAATTTTTAATTCAGGAATGGATTGGAAATGGTTTTTCCAACATCCTTTTTTCGGGAATCCTGTCGTTGTCACCATTTTTCATTTGAATGGTTTTTAGACTTTATTAAATCGCAACATTAGTTTTTATTTAATATGATTAATTTCTAGAAGGTTAAAATAAAACGCGAGTGAAACCTCTGGATGTGTCTGGTTGTCGCAATATTGAAAACTTGATGAGTTGAGTCTGGCTGAACGTTAGATAACATGCCAGAAACGGAAATTAATTTCCATAGGACAAACACAAGATATTCATAAATAGTTAATGAATTGCGATAGATAACGCGAATTTGAATAAAGAGTTGTGAACAGTCCAAGACGAATTACACAAATAAAACGGGGGTAAACAAATGCTCTGTGGTTGATAGCTAGCGCAAGTTTACATCGGCCATAGCAGTAGAGCCTGTAGAGAACGCTTATATGCTCGCTGTAACTTATTTAATTCATCTTTTGAGAGAAAATCATATTATTAACAAACCTTTAAAAAATCTTACAAATATAAAAGGTTCCAACTTGTTTAAACCAATAATATTCATGTAACTTATCCTTCGTTGAAATGCAAGAATAATTTAGTTATTTAGAAGAATTAGGAAATACTGTGGAACTTTTGGTGTGTCACAAATGTAAAAAGAAACAGTTTTGCACCCTAACACCAAACCTTTATTTAAACACTCAACGCCGTTTCAAAAGCTCTAAGTTGTCATCATCAAGGAGTAAACCAAACTAAATCTAAATTACAATTTTCTATAATTTTATAATTTATACCTACAATTAAACTATTAGCAACTTACTTACAGTAATCAGTACAAAGGGTAAATCCCAACTACCTGAATTCTAAATAACAGATTTCACATATAATGCAAAGATTTTGTATAAAGAAATTATGTAAATTATGATATTCCTTAAAAGAAGATTTTTGGGGGAAAAACTAAAAAAAATCGACCGTCCCCCCCCTGACTGCCGAAACTACTGAGATAAAATTTTGAAAAAAGAGGAAATATAGAACGTTGCCCGAACTTTACAGGAAAAATAAGGAGAAACCATTAATATTGATTTTGGGGGGCAAATTATAGAATTAAATGAAAATATAAAAATAATTTTTGATATCATGTGATACATTAAATGAAAGGTCCCATTCTGAGGAACACAAATATATTTTTTTCATATTAAAAAAATTGTTAAATAGATATTAACGAAAATATACCACAATTTACCCCCCCCCCTTATCACCGAAACTATAAAACGTAAAGTTTTGGAAAAAATTAGAGGTATAGGGTCTGACCTGAAGTTAACTGGAAAAATAATGCGAAACCTCTACTTTTAATTTTGGGGGCAAATTACAGAATTAAATGGAAAATATAAAATTAAAATTGTTTCTAACGCATCATGTTATATATCAAATGAAAGGGCCCATTATGACGAAAACAAAGGTAGTTTTTTCATATTTTTAAAATAAATAAATTAAAAGATATTAACAAAAATATAAAAAAATTTACCCATCCCCCCCTTATCTCCGAAACTATAAGACGCAAAATTTTGAAAAATGAACTTTCTGAAAAATAAGGAGAAACCTCCTAATATTGATTTTGTGGGACAAATGAAAAATAAAAAATTAAACTTGTTTCTAACGGATAATGTAATATATCAAATCACTCGGCTCATTATGACGAATAAAAATATACTTTTTTAATATTTTTAGGAGTGATGATTGATTTTGCGAGAATTTTCTATGCTGCTTTTATAAAGGAAGCAGCCCACGATCGCAAGTTAGTTAGACAGGACGACGAGCGTATATTGTAATGTTATTGTGAACCAGCTGTTCTGAATGTGAAAGTGAATATTAGTTTTATAATTTTAAATTGAACCCACGGACTATATAACAAAATTTGGTGTCAAAAGTGAAGTCCAGTTAAAATCTTAATTTGATTCATGGAAACCCGTAGCATGGAAAAAATGGACGAAACTACCAAAAAATAAGTCAAGCAGGTTACGGAGGCACTAGAAGAAAAAGTAGCACAGATTCTAGAAAAACGTGACAAGAAGGAGAAACAACATCAAGAAGAAATTCAACAACGGTTAGTGAAATGTTTTGATGAAAAACGTAAAATAGAATTAGAAAATCTTGTCACTACGATGGAAGAAACACAACAAAATCTAGTTTCCACAATGAAAAGTGAACAACATAATTTAATTGAAGGATTGTTCTCGAAATTTGTAGAGAAACAAGATCAAACTGAATTGACGAGACAAAATGAATTTAAATTATTTGAAGAAAAACAAGAACAAGTTGAATTAAAACGACAAAATGAATTTAAAATAACTGAAGAAAAAAGACAAATGCAATTTGAACAACTAATGCATATAGTATCACAAGTTAATGAAACAGTTAATGAAAGAACGCAAATAGTGGAATCAGATATAAAAGAGATAAACGACGACATAAAGATCCTAAAAAATAATGTGGAGGCCCTTGAAACTAAAGTAGATGACATCGATTCCATACAGAGCCAGGTGAAATTTGAAATCAGTGCTACTCAAAACAAAGTACAAACAGAAATTAAAAAAATGCAACAGGATTTGCAGAGAGGGAAATAACAGCACACCGTGAGTACCAAAGGTTCCTTCAGTAAACCACCCACATTTGATAGCAGTTCATCTTGGCCCATGTATAAACGGCAATTTGAGGCCGTGGCTACAGCTAATGGATGGGATAATCAAGAAAAATCTACTTCTCTGGTAATTTCGTTAAGAGGTCCGGTTGTATTAGATGTGGAAGTACAACGAAATCTAAGACTAAGTGGCGTCAAGAAAAGTAATGAAGCTCTACTTCGGGCTTTAGAAGTAGAGGCCGTCATGAACATGTCCAAGCCGAGGGTCCGAGCAGTTTCCTTTAACCAGGAAGAGTCAGTCACCATTTCAAGCGCTGCTGGCTGGTCTGAACAAAACATTAGAAGGGTCACAAGAACTGGCACCAGAGGGGCATGTTACCGCTGCGGACGGACAGGACACTTCCAACGTGACTGCCGAGTAAGGCTACCGGATCGATCACCAACCAGGGGTAGCCAACAAACCGACCTTACCAACCAGGGAAACTCTAACCAGTCAGCATAAGAGGGCGAATGCTGACTCACCCTCCACCAGCCCCCAGGACAGTATCCATCCGAGGATTTTGCAGAGATAGCAGCAGCCTAGTCGTCAGGGGCACCAACAATGGCCGAGCAATTACCATCACCATCGACACCGGCGCCGCTGTGTCCATTGCCAACTCCAGGGTTTTGAGAGCATCAGAAATTCGGCCAGTTACCAATAACATCCAGCTCAGAACAATCACCGGCGAGTCCATGTCAATACAGGGTGAGGCAAATGTCGTGCTACAGATAGGGGACAACATGATCCGGCTATAGGGTACTGGTAGCGAATATTGAGGACGATTTTATACTGGGAATGGACCTAATTAGCCCGCATGGATTTATGTTCGACCCGAGATATGATGTTTCTTCGGTTCCTAAATGAGAAATTTGAATTGACACGGCCCGTCAACAGTTCAGTCACCTCCATAAAAATTGTGGCAAAGTCTTCAGCTAGAATTCCCGGTCGAACGGAACAGATTATTCATGGGCTAGACAGCTAGACAGCAATCCTGGGAGCTGCGTTGGAATGGTGGAGCCCGTACACTCAGCTTATGACTACTTAGTTGGACGGGCTCTAGTTAAAACCGGACGAGATATACCAATCAGAGTCCTGAATTGACCTCAGAATTGCCAATGGTCAAGCGATAGCTTGTTTCAAGCCAGTAGAGACCATTATCAATTGCGAAGAAGAGTACCAGACGTCGGTGAAGGAGACAGGCCCCAGTAAAGAGTTCATACAACACTTTGCTGACCATTTGACACACCTGACACCTTCTGAAAGCCAAGCAATTTATCACAAAGCACTGGCAAATTTTTAACAGTCAAGATGGAACCACCGGCCGCGCCAACATCATCCAGCACCGAATAGATACCGGAAAGGCTCAACTCATCAGATTACCACCTAGACGACTACCATTTGGGCAACAACAGGCAGTCGAGGAAAACATGGAGTTCATGTTACAAAATGGAGTTATTGAGCCATCCATCAGCCCATGGTCTGCTCCGGTCCTGCTAGTTAAAAAGAAGGATGGAACCACCCGATTTTGCGTGGATTACAGAAAGCTGAATGACGTCACGAAGAAAGACAGCTATCCACTACCCCGAATCGACGACACTCTGACCACACTAGCAGCCTCCTGTTGGTTCTCCACACTATACCTAAAAAGTGGATATTGGCAGGTTGGTCTACACGCAAACAACAGAGAGAAGACAGCGTTCTCCACCAGTAAAGGGCTGTTTCAGTTCACGGTCATGCCCTTTGGGTTATGTAATGCACCCGCTACATTTGAGAGGCTAATGGAGTATGTACTGAGCGGGTTAACATGGAGTAGCGGTACTGACGGAATATCACTCCATATTGTGAACCTAAGTTTTCCCATTCTTGGCATCTATATACTTCAAATAGTAAATAGCTGTCGTGAGTGTGGCTTTTTCCCAAACTGCTGGAAAACAGCTGTGATTGTGCCACTTTCTAAGGTACCTAATCCTAAAGATGTAAGTGATTTAAGGCCTATCAGTCTACTTCCACTGTTTTTGAAAATTTTGGAAAAGGTAATATATTCTCAAGTGAATACTTACTTAACAAGCAATGACCTACTCTCTGGATATCAGTCTGGCTTTAGGAAAGGACACAGCACAACTACAGCTCTGTGCCGTATCACTGATGACATCATTACAGCAAGTGATAGAGGACTGGCTAGTGTTTTAACTTTGGTGGACTTCAGTAAGGCATTTGACACAATCAACCATGACCTCTTAATCAGCAAATGTAAATATATAGGATTTGACATCTTGTCTTTGAGATGGTTAGAGTGTTACTTGAAAGAAAGGAAACAATTGGTAAGGGTAGGAAACAACATCTTGTCTACAAAGTTTATTTCTTCAGGAGTACCACAAGGCTCCGTATTAGGTCCGGTTCTTTACCTAATTTACACCATAGATCTACCTAACATCATAACTGAATGTAACATCCAATGTTTTGCTGATGACACCCAAATTTACCATAGCTTTCATCCACAAGAGTATGAAGGAGCTTCAATATCAATTAATAAAGACCTAAAAAGCCTCCATATGTATGCATTGAAACATGGGCTCAAAATAAATTGTTCAAAAACAAAGTCACTATTATTTTGTTCCAAGAAAAAGCGGGAATTTCTTTCTTCAAACCTAAAAATTAGGTCTAACCGTCGATGTAAACCTTAGATTCATCAAACACTCTACTGAACTAACCAAGAGCTGTTACTATAGACTGAAACTTCTTTATGTTATCCGACATCTTATGACGAAAAATATGAAAAAGAAATTGTGTGAAACTTTCATTTTGTCAAAGTCATCATACTGCAACATTATATATTTCCCATGCCTAGATCAAATTACAAAATACAGAATTCAAAAAATTCAAAACAGTTGCTGTAGGCTTGTGGCAAACTTAAGGAGATATGATCATGTTTCCCCAATCATAGTGGAATTAAATTGGCTAAGAACTGCATCAATGTTTAAATACAACTTCATTTGATTTTAAAACGAGTTATGGAATCCTCAGCACCTCTGTACCTTTCGAGAAGACTAGTTCAATTAAATGATATACATCAGGTGAACACAAGACATAAAGATTCACTTAGAATGCCCCAACATCAAACTTCCCTATATCGACAGTCATTTTCTTTTAATGCTGTGAAACTATTTAATTCCATGAATATTACTCTAAAACACTGTATATTCAACAAATCATTCAGAATCAGTTTCAAAAAAGATTTACTAATATCTGATAGCTCATGTTAATCTGATAAATTCTTTATTTTTATAAAACGTTTATATAATTAATTTTTTATATTTAGGTATATTAATGTTTGTTATAGTGGAAAATACACCTGAAACATGATATATGTATGTGTATATAATTGTGTATATATGTATGTATATTCTAATGTATATGTGTGTGTATGTGTTCATATACTCATGCAGACAACTGGTCCCAGAATATGTATATATAAGTTTAGTTAGTAGTTAGTTTTAGGAATGGTTAAGTGTGAATGGCCTATGGCTAAACTTCGCCTTTGTACTTTTAAATGTGCAATAAAGTCGTATATTATTATTATTACTATTAAGTCAATGGGTTAGGTATATTAATTTAGGTTGAAAATGTTTGTATAATTTAAAATCACTGTACCTTGTGATAAATCTCCACATTCATGTATATGAATTCCATATACTCCGGGTAACAAGCCATCAATTGTTCCATCAACTATGCAATTTTGAGGACTGGCTTGAACAAATCGAACAACACCTTGAATATTTCTTTTAGATGCTTCAATAATAGAAACACCTGCTGCATTTCCACCATATCCTCTTACAACTACCTTTTTTCCTGTACTCTCAAGTATTTTTTGAATTTGTAAAGTTGGAAGGTTACTCTCAACAACGACCATTTGTTTATCCAAATTAACTTGATAACTTTGGATACCTCCTACATTTTGCAAAGTTTTATTAACTGCTGCCACACATGAATTGCATGTCATTTGTACAGCAAACTCGACTTTTGTCACCGACATTACAAAACACTTTATCTCAACAGAATGACAAATCAACTTCAACAAATAAAATAAAAAATGTAATAATTTTATTATTGGTAACTTAACCTATATAGAAATATTGACATTTTTGACACAATACATCTCCCAGAATTTAGTGCGTGAAGACGACCGTCAGCAGGAGACCACTATCGCTACAAAGTTCAGCATTTTCAAGTTCTTCTGATGCAGTCTTAGAGCATTTACTTTCTAGAGATACCCTGTTTTCCAATTAGCGCACAATTGAGCACAGTGCGGCACAGTGCTAGCACTGAGTGTTCCAATTACAGCACTAGCTCGCACAAATGAGCACAAGAAATAACTGTGCCTTTGGGATGTTTTATGTAGGTTTCCAAGTAAACATAAAACTTTATCATAAAACATGAAGTATGTTCCAATTAACGCCCGAAAATTACCGTACAGGGCGACACAAAAACACTTTGAGTTCTAATAATTGGAAAACAGCCATTACTGAATTGTTCTGTAAATAATTTACGTACACATAAACGTCAATTGATAATCTATTAGTAATACACTTTTAACCTTATGGTGATCAGTGTACTCTACCGTTTGGTTTTAAAACAACCATGTTCCAATTAACGTCCTAAAAATTGCCGCACTGTGCGGCACAAAATCACTTGTGCTCTGCTAACTGGAAAACAGCCATAGCCTGCAGTGCAAAATGTCGTGGTAAGACTAAGGAGAGAGCGGGCAATAGAGAGGGCAAGAGGGTATTTCACTCTGTTGGGAGCTGCTTCCAATAAAGCATGTTGTTCATTGGCTGCGTCCACCGACCATCCACCCACTAAGTGAAATTGCCTCTTACTGTCTCTATTGCTCTCTCTTTCTAGCGTTGCCACGATTTTTTGCTTGACAGGCTATATCTAGATGGTAAATGATCTAAGGATGCAGTATTCTAACTTGTATTTATATGATCTAAGGTTCCGTCAGTTCGTCAGTTGCATAAAAACATGATGTAAATCATTGTTCTATGGTCAGTTGTCTGTTTGACTTCTCCATTGTATGATCTGTGTGTTTGACTATTGTCAGTTGTAAGTTTTTAATGTTCTCACTTGTTTTCATAATGTAATTTCAATTTAATATTAAAAAATACTCGTTTAGAATAAACGTATGTAAAAATGGATCTTGAGACTACACTTGAAGAAGGAGAGGTAGAAAAAAAACTTCTAAAATGTAAAACATTCTTAACCTATAAATATAATTTCAGATTTCTAATGATTCAGACAATAACTATACACCCCTTGAGCGCCCAACACAATATTCCTCAAATGCCCAACCAAATGCTAGATTTGCCAATCTTCTCCCTTCTGAGAGTGATGAGGAATTAGGTTCCAGTGATAGTGACAGTGACTCTGATTCAGCAGTGAAGAAAACAAAAAAACCAAGAATTAAACTAAAACCAAAAACCAGGTTCAGAAAACTGGCACAGAAAAAATATGATATCTGGAGTTCAAGGGTTCAAGATGAAGTTCTAGCAGAAACATTGAATAGTTGTGATGTTACAGTAAAAGATAGATCTCGAGATGCAGAAACATATGACTTTTCACTAGGTAAAAAATATTATGAAGATGATGAGAAGCCACAAAAAGGTTCACTATTTAAAGAAGATTCAAAGATAAATAATAAACGAACCAGAGCTGACAGAAAAAATATTAATTTTAAGCAACGAAAAAGATCACCAAGTAAAGACAATTGCAGAGACAATGTCACATGTAAACCTAGGCTCTTATTAGATTTAAATGTTGACATAGAATGCAGTGAAGAAGAAATAGCTAAAGATATTGCTAATAAATTATATGAAGAAAAGGAAGAATTGATCTGTAAGTTTACCAAGAAACTGTTTCATTTAAACAGTTTTGGAAATTTTATATAGTTACTTAATATAATGACTTAGATATATGACAATAAAGTCTAGATCCAAATTTCTCTCACATTAGTTGCTGAATGCTCTGTGACATCTGAATGATATATAGACTAGTATACTGTCTATTTATTTCATATATGGAATGTATATTTTTCAATGGCAACAGGTGAACAAATATAAGAATAAAATTAAATATATATTATATAATATGAAATAACTATGTAACATTTATAATATGAATAATGGTATATATTTCTATATTAATGTATAAAATTTTAATAATTCTGTGATTAATAGAAAGCTACACAGTAATTATTAAAGCTGGGTGTATGGGTTTCAGTTTAAAAAAATATATATTTTAAAAACAAAAGTGAAAGTATGCCATTGCTCCAAGATGACTAGAGCTGACTGTGAAAATTCATATAACTGAAAAGGGGAACATTTTTACATTGCATGTGAATATTCAAATATTTAACCTTTGTGGGGGTTTGTTGGAAATATAAAAAGTTTCAACTGACAAAAATATCAAAAACAAAATTTTAACATTATCAAATAAGCTAGAAATATCTAAAATACTAACTTGTCAAAAAACATAAAATAATGAAATTGGTTTATTTTCTGATTACAGTTAGTGTCCAAATTTTTGAGGGGTGGCAAAATTTCAGGTGTAAGAAAAAAATTATTTTATAGAAAATTATTCATAAAAAAAAGTATGACAATATTGAAAATACCTATTCACAAATTAAAATACAAAACTTGTTTCATGAATAATAATGAATTATATATATATATATATATATATATATATATATATATATATATAAGTTATACAACACTAAATTTATTTACATAATGGTGAAAAAATTGGTAATTGGTGTCTACATTTTTACACAAATCTTTTGAAAAGCTAAATAAAACTAATCTCATTTTTTTACACTTTCTGGAAGGTTTTGGCTATATCACTGTGATATGATCTTTATTTTTGTTAATATTGCATGCTCTGAAATGCATTTTGATCTGTTTGTCAATTTATAGTTTATAGTGTGAAAAATTGTGATTATTTTGTGAAATTATCCCATTTACAAGTACTTATTTAAAAATTTTATGTAGAATAAGTAATGAGGTTGCTTTTTCAGGGCACTTAGTGTAACTAACAAATGCTAGTGAAGGTTGTTGACTAAGTGACATAGATACAGGGAGAACAAGGGGGATATATCACCATGTAATGAATTATTTCAAAACCAAAGATAAAGTACCACAGTAGGGTTCCACTTCAGACCACATACCCCCCATGTATCTACGCTACTGACACAAAAAAAACAAGAAAATCTGTATTAACATTTTGTTTAATTTATTTATCGGTTAAAATGTAATTGAACCAAATTGCCAGAACATTTTGAAAAATTACCACTTATTTTATGTTACTCAAAATTAGTAATGGCAATGTTCAAATGACAAATAATTGATTATCTGATACCGAAAAGTTCAGGGTGCTCCAAATATTTACAAACCAGCAGAATATTATACGTTTTTGGTGACATAAGTCATAATGTTGTATGGTCACAGATTGAATGCATAGACTGTATTGACATCGAATAAATTATCAATCTGTTTCAGTTATATCCAAACATATACAACATAAGGCCTTTGTTGTATGGCCACAGAATAGCCCTTACTGACTTCAAATACTAGATGTCTGAATTATATTCCAGTTAAAAGTTATTAATCTGTTTTAGTTGTGATCGAATATTTACGACATTAGGCATTTGTTATATGGGACAGAATGGATTTATAGCCCTTATTGATATAATATTCCAGTTACAAATGTTAATTGATATATTTTCTTGTCAGCTATATATCCGAATAAGACATACCGTGAGGCATAAGGCCTATCTTGGATTGTTATAGAATAGATTTATAGACGGTATTGACATCGAATATTCCATGTTCGACTATTATTCGTGTTTGTTATAAATTATAACAATAACAAGCAGTTGTTTTTCGGTAAATAAATGTAAGTCGATTTGTGAATGTAAAAAGGAAAATATTACAAATTAATGAGTACATTATAATCAGGTAAAAGTCCAACGAAGTTCCATGATATTAGATTTAATATAAGATTATTACAAAACAAATACCTGTATGTAGGTGCGATACTTCAGTGTGACAATTATAACCTTCAACTAAAGGCTAAAACAAACCAACTCATTGATGCCACAGCACAAAACCGCTACAATTGCACGAATTTATTTTCAAGTAAAGACAATATGAATTCTTTTCATGTGTTTGATCGTTTGCTGTTTGCCCAACTCGCGTTTACGTGGGACACAGCCTTATAAGTTACCCTGAATAATTTAAATCAGAATTTATATCACATACAATTAATTGCTGTTAATTTATAGAAAAACACTAATGAAGGAAAATTAATAATTGTAATTAATCTAGCTTTTGAAAATAGTGTCTGATGCTAGCTACAGATGTTACTATTTAATGACAATTTAATACATTTCAGGTATTATTTTTACCGTTCGCCCATTCCAATTGTTTTTTACGCTCTTCGCTATTATATTTTTACCGTTCGCCCATTCCAAATGATTTTTAAGCCCTTCAAGCATATATGGTCGTTATGCAATCATATATGCCAACGTCAAAATAAACGAATATTGGCTGAATATTATTCGAAATATTCGAATCGAAAATAACTGAATATCAAAATCATTCGAATATTCCCATCACTACTCAACATGTATCGTGTAACTCAGTTATCTATTACATTTGTACCAGTAAATAAAATAAACCTAATTTCTTGGGCGAACAAAACAAAAGTCTGGTCACTATTTATAAATTTATTTTTAAGATTTTTAATACTTTTATCATTTACTATGATACTGAGCTATAATTATATGTACACCATAAATTACCCAATAATAAGGTATACTATAAATGGCTTCACTTTAAAGAATATGAAATTCCATGAAAATCGAAGTTAACCTTCAAATCAAATAATAAACAGAAATGTTTGAGATCGTGCTGTTGCGCGCTGATCACAAAGTCCTATAAATCATCGACTTTCAATCATTGCCTACAAGGCCTAGATTGGTAAAAACAGTTTTCCGTAAAGGGTCTTTCTATACCCCAACCTTGTCCTAAATCCTATTTTCAGTATTAGGGTTATATGCTACAGTTGGGTTGGGTAGATATTTACTGCAACATATGATCGAGCACCACTCTGTAAAATTTATTGAAACATTCTATTTATTATATACACACCGGTACAATTAGGGGAACACAATAAAAAGGTATTTTTTTACAAATTTATGTTGTACATATTTTTTTAGTTACACAATAATTAGTTGCACTAAAACTAACTAAAATAAATGCTAAATTAACTTACACAATATTTCTTCTTGAAGAATTAAACAAAAATTACAAAAAATGAAAATTGAACGTTTTTTCCTTAAAATACATCTCTTAAAATTTTCAAAAATCACAAAAAAAAGTTTTAAAAACGTGTATTGCCGCCACGGGCTCTAATTAAAGTTTGTACACGATTTCCCATGCTTTGGATAACATTGTCGATGAGTTCTCGGGGGAAATTGTTTCACTCTCCCACTAACGCCAATTTAAGTTCTTCCACATTAATAGGGGCTGGATTTCTTTGTCGAACCCTTTTTCTCAGGTAGTCCCAGACATTTTCTATAGGGTTCATATCCGGCGATCGCGCTGGCTAGTTCATTTGAGTGATGCCTACTTCATTAAGGTATTCACTCACTATGTGCGCAGTGTGAGAGCGTGCGTTATCTTGCATGAAAATGAAATTTTCGCCTACAAATGGGGCAAAAGGCATGACATGGGGTTCTAATACTTCTGTCACGTACCGCTGTGCAGGTAGCGATCTATTATTGATGATCACTAGCTCCGTGCGGGCTCCCAGACATATGCCACCCCATACCATAACTGACCCTCCACCATACGATACAGTTTCAGTGAAATTTACTTGGCGATAACGTTCCCCTCGATATCTCCACATACTTTCCCTCGTATCCACGAAATTTACAGAAAAACTGCTCTCGTCACTGAACAAAACACGACCCCACTCATTTGTCCAATCTCGGTGCTCTCGAGCGAATGCTAATCTTGCTACACGATGAGCTTCATTCAACTGTCTTCTAACAGTTCTTTCACTGACGTTGATGTTACGGACTTCTGCTAAACGATTTCGGGTCTGAACAGCTGTTTGACGACGATTTCGTAAAGTCTGCATGACCAAGAAAAGGTCATCTAAGGCGCTACTTGCTCGATTTCTGCCCTGTCCTCGTCTGCGCACGTACGATCCGGTCTCCCTATAACGTCGGACGACGCGATGAATCACCGATGTCGATACACGCAATGTGCGACTGAGTGATAGGTGTGCCCTTCCTCGATCATGATTACAGCACAAGCCACATAAGTTGCTGGTAAATCACCATTTTGTATCAGAACAATATGCACTATTCAAATGTAAACAGTTAAATGATCCACAGATCCCATTCGCAGCATCCACTAAAGTTCTTATCAGCATAAGTAAAAAACGTTAAATGAGCAAATTCTTAAAAAAACATTAATTTTTGCCAAAACGCGTTCGAGGATTTTGATGGTTTCATATGGTCAATTGACCTTTAGTAAGATAAAATTCAAAAGTGCTACTAAATCTAGCCATGCGTTTTTGAGAACCGAGTAAATTTGGCCACTTTTAGTTTTTTTGGCTACACCGCAAAAATTATACATTTTTTGACGAAATATGCCGTAAGATTTTGTAGAGAATTGAATTTCCTATCGATATGATATTTGTAAAGTCATTTTCTTATATATATAAAATAAACTCCAAAAACAAATTAAAAAAAATTGAAAATTTTCAAAAAATTTTCTTTTTTTCTATTTTTGATTATAACTTTTTTCTGAATAGTTTTAGGCATAGGCATTGCTTCATAAAAAAGAAAGCTTTTGTAATTACCTTTAAAATGGCGGCTTATAGATCTTTAAACGATTGAAATTGATGGAGATATAAATGTTTGAATTTCCTTAAAACGTCTATTATTTCATATTTGAACGTTAAAAAAAAGATTTTTATGCAATAATAATTTTATAAACATACATTTATCAATAATATTAGATATTATTCTATTAGAAATATTTAATATAAATGGTTGGAGATTTAGAATTGAAATAATAAATTACAAATGTTTTTTTTTTTGTTATATAAAGTAAATATATTCAATAAAATTTACAATTCTTGTGTAATTAAAATATTTTCGAATGCAATGTCTATTTCTGTATCCACGTCAAGAGCTATACTTTCCTCCGAAATATCTGTAGTATCAACGTTTTCGTAAGTAATGCCCATGCATTCCTTGCAAAACATTGAGCAGTTTATCCCTAATTTTCGGCATCCACAGTTTGACTGACATCCTTTCTTGCATCCACAAGCAATTTGCTCAAGTAAAGTTGTGGGAGCAGGAGCAGCAGAGGAACGGATTGGGAATAGGCCATTTTTCGATTTCTACCAACCCCAATCAAGTGGATTTAAAGCATTTTGTTTCCACTGCTGAATTTGAAAATATGTCCTTAATCCATACTCTTATGTAGCACTAGCTGTAGGGGGTAGTTGAGCTGGTGAAAATTTAGCATTTTTAGAGAGCCTTTGAAAAAGCTGCTAACGGCAGTTGCTTAAACTATCAGTTTTTACACCATACAAAGCAATGACGATTTCAAAATATGTTTATGTTTAGAAACAGATGGTACAAAAGTAACGGTTCAAACTGGTTTACATACGAGAGAGATTTGTAGAAATATAAGATACATTTGAAATATATAAAATTTTATTTTGATTCACTATTTTTTTTTCATAAAGGCATTATAAAATATATTTAAACATAATGGGTTTAAAACAAATGTAAACAGCATTGCATATAAAAATTAGTTTTAAAATTATTACTTTAAAGATGAATTAAGTATTAATTTACGTAAACTGACTTTGAATTAACAAAATAAAATAATTTATTTATTAAATTATTCTTATATAAGATATTTATTGCATAAAAATCTTTTTTAACGTTCAAATTTGAAATAATGGACTTTTTAAAGAAAAAGTAAAAAAAAATGGCTAAATTCAAACGTTTATATCTCCATCAATTTCAATCATTTAAAGATCTATAAGCCGCCATTTTAAAGGTAATTTCAAGAGCTTTCTTTTTTATGAAGCAATGCCTATACCTAAATCTATTTATAAAAAAACTATAATTAAAAACAAGAAAGAAAAAAAAATTTGAAAATTTTCGATTTTTTTTAATTTGTTTTGGAGTATTTTAAAAATATCATATCGATAGGAAATTCAATTCTCTACAAAAAATCTTACGGCATATTTCGTCAAAAAATGCATAGTTTTTGCGCTATAGCCAAAAAACCGAAAAGTGGCCAAATTTACTCCGTTCTCAAAAACGCTGGGCTAGATTTAGTAGCACTTTTGAATTTTATCTTACTAAAGGTCAATTGACCATATTAAACCATAAAAACCCTTGAACGCGTTAGTTCCTTTTACCCTCGTTTTTTTACATAGTCAATAGCCTATATTTTAAATGGAGTGACCTACTTTCTGGATCTTTTTAAATTAATAAGTATTAGCTTGAAAAAATATATTTTTAGATATTTTCAGAATATTTTGTTTGGGGTGATGTATTATTTGCCTTTGTATGGAGTATATATATTATTTATACATTTGCATGTAGTTTATTAAAACACAATCCAAATAGTTGATGGCAAATTACAAATGGTGCTTATTGACCCTAATAACAGCCAAGCCCTTCTGTCGGTATATATGACAACTCTGTATTTTAATTCTTATTATTAAATCTCAAAGAAATATGGCCCATCATACAATTTTCTACAATTTTTCCGTTGACATATAACCTTCAAACTATTTAGGCTGTCATTATTATGGTTTTCAGTATCACATTTAAAAAAAATCATTAGTGTTTCATTAAAATACCTTATTTAGAGAATTTTAATAACATAAATTTTAAAACAAACAGAAATTTTACATACATTGATAATTTAATATTTTACAGTGAAGGTTGTAAATAACCTTGGGAAAGCAAAAGCCATGGAATTATTTGAAGAAACAAGAAGTATAGAAAAGGATGGTGGGATGTTAATAATGGTAAGGAATTCAAAGCATATTTTTAGATATCCAAATTTGTAATATTGTTCATAACATTTTTTGTAATTCAAAACTATTGTACTGAAGATTTTATAGAATTAAATTAGGAACATCCTCCCTATGCTATGTTGAAATTTATATTTATTCTTTCACTTTCAGTCAGTCTACATAAGGATTGTTACTAGTTTAATTGTAGCACTAGATTTTTTTTAATGTCTGAAAAAAATTAAAAAGTATATTCAAAACAACAGTGGAGATTGTCTGAAACATAAGTGCCAGAATGGTATAACCGAAAGAGTTGTAGGAAGCATATCAATCTGTTCTGATCATTTTATTTGAAACAAAGAATATTTATATGTAAAAATTATAAAATAAATATATAAAATATTTTCATAATTTGTTTTAGAACCAAACTAGAAGGAGAACACCAGGGGGTGTATTCCTATATTTAGTCCGGCATGATAAAGATATAACTTATCAGCAGCAACACAGTATATTTAATGAAGAGAGGAGCAAAAGCAAACAAATTAACAGATTGAAAGCCAAAGAGAAATTTAAGTCCATTAAAAGAAAATTAGGTATGTATATTTTGGAAAACTATATGGGCTTTAGATGTGAACTCGGAAATCAGGATGCGTTCTGAACTAATAGACATTTTTTAGTGTTCGTGCTTGATAAGATTTAGGGACCGCCTGTCAACTTGAAAAAAATGTACTACCAGTAGTTTTTGTCATCAGTATCAAATTATATCACTGACATCAATGTAGATCGAACGTTTAATAAAGTCACAATGAAATAGTCGCCTAAATTAAATTCAACAAGTTATTTTATACTTTATGCTATTTATTATTAAATGATAACGGAGCCCTAGAATAAAAAATTGGACACTGAATCCCGATGCGAGGTCCAAAAAAAAAACACCCTACAAAATTTTACTGGAACCAAAAAACACTCTCTCCATGATGAAGTGGACAATAGTATTTCAGTCCGGTTGTTAAAACCTAATGAATCGCATTTAACTGAATTTTGTTTCGAGTTAGAGTAAATACTCTAGTCTATGGAATAAATTTGAAACGAGCTTTCATTTGGCGATGAAATCTAACCCAAATTCTAGGGGCAATATAAAATTGTTTTAACTACCAGAAAAAGGTGTACTGTCTTATTTAGTGAAAGTAGCAAATAACTTTAGTAAATTACTTCTTCAACTAGCAAACAACCCCTGTGGGTGGAGATAAACTACCCCTAAATTCAAATTGCATAGAAAACTTTGGTAAAAAAATAATAGTAAAGATAGGTTTATTTTACATGCAGGCTTAGGTTTAAATATCGCGTAGCCTTGTGACACTTTCGAATTTAAAAGTAATATCAACAGTCTTGATATCTACTTTGGGTATGTATGTATGTGAAAAATACCCAATTCAATACATAGCTCGAATATGGCTGTAGTGACTGGTGTTATAACTTAAAAAATTTACGCAGTGGATAAAACGGAGATTGCTGAACGAAGAGAAAAATTAAAATTGATTTAAATTGCAGATTGTAAAGTATCAGACTTTACCGTAACTAGAAGTCGCACTGACCCGTAAACTGTAAATAAATGATGTTTCTACATCCAAACAATTTTATAATTTTTTTGAATTTAGGGGTTGTTGCTACTTCCACTAAATAATACATTATAACCTATTCTGGTAATTAAATTCTTTATTTCTAGAATTTGGGGTAGTTTTCACCCCCCAAATGGGAGTGCGTCTCAAATTTAATCGATACACTACTATTTAGGTTCAATTCAAAATCACTACACTTGAAAATTCATGTAAGTGTTATTCATTAAGTTTTAACAACTGGACTAGGACACTATTTTCCATTTCACTACTTTTGGTGGGGAGGTGAAAATTTTTGGAAGTTTTTTTGACCTCGGGTTCGGTTTCAGCGTTCAAAAAAATTCGTGTTTGGGCTTCTGTTGGAGCTTCAATTTGTTGCATTGTTGTTGTCTTGTAGTCAACTCTACATTCGTTTCGGCAAATTCGCTAATCTTATCGAATTTATCCCATATAGGGTGGAGTGTATTGCTTACCTGTAGGTGGATATGTATGAGTTAAGAACATCCAAATCTCTTCTGACATCAGTTATGACTTCCCTAAGTATAACTCACTTTCCTTCAGATGTTTTGTATCTATCTATTATTCTTCTAGAACTTTACCGTCATGTTTTCGGAATAACTCCTTCATCGCAGCATCGTTGTAAGAAATGAAGATTGCACAAAAGTTTACTTCTTTTCGCGTGCCTAATTTCTCAAGTTTTTACACAAATGAAAAGTATTGTCCCCGTAAAGATTCACTACATTTGTTCTTCAGTTTTCGCGGGGGGTATTAAATGTATCTTGTGTTTTCCGGGAATTCATTCGCGTAGTCAATAACTGATCCCTGTAGGGATCGATGGACAAATGACGACGTTTCGGTAGAGTCACACTTGCCCTTTTCAGGTCGGTTCGCATAATTCTCGTAGCCTTCTGCTTATGCTTCTAGTAACTCGAATACTAAGATGTTCAGTAGCGTGCGCGCTGTTATATAATCGCGGTTCGGCGCTTATCGGTTGGTACCGTGAACGGCTGCGTGTGATTGGGTCTTGGCGCTGAGTGGTCATGCCTCCCGCTTGTTTATTGGTTATTTCCGGTTTTGTTGTGATAGGGTGAGGCCGGGCCGGCATGGTGTTTAATAGAATTCGATATGTTTTGGAATTCATTACGTGCGTTTAGACTTTGAGGCTTCTTCGCGATTTCAATTGCCTCTTTTACGAGTCTCGATTTCGGGAGTTCTATATTTACCAATACTCTGGTATTCTCAAAGTCTATTCAGTGTTACATCGTAGTAGCGTGTTCCGCAATGGATGTTGTTTTTTCTTGCTTTCTTATGGTATATTTCGGACTGTAAATCCGTTTTGTCTCAGAACTGTTTTTAAATTGTCCATTTCCCGTTGGATGTTATCCTGGTCAGTTAGTCTTTGTGATCTGGTTACTAACGTCTTGCCGACGGTTTGTAGTTGAGCTGGGTGGTGATGAGAATTAGCATGAAGATATCTGATAGTGTGAGTTGGTTTCCTATATACTGTATTGCCTAGGGTTGCGTCTTCATTCATTTATCAGAACATCAAGGAATGGCAGTTGATTGTTGTCTTCAACCTCCATGGTAAATTTTATGATGGATGCCCTTAAGGTAATCTAAAAATGTGTTGAGGTGTTCACTCCCATGAGGCCAAATCACAAATGTATCATCTACTTACCGCAACGATAAACTGGGTTTAAGACTTGTTGTCCTTAGTGCGAACTCTTCTCCATAAAAAGGTTTGCTATTATGGTGACAGTTGTATCCCATTGGAGCTCCTTCTACTTGTTTGTATCGTTGGTTCTCATAAACAAATAAAGTGTTCATCAGACATTGTCTTGTTAAGTCTACAAGGTGTTGAGGTGGTTTGTATTTCTCTATTATGATATCTCAGGCTTTGTCGATAGGGATGTTGGTGAAAAGGGACACTATGCAAAAGCTTGCAAGAAGACACTCTGGTTGTAAGACCATTTTGCTAAGTATTTCGATGAAATGTGTCGAATTTTTCACATATGAGTCTGCCCTCTCTGCAAACGGTTGGAGAGTTTTGTCGATCCTACTTGCTTGGATTGTGGCCTTGGTTGTTCTCCAGATAAGTTGTTGGGTCAGTAGTAATTTGTTTGTATGCTGGATCTTGTAGCAATGTTTGTATTTTGTTTGAATAATCCGCTGTATCTAAAATTACAGTCGCATTTCCTTTATCAGCAGGTAGAGTGACATTGTCCTTGTTGAGACGAAGTTGTTTCAAGGCCTCATTTTCTTCTATAGATAGGTTCTAGGTTGAGCGCTAAGGGCCAATCACACTCAGCCGTTCACGGTGCCAACCGATAAGTGCCGAAGCGCGAGTATATAACAGCGCGCACGCTACTGAACAACTTAGTATTCGAGTAACTAGAAGCATAAGCAGAAGGCTACTAGAATTATGCGAACCGACCAGACGAGGGCAGATGTTATTCTGCCGAAACGTCGTCATTTTACCATCGATCCCGGCAGGGATCAGTTATCAACTACGCGGATGAATTTCGGGAAACCACCTAACACATTTAGTGCCTGCGAAAACTTAAAAACAAATATACTGAATCTCTACGGGGAGAATACTTTTCATTTGTGTATAACATTTGGGAAAAGAAGCAAAATTTTGCGCGATCTACATTTTTTACAACAATACCGCGATGAAGAAGTTATTCCAAAAACATGACAAAGTTCTGGAAGAACAACAGAAATATCTTATGCAATGCTAGTTGTGCCCTACTTAAGGAAACCATATGTGATGTCAGAAGAGATTTTGGATGGCTTAATACTAAACTCTTATATATCCGGCTACAGGTAACAATAGAGTCCACCATTTAATATGGGATAAATTCGATGAGATTAGCGAATTTAGGGCCGAAACGAAGAGTTGACAACAAGACGACAAAAGAGGAAATTCAACAAATTAAAGCTCCGACAGGAGCCCATAAACGATTTTTTCTCGGAAATAACGGTGACAGTCTAACCTCACTGCAATTCGAAACGAATAAAACCGTTTATAACTTATCTTCGGTCCAATTGAACTCTACTTCGATTGGCGTGTTGGCTAAAGGATTCAATTGCGCTATTACTGCCTCTCAAATACTAACAGAGAGCATAATATGTGGCATGGAAACAGCAGTTTCAAAATTAGATGAGAACACCGCAGAAATAATTAAAACCACCCAAAAGGAACCTATCTATAGAAGAAAATGAGACCTTGAAAAACTTCGCCTCAACTTGTCATTCTACCTGCTGATAAAGAAAATGCGACTGTAATTTTAGATACAGCGGATTATTTAAACATAATACAAACATTGCTACAATATCCAGCATACAAACTAATTACTATTGACCCAACAACTTATCTGGAGAAAACAACCAAGGTCAAAATCCAAGCAAGTGGGATCGACAAAAATCTCCAACTGCAACTCATTCCACGTGAAAAGTCATCCAGATGTCGGAAATTCTATGGGTTGCCAAAAGTACATAAAGAAGGTGCACCTTTGAGGCCAATAGTCAGCTCAATTGAATCCCCAACACAACAGCTAGCCAAATACTTATCCCAACAATTCGACACATTTCATCTAAATACTTAGCAAAACGGTCTTACAACCAGAGTGTCTTCTTGTAAGGTTTGACGTAGTGCCCCTTTTCACCAACATGCCTATCGACTAAGCCTTGGATATCATAATAGAAAAATACAAACCACCTCAACACCTTATAGACTTAACAAGGCACTGTCTGATGAACATTTAGTTTGTTTATGAGAATCAACGATACAAACAAGTGGAAGGAGCTCCAATGGGTTCACCACTCTCACCAGTAATAGCAAACCTTTTTATGGAGAACATTGAGAAGTTGGTACTAAGATCAGCAAGTCTTAAACCCAGTTTATGGTTGCGGTATGTGGATGATACATTTGTGATTTGGCCTCATGGGAGCTTTGCTGAATCTAGCAGCAAAGCTTATGCCAAAAACATGGATTAGTAAACCAAATACAGTTTTGGTATACTCCATGATGATGACAGCTCCGCTGTTGAAACGTGCGTCAAGTGCAAAAATAAAAGTTTGATGTTAGGGTACAAAACTTTGTGTTTATACATCTGTGACACACCAAAGGTGCCACAGTTTTTTTAGTACAAAATATTACTATTCGAAATTTGCACGTCGCGCATACGTCGAATACTATTATTTTGGATTTTACAAATCGTAAGTTGTGGAATAATTTTGTTGAATTATGAAATCAAATTTTACAACTTAAAAAACTACAGGTTACAAGTTGATTATGAAACAGGCCCTTGGGATCAGTTTTCAGCTACGCGTATGAACCACCTAAAACGTTTTGTACCCGCATCACCTTAACAACGCATTGAGAATTTCAAGTGAGATCTTAGCGAATCTTCTGATCTTTATAAGCGACTTCCAAATAACCTTTTTTATGTATCCCAATTAAATACTCCAAAAACGTTAATCCAATTTGATTAATTTAAACTGTTAATGAATGTCACGGAAAGGTACCATATAATTTAATATAACTTGAGATTTGAGATATATAGTGTCCCAGAAAATCGAAAAAACTTGTTAAGGGACTGAAATGGCAGCAAATTTGAATATTATAAATTGTAATAATATATTTATGCAAATTCAGAGGTGATGCCGTTTTTTAGAAAATCGGAAATATAAAGAATAATTCGTAAATGTCAAAGAAAATGTCACATACATTTGCTACACTTTTCAAATTTAAATGCCAACTAATGTCAGAAAATAATTATTGACCGCCCAGGGTGTTTGTTACTGTTTTCATTTGATTTTACGTGAAGTTGATTTTTTTAACAATAAATTATTTAAAATCAAATTATCAAGGGGAGTTCTTTAAAAGAAGTGGACGTTATCTGAACATATTAGAATTATCCCTTATGTAGAAGATATAACTAAAACGAAAGCCAGGCATAAATGGAAATGGATAAATTATAATTAAAAATAACCAGATGGTGAATAGTGTATGTTCAAAGTGTTATGATATGGTCATTCATCATCATTGATGACCATAACAGTGTTACAATATAGGGGGCGTACCCAGTTTTTGATTTAGAGAGGTTCAAATTAGAAAATGAAAGTTCTAGTGGGGGGCAAATCGGAAAAAAACTGTCATAATTTTTAGGGGAGAGGGCAAAGCAGCATTTAAGGGAAGCTTTAATGGCTCACGGCCGGTTTTTTAGGTCCAAGAGGAAAGCCCTAGTTTATTTTAAAGATTAAATCATCAAATAGTAACTGTTTAATTCATATTATGTTTTTTTTTTCTAGTTTCCAAGTCGGAAATTTTGCCTGATCTTTTGACAACCGCTGAACTATTAGTGTGCCAAAATCCAGTACGGAAAATTAAGGAACAAACTGACGAAAATGAGGTTATAAACCCTCCACCAACTCCTGAAACTGACGGCGGTCATGAAAACAGTGGGGAGGATAATATGGAGTATCCGCCACCAAGGGAAAATGGGACTGACCCTTCATCAGATAGAGGGAAGCTTAATAGTTATGATGAAGATTTTCTCGATCTGGGTAGCTCTGCTGATATGGATCTCTTTTAAATTTAAAAGAGTTTAAAAATACTTATTTAAAAAGACTGTTTCAATATCCTTGAGTTTTTCGGAATAAATACCATTTTTACTTATTACTTATGAATTATGTATAATTTAAATAATTAAATATGCTCTAGAAATAAGGTAAACTATATTAAAGTTTTCCTATCACCATAAATAGTATTTTATTTTCTGAAAAAAATCAGTCGCACATTTGCGAACATATCAATTTTTTGGTTCCCTACTCGAAAATACATATAAAATCTAGGAACGTGACTCCAAACACGGACAACCATTAAAATTCCTTGATTGGATTGTAATCAGATAGATTAACCTACTAAACATGGCTTTTAGATACTCATATGTTGAGATTTTCATTTTTGGGACACAATATCTCAAGAATTTTCCTCTATGTTTGGATTTTTTTACTTTTTATGTTTTTTTGGGTAAATAATACCAGATTTGAGAAAAATGGCTGTAGATCCCAAAAAAATCAAAACCTTTCACAGTCTTACTCTGACTTCGTTGTCAATAACTTTAATCTGAATTAAAATTTTAATAAATCAGAGAGGTGTTATTAACCCAAGAAACCATAAAAAAACTAGATGACACAAATAAGTTTCAAAAAACAATTTCGTTCTACTGCTATTTTCGCCAACTTATCTAATATTGTATTGGTTCAGAAACATCAGATGTAATTGCGTTATTTTGCTTTCTTAATATAACCTATTTGTCGACATGAAAAACTTAGTTTCATATACAAAATTAAAAAAAAAAATGTAAGAGATACTTCACAAAGCAATCTTTTGATCATTTTAAATATTTTATTTTTTAAAAAATGAGGTCAAATTCAAAACTTGAAACATATAAATTTTAAAATATAGGTTTTTATTCTCAGATGTGTTGTTTCCCAAATACAACATAAAAATATATTATCGCCATTATTCTGAAATTTGCAAAAGTATTTTTTGAATATTTATATTACCAATTTGTACAAAATAAATTCACACTTAAAATTTATCTCGTTTTCACCCAGTTCGCAGCAGCAGTTATTGACTGAAAGTTTGCTGAACGTGGTTTATATTGGATTTACCATGTTCTTTAATTAACTCCTTCAATCGACTCTAATCGAAAAATTATGTCTTTGGTTTCAATAATTCGCTGGTAGAATAACTTATAGTACCTGGGTAACCGAGCTTCACTCGTAAATTCAAGGTTTTATTATAAATGTACATATATCCAAATAATCGGACATTTATTATGTAAACTAATTTAAACTCCCTAATATAACATTTTTTTTTACAAAGCTGTCACACCACACAAGAAACAGGAAAACTATAGCCATTCTGGATAAAGCAAGCAGGGCCCTTCTCATCGTCCAAACTCCAGAAGAAATTGGAGAATCTACAAACAAAGTCTCTGAAATACGAACAACCCACAGCCCAAGACAACCTCAGCAGTGTCCAGAACATCTCCAACCACCCACTATCCACCACAGAAATTAGTGTTCTTAGTAAAGGTTTCAACTTTGCTATAGCTCCGAAGAAAATTCCAATCGAGGAAATCATCTCCAATGTCGAAACAAGCCTCACAAATTTAGATAAACAAACGGCAGAGCAGATAGGGCAAGACGTCGCCCAAGTCATCAGATCCGCCAAACCACTTCAAACAAACCTCAGCCGACAGGAAATGAAAGCCCTCAAGACACTCAAAGAATCCAAAAATATCACCATACTACCTGCCGATAAAGGGAACTCCACCGTCGTAATGAACACTACAGACTACCAGGACAAAATGAAGCAACTTCTCGACGATGACTCAAGTTACAAACCATCATCCAGAGACCCGACCACCTACCTAGAAAAAACAACGAAATCCAAAATTAAAGATTCACCCATAGAACTACAGAAAATAAAAATATATTAAAGCTTTTCATCAATAGCTGTCGGTACAGTAATGTAGTTACCTTATTGAGAACTGGTTAAACAGCTCCAAATTTGCTGGCAAGAATATAACAAACCGCACGCTGAATATAAATACTTAGAGATGAAAAACGTAGGCGATGACGATATATACATTGGAGTATTAGAATAAAAAATAAATCTACATAACATAAAATTACCACAGTTGTATGCTTTGTATTCCAATAGCCGAATTATAGCCATCTTCTTTGCAAAAAACGTAAGCTATTTTTTTCGATTTTTTTTATTTGTGATTTTTGTCATTTTTTTCTTTTATTGTTAACGGAATTCTGAAACTCTTGCCGATATGTTGTTAAAGAAACCTACATTTTTGTTTCTGTAAAAATATTAATTAGTTATTTATGAAAACCTTATCTCAGAATTTCGTCAAGTTTTGTTTAACTTTTTCTAAAAAGTAACTTTGTGTGGCTAATTATTTTTCTTTGGGCGCTTCAAATTCGTATCTATGCATTACTAACTAGTTTTAATTCATGTTACTGATTCAATATCTAATTGATATGCTTAGTTTTTTTTATATACCCACTTATTCAGTGTGTAACTATGTTACGTCGATAACAAAATTAATTATTTTTTAAAAAATTTTATTTTTACTTAAACACTTTTTCAACTTTTACACTTTGAATTAAAATTGTTACAATTAATTATGCCGAGATTTTGCAGTCGAGGGAGAGAGATCAGAACTAATATCTACGTTAATATCTTGAATGTGTTAATATTCACTCTCCTACAACTTTACAACGAATTTATAGGTTCTGTGATGATGACTAAGGTGGCCTTAATAACACGTGCAGATTTACTTGAACAATAGAATACTGTTAGCTATTAAGCTCACCTCTAAATAAGCAATTTTGGAGTAAACAGAAATATCAATTACTTGAAAGGAAATATTATAGATAAGTTACAATGTTGCACAAAGGGGTCTTTCATAGTGATTCACGTAACAACTTCCCCCTATACAAAAAAAGTTGATGCCATGCATCAAGTTTTCAGGAATAAAATCAAAAATAGATATAATTTCAAAAAATTCAAAAATTAATAAAAATAAATACATTATAAGAACATCAAAGTGTAAGTTGTATAAAATTATATATATGCGAGTAAAATACGATAATATAAGTGTATATAAGAATAATATCAAAAGTAAATGAATAAAACATAAAATGGTTAAAATGTTAAAAATATCAAAAAGTGTTAGAATTCAAAAATTGACTAAAGATACAATTTTTGTTGTTGTACATACATGTTTTAAGAAATGTCTTTGAGTGGCATCTCAGGGGATTCTTCTTCAATCTGCTCACCAAGGTGGATGCTACTCCTTCTTCTGGGTATGAAACGTCTAATACGTCTTTGAAAGACGCTAGGTACCATTGGTGGTACAGGTGGATCATCTGGTCCTTGTATGGAGATTAGGTGTCTTCTGCGTCTTCTTCTACACTTGCAGAATATGTATAAGCAAATTAGAGCAACGATTATGGTGATGGTAAATATAGTATACCATGATAACTTTTTGGTTACTAAGGGTTGATTAATAATTTCATCTAATTGATCGGAGTATTGGGACAACTTGTGTTGAGCAATGTTTAAATCGTCTGTATTTAACTTGCTTAATTTCAATGGTTTTAAATCTGGAAGGTTGATTTTATGTACTAGATCTTCACAACAGCTGAACGGTATGTTTACTGGATGGTTTCTATAGGTTATATTTTGGTATGTATCCAGTAACTGTTTGGCTTGGACTCGGGTGGATCCGATAAATGCACTACATTTTGGTTGTAGCTTTAAAATAGTATTAACGTTTACTATTTTTGTGATAACTTCTCTTCCTTCACATCTAACGGTGATCGGTAAAGGTTCTGATATACTTATTAGCCAATGGTTTGGAGCAATTGATTGGATGTTATACTCCTTTGCATAAATTAATATATTCTGACAAGTTTTTGGTAAGTAACTGGTTTGTTTGAAAAACTGGGCTTCACAAATTGCATCACTGTCGATTGGATATGGCAATATGTCTGGGCAAATTTTTGTTCTTCGGTCTATAGACTTGCAATTGTCCATGTTATCAAGAGTTACGTAAAGTAGAGAGTCATCGTCTCTAGCAATATATTTATGACCAATTTGAAGCATATGGTGTAGACCTGTGCGATTATCAAAAATAGGAATCGGGTATAAATGGTAAAGGATGTAATTTTCAGGTTCTACCAAAGGTATTTTTAAAACAAAGACGATTTTTGAATCAATTTGAAATGCTTCTAATTCGATTATTTCAACATACTGTGCCACAGTTGAGGTATAAACTGGTATAGGTAACTCATTTTTATACAGTGATTCAGATATCTTTTGTATTGAATTTAATAGATCATTGGGTGATATAATTGAACTGTGTAAAATTTTAAGTCTGGCAAATGAAATAGAATTTAAAATGTCATCAAGAGTTTCTTCGATAAAAACATAACTTGTCATCAATGATTCGCAAATTTCTAATACTTTTATTTGCGCTTGATAAAAGGCTAAATCATCTGTAAGGTTAAAAATTGCGGATTGAATTTCTTGAAGATCTTTGTTAAATGTGGACTCGTCAATTTGTAACTTTTGTATCGTACTATTAAAATTCTTAATTACCGACGTAGTCACTGAAATCTGATTCTTTAATAAATTTTCTATCTGGTGTTCGTCTCGCGTAATTCGGTCAATAGACTGACTATAATATTCTCCATCAGATGAGTCTAGATTTCCTGATATAGCTTTCCATATCGTACCTAAACCGTTAATAATGCCGCGTTTGCGTCTGTTTGAACTTGAACTTATATAACTTTTGGTATCAGCAAATATTTCTTTATATTTCTCATCAACATTGTTGGCAATTTGGTTTAAAAGACTAATGTGTGTTGATAATTCTACTTTAAACGCAATCATACGATTGTTGTTTTCTTTGAGTGAGTCTAGCAAATGATCTAAAATTTCATCGTTGTTTGAAATCGCTTGTTTAATATAACTAAGTTCTTTGTATACTAAAAGTGTCCATTTTGAATTTGATATTTTTAAATTACTTTCTTCTTGGAAATAAACACCGATCGTATTATTTACTGGTGAAATTAGATATTGGCATCTTGAGATGGTGATTATCCACCAAAGGATTAAAATTCTGAAAAGAAGAAATTTCTAATCAAAATAGGGTTTAAGCCTATCGAAATTTACTTTAGTAGTTTGATTAGTATTTGGATTAAATAATTTTGCTGAGTTTTGATAAAGTTCTTTGATTTCATAAGGACCATTGAACTTATTTTCCGATTTGTTTTTAATTTGAGATTCTTTGAGGTATACTTTATCTCCTATATTAAATTCATGTTGGTTTTGGGAAACGTTCTTGTCAAACCGAATTTTTGATTTTTCTTTTTGATTATTTATTTTTGCTCTTGCTATTTTATAATAGTGTTCCATACGATTATTTAGATCTCTAATATATTTAGAAATTAGGTTTTTCTGATTGTATAACGTTTCAGGGGGTCTACTTGACGTGTGCCCGAATACTAATTCATATGGGCTAAATCCATGGGTGTAACTTTTTGTATTATTGTAGCAAATGACAGCGTAGGGTAAAACATTAAAAGGATGTTCTTCGGGATGTTCGGCTGTATTGGCACGAATCATTTCAGAAAGTGTTGCATGAAAACGTTCGATTGAACCATTGGATTCTGGATGGTTCACACTTGAAAAAGTTAGTTTAAAATCATAGAGTTCTGAAAGGTCTTTCATTAAAGTATTGTTGAATTCGGGGCCATAATCGCAATGTATGCGCAATGGTGTGCCATAATGTTGAAAATAAATTAACAAGGTGTTAACAACTGAGGAAGCTTTCTTATCATTCAGTGGATATGCTTGAGTAAATTTCGTTAATTCGTCGCGTATTGTTAGTGCATAATTTTTGTCAGGGTATTCGAATATGTCTATATTGATTCGCTCAAAGGGAGTCTTTGGTGTTTCTGTTATTACAAAGGGTGCGCTTAAATTCTTTCTGCAAAATTTTACTTTTTGACAGATTTCGCAAGATTTTATAAAATTTTCAATATTTTTAATTATTCCTGGCCAATTATATTTTTCTCTAACGCGTCTCAGGGTTTCATTTATACCTCTGTGTAGATTATTTTTTCCACAATGATATTGTTCAATGATTATTGGTATCTGATCTTCAGTTGGAGTTGTTACAATATTTTGACAAATTTTTATTTTAATGTCTTTGTCAGCAAATATAAAAGATAAAATTTCAAGAGTTGGTAATTCAATATTATTTTCAACATAGTATGTTTCATTTGGATTAAATTGATCTTGTGCTTTGTAAAGAATGTAAAATAAATGAGGGACTATTCTTTCTGGGTCAAAAGGAAGGGGTATTATGAAATATCTTCGTTCTTTAATTGAACTACTGGAGAATATATTAATTATTTCGGTACTAAAGTCTGGATTTATTTCGAAAAGGTCATTTATGATTTTGTCATGAAGTTCTCCAAGTTTGTTTTGGCAAAAGAAAGTTACGATATTTTTATGAGTTTTATCAAGAAGTTGGGAATTTGTTATCTCGATTTTTGAGTAATCAATTAATGATTTGGTTTTGTAAAGTTCAACAAATCTGTTGTATTCTGAAGTCATTCTTTCATTTTCATTTTCAAGGTTTTGTTGTTCAATAAAGTCATCATTTGAAGTTTCGTCTTCAGTTAGGGCATAAATTTTAGTTTTTGAATGAAGGTTAGTACAGTCTTTGAAGTGATTTGTCTTTATGCGTGATAATGCATCTGCATTGCTATTTTTCTTTCCGGGTTTGTAAACAATTTTAAAATTATATTCTTCTAATTTAATCCTCCATCTAGCAAGTCTGCTACCGGGGTCTTTTATTGAGAAAAGCCATGTTAAAGGGCGGTGATCGATTGCGACTGTAAAGGTTCTCCCGTACAAAATCGAACGAAATGTCTTAACGGCCCATACTACCGCTAGTAGTTCTCTTTCAATAGTTGAATATTTGGTTTCTGCTTCACAAAGGGTTCTAGAGGCATAGGCAATTGGAAGATCTTTACCTATAGGTCCTTGAGATAAAACGGCACCTATTGCAAAAGCACTTGCATCGGTTGTTAATATGAATTCCTGTTCGAAATCTGGATACTTTAAAATTGGGTCAGAAGTAAGAATTTCTTTAAGTTTTTGAAAGGATTGTTTACATTCATTATCAAATAAAAATTTTACGTCTTTTTGAAGGAGTCGAGTGAGTGGCTTTGCTATTTTGGCAAAATTAGGAATAAATCTGCGGTAATAACCTGCTAAGCCTAGAAATGATTTTATTTCTTTTGGGTTTTTGGGTTCAGGAAAATTTAATACACAGCTGACTTTATCGGGATTTGGTTTAACACCATCAGGAGTAATGATATGACCTAGATAAGCTACTTCACGTCTTAAGAATTCGCACTTATCTGGCTGAATTTTGAAATTAGAATTACGAAGTCTTTTGAATACTTCTGAAAGTCTGGAAATATGTTCATGAATCGTGGGTGAGTATACAATAATATCATCCATGTATACTAGGGCTCTTTCATTTTGGATACCAAGAAGGATATTATCCATTACACGTTGAAAAGTGGACGGGGCATTTTTTAATCCAAAGGGCATTCTTATAAATTCATAATGTCCATTCTCAACTGAAAATGCTGTTTTAGGAATATCGGTTTCATTGATTTCTATCTGATGAAAACCTGAAGCAAGGTCCAGAGTAGAAAAATATTGACATTTACCTAACTGATCCAATAAATCAGAAATATTGGGTAAAGGGTACTTATCATCGACGGTTAACTCATTTAATTTACGATAATCAATTACAATTCTCCATTTTTGCTTGCCTGAAGCATCTAGCTTTTTAGGAACAACCCAAACAGGGGATGACCATGGGGAAATTGAGGGTCGAATAATACCTTGATTTAGCATATTACTTATTTGAGTTTTTACTTCAGTTCGATGAATCTGAGGATACCTATAAGACTTGGTATAAACAGGTTTGGAATTATTGGTGTCTATCGAATGCTTTATTTCATTGGTGAATGATAATTTGTCACCTTCTAAGAAAAAGATGTCTGAAAATTCTAGACAAAGATTTGTAATCATTTCATGTTCTTCTGGATTTAAATGGTCAAGACGTAATTGGTCTTTTATTAACTGAATCCTATCAGTGAAAGCTGATTCATAAATGTTGGAATTGAGATTTAAGATTTGGTCAAAATTATTTATTGGTTCTAGAGAAAGGTCTGAGAAATCAACAGATTTTGGGATTGAATTTGCGTTTATGACTGATGTTAAAAATTCACCATTTGCGTTTATTTTCACAACGGCATGGGGTAATCTAACTTTCTCCTTTTCTTGTGCTTTAAGTATGGCATCAGTATTAGATAAATTGCATTTTAATTTGACAATTTGTTCTGTTCTTCCTTCAATTGAAATAATGTTTGAAGTTACAGGTTTGGGAACTTTTTTAGAAATATGACTTGTCGTAGCAATAAGATTTTTTGAGATTGGGTTCGAATCATTTGAAATAGTTTTCTGGGAATTATTTTCTTGTCCAGCTTTGAATAATGGGACAGTTTTGAAATTAGTTATTAATTGTTTGGATTTAAGATCAATGATACAGTCATAATGATCTAAGAAATCAAGACCAAGAATTCCATCGAATTCAATGTCTAAGTTATAAACGAAAACTTTATGATAATCATTAGGGGCAAAAGGAATTAGGGTTGATTCTGTGATTAATAATTTTTCATTAGTAATACCTTGAATTGGTTTACTTTCAGGGTATCTGGGAAAATTCTTTACGACTTTTTCTTTAAAAATTGAGATTGAAGCTCCGGTATCGATTAGTAATTTGTAAGTTTGAGTTCTGTCAAAAATATAATATAAGTTTTTGGAACTTACGGTGAGTAAAGGATTTAAATAAACTGGTTCGTTTGAGGGTTCGTTTGAGTGTTTGTGTCGAGATTCGTTTTGTTGAAAGTTAAAGTTTGTAACTTGTTTTGTATTTCCTCTATGTTGGGTGGTTGGTTTCCCGAGGCTAATTCTTGAAAATTTTCTTCGTTTTGGGAAGAATTATTTTGATAATAATAGTCATCTTGAGAGTAGTCAAATTCTTGTGGATTTTCATAAAAGTCATTATCGTAGTATTGTTGATAATTATTTTCATAATCATCTTGAAAATGTTCGGTTTCATAATTATAGTTTGAAAATTCATAATTATGGGGATATTCATTTATGTGATGAGTTCTAGGATTATTAAAATTGAAGTTTCTTTGCGGATTTGGATTATTTAATTGAGGTCTTTGTTGAGAAAATTGGGGCAAAGAAGGTCTGAATTGTTGATTCGTTTGTTGGGTAAAATTAGGTCTTTGTTGACTAAAATGTTGTGGGAAATTGGGTCTCGGTTGAAAATTTGTGTTTCGAGATCCGTTTTGGAAATTATTTGTTGGATTAATTTGAAAACGATTAAATTGGCAATTAGGGGAAATGTGTCCATTTCTGCCACATTTGAGACATTTTATTTGAATATTAGGTTTCTTAATTTGACTTGTAGATTGTCCGTGGATTCCAGACAATTTTGGAAATTTTTGGTTTTCAAAATATGAAAGTTGAAGCTCGCGTTTTATTCTTGATTGCGCTTCTAATATATCTCGAGGGTTTCCTGCACGAATAATTTGTCCTAGTCTGGGTTCTAGACCAGTCAAAAGGGTATTTAAACTCATTGTGTCAATTAAACTGCACTGAGCATTTTTCTGTTCAGGGGTAAGATTTTGGGATTTTTGTACGAATGCGTGCATTTTGGCATTTAAAACTTGTAACCGACTGACAAAGTTAAGTGGGGATTCATTTTGTATTTGTTTCAGTCTTTGTAAGTCTTGAATTAAGGATGAGAGATCCCTTGAATCTCCAAAATGGGTATTTAATAATTGCTTAATTTCTGGATACGTTGTGGGGTTTCTAGAGCTGATAAGTTGTGCCGCTCTGCCACGTAATTTATTTTTAATATGAATACTTAAAAGAAAACGTTGGTCACCAAGGGCCATATTATATGCACAGTCACATGCATTAAGGAATGATTGGAGGAAAATTTGATCTCCATCATATTCTGGGATAATAGAAAAGATTTCTGATAATTTGTAGTTTTCTACTTGAGTTTCTTCGCTTGACATTGTAGCAAAGTTTGTTGAAATAACTTATAATTAAAACGTTTCTTAATAACTAAATCGCGTTTCTTAAAACTATATCGCTTTTTCTTTTAAAATTAAATATTTCCACCTTCGAAAATATTTCTCCGATAATAAAAAATTCTTAAATATTTCCACCTCCGAAAATATTTTTCCGATAATAAAAAATAATCAAATATTTCCACCTCCGAAAATATTTGTCCGATAATAAAACAAAAATAATATTTCCACCTCCGAAAATATTTTAAATAAAAATCAAAACAAAATTCTTAAAATTATAAGGTTTAAAGGAATGATTGGAATATTAACACTGATAATCGTAAAAAAATGCAACAAATTGAACATAAACATAAAAATTAAAGAAACGATTATCTCTTACTTGATCTCTCTTGTTTTCATGGAGCTTGAGCCTTTGTCGTGTCCACCAGCAGTGAGGCAAATTCCGTGTTCAACCGGCTTCTTTCGACTATCTATCTTGTCCTAGCAGTGAGGCTGTGGTCCGTGTTCAACCAGGAAAGTAGATTTTTGGCTTTGGTCCTTTGTTTCGGCAAGGGATTGGAATCCGCCGTTTCCAGTGAGCATTCGCGTGTTCTAGAAACGTTCACGAAATCCTACTGACTGCGCCAAATTTTGTTACGTCGATAACAAAATTAATTATTTTTTAAAAAATTTTATTTTTACTTAAACACTTTTTCAACTTTTACACTTTGAATTAAAATTGTTACAATTAATTATGCCGAGATTTTGCAGTCGAGGGAGAGAGATCAGAACTAATATCTACGTTAATATCTTGAATGTGTTAATATTCACTCTCCTACAACTTTACAACGAATTTATAGGTTCTGTGATGATGACTAAGGTGGCCTTAATAACACGTGCAGATTTACTTGAACAATAGAATACTGTTAGCTATTAAGCTCACCTCTAAATAAGCAATTTTGGAGTAAACAGAAATATCAATTACTTGAAAGGAAATATTATAGATAAGTTACAATGTTGCACAAAGGGGTCTTTCATAGTGATTCACGTAACAACTATATCAGATTTTTTCGTTTAGTCAAGTAAAAATGCCACTAAAAATAAACAATATTCTTTATTATAATTATTTATAATACAATATATTTGTGCTATTCTTAACATATACATCTTCATTAATGGCATTTCTTTCCACAGTTCTAAGGAAAATCTAGAATCTGAAAAAATAAATAAAGCTTAAAATTATATATTTAAACTATAACAGTATATCGGGTTATTATAAATGATAGACCCATTACTAAAGGTTAGGTTAAAGTACAAATGAAAAATGAGCAATCTTTATACCAATGGAAGGTTTCAAAGTTTTTTTGCAATACATTATAAAGTTCAATGTGAACACTGCACGGCAAACATATATAGCTCCATCGTTCATAATAACCCTGTATTTTCTCTTATACAAACAGGTCATATTTATACTTGCAAATCTAACCCATTAAATACTTATGAGGGTGTCGGTATATATTTTGCGATATAAGAAAAAATAAGTCATTTAGAAGTTTTTTAGGTTCAAAGTAATCACCGCCTGCATTGCACTTTTGTAACCAGTCCTCTTGTGGAATGCTACCAAAAAATTGATGATCTACCTCATCACTCTCATCCTCCGTCTTGGAACGTGCTTGGAACGTCAACCATGTAAATTTTTCTTAAGATTAAACAACCAGAACAGGCGAAAAGCATAGATGTTCAATCACCATGACATGAATTTCAAGTAAAAATTCAACTGTTTACTGAGCAGTATGTGAGGATGCTATATATAACTGCTTCAAGTTTAATTGCTCGTACTAATCTTGCTTTTTGACTATTGCTGGTGTTGGTACATCTTCGCGGATCCACAGATAGGCCAATAGGAATAACATAAAATAACATGTATGTTTCATCATCTGTAACTACTTTGATAAGTTAAAAATAATCGAAAAAAAAGTGTAATCCTGTTTATGTCACATAAACAGGAAAACTAGTTGACAAATCCATATATCTGCTTTATCTTAGTTAATCATATAAGTTTTTCTAAGAGAAGCAACTAGTGTTTCGGGCAATTTCCACAAATTGCCCCACTACACTTTGATTTTCCATTATTCATGTAATCTGTTTTTCAGAAACCGTGAGGAGAGTAAACCTATATGAATCAAGCTATTTACAGCCTCAATCATTCAGAAATTACCAGTGACTTCATAGAGAATATGATGCTCACTGAATTTACTGTTGCGAATTCAATACGAAGGATTGCCTCAATTGTTTGATAAGTGCATCTGAGATATTCATATCTCACTCTTTCAATCCTTTCAGCAGTAACTGAAGAACAGGGTCTACCAGTACATTTTTCATCAGAAACTGATACCGTTGTTTTTTATACTCGTTATACCATCGAAACTCAGTAGTCCACCTAAAAAGACCTTGAAATCGTAGTACACAAGAGTGCGAATATTTTCGCTCGACAAGTCGATAAATATTATAATCGTATAAACCACGTTTACTTTGTAGCAGCATGGACAAAAAGTATCAACCTAAAGTCAGGGCTTGCTAAGGATCAGTGGCGTAGACACGGAGGAGGAGGTTGGGGGATATTTCAAAACAAAAGTTCAAAACGGAAAACTGGACTGATAAAGTTCTCTGCCCATGACAAAACTGTTCTAGGCTACTGTTAGGGATGGTGGTATTTCATGGCATCTCAAAATATACAGCATGGCCCTCATATAAATATTGAACAGCATATCTTTTTTAGGGTTCCGTATATAAAATATACGGATACCCTTATAATATCACTCCGGATTTCTGCCTGTGTCACATCACACCCATTTTCTCCTAAACTACTGGACGGAGGAGGTTGAAATTTGGTATCAATGTATAGTTTGGTGACCCGATCAGGAGTACATATTGTAAAAGAAAAAGTTTTGATTTAAGGGGTACTTCTGGGGGGGAAAACTAAAAAAATCGACCGTTCCCCTCCTGATCACCGAAACTACTGAGCCTAAAATTTAGAAAAAAATTGGAAATATAGAACGTTGCCCGAACTTTACAGGAAAAATAAGGAGAAACCATTAATATTAATTTTGGGGGGCAAATTATAAAATTAAATGGAAAATATAGAATTAAAATTGTTTCTAACCCATCATGGTATATATCAAATGAAAGGGCTCATTTCGACGAAAACAAATATATTTTTTCATATTTTTAAATTAATTAAAAGATATTAACAAAAATATAAAAAAATTTACTCATCCCCCCCCCTTATCGCCGAAACCATAAATAAGCTGGAAAATTTTGAAAAAAAAATTGAAGTATAGCCCCTCACCTGAAATTTACTGGAAAAATAAGGAGAAACCCCTAATATTTATTTTGGGGGGCAAATTATAAAATTAAATGGAAAATATAAAATTAAAATTGTTTCTAACCCAACATGTTATATATCAAATGAAAGAGCTCATTATGACGAAAACATATATTGTTTTCATATTTTTAAAATAAATTAATTAAAAGATATTAACAAAAATATAAATTTTTTTAACCATATCCCCCCATCTCCGAAACCATAAGCTGGAAAATTTTGAAAAAAATGGAGGTATAGCTTCTCACCTGAACTTTACTGGAAAAATAAGGAAAAACGTCTAAAAATTCATTTTGGGGGGCAAATTATAGAATTAAATGGAAAATATAAAATTAAAATTGTTTCTAACCCATCATGTTACATATCAAATGAAAGGGCTCATTATGTCGAAAACAAATATATTTTTTTCATATTTTTAAAATAAATTAATTAAAAGATATTAACAAAAATATTAAAAATTTGGGCCCCCAAATAATAGAATTAAACGGAAAATAAATTATTAGGAAACCCCCATAGTAATTTTAGGGACAAATTATACAATTAAATGGAAAATAAAGATTCAATTTTCAAAAGCATCATGTAATATATCAGATAAAAGGCTCATTATGTGAATTACAACTATATCATATTTTTAAATCATTTGTTGAAAAGATATTAACAAAAATATTAAACATCGACTTAATTCCCACTTTAGAAACTACACTATTTAAACTTTGAAAAATATATTTTATTTGCATTTTTTAATAATTTGAATAACAGATTTAATAATTTATAATTTAAAACTTGACCTATTTTGCCCTTTATCTTCCAATCCACAGAGCCTCAAAACTCAGACAGTAGATAATAAAAGATTTTTCTGAAAGTTTATTAGTAAAATAAAACTCTAATGTTATTTTTTGGGGGCCAAATTAGAAAATTAAATACATATGTCTTCTGATAAAAATCAAGCGAATCCTGAAGCAGATAAAATTAAGAATGTCTATGTGGGGAAAATGAAAGTGTATATTTTTTATAATTTTAAAACGCTTCCTTTAAAATATATAGGGGTAAATATAAGGAAATGCACTCATTCGCTGCTTGTCTGAAACTGGAATATTATAATCTTGAAGGTGATTCGGAACCCTAAGTATGCGAGTCCAACTCGCACTTGACCGAATTATTTTAAATACAGTATTACAGTATTTATAATCTAGATATGTGAAACGTGTTAAATGAAAATGCGGCAGTCCTTTGAGACTGAACGATAGAAGCGAAAACTTCTTACGAAATATTCTACCCGTTTCGCTCACTGTCTCTGTTTCTCTTGGTGTATTTCTTAGTAATGGATACGAATTTCAGGTGAATAAAAATATGTCTCTATTTAGTTACTACTCAAGTATTAATCCTAGTGTGTAATATAATTCTTAATTTACATTTAACTAACTGCAAAGGAACCTATGATGTGTAAAGTTAATTTTTAATTAAAACATAAAATTTGTTGAATATAATATTTCAAAAATACTTCACCTCTTTAATATTCTGGTAATATATAACGAGGTCACTTTAATTATAACAGATTAGATTATAGGAAATTATATAAGTAGTTTTTTAAATATCATGTAATTTAATTCTTAATTTAAATATATCTGCAAAGAAGCATATGACGTCTAAGTTAACTTTATAATAAAATTTGGCGAAAGACAATTCTAAATGAATGCAATTAAAGCAGAATGTCTAATAATTGACCGACCTAAAAAAATGAAGTTTCTCAACTAATCTGCAAAAAATGGGTCCACTTAAGTTGGAATCATATGCAAAACTTTCTTTTTTTTTTCTGAAGTCGGGGCCAAGTTATACTGAAAATAATTTGGGAAGTACATTTATGAATTGTACTTTGCAAGTTTGCTGTTCAACTTGGTACCGACTTCAGAAAAAGTATTTAATTGTTACTGAAAAAGTTGCTTTTTAGTTAATTTTTTTTGAAGCCGGATTTTGTTTATTTATGAATATATTTATATTTGCCAAACTATAGCTAGTTTCTGTTTTTCAAGTGAAAGGCTCTAAAGGCCCCCACAATTAATATTATGGGTTTCTCCTTATTTTTCCTGTAAAGTTGAGGTGGGACCGTATATCTCTGCTTTTCAAAATTTATAGTTTCGGAGATAAGGGGAATAGTGAGTAAAAAATGTATATTTCTAAAATAATTAATTTTAAAAATATGATTAAAATATATTTGTTTTCGGCATAATGAGCCCTTTTATTTGATATTTTTTTATTGAATTCTGTAATGTGCCCCCAAACATTAATAGAACAGGTTTCTCCTTATTTTGTCGGTAAAATTCAGGTGAGGCCCTATATCTAATTTTTTTCAAAAGGTTACTGATTATAGTTTCGGAGTTAAGGGGAGGGGACCGGTCGATTTTTTTTTTAGTTTTTCGACCCTAAAATCAAAATTTCTTCATTTACGATATGTACTCCTAATCGGGTCACCGACTTATACACTGTTACCAAATTTCAACCTTTTCCGTCCAATAGTTTAGGAGAAAATTGCTGTGATGTGAAAATGTGAAAGAGGGAGAAATCCGGAGTGATATTATAAGGCTATCCGTATATTGTATGTACGGAACCCTAAAAATTAACATATTTCTGATACAAAATTAAACCATCCACCTATAAATGAGAAGTCGATTTTTCTATATATATTAGTGTTTTTGAAAATTATTGATGGTTTAAAATTTAAAAATGGAGGTGTCGATAAAATGAATGCCAAAACAGTAAAAATACTTTTGGTTTCTAGTTTATCCTTCAGTACATATAGTTAATATTGGTATTGCAACTAATTGACCCAATGTTTTAAAAGTGGCTAACATCGAGCATGTTTACAATAACTTAGTCCAGTGCGAGTTGGGCTAACATTATTGTCGAGGTTTCTTAGAATCAAGGTATATTGTATTTTTTTATTTTCTAGGTTATTTCTGAAAATTAAATCTTATGACGTTGGTTTGTTTTTTTTTGCAGGCATGGAATGAGTCTTATATTCTTTTTTTTTCAAGTTTCAGGCTTAGGATTTTCAAAGATAATAGGAACAATGTTCATTTATTTTCTTGAATAACCAAACATTTTATAAATAACATATCTTTGGATATCTTATATCGAGTCCTGCTATCTGAAACTCAGATGATACAATTCATTTTTTCATCTTCTAATAACAGTAATATAATAGAACCTCAAATATTAGGATTTTTAACTTAGGTTTTGCTTTCAACTCTGTGAAATATCGTATATGTCCAGTTTTACAAACTTTAGGCTCAATAGTTTCAGAGATAAAGAGAGAGGGTAATGAGTTATTTTTTTGTAAATTTTAATCTAGATGTTTTAAAACTTATTTGTATTCCTCATAATGAGACTTTTCATTTGATATACATGATGTGCTTGAAAAAATATAGTTTATTTTCAATGCCTAATTTGGCCCCTAAAATTAATATCATGACTATAATTTCTTCTTAACTGTAGACTCAAGACTTTCACATATAAGAGAGGTGAGGGTGGGGATTATGGTCGATTTTCTCCCCTGAAGTACCGCCAAAATCTGAATTTGTCTATTTACACTATGTATTACAGGTAACACCAAACTGTGCACTGAACATAGATACCAAATTTCAAATTGTTCCATCCAGTAGTTTTAGGAAAACAGGCTGTGACAGATAGAAAGACACAAGAGGTTTCATATAAGGGTTTCCTTAAAACATATTCAATCCAAAAACAGAGATAAGCAGTTTTCACAAATTATAGACCAATTTCTTTAATTTCTTGTATTTCTAAAATTTTCAGTATAATTTTATTTGTATGAAAAATATTACATATCTTATAAGCAATAATCAAAAAAGGAAAAATTTTGATAACTTATTTACATTATCAAAACATTTGACCCAGTAGGTCAGAAAATTCTTGTAGACAAATGATAGAACTTGAAATATTATTATCTAGTTGCTTAATTAACAGAAAGTAGGGCGTAAAAATAAATAAAAACTGGAGTGGAGTTTTTTAACAGAGGTATTTCTTTGTGCATTGGCGTTCCAGCAGGGGCCTGGAGTAAAAAACAATAATTTAATTACTAACAGTAAAAAGATACTTCACCATCAACCTAATAAAGTGAGGGAAAAGTAGTTCAATAAACATAGGTATCAGTTAGCTAAATTTTAATTTAATCAACAGTGGAGAAACAAAAAAAATGTACGTAATTATAAATTTAATTTTGAATCTCCTCCTTAAAAAATAATTATTTGGCTCTGCTTTTATTAAATAAACTAATTCTGAATATAGATAAGACCTGCTGTTTTTAATATACCCTAACCTACCTACAAATTATAGTGCAAAAATATAAAAAATCTTAACTGTTTTAGCATTAGCATTCATGAAAACATGAAATATAACAATATATAATAAAACATAACACATATTCATCAAATTCACAAAGATGGTTTGAAACTTGAAATTAGTCTATTGTTGTCTTCTTTCATAGATAATACATGAACAGATATTAATTAACATTTTAACATAAATTATACAAATGATACCTATGAATCTTGATATATGCCTAAGAAAATTAAAATTAGTGAGTTAAAAATTCTGGGGAATAAAAGTGATAACAAAATAATGATTAAAACAATGTATCATGAATTTTGATGTATCATTTATAATTTTTTTGAGATACATGAAAGTAGGACAAGAATCAAATAAATTCAAATGCATAAGAAAATTAAAATTAGTAAGTTAAAAATTCTGGGGAATAAAAATGATAAAAAATAATGATTAAAACACTGTATCAATAAATGTCTTAGTAGCCAAAGTTTGTTTCTTTATGGAATATGAGTATTTATATATTTTTGTCTATAGAATTATATGACTTTTGAAGTTTTAAGTTCTATCTTGGTGATTGTTTTGTAATTGACTATACCAGAGCTATAAACAGACAACCAGTTTTGTAGGTTTATGGTCTTGCAAACAAATAATCTCTCTGTATATTTCAAACTAAATTTAAAGAACTGTCTAAGACTGTTTCAAAAAAAGGTGAAAGAAAGTAAACTAAAAAACAAATCAAATTAAAACACAACTGATTTCATGATTACGATATAGACTATACCCATTCAATATTTCATGAATAGAAAGCTGGATTATCTTAGAGAAATAAAACCAATAAATAGTATATTTGAGATTGAAGTGGCTGAATTTATTACATTATTATATAATCACAATTCCAAAATGAGTATTTCCTTGCAAAGGCAGTCACTTTTTCTTATATGAGTTCTTGTTCATTGCATTATAAACACAGATTTTTGATGCCAATTTAGCACATACTGGCTCAATACAATTATTTGTTTTGGTGCACACTGCTAAGTCTGCTATCATGTTCTTTCTAGTTTGGAATGTTTTTGTAAATCTACATTATCGTAAAGTAGCTCATAATATAGAAACGTAATTAGTAGACCACTTGTTAGATTTCTAGACCATGCAAATATAATATAGTAGTTATGTTAACAATATCTGAGGCAATGACTGCAAATGTATTTACCTGATATAATTACTTGGTTAATAGTATTTTTATGATTTTTTTTATATTTAACTTGAACTGAGAGAGTTAGCAAAGAGCTTCAAGAATTAAGCTATGTCTAAGGTAAATGTAATTTGTGCAGAGCAAAGCATTCATGGTGTCCTTACAGGAAATTAAATTTATGTGGTTGTAGGGATTTTATAATGTCACATTGCTGACTTGGTTTGTTTTCAACCTGTTTCAACTTGCAACTGTCACTTTGACTCAACAAATATGTGCAAATCATGTTTATGATGGGCATAGCCTAAGTTTGCCAAAACTTTCTCTAATGCAAAAATGATTTAAAAGATGTGTTATTTGGCAAATCTCCAAGTCTTCTGGGTAGATGGACTCATATATTAAAAACAAAGCTGGGCACAATTAATCCAAAAGTTAACTTCGTAAATCGTTAATTCGTTAGTTAAAAAGTTAACTTCGGTAATCGGTAGAGCGTTAAATTTTCGAAAAATTAACGCAAGTTAAAGTTAACCGTTCAAAACTTATACTGCTTTTAGGTTAGGAGAAATAGGTCAAATAGGTAATAACAAAAAAACCAATAGAATAATTAAACATTAATTTATTTATTTTGATAATAAAGTAGCCAGAGATAAGGCTATTATTAATCGTAATTTCACCTAGAAAGGCAGCATCCATACAAGATTCTTTTAATTTTGTGTCTAGCTAAGTTCTTATCAAAATCTGAGCTTTATTTTTCAAAGATTTGTTACCTCTAGATCTATTTTCTTCAGACTAAGTGACAGTGCTGTAAAAATCATCCCCTTCTTCTTCATTATTGCTGCATCCGCTAATACTCATATTATCCTTTTCATTTGCTTCCCCTTTTTTAATCAGAGCATCTTCAACTTTTGCATCCATAAGCTTCCTGACTCTTGTAAATTTGCTGCTATCACACTTTTGCAGCCACAGTAGACAAAACAATGGGTGAAAGGCTACAGCCAGCTGCCATACTTCATCTTCCATAAACCATTCAAATCTTTTTTTTATTCGAGAAAATAGGGCATTGGCCAAACGGGCAGACCAATGCACTTGGTGGCTAAAGTCTTGCAATTTGAACACTGTTGGTTGGTAGTAGAGTCCCAAGATATGCTTAAGCTTCACCCTGAACTAAGTCTTGATCGAGTCTGAGCAGACTTGTTTACACTCACACCATGCCTAACATTAAATCCTCCCTCCAAGAGCATAAGTTATATAGCATAACACTCACACGCCCACTTATATATCATTGATATGATCTGTGGATATGGTATATGCTATCGTTTACCATTCGACTCGTCGAACATACGAGCCGGGCGTGGCGCGTAATTCAAACAAACAAAAAGACAGCATGTCAACAAACGACTAATGTAACGTTCTAAAATTAACGGAAGTTAACAAGAGGTTATCATTTTTTGAAGTTAACTTAAAAGTTATTTTAACGCTTAACGGATTAACGAGTTAATGCCCACCAATGATTAAAAATACGGTACTCAATATATTTACAATTGCCTTTCATTCATAATATTAATTCCCACCTTAAATTACCAAAAAATAGAATAAGAAAATTTTGATACTGTTAAACAGTTAGATATACAGGGTGTTCCTAAATTGGAGGTACAAACGAAAAGGGGAGATTCCTTGAATGGTTTTAGGAAGAAAAAGTCCCATAAACATGGATCCGCAAACGTTTCGTTTTCAAGATACAGAGTGTTAAAGTTTGAATTTTTTTCAAGTTTTTTTCTCATAGTATCTGCACTTCACAAGATATTCAAATGAAATATGGCATAGATATTACAATTAAGAGTTTACACCTTGTGACATGCCAATTTCGATTGCAAATCTACAGGGTGATATTTTTTCGGGAACACTGTCCACTGTTGTCCGTCAGAACTTTTTTTTGGTGAGCCACTGGTACTTTCAAAAATTGTAAAGAAAAGCTTTGTTGTTATACCAAACTTTATGTTCTCTTGTAGTTTTGTCGTATCTACTACCGGTTTCGAGAAAAAAAAATTGAATGATTCTCTTGAAATCCTCAGAAAATTCCGAATTGTCATAGAAATCTAGTTACCTACCTAGTAGGCTGTGGTGAATGAATAAATTTATTGTTAGTTTTGACACATCAAATTAAACTCCTGTGTTTTGAAAATTAAAGATGGTTGCATTTTAATATCAAAACATGCCGAATTTTACAAATTCCGAAATGGCTGACATGCATTTCATGTATGATCTTGCAAATGGTAATTCAAGAGAAGCTAAGCGTCTTTACATGGAACGCTATCCCAATAGAGTGATGCCTGGTCATCGGATGTTCTCTAATATTCACAGGCGTCTTTCAGAAACTGGATCTTTTTCAACGAAAATATTAATGCAGGTAGACCACGAAGTGTGAGAACACCACGACTCGAAGAGGCAATGCTGAACGAAATAGAAGAACATCCAGGAACCAGAACTAGAAAAATTAGTGTTACCTTAAATACAAGTTATCAAGTTGTTTGGCGGATCTTGCGGGATTCTTTGCTCTATCCTTATCACATTCAGAGGGTGCAGGCGCTCTTGCCTCGAGATTGTCATCCAAGAATTATTTTTTGTTAGTGGTACCTCTACAGACTATTGAACAATCCTCATTTTGATTGCCAAATCCTATTCACTAATGAAGCCTGTTTCTCAAGGACTTCAATCATAAATTTTCATAATGAACACATATGGGCTGAGGAGAATCCACATGAAATTGCAGAAGCTTATTTTCAAGAGGAATTTTCATTAAGTGTGTGGGGTGGTAATATTGGCGATTATTTGATTGGTCCTTTCTTCTTGCCAGGGCGACTTACTGGTCAATCATACAGACATTTTTTAGAGAACGATTTGCCCTTGTTATTGGACGATATACCTCTTATGATGCGACGTGAAATGTGGTTCATGCACGACGGTGCTCCTGCTCATTTTTCACTTTTGGCTAGGGAGTATTTGAACGTAAATTATGCTAACAGGTGGATTGGACGAGGTGGACATCAGCCATGGCCCGTCAGATCCCCAGATTTAAATAGTTTAGATTTCTTTCTTTGGGGCCATCTGAAATCTCTAGTGTACATAACGCCAGTGAATACCGTAGACGAACTGAGAAATCGTATAATAGGCGCGTTTGATACAATTAGGAATACCCCAGGAGTGTTTGAAAGAGTTTGATCGTCTATGAGAAGAAGAACAGAAGCTTGTATAAGGGTTGGGGGAGGACATTTTCAACAATTGCTGTAGTTTAGCTCCTTTGTTGTTTTTTAGATTTTTTATTGATTAATTTTTGAGTTGTACTTTTCTTGCAGTAATACATTTTTTTGATGATTATACCAGTTTATCGAATCTTTAAGAATCATTGCTAGTTTAATAATTCAAAATTTTTTTCTCAAAACCGGTAGTAGATATGACAAAACTACAAGAGAACATAAAGTTTGGTATAACAACAAAGCTTTTCTTTACAATTTTTGAAAGTACCAGTGGCTCACCAAAAAAAAGTTCTGAAGGATTACAGTGGACAGTGTTCCTGAAAAAATATCACCCTGTAGATTTGCAATCGAAATTGGCATGCCACAACGTGTAAACTCTTAATTGTAATATCTATGCCAAATTTCATTTGAATATCTTGTGAAGTGCAGATACTATGAGAAAAAAACTTGAAAAAAAATCAAACTTTAACACTCGGTATCTTGAAAACGAAACGTTTGCGGAACCATCTTTATGGGACTTTTTCTTCCTAAAACTACTCAAGGAATCTCCCCTTTTCGTTTGTACCTCCAATTTAGGAACACCCTGTATATTCAAAGTGAAAAGCTATTTACTACTGTAGCAAATGCCCAGAAATTGCCTCTGAACATTATAATAATATAATATATAATAATATTATATTATTTAAATATTTATAGAATATTTCAAATATCTGACTATGGAGCAAATTATTTCAGCTCAAGATTAAATTTTATCCATTTCCTGAAAATAGGTAGTTCTTCTTTCTGATATATATTTATAACTTTTAACACAGGAAGAAAAGGAAAATGAAAAAACTCTTCATTAGTATTATTTCTTATTGTATAGAACTCCTGGATGAAATATTGTTTATGGTTATTTACCAATTGGGGAAGTATTGTTTCTACATTATCCAATATGACCATTTGTCGGTTTTCTTGTTTAGCTATACTTGCCGATCTTAATGCAGCTTCAATAACCATTAGTTTGGCTAATTCTGAAACAAGCGAGACAGCTTCATCGGTAATTTTATTTTTTGGGTTGGTGAAATTAGATCTCAGAACTTCTTTAATAACTTCCTATTAAAGAAAATAATTAGCTGCAGTTATAATCTACGGTTTTACTTACGTGTTTAAAGATTGTAGATACGTCGGTAATAGGTTTATCACTTTGATCACTCATTCTTGAAAATATATATTAGTTCTTTAACTATGTGAAAAGAGATATCAAAAATTATTTTGAACTGTTAAAAGTCAAAATTATTTACTTTCATATTCAAACTTTCCAAACTTTCAAATTAAAATGACATATACATAAACAAACATGAAACACTGTAATCCATAGAACACCACCCCAACCACTCGAACTTTTCATGGTGTGTATAAGTAGACTGGTGCCAGGCTCGGATGTACGGACATTTCTTGCCCATCTTGCTCCAATAGTTCTTTACAAATTTCAATATAATTTATTAATTTACTATTAGTAGTTTTAATAATTATAAGCTTAAAGTATAACGATTTTAATTAACATGTATAACATTTCTTCAATAAAGAATAGAGCAAAAAGCATTAATGTCATGGAATATGGGGGAGCCATACGTTCAGTAAATCATTTTTGGAGAATCTATTTGACTTTATTAGTTTTCCGAAGCCTTGTATCGGGTTGTTTTCTGTTCTTGTATCGAATCTCGTCGAAAGTTTATTAGATCAACGAAAAGAATAAACACTTAAAATTTTATCTAAAATGTGCTAAATGTGATTTATGAGTTAGAGATGTGAACTAAGTGATGGTCGATTACAAGTAATTCATTATGTAACTAAAGATACATATATTTGTTTATACGTATGTATTATTAAGATAATAACTGAATAAACGGAGGTAGAGTAGGGGGACGGAGGGGGAAGGAGGAGGCCGGAGAAGGAAGTAGGGGTATGTAAGGGGAAGGAGGAGGACGGAAGGGCACGGAGGGGAAAGGAGGGGGCGGAGAGGGACGGAGGGGGAAGGAGGGGACGGAGGAAGACGGAGGAGGATGGAGAGAGACAGAGGACTACGGAGGAGGCCAGAGGGGGAAGTATGGAGACGTAGGGGGACGGAGAGGGGATAAAAAAGTAAGGAGGAGGCTGGAGGGGGAAGGAGGGGGACGTAGGGGGAAAGAGGAGAACGGAAGGGCACGGACGGTTGCGGAGAGGGACGGAGGGGAAATGAGGGGGACAGAGGAAGACGAAGGGGGGTGGAGAGGGACGGAAGAGGGCGGAGGGGGAGGTAGGGAGACGTAAGGGGCGGAGGGGAAAGGAGGGGGACGGAGAAGGACGGTGGAAGTTGTAGGGGGAAGTAGGGAGACGGAGGGGGAAGGAAGGGGCCGGAGGGGAACGGAGGAGGACGAAGGAGGCACTTGCTAAAAGTATATCTTTTAGCAAGTTCATATTGAATAAAACGAGTGTTAGCCTTTTCAAAATCAGTTATAAATAATGTACTTCGGACCAGACATATCGATGCAAATTGAGTTTAATTAATATTTATATACGGAATTTTATATTTTATTTGTAGCAACTGTGCAGCCTTCAGTAATGTTACATACAATTTTTGTACAGATTTTGTGAAAATCTTACAAATTAACTTTCTTAAGCCGGGTCCAGATCTATAAAAATTTGCCCCGAATGCGTTCGCCGCAAATATTTGCGCCGAAAGTTGAGATAAATTTTCACATAAATATTTACGTCGTGTGTCATGTGTTTGTGCTCCAGCTGTGTGCAGAAATTTGACAGCTGATTTCAAATATATTTATTTGAGATTAAGTTTTAACTATTGTTTTACTTCAAATAGTTCAAAAAAGTCACAGACAATATATCCAATAAACGGTTACCACCTTCATATCTTCTCTATCTGTAAAGATCTTTTATCCAGTAGCGTCTTCTTGATCTTTGTTTTTTCTGTTTAATATGGTCATACAAAACAATAAAAGCTGCACATATTCTCCTAATATCGGACATCACAAATTTGTTTATAAACACAACATGTCAAAATTCAGGTGAAAGCGAGGTGAGTTAACAAATTCAGAAATTTCGTACGGCAGAATTTGCAAACGCGTCCACATCAATAACTGAATGCGGCGCAAATCCTTTGATGTTCGTCGAAAAACCGACTCGTGCGGATCGTGTGCGTTGAATGGCCAATAAATTCTTGCGTGCGTCAAAACGTCCACATTGACACAAATTCTCCCGCACACACAAAAATTTACGTTGAATTTGCCATTCGGCGCAAATTTCTATAGATCTTGACCCGGCTTTATATGTCAGTCGAAAGATGAATAGCCAACATAATTAAAATCAAATTGTAGTAAAAAGGACTATGACTGAGAAAACCATACTAATAATAAGTTAATTAAATTTGTAGTTTTTGTTACTAATGTTTATTTTATTAATTATCAGTATATTAATTACCTTAAACTTAATATGGGTATTATTTTTGTCAACCTGTCAAATAGATCAGCTTCATTTTCGCTTTATAGATGAAAAAAAAAACACTATAACCACCATTGCAACTTAATACAATTAAGTGTTCTATATTTAGTTAAAAGATGTACAAATAAAGCACCACTAATTAATATTTCATTTAATTTCATTGATAATAAGGGTAATGATACTAGTTCCCTTAGCATATTTGTGAAAAGTGCTTGAAACTATTATATTGCCGACTTTTTAACATGCCGAACGCGTCTGCGCATTACAGAGGGTGTAAAGATCTATAAAGAGCATATCATATACTATTATTAATACGTGAAGAGGAAAACGCGCTACCCCTTTTTCGGCATTTATTTTGAAAAGAGGGTAATGAAACCTATACCATTTGGAAGGTACTGTGCCGTATATGTGCAGAATACATAAAGATTCTTTAATAATTTCTTTTAAAATAAGTAAATTAAACATAAATTATTTATAAAATCCAAGTGAGATGGTGATATCTATGAACAAGTAGCTTAAGCCCTAATCTAATGTTCGGAGTTTGGAATTTGACATTGAGGTCTTAGCCAGCCGACAGTAAAGTTAAAACCTAATCGTGTTGAATATTATTTAAATAATCGCTTTTACTTACTAAGATGTATGCTCTAAAGCCTTCTTTTCTATTCATTTGTGGCGGTATTTTTCACAAAAGCAATGACGACAGCAACTATTAAAGTGACAAATTTGATTGGGTTTATAAGAAGTTTGCTCATTTATAGAAGAATCTACATGAAAAGTTTTACGTAAGTACAAGTACACAAATAACACTAACTATTTAGAGATTCTAAAGCTACTTGATACATTTGATTTACGATCCTCACGAGTTGAGTATGTACATTCCTTCAGTCATGAATTTATCACAAATCTAATAACAATTCACTAATGTCTTGAAAAACCGTATGTATCCATTAAGTATTGCGTCAAAAGGTAGTAAAACACTCATGCAATGTAATGTGCAAATATTTTTTAAATTGTTTATATTTGATATGTGCAAATGGAATTTTAATGTCATATAAAATGTTAGAGTCAGTCAAAAATATTTAAGATTCTTTTAACGAGATTAACGAGATGTGATATACTGCAAATATTTTTTAACTTTTTATCTAATAATATAATACACACAGTGTTTGTTTATTTGTATATACCTTATTTATCTGTAATTGCTCTTGAAAAATTATTTCACTACAAATTGTAGGATTTTATAAGAATTTCACAATTTAATATTTTTCTAGCATTACATTTTTACAGCTAAATTCATCAAGAATTTAAAGTAAAATATACTGGTTAGGCAATTTTTGGATGTGTAAAAAGTTATGTATTCTCATGTTAATTTGAGGCACATAATGTCTTGAGAGTCAATCCAGATCGTTATATGATATACAGGATGGTTCATAAATGTTATATGTAGGCCAAAGCAGCTACAATGTTATATGTAGCCTGAAGCAGTTACATATGCATATTTAATTTGACTAAGATATAGGGCGCTGTAGATCATAATTACACAGGGTAATTCCAAATATGTTAGAACCCAAATGTTTATTGGGTGGCCCATATGCAACTGCATATACAGAGTGTTTAAAATATAGGGTAGAATGCAATTATTTTTGTACAAGGTGGTTAGAAAAACTAATTATATATGGTAGCCTCGTACCGGTTGAATATACAGGGTTCTGGGAATAGAGGGCGCAGTATTATTATAATTGTACAGGGTGGTGCAATATTATAAAGGGATGCATATACACTGTGGTGGAAATATGTTCTGGAGTAGAATTATAGTTATACAGTGTGGTTTAAAAATGTTAGAACAAAAATGCAAGATTTTGTAGCCCATAGAGAGTTGCATATATAGGATAGATGCAATATAGGATGAGAGAAATTATAGTTATACGGGGTGAATATAAAAATGTTAAAAATGGAAGTGATTTAGGGTATCCAACCATGAGTTGCAAATATATGATGAATAAAATATAGGGCGGATAAGAATTATAGTTACAGGTGATAGTTAAAAATTTAGAAACAAAATGAGTAAGTACGTAATGGCTCACAGTTAGTCGCATATACAGAATCTTTGGAGTGGAATTATGGTTTTACCGGGTGGTTGCATATACAGGGTAGTTAAAATATTGTCTAGAGTAGAATTATAGTGACATAGGGTAGTTAAAAAAATGTTAGCAAAATTTTTTATATTGGGTCGTTCATTAGCAGTTACATATACAAGGTGGTGGAAATATATTTTAAAATAGAATTACTATAATGAATATTTTAATAAATGTTAAAGAGTTGAGTGCAATTAAATAGTTATATAGGATGATTAGAAAAAATAATTATATAGGGTAGCCCATTAGCGATTGAATTTACAAGGATCATGGAATAAAGGGCGCAATATAATTAAAATTATACAGGGATGTATATACAGGGTGGTGCAAATATGTGCTGTTATTGTTATAGAGAGTGTTGCTTAAGAAATATATATAAATATATTAAATATAAATTTAATAAAAATGCTACATTTATATATATATATATATATATATATATATATATATATATATATTCCCTTGTCATTTATTATGATATTTGTATAGAAAACCTTATTTCTGGCATTACATTTGGGTATAACAATATATATTTAGGGAAATGTGAGAAGAGCAAATTGATGTTTAAATCTAAACTGTTCTCAAGGTACACTGTTTAGCATACATTGCTGCAAATGATCTATGAAATGTTTCACAATTAAATATCTGAGTACAGTAAAAACAGATTTTTTTATAAAACATTCAACTACTGCTTACCTTATACGTCCAGGTATCAACCGATTCTTATTAAATTTAATTACAAAATTACCCATATTAGTTAGACTATTATTAATTGATATTTTACTAGTATTGTTAATGAAACGTTGGGACAAATCTCTCAAAGTATATTAAGTTATTTTCTACTACAAAGCCTGTATAAATTTTAATGAATGTAAAAATTTTACTATATGATTTTTTCTATTGATCCTCTAAAAATAGGGTTTTTGTATAAAAAAGTAGCAAATCTCTATCCGCTTTTCTATAAATAATATTATAATCATTGTTAAAAAGATATGGACTGTCAATTTTTAATAAATATACTTGTGAAATAAAGCTTAAACAGTACGCCACTGAGTCATAAACAAAGTATACATAATCACTTACCGATGAAAAGATAAATTCGGAAACAAGTTATCTACTTTTTCACAAACTACACAACCACGCACCATGATTAAGCAATAAATAAAATGTTTTTTTTTTACAAAAAGCTTCACAATATCACCAAAAATGTACTTAACCTCAACCCAAACACAGTTTCTTGCCGGTAACACGGTAAGAAATAATTTCATTCATAAATCCATACTGGTCGTTATCCCATCGTAAAAGTAGTAAAACCATTGCCAAATGTAGCCATTTTATGTATTATACTACAATATGAGAATAATTTGAGATATTTCTGTAGTAAATATGCCAGCGCCACATTAAGCGTCTTATACAATTAAGTAAATTATGGTTTATATTTTCTGTTGCATGTTATATATTGTGTGTAAATGAGTAAAATATTTTAGTTTCTATATTCCTGTCAATTAGCTTATAATGATTTTGTTAAATTTGGCAACAGTGTATTGAGAATAAAAAAAGATAATTTGAATGTTGGAGCGCATAAAAATGTAAACAATTGGGTCTATTTAATTCTTAGGTCGGTGTTTTGAACTGTCGACAGACGGTTCGCGATTGTCATCAATTGTCGAAGTGTGTCATCAGTCGATTGTTTTTCCATTTCAACTATTTGGTGTACGTGATAATGTTTGTAGACATGCTGAATTTAATGGGGTTACCTAGAATGGTTTATGATGATGTTATGCTAATAATTGTTCAATTAATTTCCTAAAAGTATCACGAGGAATTTCCGTTACAGTCTCTTTATTTCTCCAAAACGAACGTTTTGTTTCGTAGTTGTATAACTGCCGTTTCCATTGACGAAAAATGATCGTCCAATCGAAACGATGTTGTTTACCATCATGTCACATTCGAGCTGGCCCGCAAAGAATATTTCCTCGTTATCGGCTGGAATCAATCGCAATTAAAACTGATGCCGTCGTTTTCCTTTATTGCTGAATCATACAATGGAGAAAATTAACGAGAGATATAGTGTGCCTCCCCATTGGCGGCGAAATCGATACGAATGACCAAACTAGCCGGACGTTTATGTGCATTTAGCGATCGTACATATATTTAATGTTATCAATAATTGCATCGTATATTTCGAGCGCTCGGTCTGGATCGATGGCAAGCTAAAAGATCTCTGCGTTGTTATTGCTCTGAACAAATTAGCAAAATTTCACGTAAAACGATGAAAACGAGGAGTAGACTAGATTTTGTTCCAGATAATATGTATAATAGTCTAATCTAAGTGCGACATGTCAGAAAGTTACGGAACTTTTTTATAATCAAATAAAAATAAATGAACTTTATACAGTGCGCACGTATAGTATGGAACAGACCAAACAAAATCTATCCAGATAAAAGAAGAAGAAAACACTGGGACATGTCAACCTTAATGCACAAGAGGGTGGATCGACAAAATGCATTTATCTTAAACCATCTTCTAATAGCAGTCAAACGTAATGATACCGTTTAACTAAACAGTATACGAAAGATTTACCCAATTAAATGAGAACTTCCACTCGAACCTGGAGGGAACTCAACTTTTTGGCATATTTTTCTGAATTTCCCACTTTCTAATCGTTTTTCTCCAATAGTTGTTGAAATAGCGGGTCTCAATAAAACACATTACCAATATATTTTTACGTATACATAACTAAATCAGGGGCGTACATTTTATTTCAGCTCATTCAAACATGATTTTTTTAAAATTTTTAGCAAACTGTTGGGAATGTTCAAAATTCTCCAGCATATACAAACTGGTTTAGAATTATGCATACCACGTGGCGAATGCTTTGTTTTCGAAAAATCTTTCAAACAAAACCTGGACTCCTCGGATACATCAGTCTGAAAAAAATCTACACCAAGTTGGGGGAGAGACCTTTTTTAATATTCGTTAATGCGTCAAGTAGGCTATGAGAATGCTTCTTTAACACCAAAAATTTAAATCTAAATACGAGGGTGAATCAAATATGAACCGGACTTTTGTTTTAATTAGTACGATCAATACAAATTTTAATACATATTATTTTTCTACATAGTCTCCTCTCTTATGTATACATTTTTCCCACCGAATCCGAAGTTTTTTAATACCTTTCTCAAAGAATGAAACTGGTCGTGTCGATAACCAATTGCACACAAACATTTGTCGTTGTCTTCAAAGTGGTGGCTTCCCAGTTCTTCTTTAAGTGACCCAAACATGTGGTAGTCACATGGCGACAAATCAGGACTGTAAGGCGGGTGTTCAAGGGTTTCCCAATGCATTTTGTTCAATTTTCCTTGAGTCAATGCAGCTGTATGTGGCCGAGCGTTGTCATGCAACAGAATCACACTTTGGATAGACATATCCCGCCTCTTTTGCCGATAGGCAAGTTTCACTTGTTGGAGTAGTTCGCAATAATACTGAGCATTAATTGTACGACGTTCGTGCAGAAAATCGATCAGCAGTACGCCTTTCGAATCCCAAAAAACGGTTGCAAAAATTTTCCCTGAAGAAAGACGGGTCTTGGCTTTCCGCGGTGCTGCCTCTCCAGGTTTTCGCCACTCCATGCTTGCACGTTTGGACTCCGGGGTATAATGATGCACCCATGTCTCATCACAGGTGACAATATGTCTCAAAAACTCACCCCCCTCTGCTCGATATCTTGCTAACAGCCTTTCACATACGGCAAGACGGTTTGCTTTCTGATCTTCTCTTAGAAGGCGAGGAACCCATCTTGCACACACTTTTCGGTAACCCAACTCATCTGAAATGGTTGATGGAGCACTCCCGTATGATATTCCAACGTGTTCAGCAATTGCCAAAACTGTAAGATGACGGTCACCTTCAATCAGCTCACGAATTACGTAGATATTCGCCTCATTGATGCTTGCTCATTTTCCACTGTCTCTCGGCCATCTGAAAACTTTTTGTGCCAGTCGTACACTTGGGTCCTTGAAAGTGTTTCATTGCCGAACTGTGCAGATAGTCGACGAACTCCCCTCTTCTTAACATCCCTACCTAACATATATGGAGACGTCACGCCACTCGAATTACCTACAGGGCGAAAAACAGAAAAGTCCGGTTCATATTTGATTCATCCTCGTAAAATCCTTCATTGCGTACTTATCTACTACTTCATCAAACGTGATTGTTGCTTGGTTCCGACTTCAATAATATACTAGATTGGTAGGTAATTAATTTGTACAGAATGAGCACCTTTTAATGTTTACATTTTTTACTTCCTGGAGAGGTACCTAACAACATTGAAAGTGTTATTTATTTATTTATTTGCTAGAGTTGTATTTTATTATAATTATTTTTTTTAATGTTTTATTTTCAACTTTTTAGTTTTTTTGAACTCCGGTAGTTTTCATTCTTTATTTTTTATTTTGTATTTATAACCTTAACAGACAGAACTAGGTAACATCGAAAGCCTCAACATTACACAATGATACATTTTCATTGAAATTGACAGGTAAATGTTTACAAACAAAATGTACTAGTACGCGTTGACTTAATAAGCCCAAAATATATTTATGCCTTATGGACCACGCCTGTAACCTTTTTTCAACTTTTTTTGACAACTCTATATAACTATAGATAATTCCACTCCGCCCTATGTACCAACCATCATGTATTGGCCAAGGACAAGCATAAATTTGTTAGCTGTCTTCTGTAAACTATAGGACGGACTAGAATCCATCCCATATTTACGGAGTCAAATCCGTCCTATATTTCAACCATAGTATATAACTCCTTGTGGGCTACCCCATAAATTATTTCATTTTTAACATTTTATATTAACGCCCTGTATAACATTAATTCGTCTCCACACTTTATGAAACTTCTTAGTAGATATCAAAAAGAAATAATTTTTTAATCACACTGTATAAATATAATTCAACTCCAGCATTTATTTCAACCATCCTGTATATGATTTGCTTATGTCCACATAATATAACAATTTTTTAATCACCCTATATAATTTTTTGTTCACATTTTTTCCAAAATTTTTGTACCACCAAACGTCCAGTCCACCCTATATTCCAACGATCCTGTATATACGGCTGCCTATGGACCACTATCATTCTACTCCGTCCTATGTTTCAATCATCATATAAATGCAACTTCTTTTATCACTTTACTTTGTGATTTTGTTTGCTATAACTAAACACTCTGTCTATAAACTTACCAAATAGCAGTTTAAAGTTTGACATGTGTTGTCACTGAATTTTCTATTAGGCCGGAAGAATGTGTAAACCAAAAGCACCGTCTTCGCAAAATGGAAAAATTTTCATTTAAATAGATATTTGGTATACAAAGAAGCTTGGTAGGCATTGATTTAAGGAGCCAAAAATACTATACTACCTATATGCTTGAGATGTACTTCAAATTCGCAACTAAAACTTCCACTGCCTAAAATTCCCGCGCTATTACGTTGGAATTAAAATATTTGAGGAAATATCCGTTATGTCATTTTAAAGAAATTTTTTATAAGAATTTTGGAATTTTCGGAGATTTTCTGCAAAACTGCAAGTTGTACGTCGCAGAAAAGTATATGAGATCACCTAAAGATCTTCCTTAATAGATTAAACCTTAAAAAACTATCAGGATATTTTATTTCTGAATAAAGTAAATTGTAGAAGGATAGCCTTTAATTTAAAATTTGGTGGTAAATGTAGCAATTTTATTGCTGTACATCAAGAATTAATTAGCTGTTTTTTCGACCATAACTCCGTTAATTATTATGCTAATGGTTTTAAATGTTTAGTGAATTTTGTTTCTAAGATGTGAATTTTTTGAGTTATTTCAAGTTAAACGCTGCAAATTTAGAGGCCATCGGACAAGATCTGACCTTCAACCAGTCGTATCTGAACATCTATTGCCCCTACATAAATAAAAAAATAAACGTTTCCTTTTATTATAAGCTTCATTTCTGTTTGAAATTTTTTTGTATGACTTCAATTTTTTCACTTATTCCGGAAACATTCCAAAAATCATAAATAAGTCAAAAAGCATTGACTTTCAGAAAAATGTTTATAGAAAACTTTTTACTTACAATTCATCTCTCTATCGATTTCTGCACTTATTTTTACCATTTAAATTTCCACTCCCTAGAATGGGTGCCTTTCATCTCTTGGGCAAGATCACACTTTGGGACAATATAAGTTTTGTTTATTATGCTATTTTCAACCTAGTGTCAAAATTTCCGACAAAATCGATTTAGTGGCAAAAATTGTTCAGGAAAATTCCCCACTCACTGTGCTAACAGCCTGTTTTAGTCTAATGAAAGGCATTATAATGTAAGGGAAATGTAATGTATAAAATAGCATTTGCCAAATAAAAACTACCACTACTATTACTTTTTGTAACATGTACAGTTGATTTTTCTGCTTTAAGTGAATCAAAGAGATGTTTTTTCAAAAAAAAAACTTATTACGTAATGGATTTGAAATTGAAAAATGTCCTGTATATATAATTACTAGAATACTTTATTACGGTTTTGGTTTACTTTATGTTGTTGACGGCGTTGCGTGAAAAAATAAAGGTTTGGGTACAGAATTTTGCGTTTTTACGTATATGACAAAGACTATAATTATTGCATTAATAATTGTAAACTTTATTTCTTTCTAGGACACCATTAATTATTTTACAAATTATATAACTGAAAATTGATTTTTTGTAGTCGTTCCCTTATTTTATTTATATATTAAAAATAATAAGTACAATTATTACTTGTGAATTCAAGGAAAACACTAATTCATAAGATCGGATTAATATAAAAGTATTAGGCTTATAAACAAATATGACCCTAACCATCATTAAGTGCTAATTTAAAGCATCTGTGATAATAAAATGATTTGTTGAAAACAGTAAATTATTATAATCTGGTAATGCCACCCAGAAAGGACTACCTGTAATATCAAATATATAGTAATTAAATATTATTCTGATATATATCCGGTGTAATTATCCTATTTTCTAAAGGGTGAAGTGAATATCGTTTAAGATTCTTGGCAAATCCCTTAATTGTTGTTTGTTATCAATCACCTCATCAAAAAGCCTTTAAATACAGAGCAATCAAACAATTTTATATTAGTTCACAACTATTCTCAACTGTTGTAACACATTGTCAGACTCTACGAAATGTCTTCAGGTACATACCTAGATCAGTTGCTCAACAATTTACCAGAGAGGATACCGTTCCAACCAGAATGTCTGATATACACCCGTATCCACATCACCTATCTGGAGTGGTACATCAAAGAGGCCGAAGGGGAATGTTTCAACCTAGGAGTCCACCAACATCACATGAAATATTGCACCATAATGGCAATTCTTAAAACCGAACAGAGCTACTACATCCATCTCGTAAAGTCCATTCAAGAAAAACGTTATGGCGATGCCCAGTCGATTTTGTGCCACAAAATTTGCAAAAGACAAGAAACGTTGCAGTTCTATATCCAAAGGGCTGCCAATTGTTTGGAGGAGTATAGAGCAACAAACGACGAAGGTTTTAATTTGGTGTGGCAAGGTATCAAGGAAGTTATCAAAGTTTTAACGCAGATGCCTGCGTTTGCGGTAAGGTGTTACATGAATCTTGTGTATGGTAACGATGACTTTGTACCAGGTTTGTGCGAAATTTAAATTTAGAGTTTGTATATTATTTTATTAGTTCTATGTACTGAATTTAATTTAAGAATGAATATATTGTATTGATCATATAACTTGTTTAAATTGTCGACATACGGGGGAAATGGTATTTATTAAAAATGTTCAATATTCTGAAAATATTAAGCCTAATCGAATCCGGTTGGTTTCGTGTTCTAGACTTCAAATATTTTGCTTGAGCCATCTTTTCATATTCTGAATTCTTGTCTGAAGTGTCTGATATACAAAATCTTTAGTGTTAAAGGCCGTTAATAGCATTTAAAAAATCAAGCAAAGTGGTTCACAAACAGACGGAAATGATCCCAAACTCTTTTGCATTTGCGTATTTATATATAAATTTTTAATAAAATACACATATTTAAAATGCCATTGTGTTCATTTTAGGTAAAAGTCATTCACCCTGTATTAAAAGGCAGGATTTTGCAGGAATGGTATTTCAAATAATAAATCATTATTAAATATAATATTTTAAAACTTTAGTTTTTTCAAAATGCTTTACGGTTTCACAAGTACGATTTCAATTTCTAAAAATGCAAGTAACTAACTTATAAGTAACTATGAAGATGCGGTATAAATAACTACGATACATAAGTACTTGCATATTAGTAAACCTTAAACTGCAATAATTTGAATTTTATACACATAGTTAGTATATCAAAAATATAAAGAAATAGTACCTTTATGTTGCCAATATTTGTAAGTGTATTGAAATTGAAAGTTTTCAAATAATATATTGATAATTATCACATTGAAATAAAAAGATATACATTAACCTAACGGCTAACAATATTATGATATTTCAAACTGAAATCAAAATAATGAAATTAGCTAAAAACGAAGTTAGGCGTGAACATTAGAATTATTGCTATGATTCAGATCTAACTACTTATCTTAAATCTCATTAATTGTATTCATATCAAAGGTTTGTAATTGTTTGATTTTACTTTCAAAAAATCTTAAATGCATATATGAAAAATAAATATTCTGTATAGTTATGGTACAAGAAACAAAACCCTTAAGAACCATCCTTAATGACAATTTAACGACAATTTTTTTGTTTTCAAATATTTTTTATACTCAAAATACACTGACGCAACTAAGTAAGCAAAGCCTCATTCATGAGCAGATGTTCAACAGCTGCTTGGTTTGCTCACTTTTTCCTGGTCTGCTATTGCTTGAATATACTAAATCGTTTTTAATTTTCTGAGTTCTTTGGGAATAACAGCACATAAACATGAAAGTCAGTATATTTCGAAAAACCTTACAAAGTCTAAATGAGACCCCGACTAAACCGTGTAAATGATGTGAGTTTTATAATGATAACTATTTTAATTTTAAAAATATCGTAAAAATTCAAAATGCATTTTACAGGGAATTGTAAAAGCTATAACTCCTGTGAATTTCATATTTTTAATGTGTTGTTTTCGAGATTTTTAGATTAACATGTTTGAAAAACATTGTGTCCCCTCTCGATTAATTTTTGTGCTATGGAAATAAAAAACAAGCAAAATATTCTAGAGGAAAATGCTAAATTTTTGTCCTTTAAAATATTTTTTGTATTCCTTTTATTGGTCATGTTATTATTATTATTTTTTAAGTTAAAAATTTTTCAAAAAAGCAACATAAATCGCTGAAAATTTCAGCATATTTTATACGCATCTAAGTAAAGTAAATTGTAGAAGGATAGCCTTAAATTTAAAATTTGGTGGTAAATATATCAGTTTTATTGCAGGAAAAAAAATCAAACAGCTGTTTTTTGACCATAACTCCGTCATTTCTTACATTAATAGCTTTAAAATCAATATTATTTTGAATATATTTGAAATACTTCAAAAAATGTACAGTGCATTTTTTTTGTAAAACGTGAATTTTTTGAGTTATTTCACGTTAAACGCTGCAAATTTAGAGACCATCGGACAAGAACTGACCTTCAACCAGTCGTATCTTAACATCTGTTGCCCCTACATGAATAAAAAAACCAAACTATTGCATTTATTATAAGCTTCCTTTCTGTTTGAGATTTTTAACCGACTTCCAAAAAGGAGGAGGTTATCAATTCGTCGCGTTTTTTTTGTATCTATGTTACCTTATTTCTTCTCCTGTGGTGCACTGTTTTGAATTGTTTAATAGAGTATATATCCGGATTGGTGAAACTTCAAATTTTGGAAAAGAATTGTATTGATAAAGTGATAAAATTTGTGAATGAACACATGCGTGCATGGAAATCGACCAATACCCCTAACATATTGGTTGATTTTTCGAAAATTCCTTATGGATGTGTATAGTTTTTTAACGTTTAATCTTTTAAGGAAGATCCCTAGGTGATCTCTTATACTTTTCTGCGTCGCACGTGCAACTTGCAGTTTTGCAGAAAATATCCGAAAATTCCAAAATTCTTCTCGAAATGACATAACGGACATTTTCTCATAAATATTTTAATTCCAACGTAATAGTGCAGGAATTTTAGGCACTGGCAATTTTAATTGCAAATCTGAAAATTTTCTGTGTACATCTGAAACATATACGTAGTAAAGCATAGTATTTTCGACTCCTTAAATCAATGAGTACCAAGCTCGTTTTATTTGTATACCCGGCAAATACCTATTTAAATGAAAATTTTTCCATTTTGCGAAGACGGTGCTTTTGGTTGTCACATTCTCCCGGCCTAATATAAAATTCAGTGACAACACATGTCAATCTAAACTGCTAAATGGTGAGTTTATACACAGGATGTTTAGTTATAGCAAACAAAATCACAAAGTAAAGTGATAGAAGGAGTTGCATTTATATGATGATTGACATATAAGTTAGGCCGTTTTGCTGTATATACAGGATGTATGGCATATAGGGTGGAGTGGACGATTGGTGGTATAAAAATGTTGGAAAAAATGTGAAATTAAAGTTATATAGGGTGTTAAAAAAACTCTTATATGATATGAACGTAAAGAAATCATATGCAGGATGGTTGAAATATATGCTGAAGTTAAATTATATTTATATAGTGTGATTAAAAAATTATTTATTTTATAGCACATAAAAAGTTGCATAAAGTATGGAGAGGAATTAATGTTACACAGGGAGATAATATAAAATGTGAAAAATGGAATAATTTATGGGGTAGACCACAAGTTATAATACTATGGTTGAAATATAGGAAGGATTTGACTCCGTAAATATGGGATGGATTCTACTCAGTCCTATAGTTTACAGAAGGCATCTAACAAATGTATGCTTGTCCATGGGCAGTCGTATGTACAGAATGGTTGGTACATAGGGTGGAGTGGAATTATATTAGTTATACAGAGTTGTCAAAAAAAGTTAAAAAAAGGTCACATGGCGTGGTCCATAAGACATACATATATTTTGGGTTTATTAAGTCAATGCGTACTAGTAAATTATGTTCGTAAAGATTTACCTGTCATTTTAAATGAGAAAGTATCCTTGTGTAATGTTGAGGCTTTCGATGTTACCTGCTGCTGTCTATTAAGGTTATGCAGACAAAATAAAAAATAAAGAATGAAAACTACCTGTGTTCAAAAAAACTAAAAAGTTGAAACAAACATTTTTTTTTAAATATATAACCGCTAAATAATTATAACAAAATACAACTCTAGCAAATAAATAAAGGTGCTCATTCTGTACAAATTAATTACCTACCTACCAATCTTGGACATTTTTCAAGTCGGTGCCAAGCAACAATAAAGTTTGATGAAGTAGTAGATAAGTACGCAATGAAGGATTTTGCTTGGCACCGACTTCAAAAATAATTGACATTCTGTAATATAATTTTTGTAATTTAGTCTAATGAAAGGAAATGTAATGTATACAATAGCATTTGCTAAATAAAGACTACCACTACTATTACTTTTTTTAACATGTACAGTTGTTTTTTTTTGCTTTAAGTGAATCTAAGAGATTTTTTTCTAGAAGTTGTCCCGTTTGTAGAATTACTAGAGTACTTTACTACAGTTTTGGTGATTTTGATGGCTCGCGTTGAGAGAAAAAAATAAAGGTTTGTGTTTTTACGTATATCACAAAAACTATAATTATTGTAAATATTGTTAATTATTGTAAACTTTATTTCTTTCTGTGACACCATTAATTATTTTATAAATTAAACACTAAGTTGATTTTTTGTTGGTGAATCACCAGCCCAGATAGTATTAATATAAAAGTATTAGGCTTATAAACAAATATTCAAATCATCTGTGTTTGTCGAATGCAGTAAATTATTATAATCTGATAATACCACCCAGAAAGCACTACCTGTAATATCAAATTTAGTGTCATTAAATAATACTATATTATATATCCGGTGTAATTATCCTATTTTCTACGGGGTGAAGTGAAGATCGTTTAAGCTTCCTGGTAAATCCCTTAATTGTTGTTTGTTATCAATCATCTCATTAAAAAGCATTTAAATACAGAGCAATCAAACAATTTTATATTAAGATTGAGTCAGTCGTCGTCGTCGAGTACAGTTGGTTCTCCCTTGCTGAAACGCAAGAGATAGGGAACCCTTGCTCGAGAGGGCGATTACCTGAAACGACTACCTGCCAGAGACCTTTCGAGGTACCGAGGCGGAAAAATAAAAACAAGGGATTAAGTTATAATACCTAGTATTATAGCATAACAGATTCCCTTAATCCTAGGCCGTTCACGGTTTAGGATTTAAAATTGCACTAATAAAAAGTTTATTTTACAGATTAGCAAGATGATATTAATAGAAGATCTCAACGTAGAGGAACTAAAGGGATTAGTAGTGGCAATAAACGAGAGGATCATCGAACTTTCCAGCAGAAAAGAAGATAAGGCAAATAAGGAGGATCAAACGGTAGACATGGAAAGTGACTTTCAAACAGGGACCAGGAGAAAGAGGAAAACAAAATCCAGGGCAAGTGACTCCTCATCGTCTAGTGAGACGGAAAACGAACAAGTCCAGCAGAAAAAACCCAAGGGGAAGAAGAGGGAATATGCCGACGCCAGCATACCTATACAGAAGACTGACATCCCAGCACACACAAGGACTGATGCCCCCACAGAGACACAACCCGAGAAGGAAAAAAGACGAAGAATACCACCCATTGTCATACGCGAAAAACAGAAGTGGACTGAGGTGACCAGGCTCATGAGAGAACGGAAGATAAACGTGCCAAAAGCAACTAACACACAGGATGGCGTAAGGATGTACCTGAGCACAGAAGAGGACTTTAGGACAACTACAAGAATGTTAAACGCGAAGAAGATACCATACCACACGTACGCGCTAGAAGAGGAGAAGACGGCTAGAGTGGTGATAAAGGGCATCCCCGAATTTATCACAGAAGAAGAGATAAAGAAGGAACTCCAGGAGAAAAACATCCAACCCATCAAGGTCACCAGGATGATCAGAACAACCAGGACAGAGAAGGGTGTAACAAAAAAGACGCCGATGGCCATGGTCATCGTCCAACTGGAAAAAACAACAGAAAATAAACAAGTTTTTCAATTACAGGATATCGGAAACTGCAAAGTCAGAGTGGAGACACAAAGACCCAGAGCATCTATCGGGCAATGCTACAATTGCCAAAAGTTCGGCCATGGACAAGGCAGATGTACAGCGCCCCCAAAATGCGTAAAATGCGGAGGATCACATGAATCCAGGGAATGCAGAAGACCGAGAGAACAGCCACCAAAATGCGCCAATTGCGGAGGGCCACACCCAGCGAGCTATAGGGAATGCGAGAAGTTCCCAAAGAAGAGAAACAACGATGATGAACCAAGAACAAGGACCGGAATAAGCTACGCAGCCGCAGCTAGACCAACCGTAGAAGAATCAAGAGAAACACGAACAAATGGACAAGACGTACTCACAATGATGGAAGAAATGAAGAAAATTTTCCAGTCCTTCATGGGGCTGGCAACAAGACTAAACCTCGTGCATGGATAAGACGACCCCAACAACTTTGAAAATCATGACGTGGAACGCCAACGGGCTCAAGAATAAGAAAAACGAATTGGAATTACACCTAGAGGAGAACAACATCGACATAGCAGCAATACAGGAGACCTGGCTCAAAGAAGAGGACAATTTTAGGATCAGAAACTACACAGTACACAGGGCGGACAGGCCAGGAAGGAAACCAGGAGGAGGAGTCATAATCGCCGTGAAGAACCGACTAAAACACCAGCAGGACGACCCATACCAAACAGAGAACATCGAAAACGTAACTGTAGAAGTAGAAATGAAGGACGGAAGGAAGATACAGATAATTAGCGCGTATCGACCACCAAATAAAGAACTTACAAATAATGACTTAAATCTTATTTTTAGGGACAACGTAAAGCCGAAAATACTAGGAGGAGACCTAAACGCCAAACATCGAGACTGGAACTCGAGAGTCAGCACACCGAGCGGAAAGAAACTACAGGAACACGCAGAAAGAGGGAGATACGACGTAATGGGACCAACGGAACCAACCCATCATCCAACAAGAGGCCAAGGAGACGTACTGGACATCTTTATCCTGCAGAACACGGACATGGATTACGACATAGAAACAACGGAGGAACTATCATCGGACCACAACCCAGTGACGATAACAGCTGCTAGATGGACAGATAAGCCACAAACCAAGGCGGAGACAAGGACTAGCTGGGAGGGATTCAAAACTACTTTGACATCGAGGACGGAAGAAGAAGAGGAAACAATAACAAGTATAGATGAGGAAGCAAGAAGAATCAGGGAGCAGATCATAGAAGCACACCGAATCAACACAACAACAACAAAATGCAGAATCTACACAGGAGACATACCAAGAGGGCTAAAGGACAAAATACGGGAGAGAAACAGACAAAAGAGAAGGTACAGAATAAACTACGACCCAGGGGTAAAAAGGACGATCAACAGGTTAAGCAAAGAAATAAAAGAAGAATTGACGGAACACCGGAGCGAAAAGTGGAACAATTACCTGCAAGGATTAGACATCGACAAGAACACACACTGGCACATAATGAGAAGAATGAAAAGGAACACAGAAGGGAATAAAGCGGCACCGCTACAAGGAAGAAACGGACTAAAACACAGAACAGAGGACAAGGTGGAAATATTCGCGGATGCTATGGAGGAACAATTCACACTCAATGTAGACCCAGGAGACGATAGAGAATTTGAAGAAGAAATCAAGAAATTAGGGCAAGAAGTACGAAGACCACAACCAAACGAAGAGCAAATGAGGGAAACCACGACAGAAGAAATAATGGATATCATAGGAAGACTGAATACGAAGAAAGCACCAGGATGGGACAGGATCACGAACAGGATGTTAAAGGAGCTGCCAGAGGAGTACATAGACAAAAGAATGAAGAGCCTATTCAACAACATTCTAAAGGACCAAAGATACCCGAGGGAATGGAAGAAAGCAGAGATCATATTATTACCAAAGCAAGGAAAGAACAGGAAACTCCCACAAAACTACAGGCCAATAAGCCTACTGAGCAACACAAGCAAAATCATGGACAGAATCATTTTGAAGAGGATCAAGGAAGAAGAGGAACAACTAAGGATCATACCACACGAACAATGCGGATTCAGAGAGGGACACTCGACGGAGGATCAAGTAATGAGGATGGTGGAGGACGCGATGGATGACACGGAGAACAAAAGGTCGACGTGCATAATATTTTTCGACGTAGAAAAGGCATTCGACAGGATCTGGCAGGACGGGCTTATAGCAAAAATGGACGAAAAAGGATTCAGAAGAACCACCACAAGGATAACCCAGGACTACCTCACAGGAAGGACATACAGGATCAGGATCGACGGAACCACATCAACGGAGAGACGCATCAGGGCAGGAGTACCACAGGGATCAGCACTATCACCGGCATTCTACAACATCTACACCAGCGACATACCAAAAGGGACGAGACACTCAAGGACTTACGTATACGCAGACGACACAGCAAAAGCAGCAACATCAGCAAGGGCAGACCAGGCAACAATCTACTTACAACAGGACATAGATGAGATGGAAAAATGGGCCAAGAAATGGAAGATCAGGATCAACACAGAAAAGACACAAGCAATAGCAATAGGAAGGAGAAAAAAGGACAAGCCAACCAGGAGACTAACTGTAGGAGGAACACCCATCAACTGGCAGGAAAACGTAAAATACCTAGGGATCCACATCGACAGGAAGCTAACATGGGGGAAACACATAGAGGAAACAGCGAAGAGAGCCAAACAGCGCATCAGCATGATAAACGCATTAATAGGACGGAGGAGCAGGCTACACCTGAGGATAAAGAAGACGATCTACGAAGCAGCAGTAAAACCATTGATGATGTACGGAGCAAGCATATGGGGACAAGCAGCGGACACACACACCAAGAAATTAGAAAGGATTCAGCACAACGCCCTGAGAAGAATGACGGACGCACCATGGTACATGAGAAACGAGCAGCTAAGAAGAGATCTAGGGATACGCACTATAAAAGGGGAAATAATAAGGAGGACTAAGAAGGAGATAGCAAGAATGGAAAACCACAGGAACCCACTACTACGAGAGGTCACAAACTACGACGAAAGCAAGAAACACAGGACGAAGAGACCCAGGATGGCGCTACTGCAGACAGAAGAGGAAGTAACAGGTAACTTGAATATCTTAGGGAATGAAATATCTTAGTGAATAAAATATCTTAAGGGATAGCGTAGGGAAAACATTGTAACAGCGTAGGGAAAAGTATATGAAACATGTAAAACAAATTAGGGAAATAGGTATAAAAATATGGACTAGGAGTAAGAAATTTGTAAAAATTTAACTCTGACAATAAAGACATGAAACTGGAACTGGAATTTTATATTAGTTCACAACTATTCTCAACTGTTGTAACACATTGTCAGACTCTACAAAATGTCTTCAGGTACATACTTAGATCACTTGATCCACAATTTACCAGAGAGGATACCGTTCCTACCAGAATGTTTAATATACAGCCGGATCCATATCACCTATCTGGAGTACTTCATCAAAGAGGCCGAATGGAAATGTGTCAACCTAGGGGTCCAACATCACATGAAATATCTCACCATAATGGTAATTCTTAAAACCGAACAGAGCTACTACATCAACCTTGCAAAATCCATTCAAGAAAAGCGATATGACGATGCCCAGGCGATTTTGTTCAGCAAAATATGCAAAAAACAAGAAACGTTTCAATTTTATACCCAAAGGGTAACAAATTGTGAGGAGAAGTACAGCGCAACAAACGACGAAGGTTTCAGTTTGGTGGGGCAAGGTTTCAAGAAAGTTATCAAAGTTTTAACGAAGATGCCCGAGGTTGTGGAAAGGTTTTACATGAATCTTGTGAACGGTCACGATAACTTTGTGCCACTTTTGTGCGAAATTTAAATTTGGAGTTTGTAAATTATTGTATTAGTTCTATGTACTAAATTTAATTTTAAGAAGACTAAATTGTATTGATAATACAACTTGTTTAAATTTTCGACATACGGAATATTATAATTTTTAAACACTAGAAACAGAAAGAGGAGCTAGATTCTCTGACTGAGAATTCGCCCGCTCTTCATGAGATATATTTTTAATCAAGCAACGAATTAATCAAAACTTAATTCATATAATTCCTTTTCTACTGTTACGAAATTCTAACATATTATATCTTCGCTTCGTCTTGTCAAAATGTTATTAAAACTTTAAATATTAATTCTAATCGAATCCGGTTGGTCTCGTGTTCTAGAAGTCAAATATTTTGCTTGAGCCATCTTTTCATACTCTGAATTCCTCTCTGAAGTATCTGATATACAAAACTTGAAGTGTTAAAGGCCGTTAATAGCATTAAAAAAATCAAGCAAAATGGTTCACAAACAGAAGGAAATAGTTCCGAACTCTTTAGTGCATTTTTTTATTTATATATAGATTATTAATAAAATACACATATTTAGAATGTCAACATGTTCATTTTAGGTATAAAGAGGCAAGACTTTGCATCTATTAAACCCGAAAATGGTGTATTTTTAGAAGCGGTTATTTCCATATGAATTTCGCTTATAAATGATGATGATAAAATGGTTTTGACAAAAATCTACGGGATGTGAAACTTACCAAATTTAAAAAAGTTCAAGATAAAAAATAACTCAAATAAGTCGATTTGTCTATCCCTTGCGACGACTCGGCTAGTAGGTATAATAATTGTATCTAAGTGCGCAGAATGTCAGAAAGTAATGGAATTTTTTTATAACCAAATAAAAAATGAAAATGAACTTTATACAGGGTGCACCTAAAGTATGGAACATACAAAATAAAATATATCCACATAAAAGAATGATCCCAAACTCTTTTGAATTTGCGTATTTATATATAGATTTTTAATAAAATACACATATTTACAATGCTAACGTGTTCATTTTAGGTAAAAATCATTCATCCTGTATTAAGAGGCAGGATTTTGCAGCAATGGTATTTCAAATAATAAATCAATATTAAATATAATATTTTAAAACTTTTAGTTTTTCCAAAATGCTTTACAGTTTCACAATTACGATTTCAATTTCTAAAAATACAAGAAACCAATTTATAAGTAACTATGAAGATGCAGCATAAATAACTACGATACATAAGTACTTGCATATTAGTACACCTTAAACTGCAATGAATGTATAATCTCAATAATTTCAATTTTATACACATTGTTATCATTATATCGAAAATATAAAGAAATAATACCTTTATATTGCCAATATTTGGAAGTGTATTGAAATTGAAAAGTTTCAAATAATATATTGATAATTATCACATTGAAAAAAAAAGATACATTAACCTAACTGCTAACAATATTATGATATTTCAAAATAATGAAATTAGTTAAAAACGAAGTTAGACGTGAACATTAGAATTATTGGTATGATGTCAGATCTAACTACCTATTTTAAATCTCATTAATTGTATTCATATCATAGGCTTTGTAATTGTTTGATTTTATTTTCAAAAAATTTTAAATGTATATATGAAATATAAAAATATTCTGTTTAGTTATGGTACAAGAAACAAAATCTTTAAGAACCACCCTTAATGACAAAATTACGAAAAATTTTTGTTTTCAAATATTTTTTATACTCAAAATACACTGACTACAGCCAAGTAAACATGGCGTCATGAGCAGATGTTCAACAGCTGCTTGGTTTGCTCAATTTTTCCTGGTCTGCTACTGCTTGAATATACTAAATTGTTTATATTTTTTCCATATATAAATGAGTTCTTTGGGAATAACAGGACATAAACATGAAAGTCAGTATATTTCGAAAAACCTTACAAGGTCTAAAAGATTTTAAAGATATCGTAACAATTCAAAATCCATTTTACAGGGAATTGTAAAAGCTATAACTCCTATGAATTTCATATTTTTAATGTGTTGTTTTCGAGATTTTTAGATTAACATGCTTGAAAAACATTGTGTCCACTCTCGATTAATTTTTGTGCTTTGGAAATAAAAAACAAGCAAAATATTCTACAGGAAAAATGCTAAATTTTTGCCCTGTAATATATTTTTTGTATTCCTTTTATTTGTCATGTCATTTAAAAAACGCAATTTTTTCAAAATTGAATTATTATTATTTTTTAAGTTAAAAATTGTCCAAAAAAAGCAACATAAATCGTTGAAAATTTGAGCATATTTTATACGCATCTAAATAAAGGAAATTGTAGAGGGATAGCTTTTAATTTAAAATTTGGTGGTAAATATATCAGCTTTATTGCAGTATTAAAAAAAATCAAATAGCTGTTTTTTGACCATAACTCCGTCAATTATTATATTACTGGCTTTAAAATCAATACTATTTCGAATATATTTGAAGCAATTAAAAAATGTATAGTGAATTTTTTTTCTAAAACGTGAATTTTTTGAGTTAATTCATGTTAAACGCTGCAAATTAAGAGGTCATCAAACAAGAACTGACCTTCAACCAGTCGTATCTTAATATCTATTGCCCCTACATAAATTTAAAAAACCAAACTTTTGCTTTTATTAAAAGCTTCCTTTCTGTTTTAGATTTTTTTGTATGGCGTCAATTTTTTGGCTTATTCCGGAAATATTCCAAAAATCATAAATAACTCAAAAAGTATTAATTTTTCGAAAAATGTTAATAGAAAACTTTTTACTTAGAATTCATTCCTCTATCGATCGCTTTACTTAATTTTACCATTTTAATTTCCACCTCTCAGAAGGAGTGGCTTTTATCTCCTAAGCAAGATCACACATTGGGACATGATAAGGTTTGTTATTATGCTATTTTCAAACTAGTGTCACAATTTCAGACAAAATCGATTTAGTGGCAAAAATTTTCCAGGAAAATTCCCCAGTTACTGCACAGTCTGTTTTTCAAAGGTTTGTTGTATTTTAATGAATTCCCTACGGAGATAAAGAACTGTGAAAACATAAAAATATTCAAAAAATTATGTAGAAAATATTATGTAAATTTCATAACTGACATTCTGTAATATAATTTTTGTAATTTAGTCTAATGTAAGGCAATATAATGCAAGGAAAGTGTAATGTAATGTATTCAATAGCATTTGCTAAATAAAGACTACCACTACTATTACTTTTTGTAACATGTGCAGTTGATTTTTTTGCTTTAAGTGAATCTAAGAGATTTTTTTCTAGAAAAACTTATTACGTAATCGATTTGAAATTTAAATGTCCCGTATGTAGAATTACTAGAGTACTTTACTATAGTTTTGATGATATTGATGGCCGGCGTTGAGAGAAAAAATAAAGGTTTGGGTATAGGACTTTGTGTTTTTACGTATATGACAAAGACTATAATTATTGTAAATATTGTTATTGATTGTAAATATTGTTAATGATTATAAACTTTGTGTCTTTCTGTGACACCATTAATTATTTTACAAATTAAACAACTCTAAATTGAGTTTTGTTGGTGAATCACCAGCCGTTCCTATATTTTATTTATATTATTTATATATTAACCTGTGAATTCGGGCTCAAGGAAAATGCTAATTCATAAGATCGGATTAATATAAAAGTATTAGGCTTATAAACAAATACGACCCTAACCATCATTAAGTGCTAAGTTAAATCATCTGTGTTTGTCGAATGCAGTAAATTATTATAATCTGATAATACCACCCAGAAACCACTACCTGTAATATCAAATTTAGTGTCATTAAATAATATTATATTATAAATCCAGTGTAATTATCCTATTTTCTACGGGGTGAAGTGAAGATCGTTTAAGCTTCCTGGTAAATCCCTTAATTGTTGTTTGTTATCAATCATCCCATCAAAAAGCATTTAAATACAGAGCAATCAAACAATTTTATATTAGTTCACAACTATTCTCAACTGTTGTAACACATTGTCAGACGCTACAAAATGTCTTCAGGTACATACTTAGATCACTTGATCCACAATTTACCAGAGATGATATCGTTCCTACCAGAATGTTTAATATACAGCCGGATCCACATCACCTATCTGGAGTACTTCATCAAAGAGGCCGAATGGAAATGTGTCAACCTAGGGGTCCAACATCACATGAAATATCTCACCATAATGGTAATTCTTAAAACCGAACAGAGCTACTATATCAACCTTGCAAAATCCATTCAAGAAAAGCGATATGACGATGCCCAGTTGATTTTGTTCAGCAAAATTTGCAAAAAACAAGAAACGTTTCAATATTATACCCAAAGAGTATCCAATTGTGAAGAGGAGTACAGCGCAACAAACGACGAAGGTTTCAGTTTGGTGGGGCAAGGTTTCAAGAAAGTTATCAAAGTTTTAAGGAAGATGCCCGAGGTTGTGGAAAGTTTTTACATGAATCTTGTGAACGGTCACGATAACTTTGTGCCACTTTTGTGCGAAATTTAAATTTGGAGTTTGTAAATTATTGTATTAGTTTTATGTACTAAATTTAATTTTAAGAAGAATAAATGGTATTGATAATATAACTTGTTTAAATTGTCGACAAACGGAAGAAAACGGTGTTTATTAAAAATGCTCAAAATATACTAAAAAAAATTATAATTTTTAAAGTCTTACTAGAAACAGAAAGAGGAGCTAGACTGTCTGACTGAGAATACGCCCGCTTTTCATGAGATGAAATGAAAGGAATTATTACACTAACTTTTAGTTATCCTAAGATACTCACATTACAATTGACGGAACATTAGAATAAAAATAATAAAAATCCTGTCCTCACGTTTTTAAATTTCTCTTTAAAAAATGTTACTATATTCATATTTTATCATTTTCGTATAGATATAATGGTTACCAATGCATTATTTTTCATAATATACATTTACACTAATACTTTATACAAACTAAAGGAATATCAGGAGTAAAATATTACAATGAGTGTTCATTATAAAATTGGCCAGCTTTGGAATAAACTTCACCCGTGTGCGGCGTTGAGTGAAAAAATAAAGGTTTGGGTACCGAAACTTTGTTTTTTTACGAATATGACAAAGACTATAATTATTGTAAATATTGTTAATTGTAAACTTTATTTCTTTCTGTGACACTATTAATTATTTTACAAATTAAACAACTCTAAATTGATTTTATGTTGGTGAATCACCAGCCGTTCCCTTATTTTATTCATATTATTTATATATTAAAAATAATAAGTAGAATTATTACCTGTGAATTCGGGCTTAAAGAAAATGCTAATTCATAAGATCGGATTAATATAAAAGTATTAAGCTTATAAACAAATATGACCCTAACCATCATTAAGTGCTAATTTAAAGCAGAAAGCACTACCTGTAATATCAAACTTATTGTAATTAATAATATTATATTATATATCCGGTGTCATTATCCTATTTTCTACGGAGTGTTGAAGCTTCTTGGTAAATCCCTTAATTGTTCTTTGTTATCAATCACCCCATCAAAAAGTCTTTAAATACAGAGCAATCAAACAATTTTATATTACTTCACAACTATTCTCAACTGTTGTAACACATTATCAGACTCTACGAAATGTCTTCAGGTACATACCTAGCTCACTTGATCAACAATTTACCAGATAGGATACCGTTCCAACCAGAATGTTTAATATACAGCCGAATCCACATCACCTATCTGGAGTACTTCATCAAAGAGGCCGAATGGAAATGTGTCAACCTAGGGGTCCAACATTACATGAAATATCTTACCATAATAGTAATTCTTAAAACAGAACAGAGCTACTACATCAACCTTGCAAAATCCATTCAAGAAAAGCGATATGACGATGCCCAGTCGATTTTGTTCAGCAAAATTTGCAAAACCCAAGAAACGTTGCAATATTATACCCAAAGGGTAACCAATTGTGAGGAGCAGTACAGCGCAACAAACGACGAAGGTGTCAATTTGGTGGGGCAAGGTGACAAGGAAGTTATCAAAGTTTTAACGAAGATGCCAGAGTTTGTGGAATGGTGTTACATGAATCTTGTGTATGGTAACGATGCCTTTGTGCCAGTTTTGTGCGAAATTTAAATTTAGAGTTTGTATATTATTGTATTAATTCTATGTACTGAATTTAATATAACGATGAATAAATTGTATTGATAATATAACTTGTTTAAATTGTCGACATACGGGGGAAATGGCATTAATTAAAAATGCTTAAAGTATACTAAAAATATTATAATTTTTAAAGTCTTAGTAAAAACAGAAAGAGGATCTAGAGTGTCTGACTGAGAATACGCCCGCTTTTCATAGGACATATTTTTAATCAAGTAACCAAAACTTAATTCATATAATTCCTTTTCTACTCTTACGAAATTCTAACATATTACATGTTCGGTTCGTCTTGTCACGAAGTTTTTAAAACTGAAAATACTAAGTCTAATCGAATCCGGTTGGTCTCATGTTCTAGACTTCAAATATTTTGCTTGAGCCATCTTTTCATATTCTGAATTCTTGTCTGAAGAGTCTGATATACAAAATCTTTAGTGTTATAGGCCGTCAATAGTATTTAAAAGTCAAGCAAAGTGGTTCACAAACAGACGGAAATGATCCCAAACTCTTTTGCATTTGCGTATTTATATATAGATTTTTAATAAAATACACATATTTGAAATGTCAACATGTTCAGTTTAGGTAAACGTCATTCACTCTGTATTAAGAGGCAGGATTTTGCAGGAATGGAATTTCAAATAAAAAATTAATATTAAATATAATATTTTAAAACTTTAGTTTTTCCAAAATCCTATTCGGTTATTCACATATTTCACAATTACGATTTCAATTTCTAAAAAAAATGCAAGAAATCAACTTATAAGTAACTACGAAGATGCAGTATAAATAACTACGATACATAAGTACTTGCATATTAGCACACCTTAGACTGCAATGAATGTATAATCTTAATAATTTCAATTTAATACACAAAGTTAGCGATGACTATTGCTGTATTATATCAAAAATTTAACGAAATATAATACACCTGCTGTTAATTTATGTCAAATAATACTTTAATGTTGACAATTTTTGTAAGTGTATTGAAATTGAACATTTTCAAATAATACATTGATGATTATCACATTGAAATAAAAAGATACATTAACCTAACCGCTAACAATATTATGATATGTCAAACTCAAATCAAAATAATCAAATTAGCTAAAACGAAGTTAGGTGTGAACATTAGAATTATTTCAATGATGTCAGATCTACCTAAATTTCATTAATTCTATTCATATCATTGCATAAAGTGTGGAGAGGAATTAGTGTTACACAGGGCGATAATATAAAATGTGAAAAATGGAATAATTTATGGGGTAGACAAGAAGGATTTGACTCCGTAAATATGGGATGGATTCGACTCCGTCATATAGTTTACAGAAGGCATCTAACAAATTTATGCTTGTCCATGGGCAGTCGTGGAGTGGAATTATCTGTAGTTATACAGAGTTGTCAAAAAAGTTGAAAAAAGGTTACATGGCATGGTCCATAAGGCATAAATATATTTTGGGCTTATTAAGTCAACGCGTACTAGTACATTTTGTTCGTAAAGATTTACCTGTCATTTTAAATGAGAAAGTATCATTGTGTAATGTTGAAGCTTTCGATGTTACCTGCTGCTGTCTATTAAGGTTATACATACAAAATAAAAAATAAAGAATGAAAACTACCTGGGTTCAAAAAAACTAAAAAGTTGAAAATAAAACTTCCACGTATAACTAAAACGCTAAAAATAATTATAACAAAATACAACTCTAGCAAAAAAAAAATCTGTACAAATTATTTAGCTACGAATCTTGGATATTTTTGAAATTGGTGCCAAGCGTCAATAAAGTTTGATAAAGTAGTAGATAAGTACGCAATGAAGGATTTTGCTTGGCACCGACTTCAAAAATAAGATTGGTAGGTAATTAATTTTTACAGAATGAGCACCTTTTAATGTTTACATTTTTTACTTCCTGGGTAGGTACCTAACAACATTGAATGTGTTATTTATTTGCTAGAGTTGTATTTTGTTATAATTATTTTCAGCATTTTAGTTATAGGTGGAAGTCTGTTATATATTTTTTAAAAATGTTTTTTTTGCATGACATCATTTTTTTCGCTTATTCCGGAAAAATTTCAAAAATCTTCAATAACTCAAAAAGTGTTAATTTTACGAAAAGTGTTTTACTTAGAGTTCATTCACTTATTTTTACCATTTTAATTTTCATCTCTTATAAGGGGTGGCTTTCATCACCTGGGCAAGATCACACATCGGGACATGATAAGGTTTGTTTTTATGGTATTTTCAACCTACTGTTAAAATTTCAGACAAAATCGATTTACTGTAGGAACAGTCTGTTTTTCAAAGGTTTGTTGTATTTTAATGCCTTCGCTACAGAGATAAGGAACTGTGAAAACATAAAAATATATAAAAAATTATGTAGTGAATATGTTTAGATATTTAAAAGTTTTGTTTTCAAATATTTTTTATACTCAAAATACACTGACTACAGCCAAGTAAACATGGCGTCATGAGCAGATGTTCAACAGCTGCTTGGTTTGCTCAATTTTTCCTGGTCTGCTACTGTTTGAATATACTAAAACGTTTATATTTTTTCTATATATAAATGAGTTCTTTGGGAATAACAGGACATAAACATGAAAGTCAGTATATTTCGAAAAACCTTACAAAGTCTAAATGAGACCCCGACTAAACCGTGTAAAAGATTTTAAAGATATCGTAACAATTCAAAATCCATTTTACAGGGAATTGTAAAAGCTATAACTCCTATGAATTTCATATTTTTAATGTGTTGTTTTCGAGATTTTTAGATTAACATGCTTGAAAAACATTGTGTCCACTCTCGATTAATTTTTGTGCTATGGAAATAAAAAACAAGCAAAATATTCTACAGGAAAAATGCTAAATTTTTGCCCTCTAATATATTTTTTGTATTCCTTTTATTTGTCATGTCATTTAAAAAAAAACAATTTTTTCAAAATTGAATTATTATTATTTTTTTTAAGTTAAAAATTGTCCAAAAAAAGCAACATAAATCGTTGAAAATTTCAGCATATTTTATACGCATCTAAATAAAGGATATTGTAGACGGATAGCTTTTAATTTAAAATTTGGTGGTAAATATATCAGCTTTATTGCAGTATTAAAAAAAATCAAATAGCTGTTTTTTGACCATAACTCCGTCAATTATTATATTACTGGCTTTAAAATCAATACTATTTCGAATATATTTGAAGCAATTAAAAAATGTATAGTTAATTTTTTTTCTAAAACGTGAATTTTTTGAGTTAATTCATGTTAAACGCTGCAAATTAAGAGGTCATCAAACAAGAACTGACCTTCAACCAGTCGTATCTTAATATCTATTGCCCCTACATAAATTTAAAAAACCAAACTTTTGCTTTTATTAAAAGCTTCCTTTCTGTTTTAGATTTTTTTGTATGGCGTCAATTTTTTGGCTTATTCCGGAAATATTCCAAAAATCATAAATAACTCAAAAAGTATTAATTTTTCGAAAAATGTTAATAGAAAACTTTTTACTTAGAATTCATTCCTCTATCGATCGCTTTACTTAATTTTACCATTTTAATTTCCACCTCTCAGAAGGAGTGGCTTTTATCTCCTAAGCAAGATCACACATTGGGACATGATAAGGTTTGTTATTATGCTATTTTCAAACTAGTGTCACAATTTCAGACAAAATCGATTTAGTGGCAAAAATTTTCCAGGAAAATTCCCCAGTTACTGCACAGTCTGTTTTTCAAAGGTTTGTTGTATTTTAATGAATTCCCTACGGAGATAAAGAACTGTGAAAACATAAAAATATTCAAAAAATTATGTAGAAAATATTATGTAAATTTCATAACTGACATTTTGTAATATAATTTTTGTAATTTAGTCTAATGTAAGGCAATATAATGCAAGGAAAGTGTAATGTAATGTATTCAATAGCATTTGCTTAATAAAGACTACCACTATTACTACTATTATTACTTTTTGTAACATGTACAGTTGATTTTTTTGCTTCAAGTGAATCTAATAGATTTTTTTCTAGAAAAACATATTACGTAATCGATTTGAAATTTAAATGTCCCGTATGTAGAATTACTAGAGTACTTTACTATAGTTTTGATGATTTTGATGGCCGGCGTTGAGAGAAAAAATAAAGGTTTGGGTATAGGACTTTGTGTTTTTACGTATATGACAAAGACTATAATTATTGTAAATATTGTTATTGATTGTAAATATTGTTAATGATTGTAAACTTTGTTTCTTTCTGTGACACCATTAATTATTTTACAAATTAAACAACTCTAAATTGAGTTTTGTTGGTGAATCACCAGCCGTTCCTATAATTTATTTATATTATTTATATATTAACCTGTGAATTCGGGCTCAAGGAAAATGCTAATTCATAAGATCGGATTAATATAAAAGTATTAGGCTTATAAACAAGTACGACCCTAACCATCATTAAGTGCTAAGTTAAATCATCTGTGTTTGTCGAATGCAGTAAATTATTATAATCTGATAATACCACCCAGAAACCACTACCTGTAATATCAAATTTAGTGTCATTAAATAATATTATATTATAAATCCAGTGTAATTATCCTATTTTCTACGGGGTGAAGTGAAGATCGTTTAAGCTTCCTGGTAAATCCCTTAATTGTTGTTTGTTATCAATCATCCCATCAAAAAGCATTTAAATACAGAGCAATCAAACAATTTTATATTAGTTCACAACTATTCTCAACTGTTGTAACACATTGTCAGACTCTACAAAATGTCTTCAGGTACATACTTAGATCACTTGATCCACAATTTACCAGAGATGATATCGTTCCTACCAGAATGTTTAATATACAGCCGGATCCACATCACCTATCTGGAGTACTTCATCAAAGAGGCCGAATGGAAATGTGTCAACCTAGGGGTCCAACATCACATGAAATATCTCACCATAATGGTAATTCTTAAAACCGAACAGAGCTACTACATCAACCTTGCAAAATCCATTCAAGAAAAGCGATATGACGATGCCCAGTTGATTTTGTTCAGCAAAATTTGCAAAAAACAAGAAACGTTTCAATATTATACCCAAAGAGTATCCAATTGTGAAGAGGAGTACAGCGCAACAAATGACGAAGGTTTCAATTTGGTGGCGCAAGGTTTTAAGAAAGTTATCAAAGTTTTAAGGAAGATGCCCGAAGTTGTGGAAAGTTTTTTCATGAATCTTGTGAACGGTCACGATAACTTTGTGCTACTTTTGTGCGAAATTTAAATTTGGAGTTTGTAAATTATTGTATTAGTTTTATGTACTAAATTTAATTTTAAGAATAATAAATCCTATTGATAATATAACTTGTTTGAATTGTCGACATACGGAAGAAAACGGTGTTTATTAAAAATGCTCAAAATATATTAAAAAAAAAAAATTATAATTTTTAAAGTCTTACTAGAAACAGAAAGAGGAGCTAGACTGTCTGACTGAGAATACGCCCGCTTTTCATGAGATGAAATGAAAGGAATTATTACACTAACTTTTAGTTATCCTAAGATACTTACATTACAATTGACGGAACATTAGAATAAAAATAGTAAAAATCCTGTCCTCACGTTTTTAAATTTCTCTTTAAAAAATTTTACTATATTCATATTTTATCATTTTCGTATAGATATAATGGTTACCAATGCATTATTTTTCATAATATATATTTACACTAATACTTTATACAAACTAAAGGAATATCAGGAGTAAAATATTACAATGAGTGTTCATTATAAAATTGGCCAGCTTTGGAATAAACTTCACCCGTGTGCGGCGTTGAGTGAAAAAATAAAGGTTTGGGTACCGAAACTTTGTGTTTTTACGAATATGACAAAGACTATGATTATTGTAAATATTGTTAATTGTAAACTTTATTTCTTTCTGTGACACTATTAATTATTTTACAAATTAAACAACTCTAAATTGATTTTATGTTGGTGAATCACCAGCCGTTCCCTTATTTTATTCATATTATTTATATATTAAAAATAATAAGTACAATTATTACCTGTGAATTCGGGCTTAAAGAAAATGCTCATTCATAAGATCGGATTAATATAAAAGTATTAGGCTTATAAACAAATATGACCCTAACCATCATTAAGTGCTAATTTAAAGCAGAAAGCACTACCTGTAATATCAAACTTATTGTAATTAATAATATTATATTATATATCCGGTGTCATTATCCTATTTTCTACGGGGTGTTGAAGCTTCTTGGTAAATCCCTTAATTGTTCTTTGTTATCAATCACCCCATCAAAAAGTCTTTAAATACAGAGCAATCAAACAATTTTATATTAGTTCACAACTATTCTCAACTGTTGTAACACATTGTCAGACTCTACGAAATGTCTTCAGGTACATACCTAGCTCACTTGATCAACAATTTACCAGATAGGATACCGTTCCAACCAGAATGTTTAATATACAGTCGAATCCACATCACCTATCTGGAGTACTTCATCAAAGAGGCCGAATGGAAATGTGTCAACCTAGGGGTCCAACATCACATGAAATATCTTACCATAATAGTAATTCTTAAAACAGAACAGAGCTACTACATCAACCTTGCAAAATCCATTCAAGAAAAGCGATATGACGATGCCCAGTCGATTTTGTTCAGCAAAATTTGCAAAACACAAGAAACGTTGCAATATTATACCCAAAGGGTAACCAATTGTGAGGAGCAGTACAGCGCAACAAACGACGAAGGTTTCAATTTGGTGGGGCAAGGTTTCAAGAAAGTTATCAAGGTTTTAACGAAGATGCCCGAGGTTGTGGAAAGGTTGTACATGAATCTTGTGGACGGTCACGATAACTTTGTGCCACTTTTGTGCGACTTTTAAATTTAGAGTTTGTTTTGTATATTATTGTATTAGTTCTATGTACTGAATTTAATTTAACGGTAAATAAATTGTATTGATAATATAACTTGTTTAAATTGTCGACAAACGGAAGAAAACGGTGTTTATTAAAAACGCTCAAAATATACTAAAAATGTTATAATTTTTAAAGTCTTTATAGAAACAGAAAGAGGAGCTAGATTCTACGACTGAGAATTCGCCTGCTTTTCATGAGATATATTTATAATCAAGCAACGAATTAACCAAGACTTAATTCATATATTTCGTTTTCTACTGTTACGAAATGCTAACATATTATATCGTCGTTTCGTCTTGTCAAAAAGATTTTAAAACTTTAAATACTAATTCTGATATATATATATATATATATATATATATATATATAACCTGTAGTGTTAAGGACCGTCAATAGCATTTAAAAAATCAAGCAAAATGGTTCACAAATAGAAGGAAATAGTGCTGAACTCTTTTGCATTTGCTTATTTATATATAGATTATTAATAAAATACACATATTTAGAATGACAACATGTTCATTTTAGGTATTAAGAGGCAAGATTTTGCATCTATTTAACCCGAAAATGGTGTATTTTTAGAAGCGGTTATGGGCATATAAATTTCGCTTATAAGTGATGATGATAAAATGGTTTTGAAAAAATTTACGGGATGTGAAAATTACCAAATTTAAAAAAGTTCAAGATAAAAAATATCTCAAATAAGTCGATTTGTCTAGCGCCTGGGACGGCTCGGCTAGTAGGTATAATAATTGTATCTAAGTGCCCAGAATGTCAGAAAGTAATGGAATTTATTTATAACCAAATAAAAAATGAAAATGAACTTTATACAGGGTGCACCTAAAGTACGGAACATACAAAATAAAATATATCCACATAAAAGAAGAAAAAAATCTTCGGACATGTCAACATTAATTTAATAACCCTCAAATTTGGACATAAGTAGATTTGTCATGACATCATTAATGTGTTCTGTATGACATCATATATGGCCATTCCAATATTTGATATAGCGATTTGAAAGATCTAGTAACTTTACAAACATTTAAAATTCAAATCGCTTACACAAGGTTTTCTAGATCTGGAGACATGGTAGTGCCCCCGCCAAGACGAGCCAAGTGAAAACGAGCACTACTACCTTTTCTCGAAGAGCTTTGTTGTCATTTTGAATCCTCATTACTTGGGTTAGGATAATTGAACTGAACACATAAACTTTCAATTGCACAGCTCATATACTTAAGATTTTATTGTTATCTAAAAAAACCCGATTGCGTCAATGACTCACTGATGCTCTTCAAAATTCATACGCTACTTCCTGAAGCTGAAATTAGTCTTACTTGTCGGGATGTGCTCTTAAACTCTTCCTAAACTGCATACATTATTCACAAATAATATAGGAAAATGTCTGTTATATTGTAATTTTAGTTAGTTGATTGTTATTATTGTCTAAATTATTTTTCTTAGTGACACAACATAAAGCTTTGCCATAGGTGTCATTATGGATTATGAAAATTAATGTTAATCTATATAATAGTCTATAATATTTATATTATTTTTTTTTTGATGGAATGCAATAAACATAAATAAATATAATAAGTATAAGACATTAGAATTTGTATAATGTATATGTTTTGGAGAATCTTGTTACATCTCATGTTTGTATTTTTAACAGATTTCTCAAATAAACAATATACAATAAACAATTTTTTAGGCAGTTCCCAGGAAAAAATCTCATTTAGCCGAAGGAAACTATTGAGTTTTTACTCAACGGACAATTTAATGACTACGAAGTTCGATTTCAAAGCTTAGTTACAAAAGTTACGAAAATAACAAAGTGTGATGACTAACTTCCAAATTATTTCACACTAGAGCTGTTTAATTTTATATATTTCTGGACAGGCGGAATGTAAGAAGTTATTTGAAAATTCAGATGTATCTAATGTTTTTTATTTCATCCTTGATACCTGCACAAATAACTTTTGGAAACCCCCATGATACACATGGAATAATCTGGCAAAATCAACGACCCTTATCAACGCGTTTTGCAGACCTAAGTGACAAGTTTACATGAAGTGACTGAAATACGACAAAACAAGACAACGTATATAGAAGAGTAAATTAAGACTAAAAGACTAATAAGTAGAAACGTGGTAATCTATGAGAAAAATGAACAAATTAAAGACCATTTAGTTATGGATTACTACTAGGTCTGTCATCACCCCATTGCTGAATTAGATATTATCTGGATGTTAAACTGGTATAATTTGAAACTATACAAGAGCGAGACGAATGAAAGATAACTCAAAAGTAGAATTGGAAAAAAGAGTACAACATGAATTTACAACTAAACTGAACTTGATAGTAGATTAACTTAAACATTGTTAAGCAAGTGCAACTGGTAGGAATTAGGCTCAACGATTTTTTAGCAAGTACGGAATAGCTGCAGAAATAACAGGCATAAATATCAATCGAATATACAGAATATGGATAAATTTGATGGTAATGTCTACATCTAGTTTGTCTTTCCACGACTATGTACTCTTCATCATCCTCTAGGATCCCTACGCGGCCACCTCTCTCAGTAAAATAAGTGATGAAAAATTCGTCATATAAACTCTGAAAATAGCTGCCATCTAGTAAATGGTATCCATGGTATAATATGCCGACTACCACTTACAGAAAATTAATTCATGGACATATTATAATACAGAATCAGTAGTTCCCATAGGCCTTCTATCCACAGAGGCCCAAGAAACAATAAGAATAAAGAAATTAAGAAATACCGTGAGGGTTTGAACGGGAAATTTTCGAGAAAACAAACTATGAATGAATTATTTCACCAACTTTTAGTATCCTCAGATAATCACATTACAATTGTCAGAACAATACCATAAAAAGAAGAAAAATCATTATTTTTCATTATATACATTTACACTAATACTTTATACAAACTAAAGGAATATCAGGAGTATATATATATATATATAAAAGTACTAAATTCTAACATATTACATGTTCGGTACGTCTTGTCACAAAGTTTTTAAAACTGAAAATAGTAAGTCTAATCGAATCCGGTTGGTCTCGTGTTCTAGACTTCAAATATTTTGCTTGAGCCATCTCTTCATACTCTGAATTCTTCTCGGAAGTATCTGATATACAACAACTTTAGTGTTAATGGCCGTCAATAGCATTTAAAAAGTCAAGCAAAGTGGTTCACAAACAGACAGAAATGATCCCAAACTCTTTTGCATTTGCGTATTTATATATAGATTTTTAATAAAATACACATATTTAAAATGCCAACGTGTTCATTTTAGGTAAAAGTCATTCACCCTTTATTAAGAGGCAGGATTTTGCAGGAATGGTATTTCAAATAATAAATCAATATTAAATATAATATTTTAAAACTTTTAGTTTTTCCAAAATGCTCTAGGGTTTCACAATTACGATTTCAATTTCTAAAAATGCAAGAAACCAACTTATAAGTAACTATGAAGATGCAGTATAAATAACTACGATACATAAGTATTTGCATATTAGTACACCTTAAACTGCAATAATTTCAATTTTATACACATAGTTAATGTATCAAAAATATAAAGAAATAATACCTTTATGTTGCCAATATTTGTAAGTGTATTGAAATTGAAAGTTTTCAAATATATTGATAATTATCACATTGAAATAAAAAGATACATTAACCTAATGGCTAACAATTTTATGATATTTCAAACTGAAATCAAAATAATGAAATTAGCTAAAAACGAAGTTAGACGTGAACATTAGAATTATTGTTATGATGTCAGATCTAACTAAACTTAAATCTCATTAATTGTATTCATATCATAGACTTTGTCACTGTTTGATTTTATTTTCAAAAAAATTTAAATGTATATATGAAAAATAAAAATATTCTGTATAGTTATGGTACAAGAAACAAAACCCTTAAGAACCATCCTTAATGACAATTTAACGAAATTTTTTTTGTTTTCAAATATTTTTTATACTCAAAATACACTGACTCAACTAAGTAAGCAAAGCCTCATGAGCAGATGTTCAACAGCTGCTTGGTTTGCTCACTTTTTCCTGGTCTGCTACTGCTTGAATATACTAAATCGTTTATATTTTTTCTATATATAAATGAGTTCTTTGGGAATAACAGCACATAAACATGAAAGTCAGTATATTTCGAAAAACCTTACAAGGTCTAAATGAGACCCCGACTAAACCGTGTAAAAGATTTTAAAGATATCGTAACAATTCAAAATCCATTTTACAGGGAATTGTAAAAGCTCCTATGAATTTCATATTTTTAATGTGTTGTTTTCGAGATTTTTAGATTAACATGCTTGAAAAACATTGTGTCCACTCTCGATTAATTTTTGTGCTATGGAAATAAAAAACAAGCAAAATATTCTACAGGAAAAATGCTAAATTTTTGCCCTCTAATATATTTTTTGTATTCCTTTTATTTGTCATGTCATTTAAAAAAAACAATTTTTTCAAAATTGAATTATTATTATTTTTTTTAAGTTAAAAATTGTCCAAAAAAAGCAACATAAATCGTTGAAAATTTCAGCATATTTTATATGCATCTAAATAAAGTAAACTGTAGAAGGATAGCTTTTAATTTAAAATTTGGTGGTAAATATATCAGCTTTATTGCAGTATTAAAAAAAATCAAATAGCTGTTTTTTGACCATAACTCCGTCAATTATTATATTACTGGCTTTAAAATCAATATTATTTTGAATATGAAGCAATTAAAAAATGTATAGTGAATTTTTTTTCTAAAACGTGAATTTTTTGAGTTAATTCATGTTAAACGCTGCAAATTAAGAGGTCATCAGACAAGAACTGACCTTCAACCAGTATTATCTTAATATCTATTGCCCCTACATAAATTTATAAAACCAAACTTTTGCTTTTATTATAAGCTTCCTTTCTGTTTTAGATTTTTTTGTATGACATCAATTTTTTCGCTTATTCCGGAAAAATTCCAAAAATCATAATTAATTCAAAAAGTATTAATTTTTCGAAAAATGTTAATAGAAAACTTTTTACTTAGAATTCATTCCTCTATCGATCCCTGTACTTACTTTTACCATTTTAATTTCCACCGCTCAGAAGGGGTGGCTTTTATCTCCTAAGCAAGATCACACATTGGGACATGATAAGGTTTGTTATTATGCTATTTTCAAACTAGTCTCAAAATTTCAGACAAAATCGATTTAGTGGCAAAAATTTTCCAGAAAAATTCCCCAGTTACTGTACAGTCTGTTTTTCAAAGGTTTGTTGTAATTTAATGAATTCCCTACGGAGATAAAGAACTGTGAAAACATAAAAACAAATTCAAAAAATTATGTAGAAAATATTATTTAAATTTCATAACTGACATTCTGTAATATAATTTTTGTAATTTAGTCTAATGTAAGGCAATATAATGCAAGAAAAGTGTAATGTAATGTATTCAATAGCATTTGCTAAATAAAGACTACCACTATTACTACTATTATTACTTTTTGTAACATGTACAGTTGATTTTTTTGCTTTAAGTGAATTTAAGAGATTTTTTCTAGAAAAACTTATTACGTAATCGATTTGAAATTTAAATGTCCCGTATGTAGAATTACTAGAGTACTTTACTATAGTTTTGATGATTTTGATGGCCGGCGTTGAGAGAAAAAATAAAGGTTTGGGTATAGGACTTTGTGTTTTTACGTATATGACAAAGACTATAATTATTGTAAATATTGTTATTGATTGTAAATATTGTTAATGATTATAAACTTTGTGTCTTTCTGTGACACCATTAATTATTTTACAAATTAAACAACTCTAAATTGAGTTTTGTTGGTGAATCACCAGCCGTTCCTATATTTTATTTATATTATTTATATATTAACCTGTGAATTCGGGCTCAAGGAAAATGCTAATTCATAAGATCGGATTAATATAAAAGTATTAGGCTTATAAACAAATACGACCCTAACCATCATTAAGTGCTAAGTTAAATCATCTGTGTTTGTCGAATGCAGTAAATTATTATAATCTGATAATACCACCCAGAAACCACTACCTGTAATATCAAATTTAGTGTCATTAAATAATATTATATTATAAATCCAGTGTAATTATCCTATTTTCTACGGGGTGAAGTGAAGATCGTTTAAGCTTCCTGGTAAATCCCTTAATTGTTGTTTGTTATCAATCATCCCATCAAAAAGCATTTAAATACAGAGCAATCAAACAATTTTATATTAGTTCACAACTATTCTCAACTGTTGTAACACATTGTCAGACTCTACAAAATGTCTTCAGGTACATACTTAGATCACTTGATCCACAATTTACCAGAGATGATATCGTTCCTACCAGAATGTTTAATATACAGCCGGATCCACATCACCTATCTGGAGTACTTCATCAAAGAGGCCGAATGGAAATGTGTCAACCTAGGGGTCCAACATCACATGAAATATCTCACCATAATGGTAATTCTTAAAACCGAACAGAGCTACTACATCAACCTTGCAAAATCCATTCAAGAAAAGCGATATGACGATGCCCAGTTGATTTTGTTCAGCAAAATTTGCAAAAAACAAGAAACGTTTCAATATTATACCCAAAGAGTATCCAATTGTGAAGAGGAGTACAGCGCAACAAACGACGAAGGTTTCAGTTTGGTGGGGCAAGGTTTCAAGAAAGTTATCAAAGTTTTAAGGAAGATGCCCGAGGTTGTGGAAAGTTTTTACATGAATCTTGTGAACGGTCACGATAACTTGGTGCCACTTTTGTGCGAAATTTAAATTTGGAGTTTGTAAATTATTGTATTAGTTTTATGTACTAAATTTAATTTTAAGAAGAATAAATGGTATTGATAATATAACTTGTTTAAATTGTCGACATACGGAAGAAAACGGTGTTTATTAAAAATGCTCAAAATATACTAAAAAAAATTATAATTTTTAAAGTCTTACTAGAAACAGAAAGAGGAGCTAGACTGTCTGACTGAGAATACGCCCGCTTTTCATGAGATGAAATGAAAGGAATTATTACACTAACTTTTAGTTATCCTAAGATACTCACATTACAATTGACGGAACATTAGAATAAAAATAATAAAAATCCTGTCCTCACGTTTTTAAATTTCTCTTTAAAAAATGTTACTATATTCATATTTTATCATTTTCGTATAGATATAATGGTTACCAATGCATTATTTTTCATAATATATATTTACACTAATACTTTATACAAACTAAAGGAATATCAGGAGTAAAATATTACAATGAGTGTTCATTATAAAATTGGCCAGCTTTGGAATAAACTTCACCCGTGTGCGGCGTTGAGTGAAAAAATAAAGGTTTGGGTACCGAAACTTTGTGTTTTTACGAATATGACAAAGACTATAATTATTGTAGATATTGTTAATTGTAAACTTTATTTCTTTCTGTGACACTATTAATTATTTTACAAATTAAACAACTCTAAATTGATTTTATGTTGGTGAATCACCAGCCGTTCCCTTATTTTATTCATATTATTTATATATTAAAAATAATAAGTACAATTATTACCTGGGAATTCGGGCTTAAAGAAAATGCTAATTCATAAGATCGGATTAATATAAAAGTATTAGGCTTATAAACAAATATGACCCTAACCATCATTAAGTGCTAATTTAAAGCAGAAAGCACTACCTGTAATATCAAACAAACAAAGCTTCTTGGTAAATCCCTTAATTGTTCTTTGTTATCAATCACCCCATCAAAAAGTCTTTAAATACAGAGCAATCAAACAATTTTATATTAGTTCACAACTATTCTCAACTGTTATAACACATTGTCAGACTCTACGAAATGTCTTCAGGTACATACCTAGCTCACTTGATCAACAATTTACCAGATAGGATACCGTTCCAACCAGAATGTTTAATATACAGCCGAATCCACATCATCTATCTGGAGTACTTCATCAAAGAGGCCGAATGGAAATGTGTCAACCTAGGGGTCCAACATCACATGAAATATCTCACCATAATGGTAATTCTTAAAACCGAACAGAGCTACTACATCAACCTTGCAAAATCCATTCAAGAAAAGCTATATGACGATGCCCAGTTGATTTTGTTCAGCAAAATTTGCAAAAAACAAGAAACGTTTCAATATTATACCCAAAGAGTATCCAATTGTGAAGAGGAGTACAGCGCAACAAACGACGAAGGTTTCAATTTGGTGGCGCAAGGTTTCATGAAAGTTATCAAAGTTTTAAGGAAGATGCCCGAGGTTGTGGAAAGGTTGTACATGAATCTTGTGAACGGTCACGATAACTTTGTGCCACTTTTGTGCGACATTTAAATTTAGAGTTTGTTTTGTATATTATTGTATTACTTCTATGTACTGAATTTAATTTAATGATAAATAAATTGTATTGATAATATAACTTGTTTAAATTGTCGACAAACGGAAGAAAACGGTGTTTATTAAAAACGCTCAAAATATACTAAAAATGTTATAATTTTTACAGTCTTTATAGAAACAGAAAGAGGAGCTAGATTCTCTGACTGAGAATTCGCCTGCTTTTCATGAGATATATTTTTAATCAAGCAACGAATTAACCAAGACTTAATTCATATATTTCGTTTTCTACTGTTACGAAATGCTAACATATTATATCGTCGTTTCGTCTTGTCAAAAAGTTTTTAAAACTTTAAATGCTAATTCTGATATATATAACCTGTAGTGTTAAAGACCGTCAATAGCATTTAAAAAATCAAGCAAAATGGTTCACAAATAGAAGAAAATAGTGCCGAACTCTTTTGCATTTGCTTATTTATATATAGATCATTAATAAAATACACATATTTAGAATGTCAACATGTTCATTTTAGGTATTAAGAGGCAAGATTTTGCATCTATTAAACCCGAAAATGGTGTATTTTTAGAAGCGGTTATTGCCATATAAATTTCGCTTATAAGTGATGATGATAAAATGGTTTTGAAAAAAATCTACGGGATGTGAAAATTACCAAATTTAAAAAAGTTCAAGATAAAAAATAACTCAAATAAGTCGATTTGTCTAGCCCCTGGGACGGCTCGGCTAGTAGGTATAATACTTGTATCTAAGTGCCCAGAATGTCAGAAAGTAATGGAATTTTTTTATAACCAAATAAAAAATGAAAATGAACTTTATACAGGGTGCACCTAAAGTAAGGAACATACAAAATAAAATATATCCACATAAAAGAAGAAAAAAATCTTCGGACATGTCAACATTAATTTAATAACCCTCAAATTTGGACATAAGTAGATTTGTCATGACGTCATTAATGTGTTCTGTATGACATCATATATGGCCATTTGAATATTTGATATAGCGATTTGAAAGATGTAGTAAATTTACAAACAGTTAAAATTCAAATCGCTTATTACACAAGGTTTTCTAAATCTGGAGACATTGTAGTGCCCCCGCCAACATGAGCCAAGCGAAAACGAGCACTACTACCTTTTCTCGAAGGCCCTCGTTGCCATTTTGAACCCTTATTACTTGGGTTAGGATAATTCAAAATTCTCAGGACATGATGTCAGTAGTGGACGCACTAAACGCATAAACTTTCAATTGCACAGCTCTTATACTTTAGATTTTATTGTTATCTATGACTCACTGATGATCTTCAAAATTCATACGCTACTTCCTGAAGCTGAAATTAGTCTTACTTGTCGGGATGTGCTCTTAAACTCTTCCTAAACTGCATACATTATTCACAAATAATATAGGAAAATCTCTGTTATATTGTAATTTTAGTTAGTTGATTGTTATTATTTTCTAAATTATTTTTCTTAGTGACACAACATAAAGCTTTGCCATTGGTGTCATTATGGATTATGAAAATTAATGTTAATCTATATAATAGTCTATAATATTTATATTATTATTTTTTTTTGATGGAATGCAATAAACATAAATAAATATAATAAGTATAAAACATTAGAATATGTATAATGTATATGTTTTGGAGAATTTTATCATTTCATTTTTGTATTTTTAACAGATTTCTCAAATAAACAATATACAATAAACAATTTTTTAGGCAGTTCCCAGGAAAAAATCTCATTTAGCCGAAGGAAACTATTGAGTTTTTACTCAACGGACAATTTAATGACTACGAAGTTAGATTTCAAAGCTTAGTTACAAAAGTTACGAAAATAACAATGTGTGATGACTAATTTCCAAATTATTTCACACAAGAGCTGTTTAATTTTATATATTTCTGGACAGGCGGAATGTAATAAGTTATTTGAAAATCCAGACGTATCTGATACTTTTTTATTTCATCCTTGATACCTGCACAAATAATTTTTGGAAACCCCCGTGATACACATGGAATAATCTGGCAAAATCAACGACCCTTATCAACGCGTTTTGCAGAACTAAGTGACAAGTTTTACATGAAGTGACTGAAATACGACAAAACAAGACAAAGTATATAGAATAGTAAATTAAGATCAAAAGACTAATAAGCAGAAACGTGGTAATCTTTGAGAAAAATGAACAAATTAAATACCATTAAGTTATGAATTACTACTAGGTCTGTCATCACCCCATTGCTGAATTAAATTTTATCTGGATGTTAAACTGGTACAATTTGAAACTATACAAGAGCGAGACGAATGAAAGATAACTCAAAAGTAGAATTGGAAAAAAGAGTACAACATGAATTTACAACTAAACTGAACTTGATAGTAGATTAACTTAAACATCGTTAAGCAAGTGTAAATGGTAGGAATTAGGCTCAATGATTTTTTAGCAAGTACGGAATAGCTGCAGAAATAACAGGCATAAATATCAATCGAATATACAGAATATGGATAAATTTGATGGTAATGTCTTCATCTAGTTTGTCTTTACACGACTATGTACTCTTCATCATCCTCTAGGATCCCTACGCGGCCACCTCTCTCAGTAAAATAAATGATGAAAAATTCGTCATATAAACTCTGAAAATAGCTGCCATCTAGTTAAAATGGAATGCATGGTATAATATGCCGACTACCACTTACAGAAAATTAATTCATGGACATATTATAATACAGAATCAGTAGTTCCCATAGGCCTTCTATCCGCAGAGGCCCAAGAAACAATAAGAATAAAGAAATTAAGAAATACCGTGAGGGTTTGAACGGGAAATTTTCGAGAAAACATACTATGAATGAATTATTTCACCAACTTTTAGTATCCTCAGATAATCACATTACAATTGTCAGAACATTACAATAAAAATCATTATTTTTTATTATATACATTTACATTAATACTTTACACAAACTAAAGGAATATCAGGAGTAAAATTAAAATATTACAATGAGTGTTCAATGTAATATTGGCCAGCTTTGGAATAAACTTCACCCGTGTGCGGCTTTGAGTGAAAAAATAAAGATTTGGGTACCGAAACTTTGTGTTTTTACGTATATGACAAAGACTATAATTATTGTAAATATTGTAAATTATATTTCTTTCTGTGACACCATTAATTATTTTACAAATTAAATAACTGTTGATTGATTTTTTTGTTGGTGAATCTCCAACCGTTCCCTTATTTTATTCATATTATTTATATATTAGAAATAATAAGTACAATTATTACCTGTGAATTCGGGCTTAAAGAAAATGCTAATTCATAAGATCGGATTAATATAAAAGTATTAGGCTTATAAACAAATATGACCCTAACCATCATTAAGTGCTAATTTAAAGCATCTGTGATAATAAAATGATTTGCCACCCCGAAAGGACTACCTGTAATATCAAATGTATAGTAATTAAATATTAATATTATATATATCCGGTGTAATTATCCTATTTTCTACGGGGTGAAGTCAATATCGTTTAAGCTACTTGGCAAATCCCTTAATTGTTGTTTGTTATCAATCACCCCATCAAAAAGCCTTTAAATACAGAGCAATCAAATAATTTCAAATTAGTTCACAACTATTTTCTACTAGTGTTACACACTGTCAGACTTTACGAAATGCCTTCAGGTACATACCTAGATCAGTTGATCAACAATTTACCGGAGAGGATACCGTTCCAACCAGAATGTCTGATATACAGCCGAATCCACATCACCTATCTGGAGTGGTACATCAAAGAGGCCGAATCAAATTACAACCTAGGGCTCCAAAATCACATGAAAGATTTCACCATAATGACAATTCTTAAAACCGAACAGAGCTACTACATCAATCTCGGAAAATCCATTGAAGAAAAACGTTATGGCGATGCACAGTCGATTTTGTGCAACAAAATTTGCAAAATACAAGAAACGTTGGAGTTCTATATCCACTGGGCTGCCAATTTTGAGGAGCAGTATAGAGCAACAAACAACGAAGGTTTCAATTTGGTGGGGCAAGGTTACAAGGAAGTTATCAAAGTTTTAACGAAGATGCCTGAGTTTGTGGAAAGGTGTTACATGAATCTTGTGTATGGTAACGATGACTTTGTGCCAGTTTTGTGCGAAATTTAAATTTAGAGTTTGTATATTATTGTATAAGTTCTATGTACTGCATTTAATTTAACGATGAATAAATTGTATTGATCATATAACTAATCGAATCCGGTTGGTCTCATGTTCTAGACTTCAAATATTTTGCTTGAGCCATATTTTCATATTCTGAATTCTTGTCTGAAGAGTCTGATATACAAAATCTTTAGTGTTATAGGCCGTCAATAGTATTTAAAAGTCAAGCAAAGTGGTTCACAAACAGACGGAAATGATTCTTTTGCATTTGCGTATTTATATATAGATTTTTAATAAAATACACATATTTAAAATGTCAACATGTTCAGTTTAGGTAAACGTCATTCACTCTGTATTAAGAGGCAGGATTTTGCAGGAATGGAATTTCAAATAAAAAATTAATATTAAATATAATATTTTAAAACTTTAGTTTTTCCAAAATCCTATTCGGTTATTCAGATATTTCACAATTACGATTTCAATTTCTAAAAAAATGCAAGAAATCAACTTATAAGTAACTACGAAGATGCAGTATAAATAACTACGATACATAAGTACTTGCATATTAGCACACCTTAGACTGCAATGTATGTATAATCTTAATAATTTCAATTTAATACACAAAGTTAGCGATGACTATTACTGTATTATATCAAAAATATAACGAAATATAATACACCTGCTGTTAATTTATGTCAAATAATACTTTAATGTTGACAATTTTTGTAAGTGTATTGAAATTGAACATTTTCAAATAATACATTGATGATTATCACATTGAAATAAAAAGATACATTAACCTAACCGCTAACAATATTATGATATGTCAAACTCAAATCAAAATAATCAAATTAGCTAAAACGAAGTTAGGTGTGAACATTAGAATTATTTCAATGATGTCAGATCTACCTAAATTTCATTAATTCTATTCATATCATTGCATAAAGTGTGGAGAGGAATTAGTGTTACACAGGGCGATAATATAAAATGTGAAAAATGGAATAATTTATGGGGTAGACAAGAAGGATTTGACTCCGTAAATATGGGATGGATTCGACTCCGTCATATAGTTTACAGAAGGCATCTAACAAATTTATGCTTGTCCATGGGCAGTCGTGGAGTGGAATTATCTGTAGTTATACAGAGTTGTCAAAAAAGTTGAAAAAAGGTTACATGGCATGGTCCATAAGGCATAAATATATTTTGGGCTTATTAAGTCAACGCGTACTAGTACATTTTGTTCGTAAAGATTTACCTGTCATTTTAAATGAGAAAGTATCATTGTGTAATGTTGAAGCTTTCGATGTTACCTGCTGCTGTCTATTAAGGTTATAAATACAAAATAAAAAATAAAGAATGAAAACTACCTGGGTTCAAAAAAACTAAAAAGTTGAAAATAAAACTTCCACCTATAACTAAAACGCTAAAAATAATTATAACAAAATACAACTCTAGCAAAAAAAAATTCTGTACAAATTAATTAGCTACGAATCTTGGATATTTTTGAAATTGGTGCCAAGCATCAATAAAGTTTGATAAAGTAGTAGATAAGTACGCAATGAAGGATTTTGCTTGGCACCGACTTCAAAAATAAGATTGGTAGATAATTAATTCGTACAGAATGAGCACCTTTTAATGTTTACATTTTTTACTTCCTGGGTAGGTACCTAACAACATTGAATGTGTTATTTATTTGCTAGAGTTGTATTTTGTTATAATTATTTTCAGCATTTTAGTTATAGGTGGAAGTCTGTTATATATTTTTTAAAAATGTTTTTTTTTGCATGACATCATTTTTTTCGCTTATTCCGGAAAAATTTCAAAAATCTTAAATAACTCAAAAAGTGTTAATTTTACGAAAAGTGTTTTACTTAGAGTTCATTCACTTATTTTTACCATTTTAATTTTCATCTCTTATAAGGGGTGGCTTTCATCACCTGGGCAAGATCACACATCGGGACATGATAAGGTTTGTTTTTATGGTATTTTCAACCTACTGTTAAAATTTCAGACAAAATCGATTTACTGTAGGAACAGTCTGTTCTTCAAAGGTTTGTTGTATTTTAATGCCTTCGCTACAGAGATAAGGAACTGTGAAAACATAAAAATATTCAAAAAATTATGTAGTGAATATGTTTAGATATTTAAAAGTTTTGTTTTCAAATATTTTTTATACTCAAAATACACTGACTACAGTCAAGTAAACATGGCGTCATGAGCAGATGTTCAACAGCTGCTTGGTTTGCTCACTTTTTCCTGGTCTGCTACTGCTTGAATATACTAAATCGTTTATATTTTCTCTATATATAAATGAGTTCGTTGGGAATAACAGGACAGTAGAATAGATATGAGAGTTTTGGCTCACTTGGGTCCGTAGGCAAGTATATCAGTATTTGAGCCCCCGTAAGCCGCCGGCACTGGTTGTGTGGGTTGTTGGGTATGTTAGGTGTCTATTGAGTAGTTGTGTGAGTTTCATAAATTTGGTGGCAGTGTTAAGGGAGAAAAATGCGAAAACGTTAATTTTCTTTGAATAAAATTTAATAGTGTGTGAAATTTCCATCCGTCCGCCACTGGTAATGCGAAATAATTAAAATAGCTTAGTGGCTTGAGTCGCGATTTTTACGAGTACAGACTTGTTTTTCCAAAGATCAAGGTGCTGGGTATGGGGTCAAGAAACTGCGATCATTTGAAGGTCAACTAGTCGGATTCCGGCCAGCCATTTGATTTTTGCAATTTCAGGTGGATTGTTGAAATTAGAGGGAACAAATAAATGCGAGATTATTAGAAAGAATATGTTTTATTGAAATTATAAAAAATATCATACAATTTTTTTAAATCTAATCGAGCAACTACATTAAGAGGAATTATAATTTCATAATTATTGCTTTTATTTTTTTCAATAAATAAGTGGTTTTCCCCATCCTTTGCCCATATGGTGGTCCGTAAATTGTTGTCGTAATCTTCGGAAACCAGTACGTTGTTGTCATCTCTGTACTCACTGATAAAATTTAGAAATTTTTCAAACCCAGCTGGCGTAAAAGTCACAGATGATGTTTCTTCTTTTGGAAATGGATTCGGTTGATTAGACTCATCTTGAAGAAGGGCTTTATGATTATTTGAACGCAGGACTACTTTCTCAGCGGTAAATACTATTTGCAGAAAATTTGCAAATTTGTAGTGAGCTACTAAGTAGTTGGGTGTAATTCTCTTGGTAGTTTTTCGGTTGGTAAAATTAAAGCGATGGTTCTTGGACATAACGTCACTGTAAGACATCTTACTCACTTCAAGAGATACTGTGGGAAACGTGTTTGCGTTGAAATGTACGTTGTTCACTACCACTACCGCGAATGCGGTTGACTCTCCCACCAGAGATAAATTAAATAAGAATAAAAAAAAAATTGCCAGAAATGTTAGCCGAGAGATGGGATCGAACCGAGGACCTGTAATGGGGAATATACTTACCTTTGTAATTAACTCAGCGCTCTTTCTACTCGGCCATTTCTGGGTGAATACAAAACAGGGTGTAAAGGAATAAGTGTTGCATTATAAAATTGTTAACTGAAGAATAAAGACGTATACGTCATTTTCAATAATGATATTAGTGAAAGCTAGTATTACTACTGGTTTTGTGATATTGACTTTTATATCACAAAACATGCTATACACAAATATACCACAGGGAGTGGAAAATGTGGCGGTATGCTTTTCTAGGAATTGCTCAAATAGATCTGATTTTTCGCTAATGAGGCGGACATTGCTAAATGATGGGCTACTACCAGCATATTTTGCAAAATTTCCTAAAGATGGCACCCCATTACGCTACAATCTTAAAATTTTCTTTTACAATGGCACTGTGGAGGATTTTGATGGATTAACAGCAAATTATGATTGCCAGCAGGAAGCCGAAGCAACAGCAACGACTAATAGACAACAGCTACCAAATTCGCTTCAGAGAGAACTCAATAACTTATTAATATTATTATGTTTTGCTGTTATATCTTTGATATTATTGTTGGTAAAACTTATGTTGAAATGTACAAGATCTATACACTCGTTAATAAAATAATTTTTGAGAAATAAAAATGCATGTTATACTTCATTCATTTATTGAGGTAAAATGTTATTGATTAACCAATCATAAATATTACAATTTTTTATAGCACATTTGTATTCTGCGTATTCTTCATTAGAATCTTCATAATGATAGCCACAGACTATGGGATATTTACTGGTCTCACGGTCCTTCTTAGTCACATCTCTCAACTTTATGGCGTTGATGGTATGCTCCAAATTTATGAACTTTACATGATTGAGTCCAAGCTCATTTTTACACTTTTTAACTAATAAGTCATATTTTTGGTGACCTCTAACGTAGACATGAGAACATCTGGAGAGAAGAAAATTCAAAATCATATTCAACTGGCTTACATCCCAGATTCCACCATTGTAGCTGAGTCCATGAAGAAAATTCTCACAATATCTGACGGTTCGTCGATCTTCCTTGCACAGCAATTCAAATGGCCGAGGAGGCTTAAACAGGTAATGTATGACACCCGTTGCATGTGTCTTGATAGCCAATTCTTTGGGAACAAATTCCCCGTTAAGAATGAAGCCTTGAATGTCATCGATTGCGATTTCCATGGTGAACTGAAGTTGTGATGTGAAGATATGTTTTTTTTTATGATAGGTTACGAACAATTTCGCTGAGTGGGAGAAACTCCATCAAACAATCGTGGATGATTATACAGAAGGCACGTGTTCTGTCAGGAAAACCTGTTTGAGATTCAATATCCAGGCGTACATCCACAGTGGAGGATTTCATGCTGTCTTCACGTCGGGAACAATCGATTACGAAGAGAGTGTGATTCTTGAAGGTGAGATAGTCTAGGAGCGGGTGTCTTTTGTCAGCAAAACTGGGATAAAAGTCCGTGTAGCGTTTGTAGGCTTCTCCGTATTCGTTCCTGGGGAAATCCAATAGCCATCTCTCGTTCGGCCAAAATTCTCCATTAAGAGTTAGACGAATATTAGATATGTGGATATGATCAAATTCCGTGGGATCAGCCGCTATGTTGCTGTGCTTATTGGTCTGGAAGGCAACGATGACGTATCGAGGACTCTCTACAGCAGCACAAGTTTTCACAGCCCAAATTTCTCGTGTGGCGCCTGTCTTCAGAGCAGGCAACTCATGAAGCTCCCATTTACGAAAGGGAATAATAATGCCGGTATCCTGCTTAACGGCTTGCAGCAGTTCAAGTTTCATATCATCGTTGGGGAATATATGCTGGACTTTGAGTTCAATGCTGTCAATCGTCACGCTTGCTTTTGTAGATTTATCAGTAATAATAAGACAATCATCATCATTTCTTGCTCGCACTAAACGTATTGTTTGCTTTCCATAGGTTACTCGCTGGTAGTCGTTGAAGAGGGAAAACAAATGCTTGAGCGGGATGTACATTCGGAAAGATCTGTCTGCTGCATTCACAATTGGTTTACCGGGAAAATTCCAGCCAGCAATAGCTAATTCTCTTGAACTGGTAGGATCATAGCACAGATAACCTCGTATGGCACTGACGCGACCGGAATCGCGAACCGATTCCATTTCTTTACCACACTGTTCGTAAACCATATTATCGAAGAAAAATGCTCCTGCATTAGGGGATAGGGAAACTTCACCTGCACCTGCCGTTACATTAATTTGACCCTTAACGGCGATATACGAGTCCGCCATGGATAACCAGGAATCGGCTTGGTTCACAGTAATCTCCACTATGTCGTTGTTCCCAAATGACTTTACATAGGGATAGTAGGTTCTAACTTCCATTCTGCGAATGCTGTCATCGAAACTGGGCTTTCGGAAGATATCGAATGCTTGAGTTGACATGATAGCCTAGCGATTGTAGAAATAGTTTATTGGAGAACGTAAGTGATCCCTTCAAAGGTTTCGTTGATACTGACTTTGGCTGTGGTATGTTTGTACTTTTATGAGGATGCTCAAATATGAGTAAGCGTCCCATTATTGCTGCAATAGCTGTTTCAGTTCCAGTCTCACAATGATTTCCTCCCCTCGGAAATTGACGAGTTCAGATTCCTGATTAAGAATTCTCAAAGTTATGTTGTGTATTTCTCTTCGGTTGATAGGTAGGTAGATAAGATGTTGAGGTGTTTCGTCAATAGCGAAACCAGGATCAACTCCAATGGCAAACTCGTATATGGTATGTGACGGTCTGTCGTTGTAGAATGCTCCCGATGTGATGTTACTATCGAGATGGATTGTTCGCACTTTTATAATATTCACTGGTAAATCAGAGCTGTGCACTTGAAGAGGTGTGAGCAGTCTCTTGGAAAAACCCAGTATGGCACCGATGCTGTTTTCCTTTTGAAAGTCTATTGCGTATTTACTGCTGTATATTTCACACTTGAGTGTATTATTGTTGGGTTTCAATGAGAAAATCTCATCTACATCCTTCGAATGCTGCACACCCAAGACTTTTCTAATGTGGGTTTCAATATCACCAATTTCGTAGCTGCCTTCAGGTAATTCGATGGTGGTTGGTTTCTTTTTCGAGTCGATTAAATGCACTTTGCTACCCTTCTCAATGTTCGGGATGCTGTTGTAGGAGTGGAAACTCAGCAAGGCTAGACCGTAATTGTAGTCAGGATGTAGTTGAATAGGTGGTTGAAAATCAATGGACAGTATTGAACTGCGTCCTTTCAGCGTTAATATCAAAGACATGACTGAAGATTTCTCTCAATGTTAGGTGTTATTATAGAGAAATTGCAGACACAAATGACCGCAATTAGATTGATTATAATTTTGGTAGGAGTCGTTGTTGTAGAGTATCGATACATTACTTCCTAAATACTCAGCCAATTCACGAGGCGGTTTCAAATTACCAAAACTATCGAAATATTGCGCAACGTTTCCATTTTTAATGTAAGCTACCCAGTGTGTGCCTTTGTTGTGACTAGAATCCAAGTTGATGATTGCCGACTCGGTTCTTGATGGTTGTTTGTTTTTAGGTAAGGCATCACGCATAAATACACCTTTAAAATTTGGTATTTTCAATTTTTTGGCGTATTCAACAAGCTCACTGGTGTAAAGTGCCCGACTGGGTAGCTTTATCGGGAGTTTTTTTGTTGTTTCTTCAAATAGAGACCGAAGCCTCCTTTGCGAGACTTTTTCAGGTAGAGCCCGGACCCTTTCTTTCCAATCTCCTCCATAGCTTGATTGTGTCGTCTGTCCTCTTCGAGTTTCTTTTTAGCATTTTTTGCGTCTATTAGTGTTTTACCCAAAGTTGCAGCTCCTCCATTAAGGGTTCCAAGAGCTGAGAGTCCTGCAAATAGCGGGAGTAATGGGAGAATTCCACCGACTTTTGACTCGAATGGTATAACACGAGGAACTCGAATTTTCTTACGACCGCCAGCTTTCTTAATTGCCATCCTAGCCGCTCTCAAAGCCATCAGCGATGACTGTCGTAGACTTTGTCCTGCAGGAGAGTTAGCGATAGCTTTATTCGTAGGTAGCATGACATGCTTTCGAAATGGTAAAAGGGTTTTGCGTGTTGAAGATTTTCGCTTACGGGAAGATTTTTTCACACCTCTACTCCTCTTTCGCTTTTGAGATTTCATGCCAAGACCGAGTCTCTGTTTGGTTTTCATAGTCGTTGTTATGAGCCAAGCAGCTGCTTTTTCACCGAGTGAAGCGTCCTTAGATTTGAATCTCTCCCAAGCCCTATTCTCCAACTCAAAATCTGCCTTATGACGGTCTGCTAGAGAAGTGCTTTTACTGTAAGCAATATCGTGATCCCGACAAGCTGCGTCAGTTTTGTTTATACCTCGCTGTCCTAGAGCTAAGCGTTTTTCGAGTTTCGTACCCTGTCCACAAAATTGATAGCCAGGAAGGTGAATTTCAAAGGGTAACTTGTTGATTAGAGTGTTCACTACACTTCCACTACCTTCAGCGGTTAACATAATACTGACTGACTGACGTTCAGAAAGTAAATTTTATATTTAAACGTCCACCCAAAACACATGTACATCAGTTTACTTTGAGATGCACATAAAGCAGCAAGATATTCAATTACCTACAGAAAATCTAGATTTTGTGGCGGAAGGGGGTGACAATGATAGTGTGCCATCGAAGAATGGGAAACTATGGCCAAATTCCGTCCGGGCGGCGTTCTGCGGCCCCAGCGGCTGCGGGAAAACCAATGCGCTGCTCTCGCTTTTGTTCAACGAAAACGGATTGCGATTTAAAAATGTCTACGTGTACTCGAAATCTTTGTACCAACCAAAATACCAACTACTACAAGAGGTTCTCAAGAGCGTTAAAGGTGTGTCATATTTCCCTTTCAGCGAAAACGAAAATGTAATTGATCCATCAGACGCCTGTGAGTATTCAGTGTTTATTTTTGATGATGTTGCTGGTGATAAACAGAAAAAGATTCAGAATTTCTTTTCCATGGGACGACACCGACACATCGATTCAATTTATTTGTTACAGACGTATAGTAAGATGCCCAAGCAACTAATACGAGACAATTGTAATGTGATTGTGCTATTCAAACAAGATGAAATCAATTTAAAGCATGCCTATGATGAACACGTATCTCCGGATATGTCATTCGAACAGTTTAAAGACTTGTGTTCAAAGTGTTGGCAGGATCGCTACGGGTTCGTGGTTATTGTTACAGAATTCAATTTAAACGAAGGGCGATATCGACAAGGTTTCGATAAATATATAAGACTACAAAGCGAAAAATAATCAGTCAGTCAACAAAAATGTCTTCAGTGAGCAGCAACAGCATTGCAGAAGCTTTTCGCAAGAAAAAAATCAAACAACTAGCACGGTCCATTCGCAAAAAGTACCTCAGTCTGAAACTGGGTAAATCGGAAAACGATGAGACCCTCAATAAGCTCTTTGAACCGGTAGTCGGACCTTTGAAACAAATAGTTTCGACTACATCCAAAGTTCTCACCAAGATACCACCAGCGTCAACACATTCACCTCCGGTGTTACCATCTATAAAACGAGAAACAATTGTGAAAAAAGAAAAACTAGAGCAGTTAACACCAAAATCCAGTCTATTCCTCGAAGAAGAACCAGTGGCAGAGACTAGTTTTTATACCGATGCTGAAGCCGAGGAAACGGAACAAGAGGAAGATGATCCGACTAATTACTCTGACAAAACCTTTGAGTCCTATATGGAGCAGTATCCAGCAATGGTGCAAAAGTATATAACCGAATATTTCCACAAGAGTGATAAAATTGACAACATTTATGGACCCTCATACAATTTGAAAACCTCCAAGTGGTATCTCGGTAACAAAGAAATCAACTTCGATACGAGGACAGGACGTCTTACTGTTGGAGACGCTGTGTTTCGAGGATCACCTGGTCTTTACCAACTGATATTCTACAAGGACCCCGCATACACTCCAGATGACAAAATCGTGTACCAAAAAGTTCTGGAGCGGGCATTAGTACACCGGAATGTAAAAGGACATCTGAAACCCTCAGGAATATCCAAATACAAGGATGTCATTAAACCTATGTTTATAAAACCAATTAAACCAAGCAGCAGCAGCGAAGGAAGAGGTATGAAGTTGAAATATAATACAAAGCCTATGGAATACGTCTACTGGGACGATCCCAATGAATTGGTAGATCGTTTAAGGTTACTTGTTGCATCGAAAGAGGCCGGCAATACATCCCATGACAACGAAATTGTAGCGATAATAAATGAGCTCAAAGAAGCCAATATTATACGCGACAAATAACCAAAGTAGTCATTAGTAAAATGTCTCTCGATAAATTTGGTCGAAGTGCTGTTCAACAACAGCAACCGAGTGATTATGAGCGCGCAAAAATACCATTTTCCTTCACAGCCGATGGAAATATCGATGTAGAGAAAGTGATAATTTCAAATGTTGCAGATCCTAAAGCGGATATGGATGCCGCCAATAAACTCTATGTTGATGACAGAGTACGCGACAAGTTGTCTCAGATTAAAAAGGACTTTCAAGTGGCATTCAATGATTTCAGCGATAAGGTTTATAGCAGTATGCGAAAACTTGAGAAAAATCAACATACTATTGATAGCAGCTTAAGGGTTAATCAACAGACCTTTCTGGAATTTCAGTCGAATACCAACGTCCAGCTTAACCAGCTTACGAAATTGCCACAGCAAATTGAAGAGAATCTAAAACAGACTATAAGTGATGAAATTTCGCAATTGAAAAACGATATTGATGAAGTGAAGGCCATCAAAGAGAAAATGCTAAAAGTTGTACCCGAACTATATGTGGATATGCAAAAATTACACGATGAAATGAGTGATAAAGTTATTAAAATGAACTTAGAGATGAAAAAATTATCAGATGGCATCAAGAGCGAACTGCGATCTCACAAAAACGAAGTCTCTTCGCAAATCAACAATCAACTAAAGATGATTAATCCAAAAATTGTAGCCATTCAACAGCAACAGCAGCAGCAGCAACAGCAATCTGCTCTAAAGACTAAATAAAAAGGCATCAGCCATGTTAAATTATAGTACTCATCATGAATTATTCCAAGGAAAAAGTTCAAGTTGTAAAGGAGCTGCATCGACCTGTGAGAAAAAAATTTCCACGACGTCACACCGTCATTAAGGGTTTCGATGATTTATGGCAGTCTGATTTAGGACAATTAGATCTTTATGCGGGAACTAATAGAAATTTTAAGTATATCTTAGTGGTAATTGATTGTTTTTCCAAATACGTGTGGACGAGGCCGCTGAAATCAAAATCAGGAGAGGAGGTGACAAAGGCTTTCGAGAGTATTCTCACTGCTAATGGTGGGCGCCGTCTGAAAAACTTGCAAACAGACCACGGAAAGGAATACTACAATAGTCACTTTACGAAACTAATGCAAAAATATTCGATTAACCACTATAGTACATTTAGTGGGATGAAAGCAGCCATATGTGAGCGCGTGATAAGGACGCTAAAGGAGAAATTATTCAAATATTTCAGTTTAAATGGCAGTTACAAGTGGATTGACATTTTACCTGATATCGTTCAGTCTTACAACAATCAAAAACATCAGACGACGAAAATGCGCCCTAGCGACGTAACTGCTGCTAATGCTAAGGCCATTAAAGAATTCAATAAATTGAAAATCACCGGACCTAGGAAACTCAAGGTGGGTGATGTGGTGCGAATAAGTAAAGTGAAACACGTCTTTGAAAAAGGACATACCAGGAATTGGACTACAGAGCTATTCAAGGTACGTCAATATCAGCTAACGAATCCCATTACCTACCTGTTGGAAGACATGAGTGGCAGACCAATTCAAGGGGGATTTTATGAGGAAGAATTGCAAAAAACCGCAAACCCTGACGTTTATCTCGTGGAAAAAGTGTTGCAGAAAAAAGGCAATAAAGTCAAAGTTCGATGGTTGGGTTTTGATAAAAGTCACGACAGCTGGATTGATTCCAGCAACAGGCTATAACTTGTAAAACAGGAGTAGGAGGGAAGATGACGACGGAGACGTTATAAAACCTTTTGAGTTTCCCATTACCTTCAGTAAGAGCAGTTCAATTTGGTGAGCAGCAGTATGAGTGATACTAGTTTTGAAGAAATTGACTACAACGCCGACCTAGATAGAATCTTAAACATGTACGAAGAAGCAGTTAAAACAGAAGCGTTTTACCTGTTACACACCAAATTTCCTCTCATCAATTCTGAGTTGGAAATCCAATGTGCATTAAGTCCAGCTCGAACGTTTGCACCAGTAGTTATTCTGCAAAAAAATAATGTGAAAATTGTCTTGAACAGCTTCGAATGGGCGGATGTTTTGTGCGTTCTGAAGTTGATGAATCAGAATTATTTAGAAAACCCAAATATTAGCAGTGACGAGGTTGCAGCACCAATTTCCTGTGGAGAATTTCTACATATAACCCAAACAAGATCTGAGGATGATGAGAAACTAATCTTGTTGATGCAAAATATTATTGCGTTATATTTCTCTCATAGTGATGTAGTGGAACTTTTTAGAATTGAACATATAATTTCTAGTCGAGTAGAAGCATATTTAGAAATGAACTTTTGTAAATATTATTTCAAAGTTTTAAATGAAGTTTGTTCATGGAAACATTTAATTTGTTCGCAACCAGTTGAACGACTACTATCATCTTTTTGTTTTGATAATACATCTCAACTGAGTATTGCTTTAAGAGAGTATCTTTATTATTACAGAGAAAAAATTGTAGCCGACATTGTAGCGAGAAAACCTCAATAAAATGTATAAAATCATCCCGTTTTTTAATTTTCCCTCAGTTGATATATTACAATCATGGAGTGTAGAGATTGGTATCAAGTATACGAACACAGATTACGTACCTTTGAAAACTGGCCATCAGAATTCCCAGCTTCCAGACTAGCAAGGGCTGGCTTTATTTATTTCGGTCAAAATGATGTAGTAAGATGTGCATTTTGTGGGACTGAAGGATTCAACTGGCAAATGACAGACGATCCTGTAGCTGACCATTTAGATTGGAATCCAAATTGTTCCTTCTTCGATACAGATAGCGTATACTTAATAAATAGAAAAAAACCTGTTGTTCATAAAGATAAAATAAGTGTTGCCAGCAGATTTTCTACGTTTGGCAATTGGCCTATAGCTTTAAAGCAGAGACCTAATGATTTAGCAAAACTTGGATTCTTCTATAGTGGTTCAGGAGATAGAATCATATGTTATTGTTGTGGCATACAGATTTCAAACTTGCTGCCAAACGATGACGTTACTGAACGGCACTTGATGATATCCAACAACTGCTTAATGATTCAAAAAACAATAGATGATTCAAAAGCCACTAACTTATCTTGCAAAATTTGTTTAACTAATGAAATATCTGTTGTACTTCTTCCATGTAGACATTTAGCCTGCTGCTCAAGTTGTTTTATAGATATTGATAAATGTTGTATCTGCAGATGTGAGACAGTTGGGTATTTAAAGGTCTTTATTTCTTAAAATAAAAAACTGTTTTCAGAATATTTTTTTTTATTTAACTTATCACTGAATACCGTATACAATATACCACCACCACCACAACCAGCACCGAATCTTACATGAACTTACTACTCTATATATATTTTTTAATAAAAATACAATACCTAATTAGTAAAACTATATAATTATACACTAGAGTAAACAACAACAACACCAAATAAAATTAATTATATATTTTACAGAAGAAAAACTAATTAATAGTTATACAATACAACAATACATACACAACAACAACAAAAAATCAATAATGTTTTGTTTTTTTTTGCTGCAGAAAAATACCTTTCCATATCATGCAAAAGGTACTCATCTGCATTACATATCTTAAACAGCGGCATCCAACAAGAACTACACCAATGTTTTTTGTACTGATACACAATGTATAGATCTCTACTACAGTATTTAAATGTATCAAAATGCGGCCTAAACTTATAAAATCTTACTCTCTGTTGAAAAACACTTTTCAGTGTCTCCCCACATGAGTTGCATAACCGAAAGTCACCAAATTCAATAGCAAAAATTGTAAAATATTGGAATGATGCCTGATATCTATCATATGAACAGAATTTTTCAAGATCGTAGGCGAAATTCAAGAAAATAAGCCTCTGATGTAGTGATAAATTTGTTTCATTCAAACCCATCTAAAATGGCATCAGTGTCTAGATGGGTATTTGAAGAAAGCTGAACAAGTTGTCCATATTTGTGTTTCGGAAAACTGTGCATCACATCATCGATTACTGACCAGGAGAGAGGTGCCCAGACAACGAAATTGGCTAGTTTGAAATACTGTGACAGATCGTCTTGATGCAATGCTCTTTAAGAGTGTTTGGGGTCGCCATTGTGTAGAATAAAAAAATTTGCTACTGAGAATGGTGACTTTTCTTTTTAAATTGAGATCTCGAATTCGTGTTGTTGTCGTTGTTGCCGTTGTTTTTGTTGTTGTTGTTGTGTGTCTGTAAAAGAAAAAAAATATACAAGAACTAATCTAATTTGTAATGTTACTGCTTTTCACATCATCATCAGCATCAACTACTATTTAGTTTCAGTCGGAGGGGTTGAAAGTTTCTGACACAATATCAGGCATATCTAACAGCTCTTGATACCAATATCTTGGAACTTCTGGTTCATGCTTATGTATCGTGAACAAAGGCATCCAACATGAACCACACCAGTTTCCTCGATATCCGTATAAAATGAACAGTTGATATGACCGATATCTGTATGTTCTCACGTAGTCTCGATACGTATGAAATTGTTTCCTTGTTTCGAAACAAATTTTAAGTTTCTCGCAACATTCGTTGCACAAGGGCAAATTATCAAATTTCACACGGTCTCGAGACTCAGCGACAATTCTATTGATTTTAAAAGCTGCAGAATACTTTTTATATCTGGCGTGAGATTCTAACCCCCCATAAAATAGCAGACTGATTCTCTTGTCGAGTGACAATTTTTGGTCTGCTTCATCATCAAAGCCATCTACGAGAGTCTTGTGATCTACCTGCATGTTTGAATATATTTCATCAAACTGTCGGTATTTGATGATAGGAAATTGTTCCACCATATCATCAAATACGGACCAAGGAAGCGGTGTCGCGGTGATGAAATCCGCAAGATTTGAAACACTGCGACAGATCGCTTCAATTGCAAGTTGTTTCAGTGTGGTTGATGATCCAGGTGGAATGTTGTAGATGACTTGTAGTAGTGTTGCTGATGATGATGATGATGTGAAAGACATTTTTTTTGCGGTTTCTGTTGTGGTATCTGCAAAAGAGAAAGAAAAAGAATTCAAATTAGAATTGCCTGATCTTGTAATGGCCCCAGGGCAAAGTATCATAACTGTGGGGAATAAGAAAGCGTTTGTCGTCAAAGGGATTAAGCGCAATTTTCGTTTGCTCAATGCTATATACATCGTGATGTTTCGATTGTATAGTGCATTGAGTTTGATGTAGTACGAAGGATTTATTTGAATGGTCTATAAATTGCTGCAGACATTCCAAGTAATCTTCATACTTTATTTTGCGCTTCACCACACTCTTCTTTACCCCCTTGGCTTTCTTAATGTTGCTACCTTCTTGAATCTTAAATGTGTATTGCTTCGAACGCAATCCAATAAAAAATAACATAATTTTACCTTTCACCTCATCCTTCATTAGACCTGGTATTTTACTATTAACTAAGGGAATATTCCAGCGATTATCTGAAGGATAATCGCTCGTGTCAAAACGTTGAATATCCGCCTTTATTACCTCTTCATAGAGGTCCTCACACTGTATCTCATAGACCAGGCTATCAGTGTCCGAATACAAAAGTTTGCACCGCTCCACCGGAAACTTTTTGAGCATGTAATCATAGTGAAACTCATAAATGCAAAGTTTGGAAATATCAAGAATGCACATCCCAATGTATAGAGGTTTATCGAATAGGATACTGTGCTTTTTTAATTCAACAGCCATCAGATCTTCATCGAAAATAGTTCTACTTTGAAAATTAGGGCTGGCAATTAAGTTTTTCGCTCCCATCCTACCGTTCCATTTTCTAACCAACTTCACAATTCGATGTTTTCTCACGTTTTGCATTGTTTTCCCAAACACTGCGTTTACCATCAATTTATAGAGGTTTTTCTCTAATTCATGTTTCGCCTGACTTCGCAGTTGAGTGCTGAAGTCGATGTAGGGTTTCAGCCAGGCGGACTGATCAAACTGCAATACTCCGTGAATTTTTTTCAAGACTAAACCATGCGCCAAAGCTTGCTTTAGATTCCTGTAATGAATTATGTATTTTTCTTTATCATCGAGGGTGGTTAATAACTTTTTATTTTTAGAATTTGGGGGTGTTTTGTGTTCGGCCCAGAACTGTAGGTCCCTGTGAAGATCGTGTAAGCTCTCAGGGTACTCCAAGTCTACTTCTAAAATGTATCCCTTTGGCGAATCATCGGGGATGGATGTTATGTCGATGTTCGGGTCAACCCAATTGAACCCACCATAAGGCAGGGGTTGCATCATCCCCCATCCGTACATGTTATTAACATCACAGTAAAAAAGGTATTTTGAGGGTTTAGAGGAATCATAACCCTCTACATACTTATTATTTGCTTCGCCGTACCTGTTGCAGCACATCGAGATACCTCCTCGTATTCCGCGTTCCATAAATAGCAACATGTCAACATCTTGAATCGTTTCGAGTCTACATTGCGTGTATTTCAACATGCAATCCCATGTGAATCCAGGGATTGTATAATAGCTTGCTGCGTCTAAGCCGTATGTCTTGTGGCAGGTGTTTCTAAATGTCTCAAATACGCAAGCTAACAACAAGATATCAGTTTTCATATACAGATCGCTGTACTCACCGAGTGTTTTCAATCCAAATTTCTCCCAAATTACCTGTGCATGTATATAATCCTCATCTTGTATGTGTTCATCGTTCAAGCGATTATAAAATTTCTTTTTCGCAGGTAATTTGGTTTCTTGCAATCTCTCAATTTTGTCAAGATAATCATAGAAAAATACACCTTTTCTATAGAGCAATCGTAGGCTCTCATTTGGTAAATGTCTAAACTGATTATTTAGAATCTCAAAGTCGGTATCTTTTAACGTGGACACCAAAGTGTCTAACGAACACCCCATAAACCTGAAGGAATCTATGTAGCGAAATTTAATTTTGGTATCGTTATCGTGGACGGTGAAACTAATATATTTTTCCTTATTAACCGGCAGCAAAGTTATGTGATTTCGTTTAGCCAAGTCGCGAATAATAAAATGTGAGTCGTACCCACTCAAATTGTGAAAAACAATGGGTACAACAAAGGATTTCCGATATAAAAGGTTGCACTTATTGTGTGAAAAGCCTCTAAATTTCCCAGACAGGTGGTCATGGTCGCGAACTACCCTATCCTGAGGGCTAAAAGGTTTTTCACAAATATGACACACCCCCGTAGCATCCTTCATGTCTACCACGGTGTTCATAGGCTCTACGTTAATCAGTTTAGACTGCACAAATTTTGCCACATTAGCCATATCTTCAGCGAACCAAGACATACAATCAACCCCTCTATAACTTTTGTAGAACGAATAATCATCATTATAACTACATTGAAAATAGTACCCAGCACTGTAAGCGGTATGTTTTTGATATGGTAAACTATTAGTTGATGGTTTCTTGCCACCAATAACCGGTTCCAAAAGAGATTCAAAATCAGCGTAAACGATGAACTGAACTTTTCCTTTATACATGTGGTTTTTAAATTGAATGTGAGAAAATTTTGGAAATTCAATTTTACATTCATTCAACTTTTCACAGTATTCAGAATGCTCCTTTAACTTTCCCCCTGAATAAAAATAATTTAGACATCTATCGCAAATATATTTTTTTCCTAAATGCTTGGAAACTTGACTCGATATAAGGCGTGACAGATTTTTTATAAAACAATAATGATATTGGATTTCATAACCATCATTATCACTCTCATCATCATCAACACCCTCTACATCCATATCACTTTTTTTTGGAAAATACTTGTCTTGAACAAGTAACAAATTGACATGTTGCTCTCGCTTTTCTTTACACAAACGTACTGGAACGACGGTGAACTTGGAACGTGCATCCATTTCCAAACCGAAGACATTTACAGAGATTGACTGATTATGCTTCTCAAAAACTGAAATTTCATTAATTTTGACTGGGGCACTTAAACCGGTTAAATTCAAAACTGTGCTGTAATGTGGATATGAAGAAGGCCTATCAGAATTTCTGGCGGCAGGAAATATAGCGGAAACAATACTCCAGAAAAAGCAGTCCTGACCGCGATTCTTAACATTGATGCAAGCTTTAGTGGACTTAATTTTTTCTGGTAGCTCAATGTAGGATGAGCTTACTAAGCTCGAACTTATTTATATTAACTTCCAAGGAAATAACTTGATTTATCGACCAACCCGATCCGATGGTTGCAAATTCAGAAAGCGCATTTAAAATGCGATCTTTTACGTACAAGTCAAACCAATATTGCAAATCGGTCCCTAAATCAAAGACTTCATTTTTTGTTGTAAAATACTTTTTGTCTGAAATCTCTGTATCTCCTGATAGTTTAACAAATTCTCCACACAAACTACAATTTACCTTTAACATAGGATTTTTTTTCAAAACATTTTTTATGCGAACCTGAAAAACTTTGCTAGCATCCCCCAAAAACTCTAAAACATCTTTATGACTTTTATTGATTATGACGCCCGTTCTAACGCGACTTTTGAAAGCGGAAGCTACCTCTTCCCATTTAACGCGACGATTTCTGTTAGTGTGACGTGCTGAAATACCCATTCCCAATTTATCAAAATTTTCTAATATAATTTTGAATCTTTTCAGATGTCCAATATTGGTTTGCAATTTCCGTAACGTTTCCACCGATAAATCCGCTTTCCGAATAGCCTTGTTGCACAGAAGAATGTGTTTTTTGGTATGTTGTAACCAAGTTTCCACATCCCTTTGCGACAATGGTCTTGACTTTTTACTCAAAATACTTTCTACTTCCCTCAGTTTTACGATAATTTCATCGCTAAGACAAGCAATTTGATCTGAATTCATTTTTCGTTCTCTCTCTTTACAAGATTACCAACACCAGAAAGTTACAAAAATTAAACACTTACAATTATTCTGTTGTGGCTGCTGGTGTTGTTGTTGTTGTTGTTGTTACTGGCTAGCTGCTGCTGCTGTTTCTGTGGTTGCCTCTTCGCTGATGTTGTTGTTGTTGTTGTTGTTACTGGCTAGCTGCTGCTGCTGCTGTTTCTGTGGTTGCCTCTTCGCTGATGTTGTTGTTGTTGTTGTCGTTGTTGTTGTTGTTGTTGTTACTGGCTAGGTGCTGCTGCTGCTGTTTCTGTGTTTGCTTCTTCTATAGCAAACAGCGTTTTTAAGTTTTTGGTCCCCACGTTCTGCTGGCCTTTGAATATTAATCTATAGTTTCCAGTGGCAAATTCGTTCAGGTGGTCCTTAAAAACTGGTAGCACTCTGTTCGGTAAGAACACCACCACGTCCTCTAATTCCAGCAACACAGTTTCCCCGTACTTCGTTTTCACAAGTTTAGCACTGAAGATTGGATATTGTTTCCACAGCACTAAGTCAACTAATTTTTTGGAAGGTTTGACACCCCACTGTGGATCTGAAATTTTATTGATCTCCTTTATAAAACTCATCTGTAACAATAAAAATAACCTTCTATAATAAATTTATGAAAAACTAATTTTGAACTTACTTTTGTTTGGTTTTTTTTTGCTAGCTTCTGAGTGGCTTCTGCTGTTGCTTTTGTTGACTTGCGTGTGTCGATCAGATTAATTTTCTAAAATAAATATTTAACTAAGAAACTTTCTTTCTACAGAAACTATTCAATTCAAGACAATTTTTATAACATAATGTCTTCTGACTAACATTCATACAGCATCTTACACAGAAAACATTTACCCCAAAAATGTTATAATATAATATATTGCTTAGTAGTGTACCTGAATAATTTTCTACTATAACTATTTAACTAAGAAAATTTTTTTTCGCTACAGAAACTATATATTCCAAGACCACAACATTTTTTAGAAAATATTGTCTTCTGGCTAGACATTTTCTCTCAATGAAGTCACATCAAGAGAAAAACATTTATAAAGAAATACTCAGAACATATTTACCGTTCACGACACAAAAATCAACTCAAAAATACACACAAAATAATGTCTAATGACTAGAAATTTCTTTCAAGACAGCAAAACATATTTTCAAATTAAAAAATTATAATAAAAATAATAGAAAAAGATAACTTACCAGAAATAGTTTTCACTGCACAAACACTTACTCTCACTATGCAAGACTGTTTGCAATTGATTTCAACGCAATCAGGACGTCGTATTTAAACCGTTTTGCACGGTACGAATGTACGCAAAACAAGTCCTCTCTCACTCTCCCGCCGACCGTGATGACCACATTCCAGCAAGATCCCCTTCTTGGGAGTAGTTCTCGAGAATTTACAGGGTGATATTACGTAGTAATTTGTATTTCAAGAAAATACTCGTCTCAAACAAATGCTGTGAAAATAATACACATAGTAATTTGGCATTAATTTTTATTTTCTATAGCTAAAATCCTAGTCAACAATTCTTTCAGTTGTTCGTAAAGCGTCAGATTTGGACAAGGGATATTAAACAAACTTAATGTTAACTTTTTAGTGGCTACAAGAATATTTGCAAATTCATTATATTCGAAATACCTATTATTTTCAAAAAAATAAATTCTTCCGTTCGTATACCGAAAAGCACTTCTAATACTTTCTGGTATACCGCTAAAGTCTCTGCTTATATAACCGTAATTTTTCCCTTCATAGGAACACTCGTTGATCTCGGCGTACATATTATTTGAGAAGAAAAAAATAGTTTGTCCTGTATAACTGGTAACCGTAGCAAGGATTGCATCTGCCGGTATTGAGAGCTTGAAATCGCTAATGCTTAAAGTTTTCAGTAGTTTAAAGTTCTCATCTGAGATGTAGAATAATCTTTTCTTATCTCCAATCATAACTATTTCACCAGACGGTCTCTGACATATTGAAGTTATTTCAGCGACTTCCGATGGTAGAAAATGTAGGACATTCCGTAGATTAACGTTTTTTGATGTTATGTTTCTACTCTCCATATCCATGATCCATAGCCTGTCTTTATATATAATATACAGATTGCTTCTTAATACTAAAAACTGCAATCCCGAAACATCTACTTGACATAAGTCTATTGCTTTCTCTTGTGTACCTTTTACAGTGGTATTAGTGGTAGTTGTGGAAATAATATTTTTTTGTGTACTCGAAGGAATCTCATGAATATATTTCTGTGTTATCTTTGGGGTGCTTTTTACCGTCACACTTTCGGGGATTTTTTCCGTCGTCTTTGGAATGATTTTTACGGTCGTACTTTGAGGAATTTTTTTCGCTCCATACAAAAATTGAATTCCTCGGATATCTTCTTCATCGAGTTGTAAACGGCCATAATATGGATACATTATTGAGTTCCAAAAAGGGGAATGCTCCATCCCCAAAGAATGACCGACCTCGTGAATCAAAACAGACAGCAAACTTGTCTGGTTTGCTGGAATATCTTCTATTTTATCCAATCCTAAATACCACATCTCACTTCGGTCTAAATGAATCTCACGACATGTATCGTTATTGGGTAGATATGCATGTCCTAATGCGCCAGAAGGCCCGTCAAATAGATAATAACAATTTCCCGCATCTTGACACCTTCTGTTCTTTGAGTGTCGGAACTGTCCGTCAGCATAGGAAATAACTATGTCCGGTGCAGTAGGTGAATAAGTGAATTGTAAGTTTGACACATTTTGCCATACTTTTTTTGCTTTTTCTGCCACTAATTTCCTTTCTGAATCAGCAAATACAAAGTACCACTTTAATTTAGTCTTTTGCCATTTTTGGGAGGTTGTACGAAAACTCAAAGGGAAATCAGGTAAACCGCAACGTGGTTTATTCATTAAATTTAAAGTTTCTTCATTTGCAGTACCGTCGACTTTCAAATTATATAGTTCTTGAAAATTAATCAATCCCTCTTTTACGTCTGCTATAGATGTTCCATTAGGTTCCGTTAAAAATCCATATCGCTTTAAATAGTCCTCAACATTCACTTCACCCGTTACCAGGGAAAAATAGCAGGCTATATAAATTCCCAGTAACATTATTTTTGCTTCTGTTCTCTTTGAATGATTAAATAAAACTGAATTTTCAGTACTTTAAATTTATAATTTAAACCCTCTTTTATTCCCTCTTTTATTCTATTCAGCAATTTACGTAGTTACCATAAAACAATGTGCAAGATTACTTGAAACCTATTTCAGCATATTAATCTACCCTGTATTTTCAAGTTCAACCCACCTACCAGGATATCCAGCGTATTTTTCCACATCAGGTTGTTTGCGCTTTACTAGCTGACCTCCACGAAAAGTCCGTATGGATGAACCGTCTCCGTCACCCTGATATATAGAAACAAGTCCATAAAAAAAATCGCGGATGTGATTTTACTTTACATATCCCTATCTGAACCTCAAATTAATGCGAATTTTTCTACATCATATCGGCAGCGGTACTAGTTAACCTTCAAAATGATCGCAGTATGGTTGAACTTCATACCGTCGCCTTAATGTCGGGAAACAAGTCTGTACTCGTAAAAATCGCGAAACGCGACTCAAGCCACTAAGCTATTTTAATTATTTCGCATTACCAGTGGCGGACGGATGGAAATTTCACACACTATTAAATTTTATTCAAAGAAAATTAACGTTTTCGCATTTTTCTCCCTTAACACTGCCACCAAATTTATGAAACTTACACAACTACTCAATAGACACCTAACATACCCAACAACCCACACAACCAGTGCCGGCGGCTTACGGGGGCTCAAATACTGATATACTTGCCTACGGACCCAAGTGAGCCAAAACTCTCATATCTATTCTACTCAGGACATAAACATGAAAGTCAGTATATTTCGAAAAACTTTACAAGGTCTAAATGAGACCCCGAGTAAACAGTGTAAAAAGATTTTAAAGATATCGTAACAATTCAAAATCCATTTTACAGGGAATTGTAAAAGCTATAACTCCTATGAATTTCATATTTTTAATGTGTTGTTTTCGAGATTTTTAGATTAACATGCTTGAAAAACATTGTGTCCACTCTCGATTAATTTTTGTGCTATGGAAATAAAAAACAAGCAAAATATTCTACAGGAAAAATGCTAAATTTTTAATATATTTTTTGTATTCCTTTTATTTGTCATGTCATTTAAAAAACGCAATTTTTTCAAAATTGAATTATTATTATTTTTTAAGTTAAAAATTGTCCAAAAAAAGCAACATAAATCGTTGAAAATTTCAGCATATTTTATAAGCATCTAAATAAAGGAAATTGTAGAGGGATAGCTTTTAATTTAAAATTTGGTGGTAAATATATCAGCTTTATTGCAGTATTAAAAAAAATCAAATAGCTGTTTTTTGACCATAACTCCGTCAATTATTATATTACTGGCTTTAAAATCAATACTATTTCGAATATATTTGAAGCAATTAAAAAATGTATAGTGAATTTTTTTTCTAAAACGTGATTTTTTTGAGTTAATTCATGTTAAACGCTGCAAATTAAGAGGTCATCAAACAAGAACTGACCTTCAACCAGTCGTATCTTAATATCTATTGCCCCTACATAAATTTAAAAAACCAAACTTTTGCTTTTATTAAAAGCTTCCTTTCTGTTTTAGATTTTTTGTATGGCGTCAATTTTTTGGCTTATTCCGGAAAAATTCCAAAAATCATAAATAACTCAAAAAGTATTAATTTTTCGAAAAATGTTAATAGAAAACTTTTTACTTAGAATTCATTCCTCTATCGATCGCTGTACTTACTTTTACCATTTTAATTTCCACCTCTCAGAAGGGGTGGCTTTTATCCCCTAAAAATTTTCCAGGAAAATTCCCCAGTTACTGCAAAGTCTGTTTTTCAAAGGTTTGTTGTAATTTAATGAATTCCCTACGGAGATAAAGAACTGTGAAAACATAAAAATATTCAAAAAAATATGTAGAAAATATTATGTAAATTTCATAACTGACATTCTGTTATATAATTTTTGTAATTTAGTCTAATGTAAGGCAATATAATGCAAGGAAAGTGTAATGTAATGTATTCAATAGCATTTGCTAAATAAAGACTACCACTACTATTACTTTTTGTAACATGTACAGTTGATTTTTTTGCTTTAAGTGAATCTAAGAGATTTTTTTCTAGAAAAACTTATTACGTAATCGATTTGAAATTTAAATGTCCCGTATGTAGAATTACTAGAGTACTTTACTATAGTTTTGATGATTTTGATGGCCGGCGTTGAGAGAAAAAATAAAGGTTTGGGTATAGGACTTTGTGTTTTTACGTATATGACAAAGACTATAATTATTGTAAATATTGTTATTGATTGTAAACATTGTTAATGATTGTAAACTTTGTGTCTTTCTGTGACACCATTAATTATTTTACAAATTAAACAACTCTAAATTGAGTTTTGTTGGTGAATCACCAGCCGTTCCTATATTTTATTTATATTATTTATATATTAACCTGTGAATTCGGGCTCAAGGAAAATGCTAATTCATAAGATCGGATTAATATAAAAGTATTAGGCTTATAAACAAATACGACCCTAACCATCATTAAGTGCTAAGTTAAATCATCTGTGTTTGTGGAATGCAGTAAATTATTATAATCTGATAATACCACCCAGAAACCACTACCTGTAATATCAAATTTAGTGTCATTAAATAATATTATATTATAAATCCAGTGTAATTATCCTATTTTCTACGGGGTGAAGTGAAGATCGTTTAAGCTTCCTGGTAAATCCCTTAATTGTTGTTTGTTATCAATCATCCCATCAAAAAGCATTTAAATACTGTGCAATCAAACAATTTTATATTAGTTCACAACTATTCTCAACTGTTATAACACATTGTCAGACTCTACGAAATGTCTTCAGGTACATACCTAGCTCACTTGATCAACAATTTACCAGATAGGATACCGTTCCAACCAGAATGTTTAATATACAGCCGAATCCACATCATCTATCTGGAGTACTTCATCAAAGAGGCCGAATGGAAATGTGTCAACCTAGGGGTCCAACATCACATGAAATATCTCACCATAATGGTAATTCTTAAAACCGAACAGAGCTACTACATCAACCTTGCAAAATCCATTCAAGAAAAGCGATATGACGATGCCCAGTTGATTTTGTTCAGCAAAATTTGCAAAAAACAAGAAACGTTTCAATATTATACCCAAAGAGTATCCAATTGTGAAGAGGAGTACAGCGCAACAAACGACGAAGGTTTCAATTTGGTGGCGCAAGGTTTCAAGAAAGTTAACAAAGTTTTAAGGAAGATGCCCAAGGTTGTGGAAAGTTTTTACATGAATCTTGTGAACGGTCACGATAACTTTGTGCTACTTTTGTGCGAAATTTAAATTTGGAGTTTGTAAATTATTGTATTAGTTTTATGTACTAATTTTAATTTTAAGAAGAATAAATGGTATTGATAATATAACTTGTTTGAATTGTCGACATAGGGAAGAAAACGGTGTTTATTAAAAATGCTCAAAATATACTAAAAAAAAATTTATAATTTTTAAAGTCTTACTAGAAACAGAAAGAGGAGCTAGACTGTCTGACTGAGAATACGCCCGCTTTTCATGAGATGAAATGAAAGGAATTATTACACTAACTTTTAGTTATCCTAAGATACTCACATTACAATTGACGGAACATTAGAATAAAAATAATAAAAATCCTGTCCTCGCGTTTTTAAATTTCTCTTTAAAAAATATTACTATATTCATATTTTATCATTTTCGTATAGATATAATGGTTACCAATGCATTATTTTTCATAATATATATTTACACTAATACTTTATACAAACTAAAGGAATATCAGGAGTAAAATATTACAATGAGTGTTCATTATAAAATTGGCCAGCTTTGGAATAAACTTCACCCGTGTGCGGCGTTGAGTGAAAAAATAAAGGTTTGGGTACCGAAACTTTGTGTTTTTACGAATATGACAAAGACTATAATTATTGTAAATATTGTTAATTGTAAACTTTATTTCTTTCTGTGACACTATTAATTATTTTACAAATTAAATAACTGTTGATTGATTTTTTTGTTGGTGATTCTCCAACCGTTCCCTTATTTTATTCATATTATTTATATATTAAAAATAATAAGTACAATTATTACCTGTGAATTCGGGCTTAAAGAAAATGCTAATTCATAAGATCGGATTAATATAAAAGTATTAGGCTTATAAACAAATATGACCCTAACCATCATTAAGTGCTAATTTAAAGCATCTGTGATAATAAAATGATTTGCCACCCCGAAAGAACTACATGTAATATCAAATTTATAGTAATTAAATATTAATATTATATATATCCGGTGTAATTATCCTATTTTCTACGGGGTGAAGTGAATATCGTTTAAGCTACTTGGCAAATCCCCTAATTGTGGTTTGTTATCAATCACCCCATCAAAAAGGCTTTAAATACAGAGCATTCAAACAATTTCAAATTAGTTCACAACTATTTTCTACTAGTGTTACACATTGTCAGACTCTACGAAATGCCTTCAGGTACATACCTAGATCAGTTGATCAACAATTTACCGGAGAGGATACCGTTCCAACCAGAATGTCTGATATACAGCCGAATCCACATCACCTATCTGGAGTGGTACATCAAAGAGGACGAATCGAATTACAACCGAGGGCTCCAAAATCACATGAAAGATTTCACCATAATGACAATTCTTAAAACCGAACAGAGCTACTTCATCAATCTCGGAAAATCCATTGAAGAAAAACGTTATGGCGATGCACAGTCGATTTTGTGCAATAAAATTTGCAAAATACAAGAAACGTTGGAGTTCTATATCCACTGGGCTGCCAATTGTGAGGAGCAGTATATAGCAACAAACGAGGAAGGTTTCAATTTGGTGGGGCAAGGTTACAAGGAAGTTATCAAAGTTTTAACGAAGATTCCAGAGTTTGTGGAATGGTGTTACATGAATCTTGTGTATGGTAACGATGCCTTTGTGCCAGTTTTGTGCGAAATTTAAATTTAGAGTTTGTATATTATTGTATTAGTTCTATGTACTGAATTTAATATAACGATGAATAAATTGTATTGATAATATAACTTGTTTAAATTGTCGACATACGGGGGAAATGGCATTTATTAAAAATGCTTAAAGTATACTAAAAATATTATAATTTTTAAAGTCTTAGTAAAAACAGAAAGAGGATCTAGACTGTCTGACTGAGAATACGCCCGCTTTTCATAGGACATATTTTTAATCAAGTAACCAAAACTTAATTCATATAATTCCTTTTCTACTCTTACGAAATTCTAACATATTACATGTTCGGTTCGTCTTGTCACAAAGTTTTTAAAACTGAAAATACTAAGTCTAATCGAATCCGGTTGGTCTCATGTTCTAGACTTCAAATATTTTGCTTGAGCCATCTTTTCATATTCTGAATTCTTGTCTGAAGAGTCTGATATACAAAATTTTTAGTGTTATAGGCCGTCAATAGTATTTAAAAGTCAAGCAAAGTGGTTCACAAACAGGCGGAAATGATCCCAAACACTTTTGCATTTGCGTATTTATATATAGATTTTTAATAAAATACACATATTTAAAATGTCAACATGTTCAGTTTAGGTAAACGTCATTCACTCTGTATTAAGAGGCAGGATTTTGCAGGAATGGAATTTCAAATAAAAAATTAATATTAAATATAATATTTTAAAACTTTAGTTTTTCCAAAATCCTATTCGGTTATTCAGATATTTCACAATTACGGTTTCAATTTCTAAAAAAAAATGCAAGAAATCAACTTATAAGTAACTACGAAGATGCAGTATAAATAACTACGATACATAAGTACTTGCATATTAGCACACCTTAGACTGCAATGTATGTATAATCTTAATAATTTCAATTTAATACACAAAGTTAGCGATGACTATTACTGTATTATATCAAAAATATAACGAAATATAATACACCTGCTGTTAATTTATGTCAAATAATACTTTAATGTTGACAATTTTTGTAAGTGTATTGAAATTGAACATTTTCATATAATACATTGATGATTATCACATTGAAATAAAAAGATACATTAACCTAACCGCTAACAATATTATGATATGTCAAACTCAAATCAAAATAATCAAATTAGCTAAAACGAAGTTAGGTGTGAACATTAGAATTATTTCAATGATGTCAGATCTACCTAAATTTCATTAATTCTATTCATATCATTGCATAAAGTGTGGAGAGGAATTAGTGTTACACAGGGCGATAATATAAAATGTGAAAAATGGAATAATTTATGGGGTAGACAAGAAGGATTTGACTCCGTAAATATGGGATGGATTCGACTCCGTCATATAGTTTACAGAAGGCATCTAACAAATTTATGCTTGTCCATGGGCAGTCGTGGAGTGGAATTATCTGTAGTTACACAGAGTTGTCAAAAAAGTTGAAAAAAGGTTACATGGCATGGTCCATAAGGCATAAATATATTTTGGGCTTATTAAGTCAACGCGTACTAGTACATTTTGTTCGTAAAGATTTACCTGTCATTTTAAATGAGAAAGTATCATTGTGTAATGTTGAAGCTTTCGATGTTACCTGCTGCTGTCTATTAAGGTTATACATACCAAATAAAAAATAAAGAATGAAAACTACCTGGGTTCAAAAAAACTGAAAAGTTGAAAATAAAACTTCCACCTATAACTAAAACGCTAAAAATAATTATAACAAAATACAACTCTAGCAAAAAAAAATCTGTACAAATTAATTAGCTACGAATCTAGGATATTTTTGAAATTGGTGCCAAGCATCAATAAAGTTTGATAAAGTAGTAGATAAGTACGCAATGAAGGATTTTGCTTGGCACCGACTTCAAAAATAAGATTAGTAGGTAATTAATTTGTAGGTACCTAACAACATTGAATGTGTTATTTATTTGCTAGAGTTGTATTTTGTTATAATTATTTTCAGCATTTTAGTTATAGGTGGAAGTCTGTTATATATTTTTTAAAAATGTTTTTTTTTGCATGACATCATTTTTTTCGCTTATTCTGGAAAAATTTCAAAAATCTTAAATAACTCAAAAAGTGTTAATTTTACGAAAAATGTTTTACTTAGAGTTCATTCACTTATTTTTACCATTTTAATTTTCATCTCTTATAAGGGGTGGCTTTCATCACCTGGGCAAGATCACACATCGGGACATGATAAGGTTTGTTTTTATGGTATTTTCAACCTACTGTTAAAATTTCAGACAAAATCGATTTACTGGCAAAAATTTTCCAATTTTTGCCAGTCACTGTAGGAAGAGTCTGTTTTTCAAAGGTTTGTTGTATTTTAATGCCTTCGCTACAGAGATAAGGAACTGTGAAAACATAAAAATATTCAAAAAATTATGTAGTGAATATGTTTAGATATTTAAAAGTCATAATTGACATTCTGTAATATAATTTTTGTAATTTAGTCTAATGAAAGGCATTATAATGTAAGCATTTGCTAAATAAAGACTACCACTACTATTACTTTTTGTAACATGTGCAGTTGATTTTTTGCATTAAGTGAATGAAAGAGATTTTTTTCTAGAAAAACTTATTTGAAATTGTCCCGTATGTAGAATTACTAGAGTACTTTACTACAGTTTTGATGATTTTGATCGCTGACGTTGAGAGAGAAAAAATTAAGAGTTTGAGTTTGAGTATATCACAAAGACTATAATTATTGTAAATATTGTTAATTATTGTAAACTTTATTTCTTTCTGTGACACCATTAATTATTTTACAAATTAAACAACTCTAAATTGATTTCTTGTTGGTGAATCACGAGCCGTTCCCTTATTTTATTCATATTATTTATATATTAAAAATAATAAGTACAATTATTACCTGGGAATTCGGGATTAAGGAAAATGCTAATTCATAAGATCGGATTAATATAAAAGTATTAGGCTTATAAGCAAATATTCAATCATCTGTGTTTGTGGAATGCAGTAAATTATTATAATCTGATAATACCATCCAGAAAGCACTACCTGTAATATCAAATTTATTGTAATTAAATAATATTATTTTATATATCCGGTGTAATTATCCTATTTTCTACGGGGTGAAGTGAAGATCATTTAAGCTTCCTGGTAAATCCCTTAATTGTTGTTTGTTATCAATCACCCCATCAAAAAGCCTTTAAATACAGAGCAATCAAACAATTTTATATTAGTTCACAACTATTCTCAACTGTTGTAACACATTGTCAGACTCTACAAAATGTCTTCAGGTACATACTTAGATCACTTGATCCACAATTTACCAGAGAGGATACCGTTCCTACCAGAATGTTTAATATACAGTCGGATCCATATCACCTATCTGGAGTACTTCATCAAAGAGGCCGAATGGAAATGTGTCAACCTAGGGGTTCAACATCACATGAAATATCTCACCATAATGGTAATTCTTAAAACCGAACAGAGCTACTACATCAACCTTGCAAAATCCATTCAAGAAAAGCGATATGACGATGCCCAGTCGATTTTGTACAGCAAAATTTGCAAAAGGCAAGAAACGTTTCAATATTATACCCAAAGGGTAACCAATTGTGAGGAGGAGTACAGTGCAACAAACGACGAAGGTTTCAATTTGGTGGGGCAAGGTTTCAAGAAAGTTATCAAAGTTTTAAGGAAGATGCCCGAAGTTGTGGAAAGGTTATACATGAATCTTGTGAACGGTCACGATAATTTTGTGCCACTTTTGTGTGAAATTTAAATTTGGAGTTTGTAAATTATTGTATTAGTTTTATGTACTAAATTTAATTTTAAGAAGAATAAATGGTATTGATAATATAACTTGTTTAAATTGTCGACATACGGAAGAAAACGATGTTTATTAAAAATGCTCAAAATATACTAAAAAAAATATAATTTTTAAAGTCTTACTAGAAACAGAAAGAGGAGCTAGACTGTCTGACTGAGAATACGCCCGCTTTTCATGAGATGAAATGAAAGGAATTATTACACTAACTTTTAGTTATCCTAAGATACTCACATTACAATTGACGGAACATTAGAATAAAAATAATGAAAATCCTGTCCTCACGTTTTTAAATTTCTCTTTAAAAAATGTTACTATATTCATATTTTATCATTTTCGTATAGATATAATGGTTACCAATGCATTATTTTTCATAATATATATTTACACTAATACTTTATACAAACTAAAGGAATATCAGGAGTAAAATATTACAATGAGTGTTCATTATAAAATTGGCCAGCTTTGGAATAAACTTCACCCGTGTGCGGCTTTTTTTTGTCGTAAAGCGTTTGTTGTCGTGCTGAAATGACACAGGGTTGGCTTTGGGTAAATTTCGTAACACTGACCCCCCTTTAATTCTGATCGTCCCGATCAGAAACATCCTCTCCATGGTAGGGAGCTAGTCGATCTAATTGAACCACCTTCAATTTAGCCTTGGGGTTTCGACGGATCCGTTAGACGACGTCATTAAGCCTCTTGACCACCTCGTATGGACCATCCCAGGCGGATGTAAGCTTTGGGGATTTACCCTTGCTCCGTTGCGGGTTGTACAACCAGACTTTGTCCCTCTCCTGGAACCCGACTGAATTGGCCTTGAGGTCGTATCGCGTCTTCATCCGGTCACTGGTGGCCAACATCTGCGTTCGGGCTAATTCGTGTATTGCCAGCATGTTATGTCGGAGCTGGTCGGCATAATCGTCGATGTCTTGGGGAGGTTCTTCGGGGGAGCCAAAAGCCAAGTCACATGGTAATCGCAGCTTCTTTCCGAATAGGATCCTGGCTGTGGTCAGGCCTGTACTATTATGTACAGCAGAGCGATATGACAACAGGATTAGCGGAATATGCTCATCCCAATCACGCTGGTTATTGCTGACGACCTTGGATAGGTGTTGTTCCAAGGTCCTGTTGAATCTTTCCACCATTCCGTCTGACTGTGGGTGTAATGGTGTTGTTCTTGTTTTTCTGATCCCCAACATCGTGCAGACCTTCTGGAATACATTCGATTCGAAGTTACGCCCCTGGTCTGAGTGTAATTCCATCGGGACGCCAAACCGGCTGAATAGTTGTTCTACTAGCACCGTCGCTACCGTGGTTGCCTCTTGGTTGGGTATCGCATATGCCTCAGGCCATTTGCTGAAGTAATCCATCGCGACCAGAATGTATTTGTTCCCCCTCTCAGACTCGGGAAACGGACCGGCGACATCGATGGCAAAATAGATTTGTCATGACGTCATTAATGTGTTCTGTATGACATCATATATGGCCATTTGAATATTTGATATAGCGATTTGAAAGATGTAGTAACTTTACAAACAGTTAAAATTCAAATCGCTTATTACACAAGGTTTTCTAAATCTGGAGACATTGTAGTGCCCCCGCCAAGATGAGCCAAGCGAAAACGAGCACTACTTCCTTTTCTCGAAGGCCCTCGTTGCCATTTTGAACCCTTATTACTTGGGTTAGGATAATTGAAATTCTCAGGACATGATGTTAGTAGTGGACGCACTAAACGCATAAACTTTCAATTGCACAGCTCTTATACTTTAGATTTTATTGTTATCTAAATAAACCCGATTGCGTCAATCACTCACTGATGATCTTCATAATTCATACGCTACTTCCTGAAGCTGAAATTAGTCTAACTTGTCGGGATGTGCTCTTAAACTCTTCCTAAACTGCATACATTATTCACAAATAATATAGGAAAATCTCTGTTATATTGTAATTTTAGTTAGTTGATTGTTATTATTTTCTAAATTATTTTTCTTAGTGACACAACATAAAGCTTTGCCATAGGTGTCATTATGGATTATGAAAATTAATGTTAATCTATATAATAGTCTATAATATTTATATTATTTTTTTTTTGATGGAATGCAATAAACATAAATAAATATAATAAGTATAAAACATTAGAATTTGTATAATGTATATGTTTTGGAGATTTTTATCATTTCATTTTTGTATTTTTAACAGATTTCTCAAATAAACAATATACAATAAACAATTTTTTAGGCAGTTCCCAGGAAAAAATCTCATTTAGCCGAAGGAAACTATTGAGTTTTTACTCAACGGACAATTTAATGACTACGAAGTTAGATTTCAAAGCTTAGTTACAAAAGTTACGAAAATAACAAAGTGTGATGACTAATTTCCAAATTATTTCACACAAGAGCTGTTTATTTTTATATATTTCTGGACAGGCGGAATGTAAGAAGTTATTTGAAAATCCAGACGTATCTGATACTTTTTTATTTCATCCTTGATACCTGCACAAATAATTTTTGGAAACCCCCGTGATACACATGGAATAATCTGGCAAAATCAACGACCCTTATCAACGCGTTTTGCAGACCTAAGTGACAAGTTTTACATGAAGTGACTGAAAAAAACAAAACAAGAAAAAGTATATAGAATAGTAAATTAAGACCAAAAGACTAATAAGCAGAAACGTGGTAATCTTTGAGAAAAATGAACAAATTAAAGACCATTAAGTTATGAATTACTACTAGGTCTGTCATCACCCCATTGCTGAATTAAATTTTATCTGGATGTTAAACTGGTACAATTTGAAACTATACAAGAGCGAGACGAATGAAAGATAACTCAAAAGTAGAATTGGAAAAAAGAGTACAACATGAATTTACAACTAAACTCAACTTGATAGTAGATTAACTTAAACATCGTTAAGCAAGTGTAAATGGTAGGATTTAGGCACAATGATTTTTTAGCAAGTACGGAATAGCTGCAGAAATAACAGGCATAAATATCAATCGAATATACAGAATATGGATAAATTTGATGGTAATGTCTTCATCTAGTTTGTCTTTACACGATTATGTACTCTTCATCATCCTCTAGGATCCCTACGCGGCCACCTCTCTCAGTAAAATAAGTGATGAAAAATTCGTCATATAAACTCTGAAAATAGCTGCCATCTAGTTAAAATGGAATGCATGGTATAATATGCCGACTACCACTTACAGAAAATTAATTCATGGACATATTATAATACAGAATCAGTAGTTCCCATAGGCCTTCTATCCGCAGAGGCCCAAGAAACAATAATAATAAAGAAATTAAGAAATACCGTGAGGGTTTGAACGGGAAATTTTCGAGAAAACATACTATGAATGAATTATTTCACCAACTTTTAGTATCCTCAGATAATCACATTACAATTGTCAGAACATTACAATAAAAATCATTATTTTTTATTATATACATTTACATTAATACTTTACACAAACTAAAGGAATATCAGGAGTAAAATTAAAATATTACAATGAGTGTTCATTATAAAATTGGCCAGCTTTGGAATAAACTTCACCCGTGTGCGGCTTTGAGTGAAAAAATAAAGATTTGGGTACCGAAACTTTGTGTTTTTACGTATATGACAAAGACTATAATTATTGTAAATATTGTAAATTATATTTCTTTCTGTGACACCATTAATTATTTTACAAATAACTGTTGATTGATTTTTTGTTGGTGAATCTCCAACCGTTCCCTTATTTTATTCATATTATTTATATATTAGAAATAATAAGTACAATTATTACCTGTGAATTCGGGCTTAAAGAAAATGCTAATTCATAAGATCGGATTAATATAAAAGTATTAGGCTTATAAACAAATATGACCCTAACCATCATTAAGTGCTAATTTAAAGCATCTGTGATAATAAAATGATTTGCCACCCCGAAAGAACTACATGTAATATCAAATTTATAGTAATTAAATATTAATATTATATATATCCGGTGTAATTATCCTATTTTCTACGGGGTGAAGTGAATATCGTTTAAGCTACTTGGCAAATCCCCTAATTGTGGTTTGTTATCAATCACCCCATCAAAAAGGCTTTAAATACAGAGCATTCAAACAATTTCAAATTAGTTCACAACTATTTTCTACTAGTGTTACACATTGTCAGACTCTACAATGCCTTCAGGTACATACCTAGATCAGTTGATCAACAATTTACCGGAGAGGATACCGTTCCAACCAGAATGTCTGATATACAGCCGAATCCACATCACCTATCTGGAGTGGTACATCAAAGAGGCCGAATCGAATTACAACCGAGGGCTCCAAAATCACATGAAAGATTTCACCATAATGACAATTCTTAAAACCGAACAGAGCTACTTCATCAATCTCGGAAAATCCATTGAAGAAAAACGTTATGGCGATGCACAGTCGATTTTGTGCAATAAAATTTGCAAAATACAAGAAACGTTGGAGTTCTATATCCACTGGGCTGCCAATTGTGAGGAGCAGTATATAGCAACAAACGACGAAGGTTTCAATTTGGTGGGGCAAGGTTACAAGGAAGTTATCAAAGTTTTAACGAAGATGCCAGAGTTTGTGGAATGGTGTTACATGAATCTTGTGTATGGTAACGATGCCTTTGTGCCAGTTTTGTGCGAAATTTAAATTTAGAGTTTGTATATTATTGTATTAGTTCTATGTACTGAATTTAATATAACGATGAATAAATTGTATTGATAATATAACTTGTTTAAATTGTCGACATACGGGGGAAATGGCATTTATTAAAAATGCTTAAAGTATACTAAAAATATTATAATTTTTAAAGTCTTAGTAAAAACAGAAAGAGGATCTAGACTGTCTGACTGAGAATACGCCCGCTTTTCATAGGACATATTTTTAATCAAGTAACCAAAACTTAATTCATATAATTCCTTTTCTACTCTTACGAAATTCTAACATATTACATGTTCGGTTCGTCTTGTCACAAAGTTTTTAAAACTGAAAATACTAAGTCTAATCGAATCCGGTTGGTCTCATTTTCTAGACTTCAAATATTTTGCTTGAGCCATCTTTTCATATTCTGAATTCTTGTCTGAAGAGTCTGATATACAAAATCTTTAGTGTTATAGGCCGTCAATAGTATTTAAAAGTCAAGCAAAGTGGTTCACAAACAGGCGGAAATGATCCCAAACACTTTTGCATTGGCGTATTTATATATAGATTTTTAATAAAATACACATATTTAAAATGTCAACATGTTCAGTTTAGGTAAACGTCATTCACTCTGTATTAAGAGGCAGGATTTTGCAGGAATGGAATTTCAAATAAAAAATTAATATTAAATATAATATTTTAAAACTTTAGTTTTTCCAAAATCCTATTCGGTTATTCAGTTATTTCACAATTACGGTTTCAATTTCTAAAAAAAAATGCAAGAAATCAACTTATAAGTAACTACGAAGATGCAGTATAAATAACTACGATACATAAGTACTTGCATATTAGCACACCTTAGACTGCAATGTATGTATAATCTTAATAATTTTAATTTAATACACAAAGTTAGCGATGACTATTACTGTATTATATCAAAAATATAACGAAATATAATACACCTGCTGTTAATTTATGTCAAATAATACTTTAATGTTGACAATTTTTGTAAGTGTATTGAAATTGAACATTTTCATATAATACATTGATGATTATCACATTGAAATAAAAAGATACATTAACCTAACCGCTAACAATATTATGATATGTTAAACTCAAATCAAAATAATCAAATTAGCTAAAACGAAGTTAGGTGTGAACATTAGAATTATTTCAATGATGTCAGATTTACCTAAATTTCATTAATTCTATTCATATCATTGCATAAAGTGTGGAGAGGAATTAGTGTTACACAGGGCGATAATATAAAATGTGAAAAATGGAATAATTTATGGGGTAGACAAGAAGGATTTGACTCCGTAAATATGGGATGGATTCGACTCCGTCATATAGTTTACAGAAGACATCTAACAAATTTATGCTTGTCCATGGGCAGTCGTGGAGTGGAATTATCTGTAGTTATACAGAGTTGTCAAAAAAGTTGAAAAAAGGTTACATGGCATGGTCCATAAGGCATAAATATATTTTGGGCTTATTAAGTCAACGCGTACTAGTACATTTTGTTCGTAAAGATTTACCTGTCATTTTAAATGAGAAAGTATCATTGTGTAATGTTGAAGCTTTCGATGTTACCTGCTGCTGTCTATTAAGGTTATACATACAAAATAAAAAATAAAGAATGAAAACTACCTGGGTTCAAAAAAACTAAAAAGTTGAAAATAAAACTTCCACCTATAACTAAAACGCTAAAAATAATTATAAGAAAATACAACTCTAGCAAAAAAAAATTCTGTACAAATTAATTAGCTACGAATCTTGGATATTTTTGAAATTGGTGCCAAGCATCAATAAAGTTTGATAAAGTAGTAGATAAGTACGCAATGAAGGATTTTGCTTGGCACCGACTTCAAAAATAAGATTAGTAGGTAATTAATTTGTACAGAATGAGCACCTTTTAATGTTTACATTTTTTACTTCCTGGGTAGGTACCTAACAACATTGAATGTGTTATTTATTTGCTAGAGTTGTATTTTGTTATAATTATTTTCAGCATTTTAGTTATAGGTGGAAGTCTGTTATATATTTTTTAAAAATGTTTTTTTTGCATGACATCATTTTTTTCGCTTATTCTGGAAAAATTTCAAAAATCTTAAATAACTCAAAAAGTGTTAATTTTACGAAAAATGTTTTACTTAGAGTTCATTCACTTATTTTTACCATTTTAATTTTCATCTCTTATAAGGGGTGGCTTTCATCACCTGGGCAAGATCACACATCGGGACATGATAAGGTTTGTTTTTATGGTATTTTCAACCTACTGTTAAAATTTCAGACAAAATCGATTTACTGGCAAAAATTTTCCAATTTTTGCCAGTCACTGTAGGAAGAGTCTGTTTTTCAAAGGTTTGTTGTATTTTAATGCCTTCGCTACAGAGATAAGGAACTGTGAAAACATAAAAATATTCAAAAAATTATGTAGTGAATATGTTTAGATATTTAAAAGTCATAATTGACATTCTGTAATATAATTTTTGTAATTTAGTCTAATGAAAGGCATTATAATGTAAGCATTTGCTAAATAAAGACTACCACTACTATTACTTTTTGTAACATGTGCAGTTGATTTTTTGCATTAAGTGAATGAAAGAGATTTTTTTCTAGAAAAACTTATTTGAAATTGTCCCGTATGTAGAATTACTAGAGTACTTTACTACAGTTTTGATGATTTTGATCGCTGACGTTGAGAGAGAAAAAATTAAGAGTTTGAGTTTGAGTATATCACAAAGACTATAATTATTATAAATATTGTTAATTATTGTAAACTTTATTTCTTTCTGTGACACCATTAATTATTTTACAAATTAAACAACTCTAAATTGATTTCTTGTTGGTGAATCACGAGCCGTTCCCTTATTTTATTCATATTATTTATATATTAAAAATAATAAGTACAATTATTACTTGGGAATTCGGGATTAAGGAAAATGCTAATTCATAAGATCGGATTAATATAAAAGTATTAGGCTTATAAACAAATATTCAATCATCTGTGTTTGTGGAATGCAGTAAATTATTATAATCTGATAATACCATCCAGAAAGCACTACCTGTAATATCAAATTTGTTGTAATTAAATAATATTATTTTATATATCCGGTGTAATTATCCTATTTTCTACGGGGTGAAGTGAAGATCGTTTAAGCTTCCTGGTAAATCCCTTAATTGTTGTTTGTTATCAATCACCCCATCAAAAAGCCTTTAAATACAGAGCAATCAAACAATTTTATATTAGTTCACAACTATTCTCAACTGTTGTAACACATTGTCAGACTCTACAAAATGTCTTCAGGTACATACTTAGATCACTTGATCCACAATTTACCAGAGAGGATACCGTTCCTACCAGAATGTTTAATATACAGTCGGATCCATATCACCTATCTGGAGTACTTCATCAAAGAGGCCGAATGGAAATGTGTCAACCTAGGGGTTCAACATCACATGAAATATCTCACCATAATGGTAATTCTTAAAACCGAACAGAGCTACTACATCAACCTTGCAAAATCCATTCAAGAAAAGCGATATGACGATGCCCAGTCGATTTTGTTCAGCAAAATTTGCAAAAGGCAAGAAACGTTTCAATATTATACCCACAGGGTAACCAATTGTGAGGAGGAGTACAGTGCAACAAACGACGAAGGTTTCAATTTGGTGGGGCAAGGTTTCAAGAAAGTTATCAAAGTTTTAAGGAAGATGCCCGAAGTTGTGGAAAGGTTATACATGAATCTTGTGAACGGTCACGATAACTTTGTACCACTTTTGTGTGAAATTTAAATTTGGAGTTTGTAAATTATTGTATTAGTTTTATGTACTAAATTTAATTTTAAGAAGAATAAATGGTATTGATAATATAACTTGTTTAAATTGTCGACATACGGAAGAAAACGGTGTTTATTAAAAATGCTCAAAATATACTAAAAAAATATAATTTTTAAAGTCTTACTAGAAACAGAAAGAGGAGCTAGACTGTCTGACTGAGAATACACCCGCTTTTCATGAGATGAAATGAAAGGAATTATTACACTAACTTTTAGTTATCCTAAGATACTCACATTACAATTGACGGAACATTAGAATAAAAATAATAAAAATCCTGTCCTCACGTTTTTAAATTTCTCTTTAAAAAATGTTACTATATTCATATTTATCATTCTCGTATAGATATAATGGTTACCAATGCATTATTTTTCATAATATACATTTACACTAATACATTATACAAACTAAAGGAATATCAGGAGTAAAATATTACAATGAGTGTTCATTATAAAATTGGCCAGCTTTGGAATAAACTTCACCCGTGTGCTGCGTTGAGTGAAAAAATAAAGGTTTGGATAACGAAATTTTGTGTTTTTACGTATATGACAAAGACTACAATTATTGTAAATATTGTTAATTGTTGTAAACTTTATTTCTTTCTGTGACACTATTAATTATTTTACAAATTAAACAACTCTAAATTGATTTTATGTTGGTGAATCACCAGCCGTTCCCTTATTTTATTCATATTATTTATATATTAAAAATAATAAGTAGAATTATTACCTGTGAATTCGGGCTTAAAGAAAATGCTAATTCATAAGATCGGATTAATATAAAAGTATTAGGCTTATAAACAAATATGACCCTAACCATCATTAAGTGCTAATTTAAAGCAGAAAGCACTACCTGTAATATCAAACTTATTGTAATTAATAATATTATATTGTAATATACTTCGTGGGTTCAATTTAAAATTATACAACCACTATTTACTTTCACTATTCTAGAACTTTATTTACATTCAAACAGCTGATTCAAAAATACAATAACAATCCCATATAAGCTAGTCGTCGCGGTATCACTCCCGGCCATCGTGGTGTGCTTCTTTTATATCACCAGCGTAGAATTCTCCAGTAGAAATCATCATAGTTCCTTCCGCTGCCGAGTCTTTTCGAGAATCGTATTTTTTTTGTCGTAAAGCGTTTGTTGTCGTGCTGAAATGACACAGGGTCGGCTTTGGGTAAATTTCGTAACACTGACCCCCCTTTAATTCTGATCGTCCCGATCAGAAACATCCTCTCCATGGTAGAGAGCTAGTCGATCTAAATGAACCACCTTCAATTTAGCCTTGGGGTTTCGACGGATCCGGTAGACGACGTCATTAAACCTCTTGACCACCTCATATGGACCATCCCAGGCGGGTGTAAGCTTTGGGGATTTACCCTTGCTCCGTTGCGGGTTGTACAACCAGACTTTGTCCCTCTCCTGGAACCCGACTGAATTGGCCTTAAGGTCGTATCGCGTCTTCATCCGGTCACTGGTGGCCAACATCTGCGTTCGGGCTAATTCGTGTATTGCCAGCATGTTATGTCGGAGCTGGTCGGCATAATCGTCGATGTCTTGGGGAGGTTCTTGGGGGGAGCCAAATGCCAAGTCACATGGTAATCGCAGCTCCTTTCCGAATAGGATCCTGGCTGGGGTCAGGCCTGTACTATTATGTAAAGCAGAGCGATATGACAACAGGAATAGGGGAATATGCTCATCCCAATCACGCTGGTTATTGCTGACGACCTTGGATAGGTGTTGTTCCAAGGTCCTGTTGAATCTTTCCACCGTTCCGTCTGACTGTGGGTGTAATGGTGTTGTTCTCGTTTTCCTGATCCCCAACATCGTGCAGACCTTCTGGAATACATTCGATTCGAAGTTACGCCCCTGGTCTGAGTGTAATTCCATCGGGACGCCAAACCGGCTGAATAGTTGTTCTACTAGCACCGTCGCTACCGTGGTTGCCTCTTGGTTGGGTATCGCATATGCCTCAGGCCATTTGCTGAAGTAATCAATCGCGACCAGAATGTATTTGTTCCCCCTCTCAGACTCGGGAAACGGACCGGCGACATCGTTGGCAATTCTCTCAAATGGGACGCCCACATTGTACTGCTGCATTCTGCCCTTGGTCCGGGTCTTCGGGCCCTTACTGGCGGCACATGTGGCACATTTGCGGCACCAAGTTCTGACGTCTTCGAAGTAATTCACCCAGTAGTACCGCTGGCGAACTTTGTCTAGGGTTTTATTCATGCCCAGGTGGCCTCCGGTAATTCCATCATGTACTTCGGTCAGGATGGCTGGTACCTTTCTCTTCGGAACTACCAGTTGGGACTTGATTTCTCGTCCATCAGCGCTTCCCCAGACTCGCTTGAGCATTCCATTGTCTACTCTTAGAGTCCCACTGAGCCCATAACGATTTCAGCATCTAGCTACCTCGTCCCATCGTGGCCTGGGTGCCCCTCTCATTTTGAGTGACAAGATTGGTTCGATGTCTGGATCAGCCATTTGATCCTGGATGCACTGTTCCGTTGTCCAGTCTTCGTTGGCCTGCACTCGGATCTGCCTGATGGGGATACCTTCTCGCTGTTCCGTCCTCAGACAATGTCCGCATTCCGCTCTACAGGGTCTTCTGGATAGGGCATCGGCGTTATTGTGCAAACGGCCGGCACGGTGTTCCACCTTGAAGTCGTATTGCTGTAATTTCACCATCCACCTGGCCAGTTGTCCTTCCGGTGTCTTCATGTCCAGCAGCCATTTGAGTGCGGCATGATCTGTTCGGATTAAGAAATGGCGTCATCACCCCATTGCTGAATTAAATTTTATCTGGATGTTAAACTGGTACAATTTGAAACTATACAAGAGCGAGACGAATGAAAGATAACTCAAAAGTAGAATTGGAAAAAAGAGTACAACATGAATTTACAACTAAACTCAACTTGATAGTAGATTAACTTAAACATCGTTAAGCAAGTGTAAATGGTAGGATTTAGGCACAATGATTTTTTAGCAAGTACGGAATAGCTGCAGAAATAACAGGCATAAATATCAATCGAATATACAGAATATGGATAAATTTGATGGTAATGTCTTCATCTAGTTTGTCTTTACACGATTATGTACTCTTCATCATCCTCTAGGATCCCTACGCGGCCACCTCTCTCAGTAAAATAAGTGATGAAAAATTCGTCATATAAACTCTGAAAATAGCTGCCATCTAGTTAAAATGGAATGCATGGTATAATATGCCGACTACCACTTACAGAAAATTAATTCATGGACATATTATAATACAGAATCAGTAGTTCCCATAGGCCTTCTATCCGCAGAGGCCCAAGAAACAATAAGAATAAAGAAATTAAGAAATACCGTGAGGGTTTGAACGGGAAATTTTCGAGAAAACATACTATGAATGAATTATTTCACCAACTTTTAGTATCCTCAGATAATCACATTACAATTGTCAGAACATTACAATAAAAATCATTATTTTTTATTATATACATTTACATTAATACTTTACACAAACTAAAGGAATATCAGGAGTAAAATTAAAATATTACAATGAGTGTTCATTATAAAATTGGCCAGCTTTGGAATAAACTTCACCCGTGTGCGGCTTTGAGTGAAAAAATAAAGATTTGGGTACCGAAACTTTGTGTTTTTACGTATATGACAAAGACTATAATTATTGTAAATATTGTAAATTATATTTCTTTCTGTGACACCATTAATTATTTTACAAATAACTGTTGATTGATTTTTTGTTGGTGAATCTCCAACCGTTCCCTTATTTTATTCATATTATTTATATATTAGAAATAATAAGTACAATTATTACCTGTGAATTCGGGCTTAAAGAAAATGCTAATTCATAAGATCGGATTAATATAAAAGTATTAGGCTTATAAACAAATATGACCCTAACCATCATTAAGTGCTAATTTAAAGCATCTGTGATAATAAAATGATTTGCCACCCCGAAAGAACTACATGTAATATCAAATTTATAGTAATTAAATATTAATATTATATATATCCGGTGTAATTATCCTATTTTCTACGGGGTGAAGTGAATATCGTTTAAGCTACTTGGCAAATCCCCTAATTGTGGTTTGTTATCAATCACCCCATCAAAAAGGCTTTAAATACAGAGCATTCAAACAATTTCAAATTAGTTCACAACTATTTTCTACTAGTGTTACACATTGTCAGACTCTACAATGCCTTCAGGTACATACCTAGATCAGTTGATCAACAATTTACCGGAGAGGATACCGTTCCAACCAGAATGTCTGATATGCAGCCGAATCCACATCACCTATCTGGAGTGGTACATCAAAGAGGCCGAATCGAATTACAACCGAGGGCTCCAAAATCACATGAAAGATTTCACCATAATGACAATTCTTAAAACCGAACAGAGCTACTTCATCAATCTCGGAAAATCCATTGAAGAAAAACGTTATGGCGATGCACAGTCGATTTTGTGCAATAAAATTTGCAAAATACAAGAAACGTTGGAGTTCTATATCCACTGGGCTGCCAATTGTGAGGAGCAGTATATAGCAACAAACGACGAAGGTTTCAATTTGGTGGGGCAAGGTTACAAGGAAGTTATCAAAGTTTTAACGAAGATGCCAGAGTTTGTGGAATGGTGTTACATGAATCTTGTGTATGGTAACGATGCCTTTGTGCCAGTTTTGTGCGAAATTTAAATTTAGAGTTTGTATATTATTGTATTAGTTCTATGTACTGAATTTAATATAACGATGAATAAATTGTATTGATAATATAACTTGTTTAAATTGTCGACATACGGGGGAAATGGCATTTATTAAAAATGCTTAAAGTATACTAAAAATATTATAATTTTTAAAGTCTTAGTAAAAACAGAAAGAGGATCTAGACTGTCTGACTGAGAATACGCCCGCTTTTCATAGGACATATTTTTAATCAAGTAACCAAAACTTAATTCATATAATTCCTTTTCTACTCTTACGAAATTCTAACATATTACATGTTCGGTTCGTCTTGTCACAAAGTTTTTAAAACTGAAAATACTAAGTCTAATCGAATCCGGTTGGTCTCATTTTCTAGACTTCAAATATTTTGCTTGAGCCATCTTTTCATATTCTGAATTCTTGTCTGAAGAGTCTGATATACAAAATCTTTAGTGTTATAGGCCGTCAATAGTATTTAAAAGTCAAGCAAAGTGGTTCACAAACAGGCGGAAATGATCCCAAACACTTTTGCATTGGCGTATTTATATATAGATTTTTAATAAAATACACATATTTAAAATGTCAACATGTTCAGTTTAGGTAAACGTCATTCACTCTGTATTAAGAGGCAGGATTTTGCAGGAATGGAATTTCAAATAAAAAATTAATATTAAATATAATATTTTAAAACTTTAGTTTTTCCAAAATCCTATTCGGTTATTCAGTTATTTCACAATTACGGTTTCAATTTCTAAAAAAAAATGCAAGAAATCAACTTATAAGTAACTACGAAGATGCAGTATAAATAACTACGATACATAAGTACTTGCATATTAGCACACCTTAGACTGCAATGTATGTATAATCTTAATAATTTTAATTTAATACACAAAGTTAGCGATGACTATTACTGTATTATATCAAAAATATAACGAAATATAATACACCTGCTGTTAATTTATGTCAAATAATACTTTAATGTTGACAATTTTTGTAAGTGTATTGAAATTGAACATTTTCATATAATACATTGATGATTATCACATTGAAATAAAAAGATACATTAACCTAACCGCTAACAATATTATGATATGTCAAACTCAAATCAAAATAATCAAATTAGCTAAAACGAAGTTAGGTGTGAACATTAGAATTATTTCAATGATGTCAGATTTACCTAAATTTCATTAATTCTATTCATATCATTGCATAAAGTGTGGAGAGGAATTAGTGTTACACAGGGCGATAATATAAAATGTGAAAAATGGAATAATTTATGGGGTAGACAAGAAGGATTTGACTCCGTAAATATGGGATGGATTCGACTCCGTCATATAGTTTACAGAAGACATCTAACAAATTTATGCTTGTCCATGGGCAGTCGTGGAGTGGAATTATCTGTAGTTATACAGAGTTGTCAAAAAAGTTGAAAAAAGGTTACATGGCATGGTCCATAAGGCATAAATATATTTTGGGCTTATTAAGTCAACGCGTACTAGTACATTTTGTTCGTAAAGATTTACCTGTCATTTTAAATGAGAAAGTATCATTGTGTAATGTTGAAGCTTTCGATGTTACCTGCTGCTGTCTATTAAGGTTATACATACAAAATAAAAAATAAAGAATGAAAACTACCTGGGTTCAAAAAAACTAAAAAGTTGAAAATAAAACTTCCACCTATAACTAAAACGCTAAAAATAATTATAAGAAAATACAACTCTAGCAAAAAAAAATTCTGTACAAATTAATTAGCTACGAATCTTGGATATTTTTGAAATTGGTGCCAAGCATCAATAAAGTTTGATAAAGTAGTAGATAAGTACGCAATGAAGGATTTTGCTTGGCACCGACTTCAAAAATAAGATTAGTAGGTAATTAATTTGTACAGAATGAGCACCTTTTAATGTTTACATTTTTTACTTCCTGGGTAGGTACCTAACAACATTGAATGTGTTATTTATTTGCTAGAGTTGTATTTTGTTATAATTATTTTCAGCATTTTAGTTATAGGTGGAAGTCTGTTATATATTTTTTAAAAATGTTTTTTTTGCATGACATCATTTTTTTCGCTTATTCTGGAAAAATTTCAAAAATCTTAAATAACTCAAAAAGTGTTAATTTTACGAAAAATGTTTTACTTAGAGTTCATTCACTTATTTTTACCATTTTAATTTTCATCTCTTATAAGGGGTGGCTTTCATCACCTGGGCAAGATCACACATCGGGACATGATAAGGTTTGTTTTTATGGTATTTTCAACCTACTGTTAAAATTTCAGACAAAATCGATTTACTGGCAAAAATTTTCCAATTTTTGCCAGTCACTGTAGGAAGAGTCTGTTTTTCAAAGGTTTGTTGTATTTTAATGCCTTCGCTACAGAGATAAGGAACTGTGAAAACATAAAAATATTCAAAAAATTATGTAGTGAATATGTTTAGATATTTAAAAGTCATAATTGACATTCTGTAATATAATTTTTGTAATTTAGTCTAATGAAAGGCATTATAATGTAAGCATTTGCTAAATAAAGACTACCACTACTATTACTTTTTGTAACATGTGCAGTTGATTTTTTGCATTAAGTGAATGAAAGAGATTTTTTTCTAGAAAAACTTATTTGAAATTGTCCCGTATGTAGAATTACTAGAGTACTTTACTACAGTTTTGATGATTTTGATCGCTGACGTTGAGAGAGAAAAAATTAAGAGTTTGAGTTTGAGTATATCACAAAGACTATAATTATTGTAAATATTGTTAATTATTGTAAACTTTATTTCTTTCTGTGACACCATTAATTATTTTACAAATTAAACAACTCTAAATTGATTTCTTGTTGGTGAATCACGAGCCGTTCCCTTATTTTATTCATATTATTTATATATTAAAAATAATAAGTACAATTATTACTTGGGAATTCGGGATTAAGGAAAATGCTAATTCATAAGATCGGATTAATATAAAAGTATTAGGCTTATAAACAAATATTCAATCATCTGTGTTTGTGGAATGCAGTAAATTATTATAATCTGATAATACCATCCAGAAAGCACTACCTGTAATATCAAATTTGTTGTAATTAAATAATATTATTTTATATATCCGGTGTAATTATCCTATTTTCTACGGGGTGAAGTGAATATCGTTTAAGCTACTTGGCAAATCCCCTAATTGTGGTTTGTTATCAATCACCCCATCAAAAAGGCTTTAAATACAGAGCAATCAAACAATTTTATATTAGTTCACAACTATTCTCAACTGTTGTAACACATTGTCAGACTCTACAAAATGTCTTCAGGTACATACTTAGATCACTTGATCCACAATTTACCAGAGAGGATACCGTTCCTACCAGAATGTTTAATATACAGTCGGATCCATATCACCTATCTGGAGTACTTCATCAAAGAGGCCGAATGGAAATGTGTCAACCTAGGGGTTCAACATCACATGAAATATCTCACCATAATGGTAATTCTTAAAACCGAACAGAGCTACTACATCAACCTTGCAAAATCCATTCAAGAAAAGCGATATGACGATGCCCAGTCGATTTTGTTCAGCAAAATTTGCAAAAGGCAAGAAACGTTTCAATATTATACCCACAGGGTAACCAATTGTGAGGAGGAGTACAGTGCAACAAACGACGAAGGTTTCAATTTGGTGGGGCAAGGTTTCAAGAAAGTTATCAAAGTTTTAAGGAAGATGCCCGAAGTTGTGGAAAGGTTATACATGAATCTTGTGAACGGTCACGATAACTTTGTACCACTTTTGTGTGAAATTTAAATTTGGAGTTTGTAAATTATTGTATTAGTTTTATGTACTAAATTTAATTTTAAGAAGAATAAATGGTATTGATAATATAACTTGTTTGAATTGTCGACATAGGGAAGAAAACGGTGTTTATTAAAAATGCTCAAAATATACTAAAAAAAAATTTATAATTTTTAAAGTCTTACTAGAAACAGAAAGAGGAGCTAGACTGTCTGACTGAGAATACACCCGCTTTTCATGAGATGAAATGAAAGGAATTATTACACTAACTTTTAGTTATCCTAAGATACTCACATTACAATTGACGGAACATTAGAATAAAAATAATAAAAATCCTGTCCTCACGTTTTTAAATTTCTCTTTAAAAAATGTTACTATATTCATATTTATCATTCTCGTATAGATATAATGGTTACCAATGCATTATTTTTCATAATATACATTTACACTAATACATTATACAAACTAAAGGAATATCAGGAGTAAAATATTACAATGAGTGTTCATTATAAAATTGGCCAGCTTTGGAATAAACTTCACCCGTGTGCTGCGTTGAGTGAAAAAATAAAGGTTTGGATAACGAAATTTTGTGTTTTTACGTATATGACAAAGACTACAATTATTGTAAATATTGTTAATTGTTGTAAACTTTATTTCTTTCTGTGACACTATTAATTATTTTACAAATTAAACAACTCTAAATTGATTTTATGTTGGTGAATCACCAGCCGTTCCCTTATTTTATTCATATTATTTATATATTAAAAATAATAAGTAGAATTATTACCTGTGAATTCGGGCTTAAAGAAAATGCTAATTCATAAGATCGGATTAATATAAAAGTATTAGGCTTATAAACAAATATGACCCTAACCATCATTAAGTGCTAATTTAAAGCAGAAAGCACTACCTGTAATATCAAACTTATTGTAATTAATAATATTATATTGTAATATACTTCGTGGGTTCAATTTAAAATTATACAACCACTATTTACTTTCACTATTCTAGAACTTTATTTACATTCAAACAGCTGATTCAAAAATACAATAACAATCCCATATAAGCTAGTCGTCGCGGTATCACTCCCGGCCATCGTGGTGTGCTTCTTTTATATCACCAGCGTAGAATTCTCCAGTAGAAATCATCATAGTTCCTTCCGCTGCCGAGTCTTTTCGAGAATCGTATTTTTTTTGTCGTAAAGCGTTTGTTGTCGTGCTGAAATGACACAGGGTCGGCTTTGGGTAAATTTCGTAACACTGACCCCCCTTTAATTCTGATCGTCCCGATCAGAAACATCCTCTCCATGGTAGAGAGCTAGTCGATCTAAATGAACCACCTTCAATTTAGCCTTGGGGTTTCGACGGATCCGGTAGACGACGTCATTAAACCTCTTGACCACCTCATATGGACCATCCCAGGCGGGTGTAAGCTTTGGGGATTTACCCTTGCTCCGTTGCGGGTTGTACAACCAGACTTTGTCCCTCTCCTGGAACCCGACTGAATTGGCCTTAAGGTCGTATCGCGTCTTCATCCGGTCACTGGTGGCCAACATCTGCGTTCGGGCTAATTCGTGTATTGCCAGCATGTTATGTCGGAGCTGGTCGGCATAATCGTCGATGTCTTGGGGAGGTTCTTGGGGGGAGCCAAATGCCAAGTCACATGGTAATCGCAGCTCCTTTCCGAATAGGATCCTGGCTGGGGTCAGGCCTGTACTATTATGTAAAGCAGAGCGATATGACAACAGGAATAGGGGAATATGCTCATCCCAATCACGCTGGTTATTGCTGACGACCTTGGATAGGTGTTGTTCCAAGGTCCTGTTGAATCTTTCCACCGTTCCGTCTGACTGTGGGTGTAATGGTGTTGTTCTCGTTTTCCTGATCCCCAACATCGTGCAGACCTTCTGGAATACATTCGATTCGAAGTTACGCCCCTGGTCTGAGTGTAATTCCATCGGGACGCCAAACCGGCTGAATAGTTGTTCTACTAGCACCGTCGCTACCGTGGTTGCCTCTTGGTTGGGTATCGCATATGCCTCAGGCCATTTGCTGAAGTAATCAATCGCGACCAGAATGTATTTGTTCCCCCTCTCAGACTCGGGAAACGGACCGGCGACATCGTTGGCAATTCTCTCAAATGGGACGCCCACATTGTACTGCTGCATTCTGCCCTTGGTCCGGGTCTTCGGGCCCTTACTGGCGGCACATGTGGCACATTTGCGGCACCAAGTTCTGACGTCTTCGAAGTAATTCACCCAGTAGTACCGCTGGCGAACTTTGTCTAGGGTTTTATTCATGCCCAGGTGGCCTCCGGTAATTCCATCATGTACTTCGGTCAGGATGGCTGGTACCTTTCTCTTCGGAACTACCAGTTGGGACTTGATTTCTCGTCCATCAGCGCTTCCCCAGACTCGCTTGAGCATTCCATTGTCTACTCTTAGAGTCCCACTGAGCCCATAACGATTTCAGCATCTAGCTACCTCGTCCCATCGTGGCCTGGGTGCCCCTCTCATTTTGAGTGACAAGATTGGTTCGATGTCTGGATCAGCCATTTGATCCTGGATGCACTGTTCCGTTGTCCAGTCTTCGTTGGCCTGCACTCGGATCTGCCTGATGGGGATACCTTCTCGCTGTTCCGTCCTCAGACAATGTCCGCATTCCGCTCTACAGGGTCTTCTGGATAGGGCATCGGCGTTATTGTGCAAACGGCCGGCACGGTGTTCCACCTTGAAGTCGTATTGCTGTAATTTCACCATCCACCTGGCCAGTTGTCCTTCCGGTGTCTTCATGTCCAGCAGCCATTTGAGTGCGGCATGATCTGTTCGGATTAAGAAATGGCGACCATACAGATATTTGTGGAAATGGTCTACAGCCCTTATTATTGCAAGAAGTTCTTTTCTGGTGACGCAATAATTTCTTTCTGGTTTTGAGAATCCACGACTGTAGTACTCGATCACCCTCTCTTCACCATCTTGCACCTGGGATAGGACGGCCCCCAAACCTGTGTTGCTGGCGTCGGTGTCTAAGATGAACTTGCCGGACTGTGTAGGAAAGGCTAGGATTGGGCTGGAACATAGTGCTGCCTTCAGTCGCCTGAATGATGTTTCGCAATCCTGATTCCAATGGAAGGTCTCTTTATCAGTGGTCTGCCGATGTAGAGGGGCGGCGATGGTGGCCAATCCCTCAACAAAACGCCGGTAGTATGAACAGAGGCCCAAGAAGCTTCGGAGTTCATGTTTGTCTCTTGGAACTGGCCAATCACGGATGGCTTCTATCTTGTCTTCGTTGGTGCGGATTCCTGACTCGGACACTACGTGGCCCAAAAACTCTACTTCTTTTTGAAACAAGGAACACTTCTTCGGATTGAGTCTCAGGTTGGCGTTATTAATTCTGGAGAATACTTCTCCCAGGTTCTTCAGATGGTCGTCGAATGTCTGGCCCTTGACTAGAATGTCGTCGAGGTATACTAAGCACGTCCTCCATGTTAACCCGCTCAGTACATACTCCATTAGTCTCTCAAATGTAGCGGGTGCATTACATAACCCAAAGGGCATGACCGTGAACTGAAACAGCCCTTTACTGGTGGAGAACGCTGTCTTTTCTCTGTCGTTTGCGTGTAAACCAACCTGCCAATATCCACTTTTTAGGTCTAGTGTGGAGAACCAACGGGAGCCTGCTAGTGTGGTCAAAGTGTCATCGATTCGGGGTAGTGGATAGCTGTCTTTCTTCGTGACGTCATTGAGCTTTCTGTAATCCACGCAAAATCGGGTGGTTCCATCCTTCTTTTTAACTAGCACGACGGGAGCAGACCATGGGCTGATGGATGGCTCAATAACTCCATTTTGTAACATGGACTCGATCTTTTCCTCGACTGCCTGTTGTTGCCCCAATGGTAGTCGCCTAGGTGGTATTCTGATGGGTTGAGCCTTTCCGGTATCTATTCGATGCTGGATGATGTTGGTGCGACCGGTGGTTCCATTTTTACTGTTAAAAATTTGCCAGTGTTTTGTGATAAATTGCTTGGCTTTCTTCGGGTTCTCTGGTGTCAAGTGTGTCAAATGGTCAGCAAACTGTTGTAGGAACTCTTTATCGGGCCCTGGCTCCTTCACCGACGTCTGGTACTCTTCTTCGCAATTGATGATGGTCTCTACTTGCTCGAAACAAGCTATCTCTTGACCATTGGTAATTCTGATGTCGTTGTTGGACAGATTCAGGACTCTGATTGGTATATCTCGTCCGGTTTTAACTATAGCCCGTCCAACTAAGTAGTCATGAGCTGAGTGTACGGGCTCCACCATTCCAACGCAGCTCCCAGGATTGCTGTCTAACTGCCCAAGAATTATCTGTTCCGTTCGACCGGGAATTCTAGCCGAAGACTTTGCCACAATTTTTATGGTGGTGACTGATGTGTTGACGGGCCGTGTCAATACAAATTCCTCATTTAGGAACCGAAGAACATCATATCTCGGGTCGAACATAAATCCATGCTGGCTAATTAGGTCCATTCCCAGTATAAAATCGTCCTCAATATTCGCTACCAGGACCCTATGCCGGATCATGTTGTCCCCTATCTGTAGCACGACATCTGCCTCACCCTGTGGCCAACTGGTCTTTCGTTTCCTCTGGCAGGTCTGGGTAGGACAAGTGAACTAACCGTCTAATCTCTGCTTCGAATTCTTGAAGGCTTTCACCGGATTTTTGCGTTTTCCCACTGAGTTGGACTTGGTATACCTGGCTCAAGGATTGATTGTCTTATCTCTTGTCCAGAATGGCGATGATCTTGTCGAAATTGCCTTGTTCTTCGTCTGGAATGCTTTGGAGGAGTTCTAGGGCCGGACCTCTTAACGAAATTACCAGAGAGGTAGATTTTTCTTGATTATCCCATCCATTAGCTGTAGCCACAGCCTCAAATTGCCGTTTATACATGGGCCAAGATGAACTGTCATCAAATGTGGGTGGTTTGCTAACGGAACCTTTGGTACTCACGGTGTGCTGGTATTTTCCTCTCTGCAAATCTTGTTGCAATTTTTTAATTGCTGTTTCCACTTTATCTTGTACTTCACTGTGTACTGCGTCTTTAATTGAACTTATTTCAGCTTTTACCTGGTTTTGGATAGCACTTATTTCAAATTTCACCTGGTTCTGGACGGAATCGATGTCATCTACTTTGATTTCAAGAGTCTCCACATTATTTTTTAGGATCTTTATGTCGTCGTTTATTTCTTTTATATCTGATTCAACTATTTGCATTCTTTCATTAACTGTTTCATTAACTTGCGATACTATTTGCATTAATTGTTCAAATTGCAATTGTCTTTTTTCTTCCGTTTTACCTTGTTTTTCTTCAAATATCTTAAATTCATGTTGTCGTTTCAATTCAGTTTGATCTTGTTTTTCTACAAATTTCGAGAATAATCCTTCAATTAAATTATGTTGTTTTTCTTCCATCGTGGAAACAAGATTTAGTTGTTTTTCTTCCATCGTGGAAACAAGATTTTGTTGTTCACATTTCATCGTGGAAACAAGATTTTCTAATTCTATTTTACGTTTTTCATCGATATTAGTGACAAGATTTCCTAACTCAATTTTAAGTTTGTCATCAAAAGATTTCACTAACCTTTGTTGAATTTCTTCTTGATGTTGTTTCTCCTTCTTGTCACGTTTTTCTAGAATCTGTGCAATTTTTTCGTCGATCTTTTCCATACTACGAGTTTCCATAAATCAATTTAGGATGTTAACTGCACTAATCCTTCACTTCTAACACCAAATGTAATATACTTCGTGGGTTCAATTTAAAATTATACAACCACTATTTACTTTCACTATTCTAGAACTTTATTTACATTCAAACAGCTGATTCAAAAATACAATAACAATCCCATATAAGCTAGTCGTCGCGGTATCACTCCCGGCGATCGTGGTGTGCTTCTTTTATATCACCAGCGTAGAATTTTCCAGTAGAAATCATCATAGTTCCTTCCGCTGCCGAGTCTTTTCGAGAATCGTATTTTTTTGTCGTAAAGCGTTTGTTGTCGTGCTGAAATGACACAGGGTCGGCTTTGGGTAAATTTCGTAACAATATTATATATCCGGTGTCATTATCCTATTTTCTACGGGGTGTTGAAGCTTCTTGGTAAATCCCTTAATTGTTCTTTGTTATCAATCACCCCATCAAAAAGTCTTTAAATACAGAGCAATCAAACAATTTTATATTAGTTCACAACTATTCTCAACTGTTGTAACTCTACGAAATGTCTTCAGGTACATACCTAGCTCACTTGATCAACAATTTACCAGATAGGATACCTTTCCAACCAGAATGTTTAATATACAGCCGAATCCACATCACCTATCTGGAGTACTTCATCAAAGAGGCCGAATGGAAATGTGTCAACCTAGGGGTCCAACATCACATGAAATATCTCATCATAATGGTAATTCTTAAAACCGAACAGAGCTACTACATCAACCTTGCAAAATCCATTCAAGAAAAGCGATATGACGATGCCCAGTCGATTTTGTTCAGCAAAATTTGCAAAACACAAGAAACGTTGCAATATTATACCCAAGGGGTAACCAATTGTGAGGAGCAGTACAGCGCAACAAACGACGAAGATTTCAATTTGGTGGGGCAAGGTTTCAAGAAAGTTATCAAGGTTTTAACGAAGATGCCCGAGGTTGTGGAAAGGTTGTACATGAATCTTGTGAACGGTTACGATAACTTTGTGCCACTTTTGTGCGACATTTAAATTTAGAGTTTGTTTTGTATATTATTGTATTAGTTCTATGTACTGAATTTAATTTAATGATAAATAAATTGTATTGATAATATAACTTGTTTAAATTGTCGACAAACGGAAGAAAACGGTGTTTATTAAAAACGCTCAAAATATACTAAAAATGTTATAATTTTTAAAGTCTTTATAGAAACAGAAAGAGGAGCTAGATTCTCTGACTGAGAATTCGCCTGCTTTTCATGAGATATATTTTTAATCAAGCATCGAATTAACCAAGACTTAATTCATATATTTCGTTTTCTACTGTCACGAAATGCTAACATATTATATCGTCGTTTCGTCTTGTCAAAAAGTTTTTAAAACTTTAAATACTAATTCTGATATATATAACCTGTAGTGTTAAAGACCGTCAATAGCATTTAAAAAATCAAGCAAAATGGTTCACAAATAGAAGGAAATAGTGCCGAACTCTTTTGCATTTGCTTATTTATATATAGATCATTAATAAAATACACATATTTAGAATGTCAACATGTTCATTTTAGGTATTAAGAGGCAAGATTTTGCATCTATTAAACCCGAAAATGGTGTATTTTTAGAAGCGGTTAATGCCATATAAATTTCGCTTATAAGTGATGATGATAAAATGGTTTTGAAAAAAATCTACGGGATGTGAAAATTACCAAATTTTAAAAAAGTTCAAGATAAAAGTAACTCAAATAAGTCGATTTGTCTAGCCCCTGGGACGGTTCGGCTAGTAGGTATAATAATTGTATCTAAGTGCCCAGAATGTCAGAAAGTAATGGAATTTATTTATAACCAAATAAAAAATGAAAATGAACTTTATACAGGGTGCACCTAAAGTACGGAACATACAAAATAAAATATATCCACATAAAAGAAGAAAAAAATCTTCGGACATGTCAACATTAATTTAATAATCCTCAAATTTGGACATAAGTAGATTTGTCATGACGTCATTAATGTGTTCTGTATGACATGATATATGGCCATTCCAATATTTGATATAGCGATTTGAAAGATCTAGTAACTTTACAAACATTTAAAATTCAAATCGCTTACACAAGGTTTTCTAGATCTGGAGACATGGTAGTGCCCCCACCAAGACGAGCCAAGCGAAAACGAGCACTACTACCTTTTCTCGAAGAGCTTTGTTGTCATTTTGAATCCTCATTACTTGGGTTAGGATAATTGAAATTCTCAGGACATGATTTCAGTAGTGGACGCACTAAACACATAAACTTTCAATTGCACAGCTCATATACTTTAGATTTTATTGTTATCTAAAAAAACCCGATTGCGTCAATGACTCACTGATGATCTTCAAAGTTCATATGGTACTTCCTGAAGCTGAAATTAGTCTTACTTGTCGGGATGTGCTATTAAACTCTTCCTAAACTGCATACATTATTCACAAATAATATAGGAAAATCTTTGTTATATTGTACTTTTAGTTAGTTGATTGTTATTATTGTCTAAATTATTTTTCTTAGTGACACAACATAAAGCTTTGCCATAGGTGTCATTCTGGATTATGAAAATTAATGTTAATCTATATAATAGTCTATAATATTTATATTAATTTTTTTTTGTGGAATGCAATAAACATAAATAAATATAATTAGTATAAAACATTAGAATTTGTATAATGTATATGTTTTGGAGAATTTTATCATTTCATTTTTGTATTTTTAACAGATTTCTCAAATAAACAATATACAATAAACAATTTTTTAGGCAGTTCCCAGGAAAAAATCTCATTTAGCCGAAGGAAACTATTGAGTTTTTACTCAACGGACAATTTAATGACTACGAAGTTAGATTTCAAAGCTTAGTTACAAAAGTTACAAAAATAACAAAGTGTGATGACTAATTTCCTAATTATTTCACACAAGAGCTGTTTAATTTTATATATTTCTGGACAGGCCGAATGTAAGAAGTTATTTGAAAATCCAGACGTATCTGATACTTTTTTATTTCATCCTTGATACCTGCACAAATAATTTTTGGAAACCCCCGTGATACACATGGAATAATCTGGCAAAATCAACGACCCTTATCAACGCGTTTTGCAGACCTAAGTGACAATTTTACATGAAGTGACTGAAATACGACAAAACAAGACAAAGTATATAGAAGAGTAAATTAAGACTAAAAGACTAATAAGCAGAAACGTGGTAATCTATGAGAAAAATGAACAAATTAAAAACCATTTAGTTATGAATTACTACTAGGTCTGTCATCACTCCATTGCTGGATTAGGTTTTATCTGGATATTAAACTGGTACAATTTGAAACTATACAAGAGCGAGACGAATGAAAGATAAATCAAAAGTAGAATTGGAAAAAAGAGTACAAGATGAATTTACAACTAAACTGAACTTGATAGTAGATTAACTTAAACATCGTTAAACAAGTGCAAATGGTAAGAATTAGGCTCAATGATTTTTTAGCAAGTACGGAATAGCTGCAGAAATAACAGGCATAAATATCAATCGAATATACAGAATATGGATAAATTTGATGGTAATGTCTTCATCTAGTTTGTCTTTCCACGACTGTGTACTCTTCATCATCCTCTAGGATCTCTACGCGGCAACCTCTCTCAGTAAAATAAGTGATGAAAAATTCGTCATATAAACTCTGAAAATAGCTGCCATCTAGTAAAATGGTATCCATGGTATAATATGCCGACTACCACTCACAGAAAATTAATTCATGGACATATTATAATACAGAATCAGTAGTTCTCATAGGCCTTCTATCCGCAGAGGCCCAAGAAACAATAAGAATAAAGAAATTAAGAAATACCGTGAGGGTTTGAACGGGAAATTTTCGAGAAAACAAACTATGAACGAATTATTTCACCAACTTTTAGTATCCTCAGATACTCACATTATAATTGTCAGAACATTACAATAAAAAGAATAAAAATCATTATTTTTCATTATATACATTTACACTAATACTTTACACAAACTAAAGGAATATCAGGAGTAAAATTAAAATATTACAATGAGTGTTCAATGTAATATTGGCCAGCTTTGGAATAAACTTCACCCATGTGCGGCGTTGAGTGAAAAAATAAAGATTTGGGTACCGAAACTTTGTGTTTTTACGTATATGACAAAGACTATAATTATTGTAAATATTGTAAATTATATTTCTTTCTGTGACACCATTAATTATTTTACAAATTAAATAACTGTTGATTGATTTTTTTGTTGGTGAATCTCCAACCGTTCCCTTATTTTATTCTTATTATTTATATATTAAAAATAATAAATACAATTATTACCTTTGAATTCGGGTTCAAGGAAAATGCTAATTCATAAGATAGGATTAATATAAAAGTACTAGGCTTAGAAACAAATATGACCCTAACCATCATTAAGTGCTAATTTAAAGCATCTGTGATAATAAAATGATTTGCCACCCCGAAAGGACTACCTGTAATATCAAATGTATAGTAATTAAATATTAATATTATATATATCCGGTGTAATTATCCTATTTTCTACGGGGTGAAGTGAATATCGTTTAAGCTACTTGGCAAATCCCTTAATTGTTGTTTGTTATCAATCACCCCATCAAAAAGCCTTTAAATACAGAGCAATCAAATAATTTCAAATTAGTTCACAACTATTTTCTACCAGTGTTACACACTGTCACACTCTACGAAATGCCTTCAGGTACATACCTAGATCAGTTGATCAACAATTTACCGGAGAGGATACCGTTCCAACCAGAATGTCTGATATACAGCCGAATCCACATCACCTATCTGGAGTGATACATCAAAGAGGCCGAATCGAATTACAACCTAGGGCTCCAAAATCACATGAAAGATTTCACCATAATGACAATTCTTATAACCGAACAGAGCTACTACATCAATCTCGGAAAATCCATTGAAGAAAAACGTTATGGCGATGCAAAGTCGATTTTGTGCAACAAAATTTGCAAAATACAAGAAACGTTGGATTTCTATATCCACTGGGCTGCCAATTTTGAGGAGCAGTATAGAGCAACAAACAACGAAGGTTTCAATTTGGTGGGGCAAGGTTACAAGGAAGTTATCAAAGTTTTAACGAAGATGCCTGAGTTTGTGGAAAGGTGTTACATGAATCTTGTGTATGGTAATGATGACTTTGTGCCAGTTTTGTTCGAAATTTAAATTTAGAGTTTGTATATTATTGTATTAGTTCTATGTACTGCATTTAATTTAACGATGAATAAATTGTATTGATCATATAACTTGTTTAAATTGTCGACATACGGGGGAAATGGTATTTATTAAAAATGTTCTAAGTATACTAAAAATATTATAATTTTTAAAGTCTTAGTAGAAACAGAAAAAGGAGCTAGACTGTCGGACTGAGAATACGCCCGCTTTTCATGGAACATATTTTTGATCAAGTAGAGAATTAACCAAAACTTAATATATATAATTCCTTTTTTACTCTTACGAAATTCTAACATATTACATGTTCGGTACGTCTTGTCACAAAGTTTTTAAAACTGCAAATATTAAGTCTAATCGAATCCGGTTGGTCTCGTGTTCTAGACTTCAAATATTTTGCTTGAGCCATCTCTTCATACTCTGAATTCTTCTCGGAAGTATCTGATATACAACAACTTTAGTGTTAAAGGCCGTCAATAGCATTTAAAAAGTCAAGCAAAGTGGTTCACAAACAGACAGAAATGATCCCAAACTCTTTTGCATTTGCGTATTTATATATAGATTTTTAATAAAATACACATATTTAAAATGCCAACGTGTTCATTTTAGGTAAAAGTCATTCACCTTGTATTAAGAGGCAGGATTTTGCAGGAATGGTATTTCAAATAATAAATCAATATTAAATATAATATTTTAAAACTTTTAGTTTTTCCAAAATGCTCTACGGTTTCACAATTACGATTTCAATTTCTAAAAATGCAAGAAACCAACTTATAAGTAACTATGAAGATGCAGTATAAATAACTACGATACATAAGTATTTGCATATTAGTACACCTTAAACTGCAATAATTTCAATTTTATACACATAGTTAGTATATCAAAAATATAAAGAAATAATACCTTTATGTTGCCAATATTTGTAAGTGTATAGAAATTGAAAGTTTTCAAATATATTGATAATTATCACATTGAAATGAAAAGATACATTAACCTAACGGCTAACAATTTTATGATATTTCAAACTGAAATCAAAATAATGAAATTAGCTAAAAACGAAGTTAGACGTGAACATTAGAATTATTGTTATGATGTTAGATCTAACTAAACTTAAATCTCATTAATTGTATTCATATCATAGACTTTCTCACTGTTTTATTTTATTTTCAAAAAAATTTAAATGTATATATGAAAAATAAAAATATTCTGTATAGTTATGGTACAAGAAACAAAACCCTTAAGAACCATCCTTAATGACAATTTAACGAAATTTTTTTTGTTTTCAAATATTTTTTATACTCAAAATACACTGACTCAACTAAGTAAGCAAAGCCTCATGAGCAGATGTTCAACAGCTGCTTGGTTTGCTCACTTTTTCCTGGTCTGCTACTGCTTGAATATACTAAATCGTTTATATTTTTTCTATATATAAATGAGTTCTTTGGGAATAACAGCACATAAACATGAAAGTCAGTATATTTCGAAAAACCTTACAAGGTCTAAATGAGACCCCGACTAAACCGTGTAAATGATTTTAAAGATATCGTAACAATTCAAAATCCATTTTACAGGGAATTGTAAAAGCTCCTATGAATTTCATATTTTTAATGTGTTGTTTTCGAGATTTTTAGATTAACATGCTTGAAAAACATTGTGTCCACTCTCGATTAATTTTTGTGCTATGGAAATAAAAAACAAGCAAAATAATCTACAGGAAAAATGCTAAATTTTTGCCCTCTAATATATTTTTTGTATTCCTTTTATTTGTCATGTCATTTAAAAAAATCAATTTTTTTCAAAATTGAATTATTATTATTTTTTTTAAGTTAAAAGTTGTCCAAAAAAAGCAACATAAATCTTTGAAATTTCAGCATATTTTATATGCATCTAAATAAAGTAAACTGTAGAAGGATAGCTTTTAATTTAAAATTTGGTGGTAAATATATCAGCTTTATTGCAGTATTAAAAAAAATCAAATAGCTGTTTTTTGACCATAACTCCGTCAATTATTATATTACTGGCTTTAAAATCAATATTATTTCGAATATATTTGAAGCAATTAAAAAATGTATAGTGAATTTTTTTTCTAAAACGTGAATTTTTTTAGTTAATTCATGTTAAACGCTGCAAATAAAGAGGTCATCAGACAAGAACTGACCTTCAACCAGTGGTATCTTAAATCTTAATATCTATTGCCCCTACATAAATGTAAAAAAACCAAACTTTTGCTTTTATTAAAAGCTTCCTTTCTGTTTTAGATTTTTTTGTATGACATCAATTTTTTCGTTTATTCCGGAAAAATTCCAAAAATCATAAATAACTCAAAAAGTATTAATTTTTCGAAAAATGTTAATAGAAAACTTTTTACTTAGAATTCATTCCTCTATCGATCCCTGTACTTACTTTTACCATTTTAATTTATACCTCTCAGAAGGGGTGGCTTTTATCTCCTAAGCAAGATCACACATTGGGACATGATAAGGTTTGTTATTATGCTATTTTCAAACTAGTGTCAAAATTTCAGACAAAATCGATTTAGTGGCAAAAATTTTCCAGGAAAATTCCCCAGTTACTGCACAGTCTGTTTTTCAAAGGTTTGTTGTAATTTAATGAATTCCCTACGGAGATAAAGAACTGTGAAAACATAAAAATATTCAAAAACTTATGTAGAAAATATTATGTAAATTTCATAACTGACATTCTGTAATATAATTTTTGTAATTTAGTCTAATGTAAGGCAATATAATGCAAGGAAAGTGTAATGTAATGTATTCAATAGCATTTGCTAAATAAAGACTACCACTACTATTACTTTTTGTAACATGTACAGTTGATTTTTTTGCTTTAAGTGAATCTAAGAGATTTTTTTCTAGAAAAACTTATTACGTAATCGATTTGAAATTTAAATGTCCCGTATGTAGAATTACTAGAGTACTTTACTATACTTTTGATGATTTTGATGGCCGGCGTTGAGAGAAAAAATAAAGGTTTGGGAATAGGACTTTGAGTTTTTACGTATATGACAAAGACTATAATTATTGTAAATATTGTTATTGATTGTAAATATTGTTAATGATTGTAAACTTTGTTTCTTTCTGTGACACCATTAATTATTTTACAAATTAAACAACTCTAAATTGAGTTTTGTTGGTGAATCACCAGCCGTTCCTATATTTTATTTATATTATTTATATATTAAAAATAATAAGTACAATTATTACCTGTGAATTCGGGCTCAAGGAAAATGCTAATTCATAAGATTGGATTAATATAAAAGTATTAGGCTTATAAACAAATACGACCCTAACCATCATTAAGTGCTAAGTTAAATCATCTGTGTTAGTCGAATGCAGTAAATTATTATATTCTGATAATACCACCCAGAAAGCACTACCTGTAATATCAAATTTAGTGCCATTAAATAATATTATATTATAAATCCAGTGTAATTATCCTACGGGGTGAAGTGAAGATCGTTTAAGCTTCCTGGTAAATCCCTTAATTGTTGTTTGTTATCAATCACCCCATCAAAAAGCCTTTAAATACAGACCAATCAAACAATTTTATATTAGTTCACAACTATTCTCAACTGTTGTAACACATTGTCAGACTCTACAAAATGTCTTCAGGTACATACTTAGATCACTTGATCCACAATTTACCAGAGAGGATACCGTTCCTACCAGAATGTTTAATATACAGTCGGATCCATATCACCTATCTGGAGTACTTCATCAAAGAGGCCGAATGGAAATGTGTCAACCTAGGGGTTCAACATCACATGAAATATCTCACCATAATGGTAACAAACGACCAAGGTTTCAATTTGGTGGGTCAAGGTTTCAAGAAAGTTATCAAAGTTTTAAGGAAGATGCCCGAGGTTGTGGAAAGTTTTTACATGAATCTTGTGAACGGTCACGATAACTTTGTGCCACTTTTGTGCGAAATTTAAATTTGGAGTTTGTAAATTATTGTATTAGTTTTATGTACTAAATTTAATTTTAAGAAGAATAAATGGTATTGATAATATAACTTGTTTAAATTGTCGACATACGGAAGAAAACGGTGTTTATTAAAAATGCTCAAAATATACTAAAAAAATTATAATTTTTAAAGTCTTACTAGAAACAGAAAGAGGAGCTAGACTGTCTGACTGAGAATACGCCCGCTTTTCATGAGATGAAATGAAAGGAATTATTACACTAACTTTTAGTTATCCTAAGATACTCACATTACAATTGACGGAACATTAGAATAAAAATAATAAAAATCCTGTCCTCACGTTTTTAAATTTCTCTTTAAAAAATGTTACTATATTCATATTTTATCATTTTCGTATAGATATAATGGTTACCAATGCATTATTTTTCATAATATACATTTACACTAATACTTTATACAAACTAAAGGAATATCAGGAATAAAATATTACAATGAGTGTTCATTATAAAATTGGCCAGCTTTGGAATAAACTTCACCCGTGTGCGGCGTTGAGTGAAAAAATAAAGGTTTGGGTACCGAAACTTTGTGTTTTTACGAATATTACAAAGACTATAATTATTGTAGATATTGTTAATTGTAAACTTTATTTCTTTCTGTGACACTATTAATTATTTTACAAATTAAACAACTCTAAATTGATTTTATGTTGGTGAATCACCAGCCGTTCCCTTATTTTATTCATATTATTTATATATTAAAAATAATAAGTACAATTATTACCTGTGAATTCGGGCTTAAAGAAAATGCTAATTCATAAGATCGGATTAATATAAAAGTATTAGGCTTATAAACAAATATGACCCTAACCATCATTAAGTGCTAATTTAAAGCATCTGTGATAATAAAATTGTTTGTCAAATACAGTAAATTATTATAATCTGATAATGCCACCCAGAAAGCACTACCTGTAATATCAAACTTATTGTAATTAATAATATTATATTATATATCCGGTGTAATTATCCTATTTTCTAAGGGGTGAAGTGAATATCCTTTAAGCTTACTGGTAAATCCCTTAATTGTTGTTTGTTATCAATCATCTCATCAAAAAGTATTTAAATACAGAGCAATCAAACAATTTTATATTAGTTCACAACTATTCTCAACTGTTGTAACACATTGTCAGACTCGAAGAAATGTCTTCAGGTACATACTTAGACCACTTGATCCACAATTTACCAGAGAGGATACCGTTCCTACCAGAATGTTTAATATACAGCCGGATCCACATCACCTATCTGGAGTACTTCATCAAAGAGGCCGAATGGAAATGTGTCAACCTAGGGGTCCAACATCACATGAAATATCTCACCATAATGGTAATTCTTAAAACCGAACAGAGCTACTACATCAACCTTGCAAAATCCATTCAAGAAAAGCGATATGACGATGCCCAGTCGATTTTGTTCAGCAAAATTTGCAAAACACAAGAAACGTTGCAATATTATACCCAAAGGGTAACCAATTGTGGGAAGCAGTACAGCGCAACAAACGACGAAGGTTTCAATTTGGTGGGGCAAGGTTTCAAAAAAGTTATCAAGGTTTTAACGAAGATGCCCGAGGTTGTGGAAAGGTTGTACATGAATCTTGTGAACGGTCACGATAACATTGTGCCACTTTTGTGCGACATTTAAATTTAGAGTTTGTTTTGTATATTATTGTATTAGTTCTATGTACTGAATTTAATTTAACGGTAAATAAATTGTATTGAGAATATAACTTGTTTAAAATTGTCGACAAACGGAAGAAAACGGTGTTTATTAAATACACTCAAAATATACTAAAAATGTTATAATTTTTAAAGTCTTTATAGAAACAGAAAGAGGAGCTAGATTCTCTGACTGAGAATTTGCCTGCTTTTCATGAGATATATTTTTAATCAAGCATCGAATTAACCAAGACTTAATTCATATATTTCGTTTTCTACTGTTACGAAATGCTAACATATTATATCGTCGTTTCGTCTTGTCAAAAAGTTTTTAAAACTTTAAATACTAATTCTTATATATATATATATAACCTGTAGTGTTAAAGACCGTCACAAATAGAAGTAAATAGTGCCGAACTCTTTTGCATTTGCTTATTTATATATAGATCATTAATAAAATACACATATTTAGAATGTCAACATGTTCATTTTAGGTATTAAGAGGCAAGATTTTGCATCTATTAAACCCGAAAATGGTGTATTTTTAGAAGCGGTTAATGCCATATAAATTTCGGTTATAAGTGATGATGATAAAATGGTTTTGAAAAAAATCTACGGGATGTGAAAATTACCAAATTTTAAAAAAGTTCAAGATAAAAAATAACTCAAATAAGTCGATTTGTCTAGCCCCTGCGACGGCTCGGCTAGTAGTTATAATAATTGTATCTAAGTGCGCAGAATGTCAGACAGTAATGGAATTTCTTTATAAACAAATAAAAATTGAAAATGAATTTTATACAGTATGCACCTAAAGTATGGAACCTACAAAATAAAATATATCCACATAAAAGAAGAAAAAAATCCTCGGACATGTCAACATTAATTTAATAATCCTCAAATTTGGACATAAGTAGATTTGTCATGACGTCATATATGTGTTCTGTATGACATCATATATGGTCATTCCAATATTTAATATAACGATTTGAAAGATTTTACCAACATTTAAAATTCAAATCGCTTATTACACAAGGTTTTCTAGATCTGGAGACATGGTAGTGCCCCCGCCAAGATGATCCAAGCGAAAACGAGCACTACTACCTTTTCTCGAAGGCCCTCGTTGCCATTTTGAACTCTCATTACTTGGGTTAGGATAATTGAAATTCTCAGGACATGATGTCAGTAGTGGACTCGCTAAACACATAAACTTTCAATTGCACAGCTCTTATACTTTAGATTTTATTGTTATCTAAAAAAAAAACAGATTTTGTCAATGACTCAGTAATGATCTTCAAAATTCATACGGTACTTCCTGAAGTCCTAGAAAGCTGAAATTAAGTATATAAGCTAGTCTTAATACACAAACCATTCTTAAACTTGGAGCTGTTACCCCCTAACTCCCTTGTGGGAAGCGCAACTAATGAAGGTTCTCGACCAGAAACAATATATATCATCTACAGTGAAGGCGCGTGGGTTGGAACAAATTCATTTAAAATCCAGGTGTTGTTTTTTGGAAAAACACTCGGACCCGTCAATTTTATTTTTGGACTGGGGTTTTTCTGATTACAAACTCACTTATACAGGGTGGGCCAGAAATAAATTGGAAGCATCAATTTCATTTTTTCATATGGAAACATTTGTTTTTTTTATTTTATTTTTGAATTCTTCATTGAATTCTAAGTATTTTTCATGTACAATGTCCTATACCAAAAATTAACAGTTATTAAAAAAACTACATTTCTTTCTAAAGTTAAGAAAACAATGGTAAAAATAAGGTGTTTGTTGGTTTGACCCTATTTATTAACGTCTGGTTTTTATAATTATTGAGGGTATTTTAGTCGCATGATTGGAAACTCTTTTTTTAATGCTGGAGGTGTTAACACTTGTTTATTTCCATGGAAACTGTACTATAATTTTCCTTCAACTAAGTAGTTGTCAAGTGTAGTTGCAAAATTTCAAAATATGGCGCATTTAACTGAAAAGCAGCGAATAGAAATATTGACGATGGTAGGATATGGCGACAGAACACGAACACAAGCTGAAGTTTGCGAATTGTTTAATATGAAGTCCCGGAGCGGCCTACTACACGATCGGTAATTAGTAAAATAGAAAAAAAGTTTCTAGATTTTAGCCACGTAAGAGAAAAAGGCAAAACCAAACATCTTCCAGAAGATACACAATTAAATGTTTTGCTCGATTTACAAGAAAATCTTCACAAATCCACCAGACAAATAGCCGCAGAACAGTCAATAAGTAAATCTTCTGTTCTAAAATGCTTGCATAGAAATAAATGGCACCCATACAAAGTTCATTTAGTTCAGGAACTTACTGAAGATGATTTTGACCGGAGAGTAGAATTTTTCGAAATAATGATGGATAGACGGAATGCCAACTCGCACTTTTCAAGTAAAATAGTTTCTTCGGACGAGGCAACATTTTGTTTAAATGGTTCAGTAAACAGGCAAAATTTTCGATATTGGGCAACAAAAAAACCACATTGGATTATGGAAAGTCATACACAGTTATCTAAGAAAGATAACGTATGGGCCGAAATTGTGGTTACTTCAATTGTGGGTCCTTTTTTTTATTGAGGGAACACTTAACTCGGAAAAGTATACAGACCTATTGCAAAATGACATAATACCCTGTTTAACAGAACTTTACCCGAATGGTGAAAACCCCAATATACGGGCAGATTCGGTATGGTTTTAACAGGATGGATGACAATATTTTCCCAAATAGATGGATCGGAAGGAGATGTAATATCGAATGGCCAGCTAGGTCTCCAGACCTAAGCCCCTTAGATTTTTATATTTGGGGTTACGCGAAATCGAAAGTCTACGTCAATAAGCCGGAAAATATCGAGGAATTAAAGAACAGAATTAGGGCTGAAATACAACGAATCCTGCCACAAACGCTAAATGAAGTGTTACGAGAATTAGGTATTGTCAGAAAGTTAATGGTCAACAATTTGAACATTCAATTTGATATCTCTATGTTTTTTTTTTCTTCAATTTTGAAATAAATGTTTTTTTAATATCTATTAATTTTCTGTATAGGACTTTGTACATGAAAAATACTTAGATTTCAATGCAGAATTCAAAAATAAAATAAAAAACAAATGTTTCCATTTGAAAAAATGAAGTTGATGGTCGCAATTTATTTCTGGCCCACCCTGTATAAATGAGTTTATCATCACAAAACCCGCAGTCCAAAAAAAAAACAGGCGTCCTCACTCTATACTGTCTTGCGTACAAAAGAATGACTCTCGAAGTTTATTTTACCCTTACATAAGCTTGACTAGTGCTTTTTATTTTTAAGACTAAAGGCTAAGCTAAAAAAATAAAAAAAATAGACGTTTCTTAGGCTAAAATTACATCCAAACGAGTAGAACAAGTATTGCTTAACAATGTACAACATTACTTACACGTTATTATATAGTATTTATAATATTTGAACACTTAAAACCACCCTTAATGACTAACTTACGAAACATTTTTTTTATCATTTTCAAATAATTTTAGACATATATGGAAAATAAAATTATTCCGTATAGTTATGGTACAAGAAACCATTTATTATGATATTTCAACCCTTAAGATCCACTCTTAATGACAAAACTCTTTGATTTTACTTTCAAATATTTTTTAAATGTATATGTGAAAAATAAAAATCGTAGGTATAGGTACGGTACAAGAAACCATTTATTATGATATTTCAACGCTTAAGAACTGCCCTTAATGAAAATTGTCGTAATTTTGCAAAAATTACAACAATTTTTTTAATGAAAATATTTTTTATACTTTAACGATTTTCAAAATATATTGACTACAGCCAAGTAAACACAGGTGTTCGACAGCTGCTTGGTTTGCTCATTTTTCCTCGCCTCCAACTGCTTGAACATACTAAATCGTATTTATGTTTTCTGAGTTTTTTGGGAATAACAGGACATAAACTTAAAGTCTGTGTATTTCAAAAAGTCCAAACATTTCAAAATCTAAATCAGACCACGTCTAAATCATGTAACTGATGTCAGTTTTATACTTATTTGATTTTAAAGATATCGTAAAAATTCAGAAACCATTTTACAGTGAATTGTAACAGCTGCATCTCCTATGAATTTCATATTTTTACGCGTTGGTTTCGAAATTTTGTAGATTAAATAAAGTAAATTGTACAAGATAGAAGATTAGTTTTATTGGAATAAAAAAATCAATTAGCTGTTTTTTTACCACAATTCCGTCAATAATTATGTTATGGCTTTAAAACCAATATTATTGTGACTATATTTTGAAGCAATTTAAAATATTTTGCGTGAATTGTTTTTCTAAAAAGTGATTTTTTTGAGTAATTTCACGTTAAACGAAGCAAATTAAAGATGCCATCGGACAAGAACAGACAGACCTTCAATCAGTAGTATGTTAATATCTATTGCCCCTACATAAATGAAGCTTCCTTTTTGTTTAAAAAATTTTTTTGTAGGGCGTCAATTTTTTTACTTATTCCGAAAAAATTCCAAAAATCATAAATAACTCAAAAAAGTATAGATTTTCCAAAAAATGTTTACAGAAAACTTTTAACTTAGAATTCATTGCTTTATCGATTACTGCACTTATTTTAATTTCCACCGCTTTTAAGGGGTGGTTTTCATCACCTGGGCAAGATCACACATTGGGACATGATAATGTTTGTTATTATGCTATTTTCAATCTACTGTCAAAATTTTCAAGAATTTCCCAGTCACTGTACGAACAGTCTGTTTTTCAAAGGTTTGTTGTATTTTAATGAATTCCCTACGGAGATAAGGAACTGTAAAAACATAAAAATATTCAAAAAATTATGTAGTGAATATGTTTAGATATTTAAAAGTCATAATTGACATTCTGTAATATAATTTTTGTAATTTAGTCTAATGAAAGGCATTATAATGTAATGTAATTTAATATATACAATAGCATTTGCTAAATAAATACCACCACTACTATTACTTTTTGTAACATGTACAGTTGATTTTTTTGCATTAAGTGAATCAAAGAGTATGTAGAATTACTAGAGTACTTTACTACAGTTTTGGTGATTTTGATGGCTGGCGTTGAAATAAAAAATAAAGGTTTGTGTTTTTACGTATATCACAAAGACTATAATTATTGTGAATATTGTTAATTATTGTAAACTTTATTTCTTTCTGTGACACCATTAATTATTTTATAAATTAAACTCTAAGTTGATTTTTTGTTGGTGAATCACCAGCCGTTCCTATATTTTATTTATATTATTTATATATTAAAAATAATAAGTACAATAATTACCTGTTAATTCGGGTTCAAGGAAAATGCTAATTCATTAGATCGGATTAATATAAAAGTATTAGGCTTATAAACAAATATTCAAATCATCTGTGTTTGTCGAATGCAGTAAATTATTATAATCTGATAATACCACCCAGAAAGCACTACCTGTAGTATCAAATTTATTGTAATTAAATAATATTATATTATATATCCGGTGTAATTATCCTATTTTCTAAGGGGTGAAGTGAATATCCTTTAAGCTTCCTGGTAAATCCCTTAATTGTTGTTTGTTATCAATCCTCCCATCAAAAAGTATTTAAATACAGAGGAATCAAACAATTTTATATTAGTTCACAACTATTCTCAACTGTTGTAACACATTGTCAGACTCAAAGAAATGTCTTCAGGTACATACTTAGATCACTTGATCCACAATTTACCAGAGAGGATACCGTTCCTACCAGAATGTTTAATATACAGCCGGATCCACATCACCTATCTGGAGTACTTCATCAAAGAGGCCGAATGGAAATGTGTCAACCTAGGGGTCCAACATCACATGAAATAGCTCACCATAATGGTAATTCTTAAAACCGAACAGAGCTACTACATCAACCTTGCAAAATCCATTCAAGAAAAGCGATATGACGATGCCCAGTCGATTTTGTTCAGCAAAATTTGCAAAAAACAAGAAACGTTTCAATAATATACCCAAAGGGTAACAAATTGTGAGGAGGAGTACAGCGCAACAAACGACGAAGGTTTCAATTTGGTGGGGCAAGGTTTCATGAAAGTTATCAAAGTTTTAACGAAGATGCCCGAGGTTGTGGAAAGGTTGTACATGAATCTTGTGAACGGTCACGATAACTTTGTGCCAATTTTGTGCGAAATTTAAATTTGGAGTTTGTATATTATTGTATTAGTTCTATGTACTGAATTTAATTAAACGAAGAATAAATTATATTGATAATATAACTTGTTTCAATTTAAAAGTCAAAATTGACATTCTGTAATATAATTTTTGTAATTTAGTCTAATGAAAGGCATTATAATGTAATGCAATGTATACAGTAGCATTTGCTAAATAAAAACTACCACTACTATTACTTATTATAACATGTACAGTTGATTATTTTTTGCTTTAAGTGAATTAGAGATTTTTTTCTAGAAAAATTTATTACGTAATCGATTTGAAATTTAAATGTCCCGTATATAGAATTACTAGAGTACTTTACTAATTAATTAAATTATTTTACTAATTGATTTTTTGTTGGTGAATCTCCATCTGTTCCCTTATTTTATTTATATTATTTATATATTAAAAATAATAAGTACAATTATTTCCTGTGAAATCGGGCTCAAGGAAAATGTTAATTCATAAGATCGGATTAATATAAAAGTATTAGGCTTATGGGAATATGGCTGCAATGGCTGGTAGCAGTGTTTGTGTGCCGGTGTGTAAACGCTGTGAAACTAAAGTAGTTAATGGCATAAAATGTGAAAACTGCAAAAATTATTTTCACACTAGTTGTGCAAAAAAACTAATAGTGTTACATTTACGGAAAATAATCTAATCAAGTGTTGTGTAAATAATGCCGAAAATATACCTGATTCTGTATTCTTAGACGCAATGGGAGATGTTTCAGGTAACGAAATTAATTCAAAAGTATTTTTGTATATTTTAAAACAAAAGGACATTATCATAGCTGAATTGCTAGATAAAATTAACATTTTGAATAAAAATATAAATTTATTATAGTTAAATAATAGCAAATGAAACAAAACAAGAAAAAAAATTAACAAAAACTACTACGATCACAAATAGGCAAAAACACTGTCAAATAAAACCAGCTGATTTTAAAGACGATAAAGGCATAAATAAAAATAACAAAAAATAAGTGTCTCGTCAGATAAGGATCCTTCAGTATTGACGACAATATTGGGAATTCCCAAATAACCAAAAAGGACCTGTAACTTGTATTATTGCAAGAACAGACGGAATTAAATTTAAGTAAATATATTAGTCTGGCTGAAAATAAAGATGTAAACAGTCAGGATGTACAAGAGAAAAATAACTAACAAGAGAATTGGCGTGTTGCTGTAAATAAAAGAAGAAAACACTTGGTAGTTGGCAAAAACAGCTCAAATAATACTTGTCTTCTAAACGTTGTTTATGGCATATTCTTGATTACTTTTATGTTTTTTTTTGGGCAATAACACCACAATAGAAATAAAACGACGTATATTGCAGGAATACCAAACGTTTCAAAGTCTATTTTGACTTCGTTGTCAATGGCTTTATATTTATTGATGTAGATTGCAAAATGAAAATTTGATTTATGACATTTATTGACATTAGAAAATTTGATGTTTTTAGATATACAGGAAGCACAAAAAATTCTAAAGATCATGAATTATAGTTAACCAGCTTTCAAATTAGAAGAATTTGAAAGAGTTGTCTTTAGAATTTATAAGTGGCGTTCCTAGGTACGACTTTGTTATAAGATAGCGCATTCGCCAAAAATGCGATCAAAGAATTCTATTGTTTCAGTGATCCCATTAACGTCATAAGGAAAAACCTAGGAAAAACCTTATGAACTATCCCGATATTGGGTTGTTCAAAAGGAGGTTACCATTAATAATTTCTTCCTTAATTGTCGGTAACCAGATACGATTAAATTCTACAGAAGTAGAACAATCGTCTTCATTCAAAAGAATTAAGGCAGACTCTTTTATTTTTCGTTTTGTGTTATGTTGTTCTTTGTGAAGTATAGTTGAATTGTCAAATTGTATTTTATAACCTACGTCCCAAGCATGTTCACAAATTTTTGATTTTTCAAATTGTCGTTTCGTTATGTAATTCTTTTGTTCATTTATTCGTACGTTTAATGGTCTCGATGTTTCTCCAATATAAAATTTATTGCATTCGCAAGGAATCTTATATATGCAGTTTTTTGAGTTCTGGGTTTTGTTTGGTGGTTTTGTTTTCGATATTAAAGATTTAAGTGTATTTCTTGTTTGGAATGTTATTTTAACATTAAATGTCATAAATCAAATTTTCATTTTGCAATCTACATCAATAAATATAAAGCCATTGACAACGAAGTCAGAATAGACTTTGAAACGTTTGGTATTCCTGCAATATACGTAGTTTTATTTCTATTGTGATGTTATTCCCCAAAAAAACATAAAAGTAATCAAATAATAGTGTTAGAGGAGTTCAAAAAATGGTAGATCTTCATGTTAGTAGGTTGCAGCCCGATACAACAATCGAAGAAATGATTTCATTTTTAAAATCCAAATTTTCACAAATGTCAGTGAATAAATTCAACTCTAAATTTCCTGAAATATACGCATCCTTCAAAGTTAGTATACCATACAGTAATTTTAGATTAGCATTAGATCCGGATAATTGGCCTCGCAATGCATTTATTAGACATTTTTTATACCCGAAGAGGAAACTAACAAAAATGGATAAATATTCAACCCAACATTAATGCTCGTTAATATTCTAAGTATTAATTTATCAAAGATCGATGACACTTGTTTAACTCTATCAGATTTTGGTAATATACAGTTCATTTGTTTAACTGAAACTTGGGCTTCTGAGCAGTCAGTTCCCAATAATGTAATTGATAATTTTAATTTGTCTAGTTCATATTGTAGATCATTAAACAAAAGGAGGTTCTCCCGTAAGAACATTCATTGTAAAAATATTTAATTTCAATTTAATAACGTTAGTTAATTTGTGAGTATGCAATATTTTTGTAATGTTGTCAGTTATATATATATATATATATATATATATATATATATATATATATTGTTCTACTCTGTGATAAGTCCTATACAATGTTTGTTGTCTACAAGGATAATAAATTTATTTATCTATTTATTTATGAACTAATATGACCCTAACCATCATTAGGTGCTAATTTAAAGCATCTGTGATAATAAAATTGTTTGTTGAATACAGTATATTATTATAATCTGGTAATACCACCCAGAAAGGACTACCTGTAATATCAAATTTATAGTAATTAAATATTATTATCATATATATCCAGTGTAAATATCAGTATACAGAGCAATCAAACAATTTCATATTAGTTCAGAACTATTCTCTACTATTGTAACACATTGTCAGACTCTACGAAATGTCTTCAGGTACATACCTAGATCAGTTGATCAACAATTTACCAGAGAGGATACCGTTCGAACCAGAATGTCTAATATACAGCCGTATTCACATCAGGTATCTGGAGTACCACATCAAAGAGGCCGAATGGAAATATTTCAACCTAGGGGTCCAACATCACATGAAATATTTCACCATAATAGTAATTCTTAAAACCCATCAGAGCTACTATATCAACCTAGCAAAATCCATTCAAGGAAAGCGATATGACGATGCCCAGTCGATTTTGTTCAGCAAAATTTGCAAAACACAAGAAACGTTGCAATATTATACTCAAAGGGTAACCAATTGTGAGGAGGAGTACAGGGCAACAAACTACAAAGGTTTCAATTTGGTGGGGCAAGGTTTCAAGAAAGTTATCAAAGTTTTAACGAAGATTGTGGAAAGGTTGTACATCTTGTGAACGTTCACGATAACTTTGTGCCACTTTTGTGCGAAATTTAAATTTGGAATTTGTAAATTATTGTATTAGTCCTATGTATTGAATTTAATTTAACGAAGAATAAATTGTATTGATAATATAACTTGTTTAAATTGTCAACATACGGAAGAAAACGGTGTTTATTAAAAATGCTCAAAATATACTAAAAAAATATTATAATTTTTAAAGTCTTACTAGAAACAGAAAGAGGAGCTAGATTGTCTGACTGAGAATACGCCCGCTTTTCATGGGACAAATTTTTAATCAAGTAACGAATTTACCAAAACTTAATTCATATAATTCCTGTTCTACTCTTATGAAATTCTAACATATTACATGTTCGGTTCGTCTTGTCACAAAGTTTTTAAAAATTCGCAAAAAAGTTCTATGGTGCCACTTATTAATCATCAATAACACGTTTTTATTTCAGTACCCACACAATAAAAATTAGTCAGTGATTGTATATGGACTAATTTGGTACGATTCTAAATAAGTTGTTAAATCACCTTTGCTATTTTATTTGGTGAATATTAGGACTAAATCATGATGAATTCCATACCTTCAGGTAAATTTAATTTTTACTTAGTAGCAAGAATGTTTGCATTACATACATTATAAAGATACATAGTTCTAAACAAAAGGTTATACTTTGCAGAATTTTTTTTTTCAAAGTGAAAAAGTTTATACTCAACCGTACTCAACCCGTTGTTAAAAGATATTTGAAATCAAAATGTCTGTAGCTTTCATAAAATACTAAATTTATCTGCGTCTGCCTGCGTCCCCTCAAGAATATGTTAAAGAATTTAACAATGTATAGGAGATGCCATAATATTCATAATCATTTTTACCAAACAAGAAGAAATGACCAACAATTATAATAATATGATCAATACAATAAAACTATAGAGCAGAAAAGTATTTTCTAAAATGGTATAAAAATTTATAACACCTTACCATTGGACGTACAAAATTGCTGTAACAAACATTCGTTTAAAATGTAACTTAAAGAATTCGTTACAAAGAACCATGCCGCTCTAAAAATATTCACAAATAATATAGGAAAATCTCTCTTATATTGTAATTTTAGTTAGTTGATTGTTGTTATTCTCTAAATTATTTTTCTTAGTGACAAAACACAAAGCTTTGCCATAGGTGTCAATATGGATTATGAACTTTAATGTAATCTATATAATAGTATATAATATTTATGTTAATATATTTTAATAGTATGCAATAAATATAACAAAATATAATAGGTATAAAACATTAGAATTTGTATAATGGAGAATCTTGTCACATTTCATATTTGTATTTTTAACAGATTTCTCAAATAAACAATAAACAATTTTTTAGGCAGTTCCCAGCAAAGAATCTCATTTAGCCGAAGGTAACTATTGAGTTTTTACTTAGCAGAAAATTTAATGACTACGATGTTCGATTTCAAAGGTTAGTTACAAAAGTTACGAAAATGACAAAGCATCGAATTAACCAAGACTTAATTCATATATTTCGTTTTCTACTGTTACGAAATGCTAACATATTATATCGTCGTTTCGTCTTGTCAAAAAGTTTTTAAAACTTTAAATACTAATTCTGATATATATATATATATATATATATATATATATATATATATATATATAACCTGTAGTGTTAAAGACCGTCACAAATAGAAGGAAATAGTGCCGAACTCTTTTGCATTTGCTTATTAATATATAGATCATTAATAAAATACACATATTTAGAATGTCAACATGTTCATTTTAGGTATTAAGAGGCAAGATTTTGCATCTATTAAACCCGAAAATGGTGTATTTTTAGAAGCGGTTAATGCCATATAAATTTCGGTTATAAGTGATGATGATAAAATGGTTTTGAAAAAAATCTACGGGATGTGAAAATTACCAAATTTTAAAAAAGTTCAAGATAAAAAATAACTCAAATAAGTCGATTTGTCTAGCCCCTGCGACGGCTCGGCTAGTAGTTATAATAATTGTTTCTAAGTGCGCAGAATGTCAGACAGTAATGGAATTTCTTTATAAACAAATAGAAATTGAAAATGAATGTTATACAGTATGCACCTAAAGTATGGAACCTACAAAATAAAATATATCCACATAAAAGAAGAAAAAAATCCTCGGACATGTCAACATTAATTTAATAATCCTCAAATTTGGACATAAGTAGATTTGTCATGACGTCATATATGTGTTCTGTATGACATCATATATGGTCATTCCAATATTTAATATAACGATTTGAAAGATTTTACCAACATTTAAAATTCAAATCGCTTATTACACAAGGTTTTCTAGATCTGGAGACATGGTAGTGCCCCCGCCAAGATGATCCAAGCGAAAACGAGCACTACTACCTTTTCTCGAAGGCCCTCGTTGCCATTTTGAACCCTCATTACTTGGGTTAGGATAATTGAAATTCTCAGGACATGATGTCAGTAGTGGACTCGCTAAACACATAAACTTTCAATTGCACAGCTCTTATACTTTAGATTTTATTGTTATCTAACAAAAAACAGATTTTGTCAATGACTCAGTGATGATCTTCAAAATTCATACGGTACTTCCTGAAGTCCTAGAAAGCTGAAATTAAGTATATAAGCTAGTCTTAATACACAAACTATTCTTAAACTTGGAGCTGTTACCCCCTAACTCCCTTGAGGGAAGCGCAACTAATGAAGGTTCTCGACCAGAAACAATATATATCATCTACAGTGAAGGCGCGTGGGTTGGAACAAATTCATTTAAAATCCAGGTGTTGTTTTTTGGAAAAACACTCGGACCCGTCAATTTTATTTTTGGACTGGGGTTTTTCTGATTACAAACTCACTTATACAGGGTGGGCCAGAAATAAATTGGAAGCATCTATTTCATTTTTTCATATGGAAACATTTGTTTTTTTTATTTTATTTTTGAATTCTGCATTGAATTCTAAGTATTTTTCATGTACAATGTCCTATACCAAAAATTAACAGTTATTAAAAAAACTACATTTCTTTCTAAAGTTAAGAAAACAATGGTAAAAATAAGGTGTTTGTTGGTTTGACCCTATTTATTAACGTCTGGTTTTTATAATTATTGAGGGTATTTTAGTCGCATGATTGGAAACTCTTTTTTTAATGCTGGAGGTGTTAACACTTGTTTATTTCCATGGAAACTGTACTATAATTTTCCTTCAACTAAGTAGTTGTCAAGTGTAGTTGCAAAATTTCAAAATATGGCGCATTTAACTGAAAAGCAGCGAATAGAAATATTGACGATGGTAGGATATGGGGACAGAACACGAACACAAGCTGAAGTTTGCGAATTGTTTAATATGAAGTACCCGGAGCGGCCTACTACACGATCGGTAATTAGTAAAATAGAAAAAAAGGTTCTAGATTTTAGCCACGTAAGAGACAAAGGCAAAACCAAACATCTTCCAGAAGATACACAATTAAATGTTTTGCTCGATTTACAAGAAAATCCTCACAAATCCACCAGACAAATAGCCGCAGAACAGTCAATAAGTAAATCTTCTGTTCTAAAATGCTTGCATAGAAATAAATGGCACAAATACAAAGTTCATTTAGTTCAGGAACTTACTGAAGATGATTTTGACCGGAGAGTAGAATTTTTCGAAATAATGATGGATAGACGCAATGCCAACTCGCACTTTTCAAGTAAAATAGTTTCTTCGGACGAGGCAACATTTTGTTTAAATGGTTCAGTAAACAGGCAAAATTTTCGATATTGGGCAACAAAAAAACCACATTGGATTATGGAAAGTCATACACAGTTATCTAAGAAAGATAACGTATGGGCCGAAATTGTGGTTACTTCAATTGTGGGTCCTTTTTTTTATTGAGGGAACACTTAACTCGGAAAAGTATACAGACCTATTGCAAAATGACATAATACCCTGTTTAACAGAACTTTACCCGAATGGTGAAAACCCCAATATACGGGCAGATTCGGTATGGTTTTAACACGATGGATGACAATATTTTCCCAAATAGATGGATCGGAAGGAGATGTAATATCGAATGGCCAGCTAGGTCTCCAGACCTAAGCCCCTTAGATTTTTATATTTGGGGTTACGCGAAATCGAAAGTCTACGTCAATAAGCCGGAAAATATCGAGGAATTAAAGAACAGAAATAGGGCTGAAATACAACGAATCCTGCCACAAACGCTAAATGAAGTGTTACGAGAATTAGGTATTGTCAGGAAGTTAATGGTCAACAATTTGAACATTCAATTTGATATCTTGATGTTTTTTTTTGTCTTCAATTTTGAAATAAATGTTTTTTTAATATCTATTAATTTTCTGTATAGGACTTTGTACATGAAAAATACTTAGATTTCAATGCAGAATTCAAAAATAAAATAAAAAACAAATGTTTCCATTTGAAAAAATGAAGTTGATGGTCGCAATTTATTTCTGGCCCACCCTGTATAAATGAGTTTATCATCACAAAACCCGCAGTCCAAAAAAAACAGGCGTCCTCACTCTATACTGTCTTGCGTACAAAAGAATGACTCTCGAAGTTTATTTTACCCTTACATAAGCTTGACTAGTGTTTTTTATTTTTAAGACTAAAGGCTAAGCTAAAAAAATAAAAAAAATAGACGTTTCTTAGGCTAAAATTACATCCAAACGAGTAGAACAAGTATTGCTTAACAATGTACAACATTACTTACACGTTATTATATAGTATTTATAATATTTAAACACTTAAAACCACCCTTAATGACTAACTTACGAAACATTTTTTTTATCATTTTCAAATAATTTTAGACATATATGAAAAATAAAATTATTCCGTATAGTTATGGTACAAGAAACCATTTATTATGATATTTCAACCCTTAAGATCCACTCTTAATGACAAAACTCTTTGATTTTACTTTCAAATATTTTTTAAATGTATATGTGAAAAATAAAAATCGTAGGTATAGGTACGGTACAAGAAACCATTTATTATGATATTTCAACGCTTAAGAACCGCCCTTAATGAAAATTGTCGTAATTTTGCAAAAATTACAACAATTTTTTTAATGAAAATATTTTTTATACTTTAACGATTTTCAAAATATATTGACTACAGCCAAGTAAACACAGGTGTTCGACAGCTGCTTGGTTTGCTCATTTTTCCTCGCCTCCAACTGCTTGAACATACTAAATCGTATTTATGTTTTCTGAGTTTTTTGGGAATAACAGGACATAAAATTAAAGTCTGTGTATTTCAAAAAGTCCAAACATTTCAAAATCTAAATCAGACCACGTCTAAATCATGTAACTGATGTCAGTTTTATACTTATTTGATTTTAAAGATATCGTAAAAATTCAGAAACCATTTTACAGTGAATTGTAACAGCTGCATCTCCTATGAATTTCATATTTTTACGCGTTGGTTTCGAAATTTTGTAGATTAAATAAAGTAAATTGTACAAGATAGAAGATTAGTTTTATTGAAATAAAAAAATCAATTAGCTGTTTTTTTACCACAATTCCGTCAATAATTATGTTATGGCTTTAAAACCAATATTATTGTGACTATATTTTGAAGCAATTTAAAAAATTTTGAGTGAATTGTTTTTCTAAAAAGTGATTTTTTTGAGTAATTTCACGTTAAACGAAGCAAATTAAAGATGCCATCGGACAAGAACAGACAGACCTTCAATCAGTAGTATGTTAATATCTATTGCCCCTACATAAATGAAGCTTCCTTTTTGTTTAAAAAATTTTTTTGTAGGGCGTCAATTTTTTTACTTATTCCGAAAAAATTCCAAAAATCATAAATAACTCAAAAAAGTATAGATTTTCCAAAAAATGTTTACAGAAAACTTTTAACTTAGAATTCATTGCTTTATCGATTACTGCACTTATTTTAATTTCCACCGCTTTTAAGGGGTGGTTTTCATCACCTGGGCAAGATCACACATTGGGACATGATAATGTTTGTTATTATGCTATTTTCAATCTACTGTCAAAATTTTCAAGAATTTCCCAGTCACTGTACGAACAGTCTGTTTTTCAAAGGTTTGTTGTATTTTAATGAATTCCCTACGGAGATAAGGAACTGTAAAAACATAAAAATATTCAAAAAATTATGTAGTGAATATGTTTAGATATTTAAAAGTCATAATTGACATTCTGTAATATAATTTTTGTAATTTAGTCTAATGAAAGGCATTATAATGTAATGTAATTTAATATATACAATAGCATTTGCTAAATAAATACCACCACTACTATTACTTTTTGTAACATGTACAGTTGATTTTTTTGCATTAAGTGAATCAAAGAGTATGTAGAATTACTAGAGTACTTTACTACAGTTTTGGTGATTTTGATGGCTGGCGTTGAAATAAAAAATAAAGGTTTGTGTTTTTACGTATATCACAAAGACTATAATTATTGTGAATATTGTTAATTATTGTAAACTTTATTTCTTTCTGTGACACCATTAATTATTTTATAAATTAAACTCTAAGTTGATTTTTTGTTGGTGAATCACCAGCCGTTCCTATATTTTATTTATATTATTTATATATTAAAAATAATAAGTACAATAATTACCTGTTAATTCGGGTTCAAGGAAAATGCTAATTCATTAGATCGGATTAATATAAAAGTATTAGGCTTATAAACAAATATTCAAATCATCTGTGTTTGTCGAATGCAGTAAATTATTATAATCTGATAATACCACCCTGAAAGCACTACCTGTAGTATCAAATTTATTGTAATTAAATAATATTATATTATATATCCGGTGTAATTATCCTATTTTCTAAGGGGTGAAGTGAATATCCTTTAAGCTTCCTGGTAAATCCCTTAATTGTTGTTTGTTATCAATCCTCCCATCAAAAAGTATTTAAATACAGAGGAATCAAACAATTTTATATTAGTTCACAACTATTCTCAACTGTTGTAACACATTGTCAGACTCAAAGAAATGTCTTCAGGTACATACTTAGATCACTTGATCCACAATTTACCAGAGAGGATACCGTTCCTACCAGAATGTTTAATATACAGCCGGATCCACATCACCTATCTGGAGTACTTCATCAAAGAGGCCGAATGGAAATGTGTCAACCTAGGGGTCCAACATCACATGAAATAGCTCACCATAATGGTAATTCTTAAAACCGAACAGAGCTACTACATCAACCTTGCAAAATCCATTCAAGAAAAGCGATATGACGATGCCCAGTCGATTTTGTTCAGCAAAATTTGCAAAAAACAAGAAACGTTTCAATAATATACCCAAAGGGTAACAAATTGTGAGGAGGAGTACAGCGCAACAAACGACGAAGGTTTCAATTTGGTGGGGCAAGGTTTCATGAAAGTTATCAAAGTTTTAACGAAGATGCCCGAGGTTGTGGAAAGGTTGTACATGAATCTTGTGAACGGTCACGATAACTTTGTGCCAATTTTGTGCGAAATTTAAATTTGGAGTTTGTATATTATTGTATTAGTTCTATGTACTGAATTTAATTTAACGAAGAATAAATTATATTGATAATATAACTTGTTTCAATTTAAAAGTCAAAATTGACATTCTGTAATATAATTTTTGTAATTTAGTCTAATGAAAGGCATTATAATGTAATGCAATGTATACAGTAGCATTTGCTAAATAAAAACTACCACTACTATTACTTATTATAACATGTACAGTTGATTATTTTTTGCTTTAAGTGAATTAGAGATTTTTTTCTAGAAAAATTTATTACGTAATCGATTTGAAATTTAAATGTCCCGTATATAGAATTACTAGAGTACTTTACTAATTAATTAAATTATTTTACTAATTGATTTTTTGTTGGTGAATCTCCATCTGTTCCCTTATTTTATTTATATTATTTATATATTAAAAATAATAAGTACAATTATTTCCTGTGAAATCGGGCTCAAGGAAAATGTTAATTCATAAGATCGGATTAATATAAAAGTATTAGGCTTATGGGAATATGGCTGCAATGGCTGGTAGCAGTGTTTGTGTGCCGGTGTGTAAACGCTGTGAAACTAAAGTAGTTAATGGCATAAAATGTGAAAACTGCAAAAATTATTTTCACACTAGTTGTGCAAAAAAACTAATAGTGTTACATTTACGGAAAATAATCTAATCAAGTGTTGTGTAAATAATGCCGAAAATATACCTGATTCTGTATTCTTAGACGCAATGGGAGATGTTTCAGGTAACGAAATTAATTCAAAAGTATTTTTGTATATTTTAAAACAAAAGGACATTATCATAGCTGAATTGCTAGATAAAATTAACATTTTGAATAAAAATATAAATTTATTAGAGTTAAATAATAGCAAATGAAACAAAACAAGAAAAAAAATTAACAAAAACTACTAGGATCACAAATAGGCAAAAACACTGTCAAATAAAACCAGCTGATTTTAAAGACGATAAAGGCATAAATAAAAATAACAAAAAATAAGTGTCTCGTCAGATAAGGATCCTTCAGTATTGACGACAATATTGGGAATTCCCAAATAACCAAAAAGGACCTGGAACTTGTATTATCGCAAGAACAGACGGAATTAAATTTAAGTAAATATATTAGTCTGGCTGAAAATAAAGATGTAAACAGTCAGGATGTACAAGAGAAAAATAACTAACAAGAGAAATGGCGTGTTGCTGTAAATAAAAGAAGAAAACACTTGGTAGTTGGCAAAAACAGCTCAAATAATACTTGTCTTCTAAACGTTGTTTATGGCATATTCTTGATTACTTTTATGTTTTTTTTTTTGGGCAATAACACCACAATAGAAATAAAACGACGTATATTGCAGGAATACCAAACGTTTCAAAGTCTATTTTGACTTCGTTGTCAATGGCTTTATATTTATTGATGTAGATTGCAAAATGAAAATTTGATTTATGACATTTATTGACATTAGAAAATTTGTTGTTTTTAGATATACAGGAAGCACAAAAAATTCTAAAGATCATGAATTATAGTTAACCAGCTTTCAAATTAGAAGAATTTGAAAGAGTTGTCTTTAGAATTTATAAGTGGCGTTCCTAGGTACGACTTTGTTATAAGATAGCGCATTCGCCAAAAATGCGATCAAAGAATTCTATTGTTTCAGTGATCCCATTAACGTCATAAGGAAAAACCTAGGAAAAACCTTATGAACTATCCCGATATTGGGTTGTTCAAAAGGAGGTTACCATTAATAATTTCTTCCTTAATTGTCGGTAACCAGATACGATTAAATTCTACAGAAGTAGAACAATCGTCTTCATTCAAAAGAATTAAGGCAGACTCTTTTATTTTTCGTTTTGTGTTATGTTGTTCTTTGTGAAGTATAGTTGAATTGTCAAATTGTATTTTATAACCTACGTCCCAAGCATGTTCACAAATTTTTGATTTTTCAAATTGTCGTTTCGTTATGTAATTCTTTTGTTCATTTATTCGTACGTTTAATGGTCTCGATGTTTCTCCAATATAAAATTTATTGCATTCGCAAGGAATCTTATATATGCAGTTTTTTGAGTTCTGGGTTTTGTTTGGTGGTTTTGTTTTCGATATTAAAGATTTAAGTGTATTTCTTGTTTGGAATGTTATTTTAACATTAAATGTCATAAATCAAATTTTCATTTTGCAATCTACATCAATAAATATAAAGCCATTGACAACGAAGTCAGAATAGACTTTGAAACGTTTGGTATTCCTGCAATATACGTAGTTTTATTTCTATTGTGGTGTTATTCCCCAAAAAAACATAAAAGTAATCAAATAATAGTGTTAGAGGAGTTCAAAAAATGGTAGATCTTCATGTTAGTAGGTTGCAGCCCGATACAACAATCGAAGAAATGATTTCATTTTTAAAATCCAAATTTTCACAAATGTCAGTGAATAAATTCAACTCTAAATTTCCTGAAATATACGCATCCTTCAAAGTTAGTATCCCATACAGTAATTTTAGATTAGCATTAGATCCGGATAATTGGCCTCGCAATGCATTTATTAGACATTTTTTATACCCGAAGAGGAAACTAACAAAAATGGATTAATATTCAACCCAACATTAATGCTCGTTAATATTCTACGTATTAATTTATCAAAGATCGATGACACTTGTGTAACTCTATCAGATTTTGGTAATATACAATTCATTTGTTTAACTGAAACTTGGGCTTCTGAGCAGTCAGTTCCCAATAATGTAATTGATAATTTTAATTTGTCTAGTTCATATTGTAGATCATTAAACAAAAGGAGGTTCTCCCGTAAGAACATTCATTGTAAAAATATTTAATTTCAATTTAATAACGTTAGTTAATTTGTGAGTATGCAATATTTTTGTAATGTTGTCAGTTATATGTATATATATATATATATATATATATATATATATATATATATATATATATATATATATTGTTCTACTCTGTGATAAGTCCTATACAATGTTTGTTGTCTACAAGGATAATAAATTTATTTATCTATTTATTTATGAACTAATATGACCCTAACCATCATTAGGTGCTAATTTAAAGCATCTGTGATAATAAAATTGTTTGTTGAATACAGTATATTATTATAATCTGGTAATACCACCCAGAAAGGACTACCTGTAATAACAAATTTATAGTAATTAAATATTATTATCATATATATCCAGTGTAAATATCAGTATACAGAGCAATCAAACAATTTCATATTAGTTCAGAACTATTCTCTACTATTGTAACACATTGTCAGACTCTACGAAATGTCTTCAGGTACATACCTAGATCAGTTGATCAACAATTTACCAGAGAGGATACCGTTCGAACCAGAATGTCTAATATACAGCCGTATTCACATCAGGTATCTGGAGTACCACATCAAAGAGGCCGAATGGAAATATTTCAACCTAGGGGTCCAACATCACATGAAATATTTCACCATAATAGTAATTCTTAAAACCCATCAGAGCTACTATATCAACCTAGCAAAATCCATTCAAGGAAAGCGATATGACGATGCCCAGTCGATTTTGTTCAGCAAAATTTGCAAAACACAAGAAACGTTGCAATATTATACTCAAAGGGTAACCAATTGTGAGGAGGAGTACAGGGCAACAAACTACAAAGGTTTCAATTTGGTGGGGCAAGGTTTCAAGAAAGTTATCAAAGTTTTAACGAAGATTGTGGAAAGGTTGTACATCTTGTGAACTTTCACGATAACTTTGTGCCACTTTTGTGCGAAATTTAAATTTGGAATTTGTAAATTATTGTATTAGTCCTATGTATTGAATTTAATTTAACGAAGAATAAATTGTATTGATAATATAACTTGTTTAAATTGTCAACATACGGAAGAAAACGGTGTTTATTAAAAATGCTCAAAATATACTAAAAAAAGTCTTACTAGAAACAGAAAGAGGAGCTAGATTGTCTGACTGAGAATACGCCCGCTTTTCATGGGACATATTTTTAATCAAGTAACGAATTTACCAAAACTTAATTCATATAATTCCTGTTCTACTCTTATGGAATTCTAACATATTACATGTTCGGTTCGTCTTGTCACAAAGTTTTAAAAAATTGGCAAAAAAGTTCTATGGTGCCACTTATTAATCATCAATAACAAGTTTTTATTTCAGTACCCACACAATAAAAATTAGTCAGTGATTGTATATGGACTAATTTGGTACGATTCTAAATAAGTTGTTAAATCACCTTTGCTATTTTATTTGGTGAATATTAGGACTAAATCATGATGAATTCCATACCTTCAGGTAAATTTAATTTTTACTTAGTAGCAAGAATGTTTGCATTACATACATTATAAAGATACATAGTTCTAAACAAAAGGTTATACTTTGCAGAATTTTTTTTTTCAAAGTGAAAAAGTTTATACTCAACCGTACTCAACCCCTTGTTAAAAGATATTTGAAATCAAAATGTCTGTAGCTTTCATAAAATACTAAATTTATCTGCGTCTGCCTGCGTCCCCTCAAGAATATGTTAAAGAATTTAACAATGTATAGGAGATGCAATAATATTCATAATCATTTTTACCACACAAGAAGAAATGACCAACAATTATAATAATACGATCAATACAATAAAACTATAGAGCAGAAAAGTATTTTCTAAAATGGTATAAAAATTTATAACACCTTACCATTGGACGTACAAAATTGCTGTAACAAACATTCGTTTAAAATGTAACTTAAAGAATTCGTTACAAAGAACCATGCCGCTCTAAAAAAATTAATCGCATAGTCTTACTTGTCGGGATGTGCTCTTAAACTCTTCCTAAACATACATTATTCACAAATAATATAGGAAAATCTCTGTTATATTGTAATGTTAGTTAGTTGATTGTTGTTATTCTCTAAATTATTTTTCTTAGTGACAAAACACAAAGCTTTGCCATAGGTGTCATTATGGATTATGAACTTTAAGGTAATCTATATAATAGTATATAATATTTATGTTAATATATTTTAATAGTATGCAATAAATATAACTAAATATAATAGGTATAAAACATTAGAATTTGTATAATGGAGAATCTTGTCACATTTCATATTTGTATTTTTAACAGATTTCTCAAATAAACAATAAACAATTTTTTAGGCAGTTCCCTGCAAAGACTCTCATTTAGCCGAAGGTAACTATTGAGTTTTTACTTAGCAGAAAATTTAATGACTACGATGTTCGATTACGAAGGTTAGTTACAAAAGTTACGAAAATGACAAAGTGTGATGACTAATTTCCAAATTATATCACACAAGAGTTGTTTAATTTTATATACTTCTGGACAGGCGGAAAGTAAGAAGTTATTTGAAAATTCAGATGTATCTCATGCTTTTTTGATGCATCTTTGATACCTGCACAAATAATTTTTGGAAACCCCGTGATACACATGGAATAATCTGGCAAAATCAACGACCTTTATCAACGCGTTATTGCACACCTATAAAGTGAGAAGTTTTATATGAAATGACTGAAATGCGACAAAACAAGACAAAGTATATAGAAGAGTAAATTAAGACTAAAAGATTAATAACCAGAAACGTGGTAATCTATGAGAAAAATGAACAAATTAAAGACCATTTAGTTATGGATTACTACTAGGTCTGTCATCACCCTATTGCTGAATTAGATTTTATCTGGATGTTAAACTGGTACAATCTGAAACTATACAAGAGCGAGACGACTGAAAGATAACTCCAAAGTTGAATTGGAAAATAGAGTATAACAAGAATTTGCAGCTAAACTGAACCTGATAGTAGATCAGCTTAAACAACGTTAAGCAAGTGCAAATGGTAGGAATTAAGCTCAATGATTTTTTAGCAAGTATGAAATAGCTGCAGATATAACAGGCATAAATATCAAACAAATATACAGAATATGGATAATTTTGATGACAATTTCTTCTTCTAGTTTGTCTTTCCACGACTATGTAATGTACTCTTCATTATCGTCTAGGATCCCTACGTGACCACCTCTGTCAGTAAAATAAGTGATGAAAAATTCGTCATATAAACTCTGAAAATAGCTGCCATCTTGTTAAAATGGTATCCATGGTAAATATGTCGACTACCAGCCACAGAAAATTAATTCATGGACATATTATAATACAAAAATATTTTCACATTAGCAAGTTTTGACATTGTAAACCTATACAATAATGTCCCTGTCACCAAAACACCCCTTTTGTAAAAGATCTATTAGAACATGACTTGATACTAAATGAACGTACACAATTATCCATTGATTTTATATGATAGAGCAAAAATCAAGTGTTCTGTTATAGATAAATTTAATAAAGGAAAAATATTTATCAAAAATATATTATCTGCTAAGAATTATCCTAAAAAGTTTATTAATAAAGAGTTAGATAAAATTGAACACAAACCAATAACTAACAATCAACACCAAGCTACTCCAAACAATTCTAATACCCTTGATAACCACATTACTACAACAACCATACCATACATACAGGGTCTTTCAGAAAGACTGAAAAGGGTGGGAAACAGATTTAATATTAAAACAACTTTCAAAACAAGAAAAACACTCAGATCAATTTTTATCAAAAACCAAACCAAATAACGTAACACAAAACTCAAAAAACTGCATTTACAAGATTCCTTGCGAATGTAACAAATTTTATATTGGAGAAACCTCTAGGCGTATAAATGTTCGAATATATGAACATAAAAATTATATAAAGAAACGACAATTCGAAAAGTCAAAAATTTGTGAACTTGCCTGGAACTTTGGTCATAACATACAATTTCAAAATTCATATCATATTACACAAAGAAGAACACAATATAAAACGAAAGCTGAAAGAGTATGTTTTAATTTTATTAAATGAAAGCGATTGTATAGCTAGTACTTCTATAGAATTCAACAGTTCCTGGTTCCCAATAATCAAGGATGAAATTAATAATGGTTATATCCTTTTGAACAACCCTATATCGGGATAGTTCATAAGGTATTTCCTAGGTTTTCCCTTATGACTTTAATGAAATCTCTGGAACAACAGAATTTCTTTGGTCTCATTTTTATCTTATAACAAAGTCGTACTTAGGAACGGCACATGAAATTCTAAAGATAACTCTTTCAAATTCTTCCAATTTGAAAGAAGCTTTGTTATTTCACATGATCTTTAAAAATTTTTGTGCTACCCTGTATATATCAAATTTGCAGTAAATTCCCTGAGTTATATCAGTTTTATTGTCAAACATTAATGTCAAAATGTGATTTCGATATTTGTCACTACGAATCCACTTAATTTTTTAATTTAGATTTGATTTAGACCTTGAAACGTTTGGACTTTTGAAATATACAGACTTTCAAGTTTATGTGGTTGTTATTCCCAAAGAAAAAACAGAATCAGTAGTTCCCATGGGCCTTCTATCCGCAAAGGCCCAAGAAACAATAAGAATCAAGAAATTAAGAAATATCGTGTGGGTTTGACCGAGAAATTTTCGAGAAAACAAACTATAAATGAATTATTACACCAACTTTTAGTTATCGAAAGATACTCACATTACAATTGACAGAACATTAGAATAAAAAGAATAAAAATCCTGTCCTCACGTTTATAAATTTCTCTGTAAAAAATGTTACTATATTCATATTTTATCATTTTCGTATAGATATAATGCTTACAAATGCATTATTTTTCATAATATACATTTACACTAATACTTTATACAAACTAGAGAAATATCAGGAGTAAAATATTACAATGAGTGTTCATTATAAAATTGGCCAGCTTTGGAATAAACTTCACCCGAGTGCGGCGTTAAGTGAAAAAATAAAGGTTTGGGTACCGAAACTTTGTGTTTTTACCTATATGACAAAGACTACAATTATTGTAAATATTGTTAATTGTTGTAAACTTTATTTCTTTCTGCGACACCATTAATTATTTTACAAATTAAACAACTTTAAGTTGATTTTTTTGTTGGTGAATCTCCAGCCGTTCCCTTATTTTATTCATATTATTTCTATATTAAAAATAAAAAGTACAATATTACCTGTGAATTCGGGCTTAAGGAAAATGCTAATTCAGAAGATCGGATTAAAATAAAAGTATTAGGCTTATAAACAAATATGACCCTAACCATCATTAAGTTCTAATTTAAAGCATCTGTGATAACAAAATTGTAAGTAAATTATTATAATCTGATAATACCACCCAGAAAGCACTACCTGTAATATCAAATTTATTGTAATTAAATAATATTATATTATATATCTGGTGTACTTATCCTATTTTCTACGGGGTGAAGTGAATATCGTTTAAGCTTCTTGGCAAATCCCTTAATTGTTGTTTGTTATCAATCATCCCATCAAAAAGCATTTAACCCAGAAAGCACTACCTGTAATATCAAATTTATTGTAATTAAATAATATTATATTATATATCTGGTGTACTTATCCTATTTTCTACGGGGTGAAGTGAATATCGTTTAAGCTTCTTGGCAAATCCCTTAATTGTTGTTTGTTATCAATCATCCCATCAAAAAGCATTTAAATACAGAGCAATCAAACAATTTTATATTAGTTCACAACTATTCTCAACTGTTGTAACACATTGTCAGACTCTACGAAATGTCTTCAGGTACATACTTAGATCACTTGATCAACAATTTACCAGAGAGGATACCGTTCCAACCAGAATGTTTAATATACAGCCGAATCCACATCACCTATCTGGAGTACTACATCAAAGAGGCCGAATGGAAATGTGTCAACCTAGGGGTCCAACATCACATGAAATATCTCACCATAATGGTAATTCTTAAAACCGAACAGAGCTACTACATCAACCTTGCGAAATCCATACAAGAAAAGCGATATGACGATGCCCAGTCGATTTTGTTCAGCAAAATTTGCAAAACATACGAAACGTTGCAATATTATACCCAAAGGGTAACCCATTGTGAGGAGGAGTACAGCGCAACAAACGACGAAGGTTTTAATTTGGTGGGGCAAGGTTTCAAGAAAATTATCAAAGTTTTAACGAAGATGCCCGAGGTTGTGGAAAGGTTGTACCTGAATCTTGTGAACGGTCACGATAACTTTGTGCCACTTTTGTGCGAAATTTAAATTTGGTATTTGTAAATTATTGTATTAGTCCTATGTACTAAATTTAATTTAACGAAGAATAAATGTTTTGATAATATAACTTGTTAGTGTTTATTAAAAATGCTCAAAGTATACTAAAAATATTATAATTTTTAAAGTTTTAGTAGAAACAGAAAGAGTAGCTAGATTGTCTGACTGAGAATACGCCCGCTTTTCATGGAACATATTTTTAATCAACTAAAGAATTAACCAAAACTTAATTTATATAATTCCTTTTCTACTCTTACGAATATTACATGTTCTGTTCGCCTTGTCACAAAGTTTTTAAAACTGAAAATATAAAGTCTAATCGAATCCGGTTGATTTCGTGTTCTAGTCTTCAAATATTTTGCTTGAGCCATCTTTTCATATTCTGAATTCTTGCCTGAAGTGTCTGATATACAAAATCTTCAGAGTTAAAGGCCGTCAATAGTATTTAAAAGTCAAGCATAGTAATTCACAAATAGACGGAAATGATCCCGAACTCTTTTGCATTTGCGTATTTATATATAGATTTGTAACAAAATACACATATTTAAAATGTCAACATGTTCAGTTTAGGTAAACATCATTCACTCTGTATTAAGAGGCAGGAATGGAATTTCAAATGATAAATTAATATTAAATATAATATTTTAAAACTTTAGTTTTTTCAAAATGCTTTACGGTTATTCAAATATTTCACAATTACGATTTCAATTTCTAAGAAGAAAATACAATACACCTGCTGTTAATTTATGTTAAATAATACTTATGTTGACAATTTTTGTAAGTGTATTAAATTGAAATTTTTCAAATACATTGATAATTTTTATATTGCATTCTTCTTCTTAAAAGGTTGGCCTTACGGCCGGTAGTGGTCTTGATCTTTCGATCTTATTGACCATAAACAAGTGTTTTTATAATGTAGATAAAAAAAAATAAAATACTCTGCAAACTCGTGTACAAGCAATTAACAGAAAATATTGAAATTAAACTAATCCTTGAACTTCAAACAACACTGAATTCTAATCCTATCCTAGCTCCCGGTTTTGATTATGATATTGACGAAACTTTATTTACATGGCGTGGCAACCTAGACTCCCGGCTTTTCACTATTCTAAACACTTAAATCACTTCCAGAGCGTCTTTCAGTTTATAAGCACCTTTATAGGGAGGGCACGATAACGAGAACAAAATGGAATGAACAGATGCGGTTACTTATATTAAACTATTTCAAAGGACACTCACAAACGATCGGTCACCACGCCATTTTAGCCGGAAGTCTCATATTGCATTAAAAACATACATTCAAGTAACGGCTAGCAATGTTATGATATGTCAAACTCAAATCAAAATAATGAAATTCACTAAAACGAAGATAGGCGTGAACATTAGAATTATTACCATGATGTCAGATCTAACTACTTATCTAAAATCTCATTAATTGTGTCCATATCATAGGCTTTGTAATCTTAGTAAAATTGTATGAAACTATTACCCTTTAAAATAGAAACAATATAAATCAAAACCATAATGTTAAAATAATAAAATATCAGCAACACATTGATCACTTGCCACACAATACACAATTCTAATTTTAGTTGACAATCCATATTTAGAAAGAAATGAAAGTTTCAAATTTGCGAGTACCAATAAATGGTTATAATCATATAATATAAATTTTTATGCGTGAGATCTGAATAACATGATAATGTGAAGTAATTTTCGGAACCTATCAATATTTGTTAGTTTTCTGTTTAATTTAGTTTGTTTTTCCAGTGAATTCATCCTACGATATTTTTCTCTCCTAAGCAATCTGGCTGCACTGTTTTGCATTGACAGCGTGGACGTATATTATGAATTTTTTATTTCATTTTATTTAATGAATGAAACCATGTTATAAAAAAATTCTGCACTGAACCTGGGCAATAGCTACTAAACAAAATAAAAATAAAGAAAATCGGTTGAGGGACAGAGGAGAAACTGGTACCGAACCGTTTTGTCTATTTACTTATAGATTTAACTTGCCAATACCTTCTGAGATTGCATTACAATATTTTGTAACTATCGAGACTGACCAGTTCAGTCACTTTTGCCATTTTTTGTGTTACTAATAAGTTACTAATAGTTTCGTGTTTTGTTTTTTTAGAAAAATCAATCCTCCTTTCTAACAAACATTTAATTCTAGAAAGGTAATAATATTCGTTACGTTTATTTCAAATTAATAACATTGAGGAAACTGTATCGAAATGATATTACTTGAAGGTAGCTTTATAGCACACTCTGAATAAGCTAGGGAGATACCATTTAATACACCCAAGCAAATTCGGTAATGCGATCGGAGTATTGTGCGCTACCGGATGTGCTATCTTCAGATATTTTATACGCATAATAATATTCATACATTGACGCATCTGTCATTCACTTTTGAATATTTAAATTTCTCAGTAATACAACGTTTCTCAAAGATGAGACCCTCACCAATCGATTTCTCATCATCATCGAAACCTCCAAACTGATAACCCCTTCAGTACATCTTGTCACAAATTGATGAGTTGTTTGTGCGACCTATCCTCTTCATTATAACACGTCAGTTCCCCGGCAGCGAACAACGCGGGTCAAATATTTGGAATGTTGGCCCGGATCAGCTAATAAAACAAAAAATAAATTTATAATAGTTAATAAAAAATAAGTATTGATTTAAACCTTTATATTTTAATATCTAATATTGACTAATACTAACTTTTATTAATAATTATTGCTCAATATTATATATATATATATATATATATATATATATATATATATATATATATATATAAATCTAATAAAATGTAAATTATTTCTGATTTTAATTGAAAAAGGCTCATATAAATTGTAATATTTTAATAAAAAATACTAAATTTATATAAAAATATTAAGATAATTGAGCGGTTTTTTATATAAACCTATATAAAATGATGGGAAATTTACATAATTAGATTGTTTTATAAATTTTATACAAAAATATAATATCGGGCACAAATTTTGGGGGTAATTTTGGAAACTGTTAATTTTTTGGTTTTTATCATGAAAACGTTGATTTAGAAGAAAATTCTTGGGGTTGTTTGAGAATTGTTGTTTCGTTTTCGGAGCTGGCTGATTTTTATATGAAAATACTGTAACACAAGTTTCTAGGGGGGCAATTCTGGAAACTGTTAATTTTTGGTTTTCATCATGAAAACGTTCATTTAGAAGAAAATTCTTGGGGGTTGTTTGAGAATTGTTGTTTCGTTTTCGGAGCTGGCTGATTTTTTATATGAAAATACTGTAACACAAGTTTCTAGGGGGGCAATTTGGAAACTGTTAATTTTTGGTTTTTATCATGAAAACGTTTATTTAGAAGAAAATTCTTGGGGTTGTTTGAGAATTGTTATTTCACTTGCGGAGCTAGTTGATTTTTGCATGAAAATACTTTTACATGAGTTTCTAGGGGCAATTTGGAAACTGTTAATTTTTTGGTTTTTATCATGAAAACGTTGATTTAGAAGAAAATTCTCGGGGTTGTTTGAGAATTGTTGTTTCGCTTGCGGAGCTAGCTGATTTTTTTATATGAAAATACTGTAACACAAGTTTCTAGGGGGGCAATTCTGGAAACTGTTAATTTTTGGTTTTCATCATGAAAACGTTCATTTAGAAGAAAATTCTTGGGGGTTGTTTGAGAATTGTTGTTTCGCTTGCGGAGCTAGCTGATTTTTTTATATGAAAATACTGTAACACAAGTTTCTAGGGGGGCAATTCTGGAAACTGTTAATTTTTGGTTTTCATCATGAAAACGTTCATTTAGAAGAAAATTCTTGGGGGTTGTTTGAGAATTGTTGTTTCGCTTGCGGAGCTAGCTGATTTTTTTATATGAAAATACTGTAACACAAGTTTCTAGGGGGGCAATTCTGGAAACTGTTAATTTTTGGTTTTCATCATGAAAACGTTCATTTAGAAGAAAATTCTTGGAGGTTGTTTGAGAATTGTTGTTTCGCTTGCGGAGCTAGCTGATTTTTTATATGAAAATACTGTAACACAAGTTTCTAGGGGGGCAATTCTGGAAACTGTTAATTTTTGGTTTTCATCATGAAAACGTTCATTTAGAAGAAAATTCTTGGGGGTTGTTTGAGAATTGTTGTTTCGCTTGCGGAGCTAGCTGATTTTTTTATATGAAAATACTGTAACACAAGTTTCTAGGGGGGCAATTCTGGAAACTGTTAATTTTTGGTTTTCATCATGAAAACGTTCATTTAGAAGAAAATTCTTGGGGGTTGTTTGAGAATTGTTGTTTCGCTTGCGGAGCTAGCTGTTTTTTTATATGAAAATACTGTAACACAAGTTTCTAGGGGGGCAATTCTGGAAACTGTTAATTTTTGGTTTTTATCATGAAAACGTTGATTTAGAAGAAAATTCTCGGGGTTGTTTGAGAATTGTTATTTCACTTGCGGAGCTAGCTGATTTTTGCATGAAAATACTTTTACATGAGTTTCTAGGGGGCAATTTGGAAACTTAACTTTTTGGTTTTTATCATGAAAACGTTGATTTAGAAGAAAATTCTCGGGGTTGTTTGAGAATTGTTATTTCACTTGCGGAGCTAGCTGATTTTTCTATAAGAAAAATGTTGGGTTAGAAGAAAATTTTTAGGGGTTGTTTAATAATTAATTTTTCGCTTGCGGAGCTAGCTGATTTTTCTATAAGAAAAATGTTGGGTTAGAAGAAAATTTTTAGGGGTTGTTTAATAATTAATTTTTCGCTTGCGGAGCTAGCTGATTTTTCTATAAGAAAAATGTTGGGTTAGAAGAAAATTTTTAGGGGTTGTTTAATAATTAATTTTTCGCTTGCGGAGCTAGCTGATTTTTCTATAAGAAAAATGTTGGGTTGGTAGAAAATTCTTGGGGGGTTGCTTGAGAAATAATTTTTCGCTTGCGGAGCTAGCTGATTTTTCTATTAGAAAAATGTTGGGTTGGTAGAAAATTCTTGGGGGGTTGCTTGAGAATTAATTTTTCGCTTGCGGAGTTAGCTGATTTTTCTATTAGAAAAATGTTGGGTTGGTAGAAAATTCTTGGGGGTTGCTTAATAATTAATTTTTCGCTTGCGGAGCTAGCTGATTTTTCTATAAGAAAAATGTTGGGTTATTATTAATTTTTGATGATAAATTAGTGAATTATGGATATATATATATATATATATAAATTATTGGGTTGTTAAATGGTTTTGTCTTTCTAGTATATATATATATATAAATCTTTATAATTTGTTATAGGGGCTGATTTTTAAGTTTAAAATTGGCTTTTTATAAATATGTTTGTTTGGTTTATATACTAGTTTGTGTTTGTTAATTGGCGTTAAGTAATAAAAATTATTAATTATTAAGTAATTTTTGAATTAGGAATTTAAAAATAAATTAACTAAATTTGTGCCAGCAGTAGCGGTTATACAAATAATTTTTATTTATTTTTTGGTTATAATTATTTTTTAATTTTTTTTAAGTTTAATTTTAAGGTGAAATTTAAATTAAATTTGATATGAGGATGATGTTAAGAAAAATATGATTTTGACTAGGATTAGATACCCTATTATTTTATTATTGAATTTTTAAACCCTATAATTAATAGATAAAAACTTTAAAGTAAAAATTTTTGGCGGTATTTTAATCTTTTCAGAGGAACCTGTTCTGTAATTGATAATCCACGATTTGATGTACTTTTTTAAAATTTACATATCGTTGTGAAAAATAAATTTAAATGTAGTATTTAAGATTCTTTTAGGAAAGATTTCAGATCAAGGTGTAGTTTATAAAAGGAGAAATGGGTTACAATATTAATAAATTGATGGATAAAATTTTGAGTTTTATTAAGTCTTGGATTTGAAAGTAAATAAAAATAAATATTTTTGTTGATTTAAGCTCTAAAATATGTACATATCGCCCGTCGCTTTCAAATAATTTGAAATAAGTCGTAACAAAGTAGATGTACTGGAAGGTGTATCTGGAAGGCAAGGAAGAGCTTTATATAAGTATTTTGTTTACAACGAAAAGGTTTGCCTTACAGGTGTTTCTTGATTAATAATTTTTATTTATATTTTAAATTTTATTGTTTTTATAAAAGTAGTTATTATTTGTTAATAAAAAAAGAAAAATTTGGTTTTATGATAGTTTATTTGTATTGAAGGAGAATAAATTGATAAAGGTAGAAGAATTAGTGTTAAGTACCTCGTGTATCAGGGTTTATTAAAGTGAATTAAATTTTTAATTATCTCGAATTAAAAAGATCTGTGATAGTATAAATTTTAATGTTAAATAATTATTTTTAATATGATTATAGTAATGATTAATTTTAATTTATCTAGTTTCTTAAGAAATTAATTTAATTAATTAAATAATAATATGGCTTTAATTTTAATTATTATTATTATTTAAAAATAAATTTAGGGATTAGCTTAGATTTAGAATTTTATTAAAAAATTAATTTTAGAGGATTAATAGGGTTAATATTTTTCAATTTTAAAAATTTTTTATAAAAGATTCTTTTAATTAAAATATTTATTTTTTTATAAATTTTTTATTAAGATATAATTCGTATTTTTGCATAATTAGAAATGATGATAAAATTAGTAGAAATCTTGATTTAAGGAAATTTAAAAAAGGGAGTGTATAAAAAATGAATTCGGCAAAATTAATTTTCACCTGTTTATTAAAAACATGTCTTCTTGAGTATAATTTGAAGTCTAACCTGCCCACTGAAAATTAAATGGCCGCAGTATTTTGACTGTGCTAAGGTAGCATAATCATTAGTTTCTTAATTAGAAGCTTGTATGAAGGGTTGGATGAAAAATTAACTGTTTTTTTTATATTTTTTGAATTTTATTTTTTAGTTAAAAAGCTTAAATAATATTATGGGACGAGAAGACCCTATAGAGTTTTATAATTTTTTTTGTAATTGTAGTTTGGAATTTAAATTTGTTATAAATAATATTATTTGGTTGGGGTGATTAGGAAATTAGAAAAACTTTTCTTTTTATAAACATTAATTATTGATTTTTTGATCCTTAAAAAAGATTAAAAGAAAAAATTACCTTAGGGATAACAGCGTAATTTTTTTGGAGAGTTCTTATCGATAAAAGAGATTGCGACCTCGATGTTGGATTAGAATAAATTTTTAGTGCAGAAGCTAAATAATTAGGTCTGTTCGACCTTTAAAATTCTACATGATCTGAGTTTAAACCGGTGTAAGCCAGGTTGGTTTCTATCTATAGTTAGTTAATTTATTATAGTACGAAAGGATTTAGTAAATGATTAAAAATTTTTATTTGGATTTTGGTGTTATTTTGGCAGAATAGTGCGTTAGATTTAGAATCTTTTTATGTAGATTTACAAATAATACTTGGTATTTTTTAAGGTTAATTATTTTATTTTTTATATTTTAATTATTGTATTATTGTTAATTAGAGTTGCATTTTTAACGTTGTTTGAACGTAAAATTTTAGGATATATTCAAATTCGTAAAGGTCCTAATAAAGTGGGGTTTATTGGTATTATACAACCGTTCAGGGATGCAATTAAATTATTTAGGAAGGAGCAGACTTTTCCTATTTTATCTAATTTTGTTTTGTATTATTTTTCTCCTGTTTTTAGCATATTAATTTCTTTATTAATTTGAGTTGTTTTTCCAGTAAAATTTAATTTATTGACTTTTAATTTAGGGATAATTTTTATATTTTGTTTGTCTAGGTTAAGTGTTTATGGGGTAATAATAGCTGGTTGATCATCTAATAGGAATTATTCTTTATTAGGTAGATTGCGTTCGGTTGCTCAAACAATTTCGTATGAGGTAAGAATAGTTTTACTTGTTTTAAGGTTTTCTGTTTTTATTAATGGGTTTAATTTATTAAATTTTATAATTTTTCAATCAGATGTTTGATTTTTATTTTTACTTATTCCAATTAGGTTAATATTGTTAATTACATTTTTGGCTGAAACTAATCGAACTCCTTTTGATTTAGCTGAAGGAGAATCAGAACTTGTTTCTGGTTTTAATGTTGAGTATAGAAGAGGGGGGTTTGCAATAATTTTTTTGGCTGAATATGTAAGAATTTTATTTATAAGGTTTTTTTCATGTTTAATTTTTTTAGGGGGGGAATATTTTTCTTTGTGTTTTTATTTTAAGGTGATTGTTTTAAGATTTTTATGAATTTGGGTTCGTGGGACTGTCCCACGAATACGTTATGATAATTTAATAAATATAACTTGAACTAGGTATTTACCTGTTTCTTTAGGGTTTCTTCTTTTTATATATAATGTTATTTATTTTATAATTATTCTATTAGGTTAGTTGATTAAAATTAGTACTAAGATAATAGAAATTATCTATCTTATGTTTTCAAAACACATGCTTATCAAGCTCATTATCTAATTGAAAATAATTTTATCTCATATATTAAAAAAGAAAGCGTTTAGGGGGATGAAGAAGAAATATAAAATAGTAAGAATTATTCCAATATAAATAAAGGGGTCTTCAACGGGTCGGGCTCCAATTCATGTTAATAAAGTGGCAATTATTAAAAATGTTCAGAATAGAAGCTTATTTATAGGATAAAATTGATTAGTTAAAATATTTTTTTGTGGAATAAACGGTATTAAATAGAATATACCAATTGAAAGGACTAAAGCAATTACTCCTCCAATTTTATTAGGGATTGATCGTAAGATTGCATATGCAAAAAGGAAATATCATTCTGGTTTAATGTGAGTGGGCGTTACTAAGGGGTTAGCTGGTATAAAATTATCAGGGTCTCTTAGAAGATAGGGTTCTATTAATACAATTATAGTTAGAAGTAATATTATTAATATTATTCCTACAATGTCTTTAATAGAAAAGAATGGATGGAAGGGGATTTTATCAATATTTATTGGAGTTCTTAGAGGGTTTAATGATCCTGATTGGTGTAAATAAATTAAGTGGATTATTACAAGAGCAGTTACAATAAAAGGTAAAATGAAGTGAAGGCTGAAGAATCGAGTTAGGGTAGGGTTTCTAACTCTGAATCCACCTCAAATTCATGTAACAATTGTTTGACCCAAGTATGGAATTGCTGAAAGTAGATTAGTAATTACTGTTGCTCCTCAGAATGATATTTGTCCTCAGGGAAGAACATATCCTAAAAATGCTGTTCCTATTAAGGTAAATAAAATAGTAATTCCAATTAATCAAGTTTCTTTAAGGAAGTAAGATCTATAATAAATTCCTCGTCTAATATGAAAATATAAACAAATAAAGAATATTGATGCTCCATTGGCATGGAGAGTTCGGAGTAATCAACCGTAGTTTACATTACGACAAATATGAGTAATTCTGTTAAATGCTAAATCTGTATTGGGACAATAATGTATTGCTAGGAATAAGCCTGTTAAAATTTGAATTAATAAGCATAAACCTAACAATGAGCCAAAATTTCACATTGCTCTAATATTTGATGGTGTAGGTAAATTAATCAGGGATTTATTTATTATTATTGTTAGCGGGGATATATTAAGGATTTTTGTTTTCATTAATTGTGACGCAGGGGTCCTGATTTTTTATTAGTTAGTTTTACTGTTATAATTAAAGTAATTAAAAGGTAGATTATTGTTAATAAAATTAATCTAAAAGATGATTGATTATAAAATTTACTTAATGAAATAAAGTAAATTAAAGAAGAATTGAGTTCAGTTTCTATGTAACTTCAGAATTTATCTAAGTTAATAAATGTTAAAAGTATAATAATTAGGGTTGATGAAAAAATCAAAAAGGGTTTTGAATATTTAGGGAATTTTTCATTAGAGGCTACATTGGTTATATATATAAATAAAATGAGTATTCCCCCTACTATAATTAAAAATAAAATATAGGAAAATCATGAGATTTTAGTAATTAATGTTGAAATTAGGGCTACTAAAGTAGTTTGAATTAAAATAATAATTATAAAATTAATAGGGTGATTTGACGAAATAAATAAAAGAGGTAGGATTATTGTTAGAATGATAATTTTAATCCAGGAAGTAGTTAATAATAATATTAATTTTGGAGATTAAAGATAGGGGAATCCCTTTTCCTGAAGTTTTAAAAGCTAGCTTAAGTTTGGTTTACAAGACCAATATTTTATTTAAATTATTAAAACTTAATGAAATTTGTGTGTTTATCAATTTTTATCTCTAATTTTATGGGATTTATATCTTTTTGTTTTAATTATAAGCATTTTATTTTTATATTGCTGAGTCTTGAATTTCTTGTGGTTTCTGTTTATTATTTTATAGTAGTTTATTTATCAATAAATATAATAAATATATTTTTTCTTATAATTTTTTTGACAATCAGAGTTTGTGAGGGTGTCTTAGGTCTTTCTATTATAGTTTTGATAGTGCGAATAGAGGGAAATGATTTTATATTAAGATTTTGTAGTTTATGATAAAATTAATTATATTTGTTATTTTTTTAATTCCTGTAAGTTTATTAGATTATAATCTTTTTCAATTTTTTTTATTTTTTTTTTCATTTATTATGATTTTAAATTGTAATTTTTCATATTTTTGATTAAGATTATCGTTTATCTTTGGTATGGATTGCTTGTCGTATTATTTAATTATTTTAAGGGTTTGGATTATGGGTTTAATAATGGTTGCAAGATATAAGGTTTTTTTAAGAAAAAAAAGTTGAAGTTTGTTTAATTTGTCCTTGCTTTTTCTTTTATTAATATTAATAGTTGTTTTTTCATCAATGAATTTAATTGTTTTTTATATTTTCTTTGAAATTAGACTTATCCCCTTATTGTTTCTAATTGTAGGTTGGGGATATCAACCAGAGCGTTTAATGGCTGGGTTTTATTTAATGTTTTATACATTGGTTTTTTCTTTACCTATAATGGTTGGTTTATTTTTTATTTATAATAATTTAGGAAGATTAATAATTTTTGAGCTGGAAAATTTAAGAAGATACTTTCTTTATTTTTTTGTTGTCATAGTTTTTCTAGTAAAGATGCCTATATTTATAATTCATTTGTGGTTACCTAAGGCTCATGTAGAGGCTCCTGTTGCAGGTTCTATAATTTTGGCTGGAATTATACTTAAATTAGGGGGTTATGGAATAATTCGTTTTATAAAATTATTCTTAACTTTAAATTTGAAGTTAAATATGATTATTATGGTTTTTAGAATTATAGGGGGTTTCATTATTTCAATTCTTTGTTTATTTCAAACTGATATAAAATCTTTGATTGCTTATTCATCAGTTTCTCATATAAGGTTAGTATTAGCAGGAATTTTAACTTATAATTATTTTGGGTTTATTGGAGGATTATTGATAATAATTGCTCATGGACTTTGTTCGTCCGGGTTGTTTGCATTGGTAAATGTTTATTATGAGCGATTTAATAGTCGTAGAATATATATATTAAAGGGTTTGTTAAATTTATACCCTAGGTTTGCTCTATGAATATTTTTATTAAGGGCTAGAAATATAGCAGCTCCCCCATCTCTTAATCTTTTAGGTGAAATTTTTTTATTAAGAAGATTAATTTCTTTTAGGAGTTGATTTATTATTCTTTTATCGTTATTGTCTTTTTTTAGGGCGTGTTATTCAATTTATTTGTTTTCCTATTCGCAACATGGTAAATTAAAATCAAGAAATTTTAGAATTTACTATGGAAGTGGGCGTGAGTTTATGTTAATAATATTCCATTGATTGCCTTTAAATTTATTAATTATTTACGCTGATAGATTTATAATTTATTCAATTAGTTTAAAAAAAATAATGATTTGTGGAATCATAGATAAAAGGTTTATTGGGTAATTTTAGGATTTATATTTTTTGTATTTTTTATTATAATTTCTTTATTGAGGTTTTTGTTAGGAGTGGTATTTTTTATTAAATCGTTATCCTTACTTATTGAATTTTCATTATTTAATATTAGTAGGGTTTCCTATTCAATAATTTTATATGTTGATTGAATATCCTTGATTTTTATAAGGTTTGTTTTTTTAATTTCTTCTAGCGTTATTTTGTATAGTTTAGAATATATACATAAGGAAAAATTTCTTAGGCGTTTTATTTTTCTTGTTGTTTTATTTGTATTTTCAATAATGATAGTTATTTTGAGGCCTAATCTATTAAGAATTTTATTAGGTTGAGATGGATTGGGTTTGGTTTCTTATTGTTTAGTTATTTATTTTCAGAATGAGAAGTCTTTCAATTCAGGAATGTTAACTATTCTTAGTAATCGTTTAGGGGATGTTGCTATTTTAATTTCTATTGTATGACTTCTTAATTTTGGGAGTTGAAATTATTATTTTTATTTTAATATTTTTAGAGGCTATGAAGAGATCAAGTTGGTTTTTTTTTTAGTTTTATTAGCTGCTTTTACTAAAAGGGCTCAAATTCCTTTTTCTTCTTGACTTCCTGCTGCTATAGCGGCTCCTACCCCTGTTTCTTCTTTAGTTCATTCTTCAACTTTAGTTACTGCTGGGGTTTATTTAATATTACGTTTTCTTGATGGATTAAGGTTTAATTTTTTAATAATTATTTTATATGTTGCTTTAATGACAATATTTATAGCTGGATTAGGAGCAAATTTCGAATTTGATTTAAAAAAGATTATTGCTTTATCGACTTTAAGACAATTAGGGTTAATATTTTGTTCTTTTTGCTTAATAGATGTAAATTTAATTTTTTTTCATTTATTAACGCATGCCCTATTTAAGGCCTTGCTTTTTATATGTGCAGGTTTAATCATTCATTCTTTTTCTGATTGTCAAGATATTCGATATATGGGTGGTTTAATTAATTATATTCCTCTTACAAGGAGGTATTTTTTAATTTGTAGAGTTGCTTTATGTGGAATTCCCTTTTTTTCAGGATTTTATTCTAAAGATTTAATTGTTGAGGTTTATTCAATAGATCATGTAAATTTATATATTTATTGAGTTTTTCTTTTATCAATTGGGTTAACTGTTAGTTATTCGGTTCGCTTAGTATTATATATAATAGGGGATAGATTACATTATTTTTCTTTAAATTTAATTTTTGAAGAATGGGGAGCTATGCTTTATGGGATAAGGATTTTAATTTTAAGGGTTGTTTTTATAGGGAGAGTCTTAACTTGATTAATTTTTGATCCTTATTTTATTTTTCTTCCTTTTATAATTAAACTTAATACACTAGTGTTTATTATAGTGGGGGCATTTTTAGGTTATTTTTTCTATGATTATGAATATTTTTATATTTCAAAGTCAAAAATATTATTAAGATGAAGAAGGTTTGCTGGTTTGATATGATATCTTCCTATTTTATCGACTTCTTTTATTTCTCGAGTTCCTAATTCTTTTAGGTTAAACTTTTATAAAACGTTTGATCAGGGGTGATTCGAGTATTATGGATCATGAGGAATTATGCGGGTTTTATTTTTGATTATTAATATTGTTCAGCTTTTCTCTAAAAATTTAATTAACTATTTCTTAGGCCTTATTATTTTAGGGTTTATATTTTTTATGTTTTTATATTTATATAGCTTATAAAGAGCATGACATTGAAGATGTTAAGGAATCTCAGGATTGTGAATATTTAAAGATACGACTCAATTTTACATTGAAAATGTAAAGTTTTTCTTAAACTATATAAACAGAAAAGAAAACGAAGTTTCATCGCTTAAGATTTAAGTTAGAAGCTTAATCTTGATAAACTCTTTTCATTAATTGGAATTAATTCATTGTTATCATTAACAGTGATATACCTCTTTTTGGTTTCAATTAAACATGGATGTGAATCATATTTTTAGGTCGAAACTAAATGCAATAGTTTGCTTCATGTTTAAGATAAACTGAAGTTCAGTTCTTTTTAATTGCAAATTAACTGTTATTTTTAACTATTATCCTATTTCAGTCATTTTAAAGCTCCCTGCTTTCATTCATGATAAAGGCCAATAATTAAGATTATTATAAAGAAATTTATAATAAAGATTAGTCTTATTAGAGTAATTTTATTGATCAATTCAATTATAGGAAGAATAAGAGTAATTTCTACATCAAAAATTAAAAAGATAATAGCAATAAGGAAGAATTGAATGGAAAACGGTAATCGTGAGTGAGTTTTTGGATCAAAACCACATTCAAAAGGTGAATTTTTTTCTTTATCATAAAAGGTTTTTTTTGAAACTAAATTCAATAAGATTAATAATATTATTAAAATTAAAAAAATGATTCTTAATATTAAAGAGATTAGAAAAATTATTTATACTATTGGATAGATTTACTAATTGGAAGTTAGTTATAATTTTTATATTATATAAATATCTACCTCATCAATAAATTGAGATATAAAGGAATAATCAAACTACATCAACAAAATGTCAATATCAGGCTGCTGCTTCAAATCCAAAGTGGTGTTTTATTGAAAAGTGATTTTTTAATTGACGAATTAAACAAACTAGGAGAAATGTTGTTCCAATAATTACATGAAGACCATGAAATCCGGTTGCTATGAAGAATGATGAGCCATAAGCTGAATCAGAAATAGTAAATGGGGCTTCGTAATATTCTAATCCTTGAAGGATTGAAAAATATAATCCTAATATAACAGTTAAAAATAATCTTACATTAGTTTGTTTAAAATTGTTTTCTATTAAACTGTGATGTGCTCAAGTTACTGTGAGGCCTGATGATAGAAGAATTAATGTGTTTAGAAGAGGAATTTCTAGCGGATTAAAGGTAACGATTTCTATGGGAGGTCATTTTATACCAATTTCAATATTTGGGGATAGGGAGTTATGGAAAAATCTTCAAAAAAAAGATAGAAAAAAAAATACTTCTGATACAATAAATAAAATTATTCCCCATCGTATTCCTAATGTTACTTTTAATGTATGGTGTCCTTGGAAGGTTCTTTCACGAGTGACATCTCGTCATCATTGAATTATAATTAAAATTACGGTTAAAATTCCAAGATAAAGAAGGTTTATATGAAAAAGGTGGAATCATTTAATTATTCCTATGAAAATAATTATTGCAGCAAGTGAACCTAATAATGGTCATGGTCTGTAATCTACTAAATGAAATGGGTGATTTTTTGATTTCATTAATTAACTTCTCTTGAGTAAAGAACTGATAATACAGTGAAAACATATGATTGAATAATTGAAACAGCTAGTTCAAGAATTAATAATATAATTTGAAGAATGATTAAAAAATTAAGTTGAATAATTGATATTTTAGGTCCAATTCTTCCTAGGAGGGTTAAAAGTAAGTGACCTGCGATTATATTTGCTGAAAGTCGGATGGCTAAAGTACCGGGTCGAATAATATTTCTAATAGTTTCAATACAAACTATAAAAGGTATAAGTGCTGGAGGAGTTCCTTGAGGAACAAGATGGGCTAATATGTGTATTGAATTTTCAATTCACCCTTTAATCATAAAAGTCAATCATAGGGGTAGAGCTAATCTTAATGTAATTATTATATGACTTGTTCTAGTGAAAATATATGGGAATAACCCCATGAAATTATTAAAAATAATTATTCAAAATAGGCTAATAAAAATTAATGTTCTTCCTTTTATTGAATTAGATGAGATTAAAATTTTAAATTCTTTATGAAGGGTTAAAGATAACTTAATTCAGAATATATTTAGGCGTGATGGGATAAACCAAAATGATAGGGGGGTTATGAATAATATTAACCTTAATCTTATTCAGTTTAATGATAAGTACAAAGTTGAGGGGTCAAATGGTGAAAATAATCTTCTTATCATTTTCAAAGTTTGAATTTTTCATTCTTTTTTTTAATGGGGGCAGGGTATAAAAGAAAAGAGAAGTATCAAATCGATCTGTAAATTATTAGAATTGAACATATTATTAATATTATTGATAATCAATTTAGGGGGGCTATTTGAGGAATAGGAAGATATAATTTTTATAATTTTAACTTGACAAATTAATGTTATTATTTAACTAAACTTTAAATAAAATAAAAGCGAGAGATAGGAGTTTGCATAATCCCCTGCGGCGGCAACTTACAACTCTCTTTATGGTCTGGTTTATTGCGCCATATTTTATAAACACTCCTCAACAAAACAATACAAGCTCTCTCTTTACTCTCTTGGTGTATGCATTGTAAAACTGGACTCTTTTTTTGTTCGGCTAACGACTGAAGGCTCATTACATGAATCAGATAACAATAGAAGGAAAACTAGGAAAAGAGGAAAACTGGAAGTTTCAAGTAGAAATTGAATTTATACAATTTTCATACAAAATTATTAAAAATCATATTAATTATTCAACACAGTTTTTCTAATATAACTGAGTACATTCATAACACCATCCAACAAAAATAGAACAATGAAATATTGTTAATATATTGCTTGTCAAAAGATTTTACATTTTTTTGACAAGCAACAAATTCAAGATCAAAGCGAAATTTTTTTTTAGAAAAAAACCTCGAAAACAGCACTAAACGATTGACACAGATAAGTATTACACAATATACAATACATTACTTATATACAGGAATACTGGTTGATCATTTTATAGACATCTCTTTCTCTCAGAATAACTGTGAGGAAGAATCTCTGTACAGACAGCCAGTAATCCGGGCAATTTTACGAAATTGCCTTACTACACTTTGTTCTACATATACAATTTTTAAATACTTATCTGTTACAGGAAAAAATTTGGAGGAGAGAAAACCCAATGAACAGATAAAATAAATATTTTCCTATTGAACTATAGGCAAATCCAAAGATAGTAAAAGCTGGTCATCACTTGGTCTAATCACGTAATACAAACAGGACACACTTTCCCTTCACTTCAAACACAGAAAATTTGAATTATAGGAGAAATTATTACCAAACATCTTTCTTAGAACAAACCCAAATTTTTAAATCTCACAAAAATTCCGGGGGTTTATTAAGTAAAGACGAGATTATCCCTCAAAATAGCTACCTGTTTGAATTACTAATTTAGCAATGGGTTTTATCCTCCATAAATAAATAACTTAAACTTTATATTTACTATGTTACTTGGTTTTTCAATTCTTCCATTAATGAACTACTCAAGTACTATAAATCCAGTGATAGAAAACAAATAAATTTGTTTAATTTGATCATTGTGATTGACTATTACAAAGTAACGGCTTCCACAATTCAATTTTTGAAATTTTATCAATTAATTAATTTTTATCTAATTTTTGGTGCTAGATGCCAGTTAATATAACCGACAGAATAGTTACAATATTAACTAGCTAGTTATGCAGAAAGCAAACACTTATTAGAATACAGACAAAACTTTATTTAAACGCGGGCCAGATAGGCCCGCACCCTCTTTAATGGGCCTTATACAGTGTGGGCCAGTCAAATGGAATAAATTCGATAGGAATAAAGGCTGGCTTGTAAGGACTAACGTACAATTTCGAGGAAAAAAAATATAGGTTGTGTCATGTGACAGTGACCAATACAAATTTTCTTATTTTAAATGCAAGCCCCTGTATATTATTTATTTTTTGGAGACTCCAGAAAATTCTAGACATAATTCATGTACAATGTCCTACACCTATCTTTATCTGTTTCGGAAATATTTATTATTTTCAGATTACAATACTTACAATAATTAACGTTTAAAAAAGAAAATTATTTTATTTAATTAATTCGATACATTACACTCAATACTTAATTCCCATTTAGCTCTTGATATTGAGATAGTAAGCAAAAACCATTCCTGCGTTCCTCTTTACTGATTTGAAAAAACAGTTTTGTTTATTTTGGTCAAATCTCATAGCCTTAGCATCTTGTCTGCCTGCATGACAGTGGTGATCAGTGTCTGTGCTATTGTCATTTGAATTTCGTTAATTGTACATAATAATATTTTAACATTTTATTTTACGTAATAATATTTTAACATTTCATTTAACAGAAATGCACAAAATAACCATTCTAAAAATGATTGGTTATGGAGATAACACAAGGACACAAGTTTTTTGTTTATTTCACAAAAATTTTCCCAATTTGCCGCCTGTATCCCAATGAACAATTAACAAAATAGAAAAGCAGTGTCGTGTCATGTATGACAGATAAAAAAGTAGCTGCCAATGCTCTAAGTGATAATCCGATGTAACATTACATTTTTGTCGCACAGTATAACTAGCAGTGTATTCCATAAACCCGTAAAAGAACAAGTAAACAAAGAAATATCTGAGGTTTGAATTATGCAAAATGTATTTTAAATAGCCTAAACTGGACGTTAGATATGTCATTTACCTACAACAATTGTTTTCTTGTAACTAAGACACGAGTATTGATTTCGAATATTAACACCAACGGACAGGATAAAATGATCTTCAAACGTAACCACGTACCTTTATTTATTCTGTAGAATTTTTGTTATAGCTATAGGCTTATTGGGTTTTTGGCATTTGAAAGATTCTCGCTTTGTATTTGGTATTGATTTGTTTTGAGGTCTATTTATTTTAGGTTAAGATTGTTGGTTAGATTTCTCTTGACGTTCGAAGCGAATTGTTAAGGGCAGAATCACACGTTCTAAATGGGTTAATGATATTTATGGGAAGAAGATGTAGAAAAGTAGATTCGAGCACGGGACATTTCGAGCATTGATGTGGATTGTCGCAGAAAAAGAACGCTGTAAGTAGGGAATTAGACGATGTTGGTATTAGAATTTCGAATAGATTGGTAGGATTTTGAGATGTCAGTTGTCGGAAGAAGGGAGTTGACCGTCCTAGTGAAAGAATGCATGTTGAGTAGTACCTGGCAAGAGAGGTTATGGTGAAGAAGTGTGGTGATAGATGACTACAAGTGTAATCTGAATTTATACTGGCAATTTTGTGCCATCGATGTTTGGGATTTAGTCGGATACATTTTAATTGTTGGTTTCGTTATTGGATTTGTGATATTTTTGGATTTTAAGGGAAACCACACTAGTGTGAGGATTTAAGACAAGTTCATCACTCATTTACTCAATGATCACGGGTTTCAGCAACGATTAATTGATGTTTCCATATGCAGTTTGGTGATATTTTTGGAAATTAGTGGAAACATGTTCTCATTTGTGAGGATTTAATTGCTGAATATTTGCATGTACTCTCGTTGGCCTTCCTGGACGACTAACTGGTCAACCACCAATTGAACATCGTACGTAAGAACTTTAGCCCACCCAAGACCTTGTTTATCTTTAGTATATGGGGCTATCAACTTCACTTAGTTTGCCGAAGTTTTGGAAAGTCTTGTAATCATTCGAACGGGTTCCATTTCGGTTTATGAGGAACCGGATATCTTCGCTGGTTGCCGTAGCAACGAAGACGTATGTTTGCTTCGATTCTACAGAGGACAGCTGAGTGTTGTGTCATCGTATTTGTAACAAGGTACCTTTGTAATTTGATTTAGTTTATCTGTTTTGCTCATAAATTGCTTTTCACATTTAATAAAGAACCTGATTATTTAGTCAGACATTTGACTGTTAATTTGCTCATATAAATTTGATATTTATACATTTCCTGTAGTGCTAAATTTTGAACATCATTTCATGTGTATTGATTTATTAGGTATTGATAATGTTTGGTATTTTGTGAAAGCGTCGTGAGAGCTCGAAACGTCGACTTGTTAATTGAATCATTTTGGTTGGTTTAAAGATAATATTTGTTTCTAGATTTATGAAATCATTATTGATTTTTCTTGAAGTTCAAATGTAATTAAACACTTTTGTCAGTAACTAAATTTTTGACTTCAGATTTCAGAATAACAGTACAGTTATTGAAATTGATATAATTTTGAATTATTTACAGTTTAGATGTCATGATTGACTTTGATATTATTTTGAATATTGTGCATACAAGTATCTCATTTCTGATTTTAGATATATTGTGCATGTTTACGGATCACAACAACATTTGAATAGTTTGATTAATGCTTTTGATAACATTTGTTTATTTTATCTAGGTTCATTTGATGATTAATTGATTATTACATTTGTTGATTTTGGTAATAATTTGAACTTAGTGTATTAGGTATGTAATGTTGATTCTTGGTTGAACTATAGATATGTGATGTAGGTACATGAAGTTGGCTACAGGTCGACTTGTGATATTTTTAATAAACTGACAATATACTGAGGTTTTATTAGCCCTTATCTATAGATTTCTTGTAACCGCGGAGGATTGGTAGGTTATCTTAGGCGGTTAGCTGGCGTAAAGAGGCAGAGAATCTACCTGGCGCCCAGAACATCTTTATAATGGAAAGTTAACTTACAGTTGGCTTGGCCCTTGTTTGTTAACCCACTCCCGTCTCCACTGAAGCTGCCGTGCACCCTGGTGTGTCAACGTTTACCACGTGGGCCGTAATAAGGTGGTAGGTTAGCCATTACATCTTAGCATTACCGACGTTTTTGACATTACACCGAAATAAAAACCCACATATTTCTGGCCCAAAAGTAGTTCCAGTGTTCAAGGAAAGTAAAATGCATATCTATAAAATGATGCCGACTTATGAGGACGTGGAAGACGATTTCGATACAGAACATATTTCTGTGAACAAATGGCGGTAAGGTTAGATAATGTGATCCAATTAGAAGATGTTTTGATTTCTGAGGAGATCTCATTTACACTTCTCGGTCATGTTAATTATCAACATTGCCCCTATTGGTCTAATGAGAATCCTCACTGAATGACAGAGAAACATAGGCAATATCCTGAAGAAGTTAGTGTTTGGGCAGGAATTGTCGGAAATCATATCGTAGGACACCTGTATAAGAGAAACCAAAGAAATTCATATTTTTCGGGTTTTTATTGTTCAAATAGTTTATTTCTACGAATTTGATGTAAAAATCTTGTCGATTATCTTCTATAAACTGTTACGTACGTGATGGTATAAGCGAATTGCTATTCAGTTCTTTGTCCGAAAATAAACTCAATTTTGCTCTAAAAACTGGTGTAATAGTAGAGCTATAAAAATTGTTTCCTAACTAAAACAAAAGTAACACAAAAAAACAACACGGAAATCTTTGCCAAGATAATATTTTATTAATTATTAAATATTATCTCCTTTGTGATTATTCTTTATGCCCACTTTCGAATGCAAGTCTCCAGGGAGTTAATTATGCCCGGCGAGGTTTCCATAATTGCTCCAGATTAGATTCCGCCGAAACCCATTAAAAAATCTCCGAGCAGCTGAAGATGGCATTGTTGTTCGAAAAACTGACGACTTTCGGATCTGCGGTGAGGCGTGAGTCGAGGGAGTTAAAATGCCGGAAATAGATCGGAGTACACGCTCGAAAATATTTCTTTGTGTTTTCGAAATAACAGAAAGGAAATACGGCGGCCAGGCTGGCTTCGATATGGAATGGGAATTACTCGAGTGAATGGGCTGCCCGTCTAACTTTATGAACCACGAAAGGCTTTTATGTGTTGCGTCTTGTGCTTTTCGAGATATATGTTTTGCACGGTAGGTGTTTACAGGGTGTTCGGAAACTGGGCTTCGAGTTCACACCTTTAGATAAGATTATTTAATATGTTTCACGAAATAATTTTTCGTAGGATGAGCCCTTTCTCTGTAATCAAGCGTCAAACATTCCTTCCTGCGCACATCATACAACTCGCGGAAAATTGCCTCAAAAACACATATTTCTCCTTTGACAGGTCGACGGTACACCTATGGGCTCGGCGCTCTCACCAGCGGTGGCAAACCTCTTCATGTCTTATTTCGAAACGGCCCTTTTAAACACAGCCCCCCCTGAAGTCTGGCTACGATACGTAGACGATATCTTGATAGTGTGGCCTCATGGGGATAGGGATACGGAACTCAGCAATTTCCTACACCTGGCAAACTCTTTACACGAAAGGATCCAATTCACCATGGAGATGGAAGAAGATGGATGCCTTCCTTTTCTGGACATCTACTTAAAAAGGACAACAGCAGGGAAGCTAGAACACACAGTCTATCGAAAGCCGACACACACCGACAGATACCTTAATGCTAAATCCCACCATCATGCAGGTCACGACGCATTGCAGACGCCAAACACAAACAAGAGGAACTAAACACTATCTCACAGACCTTGAGGAGGAATGGGTACAGCAACAACTACAAGGAGTGACAGATCGGATCGGAAGAATCCTTAGGAAAAGCAACATCAAAACTTCCTACAAACCTCATAAGACGATAAAAAGCATTCTAGGCAATCCCAAAGACCAACGTCTACTAGAGAGTCACGGAGTCTACAAGATACCTTGCGACGGATGCGAGCAAGCATATGTAGGTCAAACAAACCGTAGGATCGAAGCCCGAATCGAAGAGCACAAACTCAGCATACGAAACAAGACCACACCTCGGCCCTGTTCCAACATCAACAGCAAACAGGACATAGAATCAACTTTGAGGGCTCTAAGCATCTGGCAACAGAAAACAACTTCAAAAGAAGAACAATTAGGGAAGCTATAGAAATTGAAAAGGAAGGAGAAATCAATAACCGTAACGAAGCTCTACACCTGCATCAAGCCTGGAAGAACATCTTAAGGGAAAAGAAAAACAAATTAAAAGAGAGCGCAACAATACCACAACGTTGCATTCCGTCACTCGTAGCTAACTATCAGGACGCCCACCCTTCTAACGAACATCTGCGGCCGCCATCGGTACAAACAGAATCACGTCATCGGTACAATTTGCGACAACGCAATGGTGTCAACCAATCAAAACAAACGGCAAGTGAGATTTTGGCGAAACGTCAGGCGACCGTTCCTTTACGGGGACAAAACTTTCAACGGACGAACACCCGGACCATCAAGAGAGCTATATATATATATATATATATATATATATATATATATATATGTATTAGATGGTTTCCGGGAATTCATCCGCGTAGTTGATAACTGATCCCTGCCGGGATCGATGGTAAAATGACGACGTTTCGGCAGAGTCACATCTGCCCTCTTCAGGTCGGTTCGCATAATTCTCGTAGCCTTCTACTTTCGCTTCTAGTTACTCGAATACTCCATCTAATACATTTAGTGCCCGCGAAAACTTAAAAACAAATCCTTGAATTTCCGAGTTCTGCCACCTATGTACTATTTATTAAGTATTCAATTCTTTCAAATGGAATTGTCATTTATCTTTATTCTATTTTCAATATTATTCTACGAGTTAATAGTTGAATTTATTTAATTTGACAAATTTCCTGGTAACTAAATTTTTGTCTTTAATTTCGATTTACTGTCTCTTTGCTATATTAAATTCAGAATTACGAATCTGAACACAAATAAAGTCCTATATATAAAAAAGGAGTTGAATTTAATTAGGTACTTATTGACAGAATTGGTCGAATGTCACAGACGATTATTCTAGTCTACATATAAATAGACAAAACAAAAGTTCGGTACCATTTTCCCCTCTGTCCCTCAACCGATTTTCTTTATTTTTGTTTTGTTTTGTAGCTACTGACGATCAGTGCAGAATGCTAAAATTAATTTATAATATTGGTTAATTCATTAAATAAAATATAAGAAAAAAATCATTATTTACGTCCATACTGTCAATGCCAAACAAATAATAAGAGAATATCATAAGATAGATTGACACGAATGTACAAGACTAAACTAAACTAATCGAAAAATAAATTTGGAACCGTCCCTAAAGTTATTCCACATCGTCGAGTTATTGAAATAGAACCCAGAAATATTTCTATTACTTAATAATCGCCATTTACTGGGCTGTTGCAAGTTTGCAACTTTCATTGCATTGTAATTATGGTATGTTAACAATAATCAGAATTATGTTGTTTGATCAATTTATTGCGGTTAATATGATATTAATTATAATATTATACTTTCAATTTAGATTCTTTTTATTTTTATATACAGGGTGTAAACGGTTTGAGTGCAAAGATTTTGAGGATCAATACTTCAGGTCAAAACAAATCAAAAAGCTTTATAACATTTTCAGAAATAAACTATAGTTTTGCCAAAAAAAATGAAAAAGTTAGAAGTTCTGTAGCCTTTATTACAGTGTATAATAGATTATTTCCGACTTCAAAATGATTTTAAAGCTAAATATGTAAATACTCAATAGCGTATACACCTTTAATAACTGTATTAACAAAGAAAATTATTATTTAAACTCTAAATATTCTGTTATAATTTCCCCTACGTTTCTCCGATCAGATGTGGCAACATAGCATATACTCAGTACTAAAGCTGGCCGCTGCCATGAAAGCTTTTTTGCTGCCCGGTTCTTTTAAGAAAGTGAAAGTGATTTTTGAGTGACATTCGACATAGCGTAAGTTATTTGATTTTCATTTTAAAATATAAATTGGAAAATTAAATAAAATCTGTTGTGAATTGTGAGTTCAAGTGTATTATTTTGTGACAAACAGTGACAATTATACAATTAGGTAAAGACCTGACATGCTATTAATTTGTGGGGAAAGCAAATGTAATAACAAGAATTTTGAATTTTGAATATTTACTATAAATCATCCGTTTGCTCGCCAGAGCTCTATCATAATGACATCCTGCAGGTCAAAGGTTTTTATTTGTCTAAGGTAAGTAATATTAATTTCTTAGTAACAATTATTTCTCGAAGAATTTAACACATAAAAGAACTACATATAAGAAATGTTTTGTTTAATATACTTTGTATCGCATTATTTTTGTATCATAATGTAAACAACTTTGTATCCTCCCTTCTTCAACTTGATGCATAAAATAAATTGCCAAATATAAATATTCATTTCAATACATAGATATTAAAAGGGTACATTTTTGAAAATAATATTTCATCAAATTTTATGTACCTAAATAAATCTACCGGCACTCGAAACTATGAAATTATTTAATACAAAAAAAATAACAGGTGTTCATTTCTTTGTGGTGACTCATTCCTTCATTATTCACGCTACAAGCAAATCTGAGTTTTAGCGCGACGTTGCCACATTGACAATAATTTACTTAACATGTATTTCAAATTTTCTTGCTTATTAAGGCCTTTAGACCATAGTGTTATAAGAGTTTTTTGTTTTGTTTGGTGGGTACTATCTGCACCTAAAATATATGCAGTCAAACTATTTACACCCTGTATATTTTCATATAATTTGACTAAGAATCCAAAAATCGTGAATTCATACCCATACTGTAGAATTCAAGATAAACAGTTAAATCTGGCAACCCTGGTGATGCTGCCAACCTTTGTTGTAGGGAATTTTATTTAAATTTGACATTTTATAATATTGTTAACCGCAAAAATCCTAACTCTTATTAAAAGATTACTAACTTTTAAGTAAAATAAACATCTCAATGACATTTTAAGATGTGTATTAATGGGAGTACCGACAGTTGCCCTCCACCTGCCTTGAAAAAAAAAAACTTAAAAACCTGTCGTGAGTCAATAAAGCTTCCCATAAAATTGCTGATTTGCTCCCCCCTGGGCCTAAAACTTTCTGATTTGTCCCTTTCTAATTTGCTCCTCCCTAAACCAAAAGCTGGGTACGCCCCTGCGTGCATTATTTAAAATACAAAGAAATTGAATGCATCTATTAATTTGTTATGGTAAGTTAGGTACACATATACTGTAGGATAAAATATATTTTTATTTAACATATTTTTCCTTCGAAATCTTGCATGGCTGGCCTTGACGGTTAAAATATTTAGTAATTATATATGGCGGGAGCACTATATGCTGTTAGATTGGTTGACACTGACAGGCTTAATGCTCATTCAGACCATCATGCGAAGACTATTGTTTAGTCGTAAAATAGGCAATGTTGTAGATCAGTATTGACTTTTCGGACAAGTTTCAGTAACTTTCATATTACATATTCTGTTTTTTATGTGAATTTAATTAATTTATTAATTTAGTATCACAATCTTCCGAAAATGTTCTGTAAAAAATTGTCAGTCAGCGGAAAATAGAAAATTAAATAGTTATAAAATGGAAAAAATATAGATTAACAATAATTTAGTAGCCTTTGGTTTGAATCAGTAGGTTGTGTTTTTTAAAGCAAATTTTTTGCACCCATAGTTTTTTATATGTTACTTTTTACTAACTTGATCGTCACTGTCACTCATACTTTGATTAAATAATAACATCACTGATTCGAATCTTTTTGACAACAATAACATTCTAAAGAAAAAATACAAAGCGTGAATACAAGCGGTAAACGTATTCTATAGTCCGATTGAAATAGTACTGAGATTATACAGAGAGCAACGAAGTGTGTAGTATCATGCCGTTTACAGTGCCGGCAAACCAGCTGATTTTACTGCCAAGATTCACATACTTTTATTTGCACGTAAAATATCAAAATATTAACTACCGATTCTAATATTATTTACATCGAAATCATAACAACAAAATAAGCTCAATGCACTAAAACTAAACTCTCCTGAAATTAATTTCTCTTTATATAGCGTAATTTGTCGTTCTCGATGGTACTACATTTTTCTGTCCAGTTTCGAAAATACTTTTTGGCGCCATTTAGAAAATTCCATTTCTAACTTTTTATTAACCCAGCGATTGATGTCTCATCGGAATGAAACCACGGATGGACTGGATAAATTTTTATAACAATATACTAAAGATTGAAGTTCTCATAGGGTTGTTGGTCATCTCTTTTCCTTAATTTTCATTAACTCGATTGTAACCGCAAATGACGGAAACTTTTAGGTTGCAAAGAACAATCTTTGAATCGAAAACTTCGAGGGAGTACGCATTTGTCAAAATTATTTCGAATTCCTATATTTGATTAAATTTTTACTTTATTTTTATTTCAGGAGATTTGTCCATATTGATGTGAATAATTTTATTCCTTAACCTACTTCGAGTTCTCCTTCACTTTAGTAAATATAAAAATATACTTTTGGACAGAACCCCAATATTGTTTACAATTTGATGAAATAGGGTAGAAGTTCGACTACTGGGCGACCACTAGTCAAATTTAATGCGGTTACACAAAGCGTAGAAAGGTATGTACCATGATAACCTGATATGGCATAAATCACGGCCCAATAATGAACAAATGACGATGTGTGTTAAGCTAGCAGAGCCATTTCATAACGCCCAAAGGGGACCTACTCCAGAATTTATTGCTAATTTATTGCTAATTTTTTACGCAAAAATTAAATTTATTGCTCCCACCCTTTCCGAAAAACTTTAGACTAAAGTTAGCATAGCCATATTCTATATCTTCGGAATGAACAGCGCTACCAAGGTGATGTTGGTGGCGTATTTTATTGCTAATTAATTGCTATCGAATGGCACTAGAGCAAATAACCAAAAAATACCCCTTCATCCCCTACTGAATTTCGCACCCCCCGACAATTACGAAAAAAATTTATTTCAATATTTTGTGTTGTATAAAATCAGTAGACTTTTAATTGCTAATTAATTGCTGAAGTTTTACAATCATTACGATTTCATTCCTCCAACCCCTTCCCAGAAACTGTGGAGACGTCAACTTTTAAAACACAAAACCTACCCCTTCATCCCCTACTCAATTTCTCACCCCCTGACAAGTAACAAAAATATTTATTTCAATGCATTTCCTTATTAAAATCAGTAGACTTTTAATTGTTAATTAATTGCTGAAGGTCTACCTTCGTTACGATTTCATTGCTCCAACCCCTTGCGACAAACTGTGGCTATGCTAACTTAAGACTAAAGTTAGCATAGCCATATCAATATATCCGGAACAAACGTTGTTATCGGTATGGTCTTGGGGCGTATTTTATTGCTAATTAATTGCTATCGAATGGCACTAGAGCAAATAACCAAACAATACCCCTTCATCCCCTACTCAATTTCTCACCCCCTGACAATTAACAAAAAATTGTATTTAAATATATTTCGTTGTTAAAATGAGTAGAATTTTAATTGCTAACTAATTACTAAAGGTCTACCTTTGTTACGATTTTATTGCTTCAACCCCTTGCGAGAAACTGTGGCTATGCCATCTTTAGACTAAAGTTAGTATAGCCCTATCTATATCTTCGAAACGAAGGGCGCAATCGGTATGGTCTTGGGTGCGTATTTTATTGCTAATTAATTGCTATCGAATGGCACCAGAACAAATACTCAGTAACTACCCTTTCATCCCTTGCTTAATTTCTCACCCCCTAACAATTACCAAAAATATTTATTTCAATATTTTTCGTTGTTAAAATGAGTAGACTTTTAATTGCTAATTAATTGCTTAAGGTCTACCTTTGTTGCGATTTTATTGCTTCAACCCCTTGCGAGAAACTGTGGCTATGCCAATTTTAGACCAAAGTTAATATAGCCCTATCTATATCTTCGGAACGAACGGCGCTATCGGTATGGTCTTGGGTGCGTATTTTATTGCTAATTAATTGCTATCGAATAGCACTAGAGCAAATACTCAGAAACTACCCTTTCATCCCCTACTCAATTTATTACCCCTTGACAATTAACAAAAATATTTATTTCAATGTTTGTCTTTGTTAAAATCAGTAGAGTTTTAATTGCTAATTAATTGCTAAAGTTCTACCCTCGTTATGATTTCATTCGTTCAACCCCTTCCGTGAAACTGGCTATGCCAACTTTAGACTAAAGTTAGCATATAATAGCATATCTATCGGGGTGATCTTAGAGGCGTATTTTATTGCTAATTAATTGCTATTGAATGGCACCAGAGCAGTAACTCAGTAACTCCACCCCTTCATCCCCTACTCAATTTCTCACCCCTTGACAATTAAAAAATATTTATTTCAATGTTTTCGTTGTGAAAATGTGTAGACTTTTAATTGCCAACTAATTGCTGAAGGTTAACCTCTGTTAAGATTTTATTGATTCAGTTAAGCGCCATACTTGTATTTTTCGAGGACATTTGTATGGTTTGTGACCTGGTCTCAAAAATATTATATGTTCAACTTATTATTCAAGGACATTTGTATCTTTTAGGGGACAGGACTCAAAAAACATTATACATGTACAGATTCAAACAGCTTTGATTTTAGACTGGAAAGACCACTTCATCCGTTGCAGTTTAAAGCCATTTAAGTATTATTCTAAACAAAGTTTCTGATATGAACAGGTCTTAATACAGTTTAGAACTTGATTATTAAGAAATGATGAGGAAAACATAAACTAATTAAAGGATCCTTCATTCGACCTTACTCATGAAGTTATTACTGAATTAAAAGGTATGCAAACGAAAACTCCGAATAATGTTTAACGAAAACTTTTAAAGAAATATTTACATACAAGTTATTATTTGAGGACATTTATGTATCCAAAGTATCATTTGAGGACTGTTGCTATTTCATCTCAAATCAACATGAATACTAAGAATACCATCATTAGCTCGCGTTTAAATGAGTTCTGCTAGGTAGGACTATATGGAATCAGATTTTATACATAAAAGGTTGATAAATATACTCTAATGATTGTCGGTGAATAATTAGTTAAACATCATTAGTAGAAGTACTGAGATGCAATATATAGTAAAGAAGTAAAAAAGAACAATTAATTTAAACATTTAAAGTATATTTTCAATAATGAAAAAACATCCGACATACTATTAGGAAAGGATGAAAATAATTAAACTTGAGCTCAAACCTTCGGTTTTACAGACCTTCAAGAGAAGCAACTATCGACACTGTATGATATATTTTTCAAGCACATAAATTATTCACTGTTATATCAAACAAAGAAGTACAGATTAATTAAGAAATGTATCATTCATTTAAAATTGTTAATATTGGAACCCATGAGAAAAATTGAATGGAATTAATGTTAATTATAAAATAGCGTCTCAAGTAGTTTAATACACTTTTTAAGGAGAAAATTACGAATATTTATTGTTTATGAACAGTCTTTTGCTATTGTGAATTAATTACCTTTATCATATTTTAATAGTATGTAAGTTCAGTTCGGCAAGGCTGTTCGTTCGGGGAAACCGAAGAATGGCTTGAAACGTTCTTGTTATTGTTTTGAAGTGAGTGGATAGTTTTTTGGGTGCAAGGCCCACTAAATTCCCCGAATCGGACTCGGATGTTTCGTTTTAACTACTAAAGAAATTGAAATTGAACACTTGTGAACAATTTAGTAAATACGTATTTTGATTATCAAATTTTGTTTTCTTCAGCATAGAGTATGTGAATGTCATTTATAAAGAACTAATATCAATGTTACTATGATTACTTTTATGTTTTTGGGCAATAACATCACAATCGAAATAAAACGACGTATATTGAAGAAAAACCAAACGTTTCAACGAATAGACTTTGAAACGTTTGGTTTTCCTTGAAAGTATTATATTTTTCCTAACATTTCCGGGTCTCGGCCAGACCCTTTTGTCAATGGCACAGAAACTATGAAAAAAGGCTCAATTCTAAAATTTAAAATTAAAATGTATGACAATATTATGTGACGTATGACGTAACTAAGAGAATTTAATTTGATAAAATACGGGGTAGCACAGAAACTTCTAAATATCATGTAATAATAACCTTCATTTCACATTGTTAGAATTTGAAAGGGTGATCTTCAGAATTTTTTGTGGCACTCCTAGGTGCGAATTTGTTATAAGATTCGCCAAAAAAGCGATCAAAGAATTCTGTTAACTCAGTGATCCCATTAAAATCATAGAGCAAAACCAAGGAAAAACCTTATGAACTATACCGATACTGAGTTGTTAACAACGACAGTACCATTAATTTTTCTCATTGTATCTTTACCATTGACAACGGGGTCCGACATAGACCCCCAATCGTTTGGAAATATACAGTTTTTAAGTATTGCGGTGTTATTTCCCAAAGAATGCTTAAACATTAACTACATAACTCACAACTATCCTTCAGAAAACAAATCAGAAATGCATAAATAGATTATTTTTCGGTTTCAAATCGAATCCTTGATAGTTCTCCCCTTACTACAGGGTACATATATGGTTTGTTACTAACCGTTCGTATACAAACAAAGAATAATATAATACCTACTTAACATTCAACCAAGGTTAGTTTTTTTTTATTTGGGTTCACACTTTTCACAATGGATTCTGAAAAATATAGATAAATTAAGTATTTGAAATTGAAGATCTAATAGCAATTGAAGTGGAAACAGATAATTAAATCAAATTCCTTCAATAAAAAAAACTAACTAACTGTAAGTTTTTTATTTTAGATTTTCTTGGGAATAATACCACATCAGAGTTCAAACTTGTGTATATTTTAAAACCAAACGTTTCAAAATCCTGTCGGATTTCGTTTTCAATGGATATAAATTTATAAAGTAAAATTGAAATATATGACAATTATTTTGACAAATATGTTTACGTTACTATGGAATTTCTTTGATTTTAAATATACAGGGTGCACAAGAAATTCCAAAGATCATTAAAATCAAAAAAATTTTTTCAAGTTGGAAGAACTTGAAAAATTGTCTTCAGAATTTATTTGTGGCGTTCCTAGGGACGACTTTCTTTTTAAGATAGTGCATTTGCCAAAAAATGCGATCAAAAAATTCTGATAATTCAGTGATCCCATTAAAGTCATAAGGGAAAACCTAGGAAAAAACCTCATGAACTATCCCGATATAGGGTTGTTCAAAAGGATATGCCCATTGTTAATTTCATCTTTAATTAAGTTTTTTTCCATACCATACTGTATTACTCTATTTGTTGAAATCAATTATTAATTTAAAGAAACAGTTAAAAATATGACATTGTTTTTTACGTGTATGATAGATTACCAATTACAGTAAAATACTTATGGAGAATTGAAAACTAACTTCGTTTTATTTTGAGACACACTGTAGAGCTTAGATTTTGCCTTAAATGCGTGTTTTATATCTTTCGGGCTTCAGCAATACAACAAAATTATAAGAAATGAGCAAATCAATTAAAACCTTTAAGTTCAATTACTTAATTTTAGTGTGGTAAAATCATTACTTATATTATTCAGTATATGTATTTTTAACATATTATTTCTTCTATTACAATACAGATCAATCACGATTAATATTATGTTCGATTGTTTTGTAGACTTTTAATAATACTGAAAATAATTTAACATAATATGCACGCAATTGTTGACGTAGTGCGGAATTTAATATATTGCAATATAGTAAGTGGGTTCAATTTAAAATTATAAAACTAATATTCACTTTCACTTTTCTAGAACTTTATTTACATTAAAACAGCTGATTCAAATATCACAATAACAATCCCATATACGCTAGTCGTCGCCGTATGACTGAACTCCCCATCGTAGCTGCTTCCTTTATAAGCCAGCATAGAAAATTCTCGTAAAATCAATCATCACTCCTTCCGCTGCCGAGTCTTTTCGAGAACCGTTTTTTTATCTCAAAGTTTTTGTTGTCGTACTGAAATGAAACAGGGTCGGCTTTGGGTAAATTTATTCTGATCGTCACGATCAGAAACATCCTCTCCATAGTAGGGAGCGAGTCGATCTAAATGAACCACCTTGAGGTTTCGACGGATCCGGAAGACGACGTCATTCAGCCTCTTGACCACCTCGTATGGACCATCCCAGGCGGGTGTAAGCTTTGGGGATTTACCGTTGCTCCGTTGGGGGTTGTACAGCCAGACTTTGTCCCTCTCCTGGAACCCGACTTAATTGGCCTTGAGGTCGTATCGCGTCTTCATCCGGTCACTGGTGGCCAACAGCTGCGTTCGGGCTAATTCGTGTATTGCCAGCATGTTATGTCGGAGCTGGTCGGCATAATCGTCGATGTCTTGGGGAGGTTCTTCGGGGGAGCCAAATGCCAAATCGCAGGGTAATCGCAGCTCCTTTCCGAATAGGACCCTGGCTGGGGTCAGGCCTGTACTATTATGTACAGCAGAGCGATATGCCAACAGGAATAGGGGAATATGCTCATCCCAATCACGCTGGATATTGCTGACGACCTTGGATAGGTGTTGTTCGAAGGTCCTGTTGAATCTTTCCACCATTCCGTCTGACTGTGGGTGTAATGGTGTTGTTCTCGTTTTCCTGATCGCCAACATCGTACAGACCTTCTGGAATACATTCGATTCGAAGTTACGCCCCTGGTCTGAATGTAATTCCATCGGGACGCCAAACCTGCTGAATAGTTGTTCTACTAGCACCGTCGCACCGTGGTTGCCTCTTGGTTGGGTATCGCATACGCCTCAGGTCATTTGCTGAAGTAATCCATTGCGACCAGAATGTATTTGTTCCCCCTCTCAGACTCGGGAAACGGACCGGCGACATCGATGGCAATTCTTTCAAATGGGACGCCCACATTGTACTGCTGCATTTTGCCCTTGGTCCAGGTCTTCGGGCCCTTACTAGATGCACAGATGGCACATTTGCGGCACCAAGCTCTGGCGTCTTCGAAGTAATTCACCCACTAGTACCGCTGGCGAACTTTGTCAAGGGTTTTATTCATGCCCAGGTGGCCTCCGGTAATTCCATCATGTACTTCGGTCAGGATGGCTGGTACCTTTTTCTTCGGAACTACCAGTTAGGACTTGGTTTCTCGTCCATCTGCGCTTTCCCAAACTCGCTTGAGCATTCCATTGTCTACTCTTAGAGAGTCCCATTGAACCCATAACGATTTCAGCACGCTGGAGTATCTAGCTACCTCGTCCCATCGTGGCCTGGGTGCCCCTCTCGTTTTGAGTGACAAGATTGGTTCGATGTCTGGATCAGCCATTTGGTCCTGGATGCACTGTTCCGTTGTCCAGTCTTCATTGGCCTGCACTCGGATCTGCCTGATAGAGATACCCTCTCGCTGTTCCGTCTTCAGACAATGTCCGCATTCCGCTCTACAGGGTCTTCTGGATAGGGCATCGGCATTATTGTGCAAACGGCCGGCACGGTGTTCCACCTTGAAGTCGTATTGCTGTAATTTCTCCATCCATCTGGCCAGTTGTCCTTCCGGTGTCTTCATGTCCAGCAGCCATTTGAGTGCGGCTTGATCTGTTCGGATTAAGAAATGACGACCATAGAGGTATTTGTACAAATGGTCTATAGCCCAGTTATTGCAAGAAGTTCTTTTCTGGTGACGCAATTTTTTCTTTCTGGTTTCGAGAATAAACGGCTGTAGTACTCGATCACCCTCTATTCACCATCTTGCACCTGGGATAGGACGGCCCCCAAACCGGTGTTGCTGGCGTCGGTGTCTAAGATGAACTTGCCGGACTGTGTAGGAAAGGCTAGGAAGTGCTGCCTTCAGTCGCCTGAATGATGTTTCGCAATCCTGATTCCAATGGAAGGTCTCTTTCTCAGTCGTCTGCCGATGTAGAGGGGCGGCGATGGTGGCAAATCCCTCAACAAAACGCCGGTAGTATGAATAGAGGCCCAAGAAGCTTCGGAGTTCATGTTTGTCTTTTGGAACTAGCCAATCACGGATGGCTTCTATCTTGTCTTCGTTGGTGCGGATTCCTGACTCGGACACTACGTGACCCAAAAACTCTACTTCTTTTTGGAACAAGGAACACTTCTTCGGATTGAGTCTCAGGTTGGCATTATTAATTCTGGAGAATACTTCGTCCAGGTTATTCAGATGGTCGTCGAATGTCTGACCCATGACTAGAATGTCGTCGAGGTATACTAAGCACGTCCTCCATGTTAACCCGCTCAGTACATACTCCAATAGCCTCTCAAATGTAGCGGGTGCATTACATAACCCAAAGGGCATGACCGTGAACTGAAACAGCTCTTTACTGGTGGAGAACGCTGTCTTCTCTCTGTCGTTTGGGTGTAGACCAACCTGCCAATATCCACTTTTTAGGTCTAGTGTGGAGAACCAACGGGAGCCTGCTAGTGTGGTCAAAGTGTCATCTATTCGGGGTAGTGGATAGCTGTCTATCTTCGTGACATCATTCAGCTTTCTGTAATCCACGCAAAATCGGGTGGTTCCATCCTTCTTTTTAACTAGCACGACGGGAGCAGACCATGGACTGATGGATGGCTCAATAACTCCATTTTGTAACATGGACTCGATGTTTACCTCGACTGCCTGTTGTTGCCCCAATGGTAGTCGTCTAGGTGGTATTCTGATGGGTTGAGACTTTCCGGTATCTATTCGATGCTGGATGATGTTGGTGCGACCGGTGGTTCCATCTTGACTGTTAAAAATTTGCCAGTGCTTTGTGATAAATTGTTTGGCTTTCTTCTGGTTCTCTGGTGTCAGGTGTGTCAAATGGTCAGCAAACTGTTGTAGGAACTCTTTACTGGGCCCTGTCTCCTTCACCGACGTCTGGTACTCTTCTTCGCAATCGATGATGGTCTCTACTGGCTCGAAACAAGCTATCTCTTGACCATTGGCAATTCTAATGTCGTTGTTGGACAAATTCAGGACTCTGATTGGTATATCTCGTCCGGATTTAACTATAGCCCGTCCAACTAAGGAGCGATGAGCTGAGAGTACTGGCTCCACCATTCCAACGCAGCTTCCAGGGAATTCTAGCTGAAGACTTTGCCACAATTTTTATGGAGGTGAATGAACTGTTGACGGGCCGTGTCAATACAAATTTCTCATTTAGGAACCGAAAAACATCATATCTCGGGTCGAACTTAAATCCATGTTGGCTAATTAGTTCCATTCCCAGTATAAAATCGTCCTCAATATTCGCTACCAGGACCCTTTGCCGGATCATGTTGTTTCCTCTCTGTAGCACGACATCTGCCTCACCTTGTATTGACATGGACTCGCCGGTGACTGTTCTGAGCTGGATGTTATTGGTAACTGGCCGAATTTCTGATGCTCTCAGAACCCTGGACTTGGCAATGGACACAGCGGCGCCGGTATCGACGGTGATGGTAACTGCTCGCCCATTGATGGTGCCTCTGGTGACTAGGCTGCTGCTATCTCTGCAAAATCCCCGGATGGATACTGTCCTGGGGGCTGGTGGAGGGTGAGTCAGCATTTGCCCCCTTATGCTGACTGGTTGGAGTTTCCCTGGTTGGTAAGGTCGGTTTGTTGGCTACCCCTGGTTGGTGACCGTTCCGGTAGCCTTACTCGGCAGTCACGTTGGAAGTGTCCTGTCCGTCCGCAGCGGTAACATGCCCCTCTGGTGCCAGTTCTTTGTGACCGTTCTAATATTTTGTTCAGGCCAGCAAGCAGCGCTTGAAATTGTGACTCTGACTCTTCCTGGTTGAAGGAAACTGCTCGGACCCTCGGCTTGGACATGTTCATGACGGCCTCTACTTCCAAAGCCCGAAGTAGAGCTTCATTACTTCTCTTGACGCCACTTAGTCTTAGATTTCGTTGTACTTCCACATCTCTGATGCCGTTTATGAAACTCTGTGTGGCCAACTGGTCTTTTGTTTCCTCTGGCGGGTCTGGGTAGGACAAGTGACCTAACCGTCTAATCTCTGCTTCGAATTCTTGGAGGCTTCCACCAGATTTTTGCGTTTTCCACTCAGTTGGACTTGGTATACCTGGCTCAAGGATTGATTGTCGTATCGCTTATCCAGGATGGCGATGATCTTGTCGAAATTGCCTTGTTCCTCGACTGGAATGCTTTGGAGGAGTTCTAGGGTCGGACCTCTTAACAAAATTACCAGAGACGTAGATTTTTCTTGGTTATCCCACCCATTAGCTGTAGCCACGGCTTCAAATTGTCGTTTATACATGGGCCAAGATGAGCTGCCATCAAATGTGGGTGGTTTGCTAACGGAACCTTTGGTACTCATGGTGTTCTGGTATTTTCCTCGCTCTGTATGGAATCGATGTCATCTACTTTGGTTTCAAGGGCCTCCACATTATTTTTTAGGATATTTATGTCGTCGTTTATCTCGTTTATATCTGATTCTACTATTTGCATTCTTTCATTAACAGTTTCATTTACTTGTGATACTATTTGCATTAGTTGTTCAAATTGCATTTGTCTTTTTTCTTCAGTTATTTTAAAATCATTTTGTCTGTGTTCATCTAATAATTTAAATTCATTTTGTCGTTTTAGTTCAAGTTGATCTTGTTTTTCTTCAAATTTCGAGAATAATCCTTCAATTAAATTATGTTGTTCACTTTTCGTCGTGGTGACAAGATTTTCTAATTCTACTTTACGTTTTCATCAAAAGATTTTACTAACCTTTGTTGAATTTCTTCTTGATGTTGTTTCTCCTTCTTGTCACGTTTTTCTAGAATCTGTGCTATTTTTTCGTCCAGTCCCTCTGTAACCTGCTTGACTGTTTTTTTTGGTAGTTTGGTCCATGCTACGGGTTTCCATAAATCAAATTAGGATTTTAACTGCACTTTCCTTTACTTTTGACACCAAATTGCAATATAGTCCGTGGGTTCAATTTAAAATTACTAATATTCACTTTCACTTTTCTAGAACTTTATTTAAATTAAAACAGCTGATTCAAATATCACAATAACAATCCCATATACGTTAGTCGTCGCGGTATGACTGTACTCCCCATTGTAGCTGCTTCCTTTATAAGCCAGCATAGAAAATTCTCGTAAAATCAATCATCACTCCTTCCGCTGCCGAGTCTTTTCGAGAACCGTTTTTTTACCTCAAAGCGTTTGTTGTCGTACTGAAATGAAACTGCCTCCAATAATCCTTCTAAGAAATGTTGGTAAATAAACACTCAAATTACAGCATTATTATCAATAGTCTTTCCTATATATTTTTATTTTTAAAATACTTTCAGTAAATTATTAATCATTAAGCAGTTTGCTACACACACAATCTGACGGGGAATAAATAACTGTAAAAGTTCATTTCCTTAAACAAATTTTCAGAACGTTTTCAAACTCAGAATATACATGATAAAGATTTTATTTTTAATTTTTCAGGAATTGGAAAGTGTTTTATATATTTTCAGATCAGAAAAAAGACTGTCCCAAATACTTTACATAAAACAATTTATTGAAAGTTAACTACAATTGTCGGAAAATACAAGATGCATTATAATGTAATGTTTTTATATTCACACACGGGTTCTGTTCAGTTCTTGGATTTATTTAAAAAGACAGTCCAACTCACTCTAATTTATTTGCACTACTTTTACACAAATTCATATTCACAGAAACTAGTATTTACATTTTATCTTAACTGTACAAACGACCGACGAAAACTGAATGCCTCCTATCGCTAGCTCTTCTTATTTATACATTTATCTTGAAATTGTCTGGTATGTCCACGAACCATCGGGAAATTCCATCACGTTCTGGAAGCTTTAAAGGAATTCCCAGTAACGGCAGCGGTCCGCCGGTTGAGAGACAAATATTTCGGGTTCCCAGAATTTATCGGAATAATGTCCCTTCCATGAACTGGTTGATGGCCGATTGCACCAGCGGTCGGATGAATTCTCGTAGCATTGCCCCCTCCTTAAGACCCTTTCGTTCCGGAATGTCCCAGAATCCTTCGTGTTGTGACGATATTTGCAGGACTCTCCATTTCGACAACGGGAAGTTTGGTGGAAGTAACAATCAACGGTCTTCGAATCTGGGCTGCGAGTATTGAGACAGCATACCAGGAGGTCGACGCCACTGAATCGAAAGATTGTTTCCATCATACTTCTCACCACCCTCCAATTCAGTCCATCCAACCCGCAGGCTATCTTTGGGACCGCCAATTTCATCAGATTCTTCTCCATCATTACATTCCTCAATTTTACCAGAGTTTTCCAAAGATCGCTGTATGTTGGCTTGTCCTGCGAGAATGTTTTCGTTACCAAATAAAAGATGTCTCTGGTACCCACTGGTTGTTTATCTTCGAGATGAAGGACCTTCCCTACCGCTGGATCTTGCTCCCGCAGCTTCTGGAACTGGCCGTACTTTTTGGCAAACACCTTGGCTATTCCTCTGGACATTCGGAGATCTCGAGCAACACAATGAGCCAGGACATATTCTATGGGCACCTCAAACAGGTCTCGGGGTTCCTCTGTGGTCACGTCGTGCTGCACTTTCTGCCCATTAGAGTACAGTGCCATAAACTGTTCGAAGGTCATCTCGTCATCGGGTGGTTGGATGCTGCGGACTTGGGCTTGGTCATCTTCGCTGTCATGACTTCCGGCATAAGGGGCTAACCTGTTGAAATGTACTACCTTTGGTTTTCCCCGAGGCAGCTTCTTTATTCTGTAGACAACATCGTTGATTTTCTTCACAATTTGGTACGGCCCCTCCCAAGATCTCTGTAGCTTGGGTGAATATCCACGACGACGTTGCGGGTTATACAACCAAACAAGATCATCAACTTGGAATCCTCCGCTCTCGGCTTTGATGTCGTAGGCTTCCTTCATTCGGGCACTGGCATTCTCGATGTTTAACCGGACTCGTTCATGGATGTCGTTCATCTTTTGACGTAGCTGACTGACATAGTCTTCATCTGCGGTCTCTTCTCCTGGGGGACATCCAAACTTCAAATCGCATGGTAGTCTTAATTCTCGTCCCATGATAATACTGGCCGGGGTCTGACTTGTGGACTCGTGCACAGACGAACGATATGCCATTAGAAACAAGTGCAGATACTGGTCCCAGTCTCTTTGGTGGTCAGAGACTACCTTTGACAAATGGCGGTTAATGGTTCTATTCATCCGTTCTACCATTCCATCGGATTGCGGGTGTAATGCTGTGGTGCGTGTTTTATTGATCTTCAAGAGCTTGCAGACGTCTTGGAAAAGAGTAGACTCAAAGTTTCTACCTTGGTCTGAGTGCAACTCCAAGGGAACACCAAAACGACTGATCCATTCCTTGACAAGGACATCAGCAACGGTCAAGGCTTCTTGATTCGGCAAGGCTTACGCTTCGGCCCATTTACTAAAATAGTCCATAACCACCACAATGTATTTATTTCCACAGTCGGATTCAGGAAATGGACCGGCGACATCAATGGCTACTCTTTCGAATGGACTGCCAACGTTATATTGTTTCATAGGAGCTTTTGGACGCTTCTGAGGCCCATTACTAGCTGCACAAACAGTACATTTCCGGCACCAGTCCTTGACATCCACTTGGCAGTTTACCCAATAGAAGCGTTCTCTCAACTTCCCCAGGGTTTTCGTTACTCCCAGATGTCCTCCAGTTGTACCATCATGTAGTTCTCGTAAAACCTCTGGTCTCCTATTTCTGGGAACTACAATCTGTTTTCTGTCATTTCCCTCCTCTGGAGTTTCTAGGACGCGCTTGAGAAGTCCATTTTCCAGGATGAGGGAGTTCCACTGAGCCCAGTACGACTTTATGGTTGGTGAGTATCGGGAAATCTCCTGTCACGTAGGTTTGCGGTTTTCTTCCTACCACCGGATAACCTCTTTCAAATCTGGATCTAATTTCTGGTATTTTTGGATCTCCGCAGATTGCCAATGGTCATCGATGGCGGCAGTTCTACAGAGAACAGAACAGCCCCTTTTTCTTCTGCTCGCTGACAATGTTTGCAATCATTAGGGCATGGTCTCCTCGATAAGGCATCAGCATTCTTATGGCTTGTTCCAGCTCGATGTTCAGTCTCGCAGTCGAACTCTTGCAATCGCTCAATCCACCTGGCCACTTGTCCTTCGGGGTTTTTAAACTGCAAGAGCCACTTCAGTGCTCCATGATCAGTCCTTAGGAGAAATCTTTTACCATAGAGGTACTTGTAGAAATGTTCTACCCCCTTTACCACAGCCAAGAGTTCCCTGCGAGTAACGCAGTAATTCCGTTCAGGCTTGCTCAAGGTCTTGCTGAAATAGCCGATGACTTTCTCCTGACCGTCTTGTATCTGCGAAAGCACAGCACCAATTCCGACATTGCTTGCGTCGGTATCCAAAACGAAGTTCCCATCTGGCAAAGGATAACTTAAGACGGGGGCACTCGTCAATGCTCTTTTCAGTGTCTCGAATGATCGTTGGCATTCCTTGTCCCACTGATACTGCACCTTCCCCTCTGTGAGTCTAGTAAGTGGCTTGGCGATGTTGGCAAATCCGGCGACGTACCGACGATAGTACGTGCATAACCCCAGGAAACTTCTTAACTGGTGGATATCTTTAGGTATCGGCCATTCCTGGACGGCTTTAATTTTCTGTTTGTCAACAGCTACTCCCTGTGTGGAAACTACATGTCCAAGATATTGCACCTCTTCTTGGAACAGCTGACACTTCTTCGGGCTTAACTTTAGTCCGGAACTTCGAAGTCGCCGAAACACCTCCTCCAGGTTCCTGACGTGGTCTTCAAATGATTTTCCAACCACGATAATGTCGTCCAGATACACCAAGCATGTTTTCCATGAAAGCCCTTTTAACACTGTTTCCATCAATCTTTCAAACGTCGCTGGAGCATTACACAACCCAAACGGCATCACCGTGAATTGGTAAAGTCCTGAGCCGATGGTGAAAGCAGTCTTTTCTCGGTCTTCTTTAGCAAGTTCCACCTGCCAATAACCGCTTTTCAAATCCAGGGTGGAAAACATCTTCGATCCAGCCAACGTATCTAGGGTGTCGTCTATTCTTGGAAGGGGATAACTGTCTTTCTTTGTAGCGTGGTTTAATTGCCGATAGTCCACACAAAAGCGGGTCGAACCATCTTTCTTTTTAACCAAGACAACTGGCGACGCCCAAGGGCTATTGGATTGTTCAATAACGCCTTCTTGCTCCATCACGCGGACTATCATGTCGGCTTCTTCTCTTTTAGCTAGGGGTAGTCTTCTCGCCGACTGTCGAATAGGCTGAGTGTCCCCAGTATTAATTTTATGTTTCACCAGATCAGTTCGTCCTCTTTTGCCATTTCCTACATCGAAGATATCCTGGTATTTTCTAACGATGTCCCTCAATTTTGCCTTCTGGTTTGGTTTTAAATTCTTAGATGAATCGATGATGAGTCTTTCCAGTTCCTCAGATAGTTTACCTGATGGTATTTCTGCATGCTGTGTGCTTCTTACTACAGAGGAAACTGTTGAACAATGGCCCAAAGTTGTTCCTTTCTTTAGCACAACCGAGTAATGATTCAGGTTCATTACTCTTACTGGAACAATCTCCCTGGCACGAAACAGAGTCTTCCCCAGTGCGACTCCTCTGCCTACATTTCCGTCGTTAAGTTCGGGATCAAACATCATTACTGTTCCAGCTTTAGCTTTCCCATCTAAGCAAGCATCTATAATGATTTCAGCTCTTTCCGGAACATTGACATCCTCTGCTAAGATGGCTCGCAGCATTATGTCATCCTTTCTATGAAGCACCACTTCTTCGTCATTCACTCGCAGAATTCCATCTTTGAAGTTTAACTGGAATCCCTTGGAGCTCATGACATCCATTCCAATAATTACTTCGTCTTCGATGTCTGCCACTAATGCCTGATGTAGGAAGGTTGTGTTCCCCAAGGTCATTTCAACGTCTATTTCACCATGGACTTTCGCTGCTTCTCCTGTTGCTGTTCGAAGTTGCCATTTTGTTGGTTTTATCATCGTCTCTAAAACGATGTTGGGCCTTATAACTGTTTTTGTCGCACCTGTATCCAGCAGCATTGCACATTGCTTCTTATCAATAAAGCCATCTACAAAGACACTGTTAACGTGGTTGCGTAGTGAAGCGACATAAGCGTTGGTAGTTGGGGCTTGTTGGCTACAGGTCGACGATGGCCCCTTCACATCGACCTTCTTTAGTTTTCCGACGCGAAAGTTGGACCTCTGTTGCTCTCCTTGCAACAACTTCGTATGTGCCCTACCTTACCACACTTCCAACATCTCATTTGTCTTTTTTCGGTAAGAACTTCCTCTACTACCTTCTTTACAGAGGCTTTATCATATCCGCCGTCTTCTGACTCTCCTTCAATGATACGGACTCTGCCCTGACCTCTACAGGTATTTTTCGCTGCCTCGAATTCCAGAGCTCGAGCCAGTGTATCCACTAATTGGGTCGGTCGAGCTAACGTCAATGCTTGCCTGGCTTCGTTGTCCCGAAGTCCATCCAAAAATGCTTGCACTGCTAACCTTTCTATCACATTTTCCGGTGTGGCTGGATAGGCAAGGCGAACCAGACGGGCAATATCAGCTTCAAACTCTTGAAGGGATTCATCCGATTTCTGGTAGCGATTTTTCAATTGGGAGTGATAAACATGCTCCAAATGCGTTTGTCCATACCTCAGTTCCAAATGTTTGACCAGTTGTTCGTAGTCTTCTTGCTCAGAGGCATTCAAGGTTTGCAAAATATTTGTAGCGTCCCCTCTTAAGGCGAGTGTTAGTGCTATTGCCTTCTCCTCTGCCGACCATCCGTTTAACTTTGCTGCAGCCTCGAACTGGCGCCTATAGTTAGTCCATGACGATTTTCCATCAAATTGGGGAGGTTTCATTTTGTGTCTTGTTCCCTCGAGGCCAATTTTCGAATCAACTACTTCCAGACTGCTGCTGCTTTCCGTCTGTGATGCTATTTCTCCCCTTTGTTTTGCCACTACCTGCTCTTTTATTTTGGTGATCTCACCCTCCATTATATGCTTTAGCTCCTCTATCCGAGCCTCATTCTCGACTATTTTCTCTTCCAGCATGTCTGAATTTTCCTGAACCATGCTTTTCAAATTTTCTTCTAAGGATTCAGCATTTACCTGTAATTTTTGTAGTTTATCTTCCAAAGACTTCGAATTTTCTAGTAATTTGTCTTCTAGGGTTTTTTGAATTTTCTTGTAATTTTTCTACTAATTTATCTTCTAGGGTTTGTGAGTTTTCATGCAATTTCTGTAGCTTATCTTATAAAGACTTAGAATTCTCTAGCAATTTGTCTTCTATAGTTTTAGAATTTTCTAGTAATTTGTCTTGTAGGGTTTTAGAATTTTCTAGCAATTTGTCTTCCATTTTTTTAAATAGCATACTGATGTCTCCATTGCCAGAAACTTCAAACAAATAAGTATCGGGATCGTTACCTTCATTTATTAGGGCATCTCGTAGCAGTTGTATTAATTCGCTTTTCTTCCCACTAATTTCTAAATCCCTTTCTTCAAGTTCTTTTTTTAAGTCAGTCACTTTCAATTGGTCCAAACTCACTATTTTAAACATTGTCCATCTATTTATTTTTCACTTCTAAAGTTCCACAAATACACCGCACACCTGTCACCACTGTAATGTTTTTATTTTCACACACGGGTTCTGTTCAGTTCTTGGATTTATTTAAAAACACAGTCCAACTCACTCTAATTTATTTCCACAACTTTTACACAAATTTATATTCACAGAAACTACTATTTACATTTTATCTTAACTGTACAAACGACCGACGAAAACTGAATGCCTCCTATCGCTAGCTCTTCTTATTTATACATTTATCTTGGAATTGTCTGGTACGTCCACGAACCATCGGGAAATTCCATCACGTTCTGGAAGCTTTAAAGGAATTCCCAGTAACGGCAGCGGTCCGCCGGTTGAGAGACAAATATTTCGGTTTCCCAGAATTTATCGGAATAATGTCCCTTCCATGAACTGGCTGATGGCCGATTGCACCAGCGGTCGGATGAATTCTCGTAACAATAAGGTGAATAGTGATGAGTCATTATTCATTAGTTATCTTTTAAGTTGAATCGATAATTTTGACCTATTATTCCGAGAGACACTTAATATTTTTTCAAAGTAATGTAAATTCCCAATATTAGATCGAGTCTTTTACAAGGTTGTCAAACGTTCTGATTTGTACCGGTATATTAACGATAAGTGATTTAACTGTTTTAAACTTTATCTTAATAGTATATTTTTAAATAGCGTTAAATAAATGATGTTTTGGTGTGTCTTAGCACTGCTGAAATTATAATAAAGTTTTTAGTTCTTATAGGTATCTTCCTACATTGCGTATTGTTTGGTATATTATGTTACTTACATCGAGTAATCAATAGCACCATTCGTACACTTTGTGCAGTTCATTTGAAATAGCATTTTCTTAGATGTATGTAGGCCATTTGTATAGGAAATTTAAAAGCCAGGCTTGGGAGTATCTAAATGAAATTTTTTTGAAATAAACTGACTAAAAATATATAAGAATGACACAAATTCTAAATTCAATCTTGAATATCGATTATAACAACAAAGTTCCAAATGCAGTAAGGCTCGAGAAAAAATTACCATTAACGGGATTCAGAAAAAATTAGTAGGGTAATGTATAATTTGAGAACATTCATGGATACATAGTATTATTCGACAACCATCCTATAATTATATCTATAATTAATCAATATATTTTCCTAATCATATACAGTCTACTGATTTTAATACCGAAGAGCATTGAAATAAATATTTTTGTTACTTGTCAGGGGGGAGAAATTCAGTAGGTGATGAAGGAATAGTTTTTGGGTTTTTGGTCTGGTGCCATTCGATAGCAATTAATTAGCAATAAAATACGCCCCCATGACCATACCGATAATGACGTTCCTTCCGGAGATATGGATATGGCTATTCTAACTTTAATCTAAAGAGCATAGCCATAGTTTGTCGCAAGAGGTTGGAGCAATAAAATCGTAAAGAAGGTAGACCTTCTGCAATTAATTAAGAATTAAAAGTCTGTTGATTTTAATAACGAAAAACATTGAAATAAATATTTTTGTTATTTGTAAGGGGGTGAGAAATTGAGTAGGTGATGAAGGGGGGTAGTTTTTGGGGATGTTATCATTGATTTAAAAAAAACTTCAATTTTGGAATGTTATCTTTGATTTTTCAATAACAAAAAAATGTAGTCGTGTTCTTGATGCAAAATTCAGTCTTTAGTTTAAGTTTGACTGTGAAAAAACAAAATGTTCAGAAACAAAAATTCTTAAGAAGTTGTGGGTGTTGTGTACTCTTTCTATTTTACAGGACCTTTTAAAATTTTTAGAAGATAAACTCAAAAGTTATGTTGAGCTTAATGAAACATATTCTTTATTAAACAAAATTAGCCGCAATACTTATATACACATAATTTGTCACTTATCAAATACTGAGTCTTGCCGCTTTCTATAATCAGGCTACTTTGAAAATCTCTTGCTTAGTTAGGGCTTTTTTTGATTAGTGGGCAGTTGATATCTATCACTGATGGAAACAAATATAAGTAAAGTAGGAGTGCCAGATTTAGGGCAGAGAAATTCGTTTGATTCATTGGTCAATATAGATAAAAATAGTAATTAATCAGATAATATTTAATAACAAGGAAAAGGTAAAATAAATTCCTAAATAAACATAAAAAATAATATATTTTCTTACAATAATATAAAAGTACAATCAATTAGTCATTCTGGTGATTTGTTGTTATATCATCGCATTATAACCATTCTATATCTCATGCAACCAAAGTAACCATAGTGTTTTTGCTAAAGTTTAGTAAAAACTATAATGAATAAAAAATAAAGCGTCTTGTTATGGCAAAAAATTGTAAATGAATTTATTTACAAAAGATAAAAAGGGACCTTTGTAGTGATTCAAAAAAGCAAGATTAAACAATGGATCCAAGCTGAAATGCCGTTCATTGTGAAGTAAGTTTTCCAAATAAAATTGTATTAATAATGATTGATGACTCATTAATTGAAAAGTTATAATATTGACATCTCACGATTAATCTTGATATCTGTTCACCCCTTCCTATAGCCATTGAACTGAATACAAACTGGCACGGAGACCGAGTCTCAGTCACAGATCATACAAAGAGAAGTCTCAGTCTCATGTAGTGAGGCAAAATGAAAACTTACGCAACCCAGTATTGTGAGGGATTTTCATCTCACTCTTACTTATTGCTTTTAATGGTGGATTAAAGAACGGACAATTGATATTAATTTATTTCATAATTTATATTATTTTTAATTTGCGAAATGAAATTGATTTCTGGTCGATAGCTTCTAAACAAAATAATTTATATCATTTAATTTAAATTAAAAGAATATTCCTGAATTTAATTTTTATGTACTATATTATCTTCAAGTTAAGCTTTTTCGACCTTAACGATAATTTTAATATTTTTCTAATTAGCAAGCTTAAAACATTGTAATCTTCAACAATCAGAGAACTCATGTATTATATTGGACACTTGAATCCTTTGAATGTATGTTTTTACATCCAAAAGCTATCCAATAAACCACAATTTAAGATATTTGAACTTAGTAATATTCATTTAACACAATGAAACACAACGATATAAAATAAAAACAAAGCAAAAGGGTTTACTCATTTTTAAATTAATAAAAAGACCGTGTAAACACTTATAAATAATAATGACATAATTACCCATCCACACAAGATGCCTAGTTTCCTGACGTATGGTGATACATACCTCTTACCAAACCATGTACACAGGACCCAGCAAAGTGCCGACCAATCACTTGCCTCCCAACCTTATACATTACTCATTGGATTTTCAAACACTGTGAGCTAAACAACATAATTACTCAACAACAAAAGGGATGCGCGAAAAATTCGATGGGATGCAAAGAACAACTAATAATTGATTTCGTTGTCTGCAATCAAGGCCACGCCAAACGACGAAATCTCTACATGGCATATGTGAACTACAAAAAGGCCTTTGATTCAGTTCCACATGATTGGCTCATTAAGGCACTGAAACTCTATAAAGTGAATAATTGTATTATTAACTTTTTAGAATATGCCATGTCCACCTGGCAAACCAAAATCTCACTGAATGAAGCCAACTGTTCGATACACACTGACCCCAGTCCAATCAGAAGGGGTATATTCCAGGGAGACTCTCTTAGCCCGCTGTGATTCTGCCTGGCTATGAACCCTCTCTCAAACAAACTGAACTCAAACATAACATCGTACAAGCATTAAAGATAAACCCTTTGTTTTACATGGACGACTTAAAGTTGATGCCCGCTACGAAAAAAGAGCTGCATGATATGCTTCAAATAGTAGAAGGGTTCTCTAGTGACATTCATATGAAATTTGGCCGAGTCCAATGCCGAATTATTAATATAGTTAAAGACAAAGTACGGCAGGGGCACTACGAAATGGGAGATGGTACCTCAATTGAATCTATTGGGGAAGGTCATACTTATAAATAAATAAAGCAGACTCAACGTATTGATCACTTGACCATGAAAAAGGACGTAACAGCAGAGTTTTATAGAAGGGTAAGTTAGGGGATGTTTAACAGGTTTATAGGTCAAAGAAAATTCACCAAGATAATGCCCTATAATTTCAGGCGTAATTTCAACCTGTGTAAAAGCTTTTCCAATATAAACTCCTACAATTGAACCAACCATTTGTGGAACAATCATCATGTTTCTTAGATGGGTTTTAACAATTTCTGGTTTTTCTAGTGCCTCTTTCTTAAATTTCCGAAGTTTCTTAACCAGTGCCATTGGTTTACGTTTCAAACCGTGGGTAAAACGCCTTCTGGCACGACACTGCATGAGTTCCATTAACTGTTCATTTGGCATATCTAGTAATTGATCCAAATCGACCCCTCGAAAAGTAATTTCTTAAAAGTCCTCTTCTTTTTAACTTGCTCTTCTACCTTATCAAATTAAGATTTGGTAGACGATTGTCTCTTCCCCAAATCTGTTAATAAAAAGAAAATTCACTTTTGAATTACTTTGTCAGTAACTCTACTACATCTGTTGAAAACCAAACTAAACAGTAAAAATCTGTTTCAGGCTATTAACACCTATGCATGTTCAGTGCTCAATTACTCTTTCGCTATAGTTAATTGGTGCAAGACTGACATTGAACAATTACAACGAAAATTTGGAGTTTTACTAACAAAAGCTTAAAATCACCGTCCAAAGAGCTCTGTCGAACGTACAACTTTGCCACGGTATGAAGGAGGAAGAGGATTGACAGGACTAAGCAAACTATTAGATCAACAAATTTCTATTTTCCGTAGTCATTTCCAGAAACTCGCAGAATTTTCTGATCTACACTTAGTCATGTATCAGGTTGATGACTCAACACCACTGCGACTGACACAACAACAGGTCCAATTACACCACCAGACCACTGATCAGAAACTGCTGAAATGGAAAGAGAAGCCCCTTCTTGGAAGACATATAAATGATGTCAACCAAGATTATGTCGACAGTGCAGCGCCGAACTAGTGGTTGATCTTTGGTCATATGTTTCCTGAAACGGAAGGCTTTATATTGGCAATCCAAGATCAAGTAATTCCAACTAAGAACTATCTAAAGTACATTGTTAAAGACCCTTCTATTAATAACGACAGATGCAGCTACGGTTGCCAAACATCTGAATCTTTCTGAATCAGCATATCACAGGAGGTTGTCAAGCGTTCACCGCAACTGAATACAAAGAACGACACGATGCTGTGGCAAAAATACTGCACCAGGAACTACCACTGAAACTTGAACTAGCACAGTCGGTGACATTACCATACTATAAATACAAACCAGAATGTTTTAAAAAATAACAACTACAAGCTGTACTGGGACCGCACGATACTGACTGCTCGGACTGTTGCTCACAATAGACTACATATAGTTTTGGTAGATAAAGTCTCTCGGAAAACAACTTTAATTGACACAGCAAATCCTAACAACAATAATATAAATATCAAGCAGGCTGAGAAAATAACCAAAAATAGAGATTTGGAATTTCAAATAAAGACATGAACAACACACGAACTGTACCAATTGTTATGTCAACGACAGGACTAATCCCAATATCTATTAAACTATTTAAAAAACTTCGGCCTGGACGAACATCTTTACCAACAAATGCAAAAACCGTGCTGTTAGGAACAGCCCATATGGTCAGAAAATTCATGGGAAACTACCGCCACGACTCCAACCATGGGCCTGAAAACCTGACAAGGGCTCCCACAGAGCTAATCTGGGGTTTATTGAATTTTCCTCTAAGGCACGCTATGAGTGTCTTAGAGGGAGTTTGGTTTACTCCTTGATGATGACAACTTAGAGTTGTTGAAACAGCGTTGAGTGTTTAAAATAGAGGTTTGGTGTTAGGGTACAAATCTGGTTTTTACATTTATTAAGAAATCGAACCCAAATGTGTAATAAAATTGTGTTAGATATTAGTAGGATACACATAAATATAAATGGTTATTATGACAGGAAGAAAGAATGGAAAAACAAGCCAAAAAAATCTATAAATTAGTAAGTAAACTATTGACGAAGAACTGACGAATATAAAAGAGAACAGAATAAAACGTAAAGTAAGACATTGGAATTGTCTTCTAAACGTTGTTTGTGGCATATTCTTGATTACTTTTATGTTTTTTTGGGCAATAACACCACAATAGAAATAAAACGACGTATATTGCAGGAATACCAAACGTTTCAAAGTCTATTCTGACTTCGTTGTCATTGGCTTTATATTTATTTAAGACATGCAAGTTCGCTTAATAAGATCATTGTACGAAATCAGATAAAAAATTCAATCACAACTCAATCAAATGATTTTTAAAGAGCAGTTTTCACTTGAGTCTCATCAGGTATATGGTATTAAAAGTACCGAAATCCACAAGAGTTTATAACTTAATGGCATAATTAAATGCAATGAAGCCCTCCTCTATTATTTGGAAGTGAAGGTCTTTATGAACTGTGAGGGGCTGGGGGGCAGCTGAAAAACCTACAATAAAGCATTAAAGCTTCCCATAAAATTGGTGACTTGCCCGCCCCTGGACCAAAAATTTCTGAATTGTCCCCCTCTCTAGGACAATTTTTTTCCGATTTGCCCCTTCTACGACAATTTTTTCCTAATTTTGCCCCTCCCTAAAGCTCTTGACAGGGACCAAGATGCAATCACCTCGTTAAGACGCGCAATTCGAACTAAGAAACTTTTAAAAGGGGCCGCAGAGTTAGGCTGCTGCAACGATCAAGGAGACTTCAATCACTTAGGAAAAGTGCGGCATTTGTGATTCATAACTTTACAAGAAGATTAATTTGTAGAGGTGGCAAAGCCCTGGTCACCAAGAATACAATAAATGGGAAAGACATCACAATCGAAACTGATGCTGTCGTATCCTTTGGAAAGTTGTAAAACTTGTAAGGCCATACAAAACTAATCCCAATAAGTCACCGGCGAGTTCATGTCAATACAGGTCGAGGCAGAACACCTATTAACGGAAAAAATAATCTGCCATAGTATTTTTCAGCAAGAGGTACCTGTAGCCAGAAAGATCCAAAACATAATGGAATTTGAAATAAGCGGCCTGATATGGAACAAATGCCAGTAAGCAAGGATAAACATGAACTTTCAAACTATTGGTATTTCTTCGAATTATAGTTAATCCGAAGAAAGATTTGCCCTCATTGCCGCACCGCTATATAAGTTGACCGAAGAGAACGAAGCACATTCTAATGAAATTGATATTTTCAGCGCGTTTCATAGGAAATATTTTAAGTCCAAAATGAAGGGTAGTAAATGGTCAGATACATCACTTGATACATGCTAGAAAAAAACTTCTATGTCAGCAGGAATAAACTCGTTGTTATAATTAGAGCTATCGAACATTTTCACAAATAGCTTTGAGGCCACAATCTCGTTATAAGAATTAATAATGCAGCCTTAAAATAAATTTTGGACTTGGAAACATGAGATACAAGTGACCCAGTGAATGGAATAATAGCAACAGTACGAGCATTGTGTTCGATGTTTAGGGAGCATCTACACTTGATCCGTCATTAGCCCAATCCTAACCGATAGTCGCCGATCGTTGTATGGAAATTATGGGATAGGCAGACTGGCTTCAGCATAGGCATCTGCATTAAGATCAGAGTGTAGTATTTCTAGTCTAATGAAAATGTCCTCTTATACAACAATGCAGACTCGTTTTCCAGCAGATTTAAGAGAGAAGGGGCATTTCCCTCCGACATGTCAGACCCAAAGAATGAAGATGCAAGGGCGTGGCTAGGGTCGGATAGACGAGCAGCTGCCCCCTAGACTTTTTTTGCCGATCAGTGGCGCCTCGTTATATGTTAAATGAAACCTATAAGTATTTATTTTAGTTTAGCATTAAGATGACCAGGTCCACCATCTTCTCCGATTCGATGGGATTTTACCAAACAGTTCAATAGTTCCCTGGAACAACATCTATATGAGGTTCTTGAAACAAATCAACGCTGTTTACCAGTTACCGCCTAACTGTGCACAGTGCTGCACAATAATGCTCACCAATAAGTGTTCCAATTATAGCATTGGCTCGCACAAATTTGCATAAGAACTAACTATGCCTTCGGATGTTTTATGTAAGCTTACTAAGTTAACATACAACTTTATCAAAAAAACATGGAGTATGTTCCAATTAACACCCGAAAATTCCGGCACTGTGTTGCATAAAGTCACTTTGCTCTGGTTATTGAATAACTACCATTTTACGGATTGTTGTTTCGCAGTACATAATTACACGGGATTGACGCACGCATATTATTTGGAAAAGGCTATTGTGATAAATTTTCTGTGGGTTCAAATCACTAAATTTACTCCAGAAAATAATGTTTATTTCCACGCCAAAAATTTAGAATAAATATATTTAAAAAGATATGTTACATGTTATTAGTTATATACATATATGAGGGTATGTACACACATATTATAGAGTATAAACAAATAAACATCATATGGTTTAAGTAATCAAGAACCTTCAATCTATATCAATATTCACAAACACCTGCAGGAGATATTAAAATGCCTATACGCAGGAATGGCACATTAATTTTTAGTCGAATTTACCGTTTCATTATCTTATTGTTACCACTTTCATCTTGGTCCTGGGATTCCGGCTGATGAGACAGGCCACGTCGTTGATCCTTTTAACTCCATCTTGTTGCCCATGCCAAGCTGGTGTGAGTCTTGGAGACTTTTTGTTCAACAAATATAAAGTAGCTGTCTTTACCTGTATAGAAAATACGTAAGTAAAGATTTGCATTTATATCCCTTCCACTACGAGCAGTAGTATTTTAATGGGGGAACTTCCATTTACTTAGAAATGTCGATTAAATATGGATTTGTGGTCAAAATAGAAATGTTATACTTACTGAAATCGCAACACCCGAATTGAGATGTTTAAATTTAATATTGTTTTGGTAAAACATAGATGCTATAGTAAAGAGTAAATGATTAATATTTGGTAAAATTCGGAGAACTTTTCATCAATTAACATTGTAGTCGTTTTTTGCAATTTTCTTTTAATTTACCAAAAAACAAACTGTTCAATGGGATCCAAAATCGATGTTTAGTAATGTTAAAATGCTTATGTATGTATCGCCAACTAAGTGAATTTGAAAGAGATCGAATTATTGATTTACTGGAGGCGGATTTTGCACTTCGGGAAATCGCTTATTGCACAAACAGATATCCAGCTACTGTTAGGCATCCGACGTAGAAGCAGCACAAATTAAGTCTAATACTTATGACTTTAGAGACCGATTTAGCTTATGAGTGGTTAGGAGAAGAAGGCCATCTTGAAAGTGTCCGAACGGTTTACCGCCGTATAAGGTCTTTTGGCCTACAGCATTATCGACCCCATCTTGTGCTACCTTTGACCGCTGAGGATCGACGTCAACGACTGCATCAGATCGTTTTCTAGGATGAGTCTCGATTCTGCTTGGCTGGACCTGATGGCCGAAGAAGGGTTAGACGACGTCGAGGAGAAAGACGTCAACCTCTATTTAATGTTGAGCGACATCTTTAGTCTTTGTTCGAGGCAGCATGATAACTCAATGTAGTGGAGTAGTAGTGGAGTTGTATGTACTCCATTACAAAATTCTTTATTCAATAAAATGTATACATTTTACAGAGATGTATAAAAGACATTTCAGCCATCCTGTTACCCGGCTCTAGGGTTTACAATTTTATGAACAGCTAAGCTGTTCTTATGTGTCGTTAACCTAAGTGTCAAAACCTATCTAAACAAACATGAGAATCCTATAACCCTAATCAGTATAATTATAATATTAAAAAATAATCTATCTAAAATTATGTCAAATTGTAAATGGTAACAGTAAACATATAAATTAAAATAACAGAAATATCAGTTTAAAAAACATAATATACAAAACAATTGGGCGATCAACATTACAATACATTCTAACTAAAAATATCCTAACCGCGCTACACCGGAGAAACGAGAGCTGAGTTTACCGACGATGCGAGCGAACGTTTGGAACCCGATAGCCTTATGGAATTTACATTGCGGATAACAAATGAACAGAATTTTTAAAAATAACCGTGACAGAGTTGACAATTAAGAAATTTTAATAGGATCATTTATTTAAAAAGATAGAAAATAGATAAAAATGGCATAGCACACAATGTAAATGAATAAAGGGAAAATTAAAGGGAAAGATTGATGAAGATTCATCTCCATACGGCTTTGTTGAAGAAGTTATGACAAGATAGCGAGCCTACGATGACGCTATGGATCAGTCTACGTTTAAAAGAAAGAGTGTTGCAATTTAGAATAGTGAGAAGAGCATCGTTATTGCCACACCAAATACCCCTAGCTCCAATAATAATAGGGTAGACTTTAACGTCAGTGGAATTCTTGACTGCCATAATTTTGTTCGTGAAGTCAGGTTCTTCATAATACTCCTTTTTCAGTCTATAACTCTCGGCGAGCGAACGAGGACCTTCCCAGAAAACACCTATTTCAATAATAATGATTTGTAGGCCTTTGTTGATAATAAGGTCAGGAATTCTTAAGGTCCCAGAGTCTGCTCTAATCCTCGGCTCGACTTCAGTTTCCCACCCACTCTTTTTGGCGACATCCTCGATGATATTAACGATGTTGTTATGTCGTTTTATTCGAGTGCCATGGGTAATGTAGCATCCCTGTAAAATATGGCAATTGGACTCGCGTTTTTTACATCCCCTGCGGCAGTTTCGTTGTTCTTTAGGTTTGTAAGGCAGTTCCATTGACGGTAATAGGTTACCGCGGAGGTGAATAGCTTTAACATAGCTATTTCCTGACCAAAGTGGGGGAGGGTTGGCTATCCAAGAACTCGAAGCACTCGAGGAGGCACATTGTTTGATACCATTCCCAGACCAGAATTTGTCTAAGTCTTTTATTAAACTATTGGTTATAGCGCTGGTTGAATGTAGATTGGTTAAAGACTTGATTTTACCAATGTGGTGTTCGGTGAAGGATTTGGCTATAGGTGGAATGTGGGACATAATTTTTGACAATCTTCTGGCCATAATTTCTGGGATCTTTAACGCGAAGGGGAAAATGCCAAGACCTCCACCTCGTTTGGGTGCATATAAGAAAGAGTTAGTTGTGGAGGAGGGGAGATGAAGGACAGTCTTGACCAGACGACGGATTAGTCTGTCAGCTTCTTTAAGAAGTTTTTTTGTGATATAGATATTTTGTAAGGAACTAATCCATCGCGGGACAAGATAGGAATTAAGGATAATGAATTTTTGGGAAGGTTTGAGAGGGGATCTACGAATACGGGAGATTTGGGTCTGAAGGAGATCAAGGTTAGGAAGTTCGGCACCCATCCGATTATAGCGAAGCCCTAAATATTTTAGGGTGTCCATCCCCACTTGTGGAATGGGTTTCCCGTTGACAAAAAATAAGCTTTTGGTTATACTAAAAAGTTTCCTTTTCTTTGGCACAGTGCGAAGAGAAAGGGCAAAGGACTTGTCGGTGTTAAGTGATATTCCTGCTTTGTTGAAGAATTTATTGGCCTTTTTTAAGAGGTTATTGGTTTCTTTTGTGGACCCAGAAATAAGCACGGGATCGTCAGCATAGCCGAGACAATTACATTCGATATAATTGACTGCAGGTGGAATTTCTTCTTGCAGCTGGACAAGTAGCTCGTCAAAGAAAAGATTGAATAGACAGGGACTCAAAGGGTCGCCCTGTTTGACGCCATTGTTTAATTTTATTTTGATGTTATCATTATTACCTATCTGGATGTAAGTATATGCATCTTGAAGAGTGGCCATAAAAATTTTTATGATATTAGGATATATAGATATCGAGGGGCTTTATACCTTTTCTGGAGTATTTGATAGTGCTATTAAGAATAACATTGTTAATTAGTGTGCCATCCCGATTAACAAAACCTTGCTGACAACGGTTGATAGGCAATTCTTTTAATCTCCAGCTCATAATTTTATTTAATAAACGCAAGAAAATAGAGCCAATTGTTAGCGGACGCCAATTTTTAATATTTTTCAAATCCTTACCTTGTTTGGGAATTAAGAGAGTACGCGATGTTCTCATAAATTCTGGAATATTTTGTAGTAAAATCATTGCATTAAAAAGGAGCCATAACTTGTCTTTAGGAAGGCGTTTAACGTCACGAATATTATATCCCTCAAAACCCTTAGCACTGGATTTAGTTTCCATAATAGCTTTATTTATCTCTTGCGGTGAGATAGCCCTATATAAGTTCGGCCCAACCTCATTGTTGATAATAGAGGGATAATGAGGAGCAACATTTTTTCGGAGACTCAAAAAGATTGCTAAAGTGAGTTCGGATTTCATGAACCGATGGCAGATCCTCAGAATTGTCAAAAGGCAGATCGTCTATGATTTTATTTGCAAGCTCTTTTTGGTTCTTTTTAAAGAGGATTTGACATTTTTTATATAGGATAGCCCTGTTGGTGGCTTTAGCAAAGGGTCCGTAAAGTTTTGTGTTTGAGTTATTATGTCGCTTATCGTTTGGGCGTTTTTTTATTTTGTGTAGTAAATTTGTGCACCAGTGATTAAATACTTCCAGTTTCTCCTCGTTTGTTGCATCATAGTTACCTAATATCCGGGCAAGATGTTTATCACTGACAAGATTTAACATGGCAGCCGAAAGAGACTCCATTACCGTATCAATGGGGCGAAAGGGTTGGCTATTAGGGTTTAGTTGGCTTTCTACCTTTTGGCCGGCGGTAGCAGGGGGTGAAAGTACAACGATAGAGGATGGTAATGGTGAAAGATAATTATTAGAGTTTTCAGTGATAGATATATTATCGGACAGCTGTTGATGGTTGACGTATTCAGAAGGTAGAGGTGATATTTTCTCAGGAGGCTGGTTCAAAGGCGGAGGTTCGGGTGGTAGGTCTATAGGAGAGAGTTCGGGGGAAGAATTATAGAGAGGGGTAGCAATAATGGAAGGATACTCTATAGTAACCGTAATAGAAGGACTAAGGGGGGTAGTAGGAGGTTGAGGAGAAGGTAGTGGTACTTGTAATAGTTCTCCACCCGCCTCTATGATATCATTTTTGACAATATTAAGGAGATCCTGATAAGATTTTCTCCTTCTTCTGAGTTTAATTGTTTCTAGGGTTCTATCAGGAAAAATCGAAGCAATATGCATATTAACGGCTCTACCCGTGAATCGCAGCTCGGCATGTACCATATCCAATGTTTCCTGCGCTGACCATAGGGGAGTTTTAGTGGCTTCGTTCTCCATTTCTTGATTGTACTCGATTGGATGCTTTTTCGCAACATGTTGTCGCAGACTTAAATATGATGCATATTTGTCACCGCATAAATCGCAGGAGAATTTTCTTTCATCATCTTTCATTTGCAGAAGGCGACAATATCTTCGTTGGTGGTTTCGAAGATTTTTTTTCGATGAAAAATTATTACCGCAAGGGCAAAGGTGTATTTCTGCATTAGCATCCATAAGGCACCGACGAAAATAAATAGAAAACTAAGTGAGGGGAATTAAATAACTAAAAAAGAACACCAAAATAATCCAAGAAGTTTCTTTGGACTATTTGAAATTTTAAAGAAAAAAAAACGGTGTTATGCGGAAATCGCAGCACAATGCTGGGAAGGTTCTCCAAATTGGGGAAGTATAATACAACTATACCACGCAGCAGATAATTGCAACGATAGAAAAAGACCCTAAAAGAGACTTTATCAAGATAATTGTATAGATGCACCGTATTAAACTCAGTCTCGGTTTGAAAGTGGAAAGACTCTCCGAGTGTTACACGTTATCTAACCAGTTATAAGTTAAGACATCACGCAAACACATAGTATAATATAGATTAAAATGTCCTAACGTTAAAAAAACAGTGGCAAAATAAGATTAAAAAAATATATACAGTTAAATTTTTTCAGAGTATATGCATCATAGTCCATCGAAGTCCGACATAAGGGTTTTTTAAAATTCGGCATTCATATTTACTATATATACATATATACATATACATATATGTATAAATATATACACATATACACATATACATATATATTTTATTAAGATAGGCTGTTATGAGTATTCGGTTGCTTTTGAGCATAAATGAGTTGAGATTTTTAATAAATAAAAGAATTTTTGTTTTGTAGATAACAGTTCGCCGACAACTATTTTAGTGTATATCATACATATATAGAGTCAACCCTTATACTCATGTGCCGTCAATTTTTTTTTTACATAGGAAACAGTAAAATATTATTTTAGACAAGATTGAATGAAATAAGGTTAATTTAATACACAAATTACTGTTTTATTGACGAAACTACACTGAACACACAACACAAGATGAAAATACCTCTTTTAGCTGTAATGGCGGAAACTTACTTGTAGGTGGGTGGTGCGGTGTGGGTCAGTAAAGTAATTAGACAGTCGTAATTGGCCTCCTTATGCACACAGGTCATAGGTGCGAATTTATATTAGTTCGAAGACCACTTGCTCGATCCTTGTCGTGTATACTCGTGGCCGAATCAGGATTTCGGGCTGGCTGGCACAAATATATTGTTTACTCACTTTTTAGATTGTATGGATTTTTTTTTCTTTTATTATCACTGATTAATTTTAATTGTGTCATTAAAAGTTGTTAATTGTAATCAATGCACTGTTCAGAACTGGATTATGCTTTACGCGAACAGAGACGGAGAATTTGATGTTTGGAGGCTTATAAACGATAGATCGATAATCGTTTCTTAATATTCGATGGTTAGATTGTTGCACTAACACTTTAGTCGCTGCGTAGATACGGATTGATGCATAAACGCACTGGACGGGGTGGATGGTTGCACAGCCGTGTAGTTGATCCGATATTACGCGAGAATTAACACATTTACGTTTATACAGCGATATAACTGGTAAATAATAATACAATTGCGGAGCTCACAGAGAACACGTCCGCTCGGTTCGAACGCTTAATCGGTTCATGGATGCCATATTTCAACAAGATAAAGCTCGGCCTCATGTTGCTCGAGTTAGTTTAAACTGTGCATCTGCTGCCTTGGCCGCCCAAATCCATGATCTTTTGCCCATAGAACAGTTTTGGAATATCATGGATAGAAGGCTCGGAAAATACCCCACCCCCTACGGAGTTTGGAGGTTATAAGACATGAAGTACAGGTAGCTTGGGTTAGTATTCCTCAAGAAGAAATATAATTTGCGGTCCTACAATCACATTATTAACAAACTTTATAAGACAAATTTAAACTCCTTGGTATTTTTTATTCAAATTTTAATCATTTACCTACTCCTTACTGTAGCATCTTTGTCAGTGAGTATATTTGTAAAAATATATCTGTGGTTTAATTGTTGGAATTACACCACTGTACTTTATTATTGATATTCATCTCTTATTAGGCTTGCTTTGACAATTTAAGATTAAGATTTGTGGATTGCTGCCAAAAAACTCCCTATTTTAACTATCTCAGAATTTGTTTAGTTTTAGAATTTTCTTTATTACCGTATCTTTGAATATAATTAAACAAATTCAGCTCATCATTATCTCCTTAATTTTTATATATAGTTATTGAGGTTTCTTTAAATTTTCTAAGGCTTTCTTGGAAAATTCATGAACGACTAAGCTGAGCATTTAGATAGTCAACCATCTTCGCTTGATTCCAACACGGTGCCAGTGATGTTAACTGAAGCTGACCATTAAAGAGAAGTTAAAAGTGACTTACTTTTTAGGGTTCCGTATATACAGTATACGGATACCCTTATAATATCACTCAGGATTTCTGCCTCTGTCACATCACAGCAATTTTCTCCTAAACTACTGGACGGAAGAGGTTGAAATTTGGTATGAAGGTATAGTTTGGTGACTTGATCAGGAGCACATATCGCAAAAGAAGAAATTTTGATTTAAGGGGTACTTCTGGGGGGAAAACTAAAAAAATCGACCGTTCCCCCCCCTGATCTCCGAAACTACTGAACCTAAAATTTTGAAAAAAATAGAAAATATAGAACGTTGCCCGAACTTTACAGGAAAAATAAGGAGAAACCATTAATATTAATTTTGGGGGGCAAATTATAGAATTAAATAAAAATTTAAAAATAAAAAAAATTCAAACTCATCATGTAATATATCAAATGAAAGATCTCATACTGAGGAACACAAATATATTTCGAAAAGATTGTTGAGGAGGTCTTGAATTATTTTGTCTATTCATGGGTTTTCTCTCCTCCAAATTTTTTCCTGTAACAGATAAGTATTTAAAAATTGTATATGTAGAACAAAGTGTAGTAAGGCAATTTCGTAAAATTGCCCGGATTACTGGCTGTCTGTACAGAGATTCTTCCTCACAGTTTTTCTGAGAGAAAGAGATGTCTATAAAATGATCAACCAGTATTCCTGTATATAAGTAATGTATTGTATATTGTGTAATACTTATCTGTGTATGGAGACGTTTCAACTCCGAGTCTGGAGTCGTTGTCAATCGTTTAGTGTTGTTTTCGAGGTTTTTTTCTAAAAAATTTTCGCTTTGATTTTGAATTTATTGTTTGTCAAAAAATTTGACACTGACTGTGAGGAAGAATCTCTGTACAGACAGCCAGTAATCCGGGCAATTTTACGAAATTGCCTTACTACACTTTGTTCTACATATACAATTTTTAAATACTTATCTGTTACAGGAAAAAATTTGGAGGAGAAAAAACCCATGAATAGACAAAACAAATATATTTTTTTCATATTTAAATAAAAATTAATTAAAAAGATATTAAAGAAAATATACCAAAATTTACTCATTCCCCCCACCTTATCTCCGAAACTATAAAACGTAAAGTTTTGAAAATACTTTTATAGGTTCTGACCTGAAGTTTACTGGAAAAATAAGGAGAAACATCTACTTTCCATTTTGGGGGGCAAATTACAGAATTAAATGGAAAATATAAAATAAAATTGTTTCTAACCCATCATGTAATATATCAAATGAAAGGTCTCATTCTGAGGAACACAAATATATTTTTTTCATATTTAAAAAAGTTAATTAAAAAGATATTAAAGAAAATATACCAAAATTTACCCATTCCCCCCCCCTTATCTCCGAAACAATAAAACGTAAAGTTTTGAAAAAAAATACTTTCATAGGTTCTGACCTGAAGTTTACTGGAAAAATAAGGAGAAACATCTAGTTTTCATTTTGGGGGGCAAATTGCAGAATTAAATGAAAAATATAAAATTAAAATTGTTCCTTACTCATCATGTTATATATCAGATGAAAGGGCTCATTACGACGAAAATAAACATATTTTTTTAATATTTTTAAAATAAATAAATTAAAAGATATTAACAAAAATATAAAAAAATTTACCCATTCCCCCCCCCTTATCTCCGAAACCATAAGCTGTAAAATTTTGAAAAAAAAATAGGTATAGCGCCTCACCTGAACTTTACTGGAAAAATAAGGAGAAACCCCTAATATTCATTTTGGGGGGCAAATTATTCTATAATTTGTGTGTAAATGGAAAATAAAAAATTAAACTTGTTTCTAACGTATCATGTTATATATCAAATCACAGGGCTCATTATGACTAATACAAATATATTTTTTTTTTATTTTTTTTTAAATAAATATTTTAAAATATATTAAAAAAAATACCCATTCCCCCCTTTATTCCCCAAACTATAAGACCTAATTTTTTTTATTTACAGGAAAAATACGAAGAAATCTTTAATATTAATAATGGGGGGAATTTATAAAAATAAACGGAAAATAAAAAATATTTTTTAACGTGTCATGCAATATATCAAATGAAGGGGCTCGTTATGAGAAATACAAATAAATATTTTTAAAATTAATTGTTTACAAGATATTAACATAAAGATATAAAAAATTCTCATTTCTCGCTTTATTTCCGAAACCATACTACCTAAAATTTTGAAAATAATTAGGGGTACTGGGGCCCACTTGAAATTTATAAGAAAAATTATTAGAAAACCTTCATGGTAATTTTAGGGACAAATTATACAATTAAATGGAAAATAAAAATTCAATTTTCAAACGAATCATGTAATATATCAAATAAAATACTCATTATGTGAATTACAAATATATCATATTTTTAAATCATTTGTTTAGCAGAACATCGACTTAATTCCCATTTTAGAAACTATACTATTTAAATTTTGAAAAATATATTTTATTTGTATTTTTAAATAATTTGAATAACAGATTTAATAATTTATAATTTAAAACTTGACCTATTGTGCCCTTTATCTTCCAATCTATAGAGCCTCAAAATTCAGACAATAGATTATAAAAGGCTTCCCTGAAAGTTTATCAGTAAAATAAAACTCTAATGTTAATTTTTGGGGGCCAAATTAGAAAACTAAATACAGCGAATCTTGAAGGTGGTACGGAACCCTTACAATGCGAGTCCAACTCGCACTTGACCAAATTATTTTGTTCATCAATCATTAAATTCTTAATTTTACCTTTAAATATTTATTTATATTTTCTAGTGTTCTAAGTCACTTACCTGTTATTCTTTTGTGGAATTTACTCAGTTCCGTTCCAATTTCATTACATTATTATTGATGAAATATATTTTAATAATTGTTTATTATTTTATCTTTGCCTATATTTAATGTCTGATGTATGATTATCTCAGCATGGTTTCGCTTGCCTCGTACAGGTTCTTTATTAGACTTATTAGGAGATTAGTTACTCGCATTTCCATTAGTATCTGCGACAAGCATTCCCATTTTACGCAATCAAATGCCTTTTTGTAATCGATAAAGCACAGTAAACAGGTAAATTGAATTTTGGTTTCGTGTTCCTCTTTCCTTGCTCAGATGGTATTTGTGACTAAATATAACGTTGTAAGCGGCGATCGATTATTCTTAGGAAAATCTTGCTTATGTGTGATACCATCCTATAATTTACGCAGTTTTTGGTGTAACCTTTCTAACGTAAAGAGATAAAGATCACTTTAGTCAGCCCCGGTTCTTTCAGGGTATTTAGTATTTCTGCATTTATGTGATCTATTCCTGGTAACATATTAGTTTTCTGAAGTTGTGTGGCTTCTATCACCTCACCCTTTAATATGTTATGTTTTAGTTCCACTTCCTCGTAGTATTCCGAGTATTGTGTTTCTAGATCACACTCATCGCTGTATAGTTCTTCGCAGTACTGTGCCTATTTATTTAAATCTTTCTCTGTGTCCCGAGACAACGTTGCGGTTTTATTCTCTATGACCATTGTTTTAGGTTTAAATTTACTCGACAGTACATTTATTTCCTGGAAAAGATGATATATTTGGTTAGTATTCTTATGTTCTTCAGTTTCTTCGCCTACGTTTTTTCTCTGAATTTCTCGATTAAGATGAACATACATAACTTGGCGTTGTTCTTGTTTGCAATGTTGCTCCTTTCGTCGATTACCATCAGCATTTCCTCTGTTATCCAGCGTTTGTTCGGTTTGTTTCTTCCGTTGATCTTTTCATGTTCGCAGATTGTTTATTTTTTCAGTAGAGCTTTTGTATTATTACTCTGTCTGCATTATTATTAGATAATTGCCGTTTTATTTCTGTTCATGTTGGGATGTTTAATCTGACCCAGGTAGGTTTATGTTTTTCAAATCTTATATTTGCAGAGAGTAATTGGTAGTCTGATCTACAGTCATTGCTTACAGATGATGTCCATCGTGAGTTCATCATTATATAATCAATCTGATCACCCCTGTATGATTGTTATGTCCTTCCCAGGTAGGTCATTGATTGTGGTATTTAATTCCTCATATACTTTTTCGTCTCTGATTTCGGTGTGGGAGCTTACACATGTTTTACATTGAGCTTACAGAGTCTTACTTTAAGCTTGAAGGTAATTATTCTGTCAATCACGGGGTTATAACCTAGTACTGATTTTCACCACTTCTGTGGCACAATTAGCACCACTTCATTTTGGCTATTTTCGACATTGCCAGAGAAATTTATGGAGTTCCTTGATCTGGAGATGAAGTTACCGGGGTAATTCTATACTGTAGCGTTTAGCTTTTCTCGCTACTATATGTAGTTTCCCTGTCTTCAGTAGGCCTCTTACATTCTACATCGCTATCTGGTTTTGATGATCTGTATGGTTATATGCAATATTATTGTTAAGGCATATAATAATAAAGGTTCTATAGTTGATTTTTAAGGCTTCGTACAGTGCACACTTAGTATTTGAGGATAGTAGGCGGGAAATAGTTGGTTTGGTAAAGGATGAGGGTACGGTCCTGGATGATAAACCAAGGCTCGCGTGGGCAGGGCATCCCTAAAGTATATCGTTAAATTGTTTAGTATGAGTTCGAGTTTCTTATTGTTTTATAATAATATTTTAATTGATTTGGCATAGTCAGAAGCAAGTTTTATTATTTTATTTACAAATTAACCAAAACTAGAATACAAAATAAAACAATACCATTACAAAAGATTGTTGAGAAGGTCTTTGATTATTATGCCTGTGTATTAAGTTTTCTCTTCTCAGATTTTTGATTGCCACAAATAAGTATTAGAGATTGTAAATGGAAAACAATTTTAGTAAGGCAATTTCGAAAAATTGCCCGAATTACTGGTTGTCTGTACAGAAATTCTTCCCTACAGATAATTTAGAGAAAGATATACCTACAATATGATCCACCAGTAGTCCTATATACCCGTCAATAGTGTTTTTTTATATGGTGTGATACTTATCTGTGTTTAGAGCAATTAGCAATAAAATACGGCACCAAGATCACCCCGTTAACGCTGCTCGTTCCATAGATGCCAATTTTTGTCTAAAGTTGAAATAGGCCTTGTTTCTCTGAAGGCATTGGTAAAATCGGATCTTACTCAGCACCAGCATTTAATTTACAACAAATAGTCTTTTGATCTTTACAGATGTATTGGGGATGGGTTATTTTTTTTAAGCAACAGCTCTTAACGGAAGCCCACATACATATATGAAAATAGATTACTAGAGGATTGAAATGAATAACCTGAAATATATATATAACTGACCCCCGGTAGCGCAGAGGGAATGTGCTCGAACCTCCAAAATTTCACTAATTCGGAGGCTGAACCGAGTCTCGTACCCGGGTTCGAATCCTAGCCATGCCACGGCTTTTAATTAATAAAAAAGTCGTGACGTCATCTCGGGGGTACGGTCGTCTCTGATAACTGGCAAAATCCATGAGAAAGAGAATCATTGCTCCTTACCAACCCGCATTGAGGCAGCATGGTAAGGTATGCCTCAGAACCTCAAACATGTCGTATTGTTACGGAATTGTACGCCAGGTGGGTAAGCAATCCCACACCGGGAAACCGGTCTGCCTCAAGGATTCTGGGGGAGGCAAACATTCGACTACACTACATCTAGCAACATATAACTGCCGAACATTCTCGAACCAAGCTAGAATTGTAGAATTAGGACAAGGGGCAGTAAAAATCAAGTGGGATATCATTGGCATATGTGAAGTAAGGAGGAAAAACGAAGAGCACCAACAGGAAGAACTAGTGGTGTTGGATTCCTCATCCATAAGAGATGGACCGATAAAATTATAGGGGTGTCCGGAACATCAGACAGAGTCGCAAGTCTAACATTGTCGCTTTCGAAAAGATACTCTATTCAAATAATACAAGTTTACGCCCCAATAATTAGCCATTCTGACGAAGAAGTCGAACAACTATACAGCGAAATCAAAGAGGCCTTAGATACCAACAACAGCCATTTCAAACACATTGTTGGCGACTTCAACGCGAAAATAGGGAAAAAACAAGACCGAGAAGGATCAGTGGGGAACTTCGGGTTCGGTGAACGAAACGAAAGGAGTGAGAGATTAGTACAGTTCGCACACTATCAGAAGATGTACATATCAAACTCCTTCTTCAAGAAAAATTCTAATAGGAAATGGACTTGGGAAGCTCCAATGCGTCAGTCAAAAATGAAATTGACTTTGTCCTGACAAACAAGATTAATACCATCAAAGATGTAAGCACGCTAAATAAATTCAGGACAGGAAGCGATCACAGACTTGTCAGAGCAAGAATTGTTCTTAATACGAAACTAGAGAGATTTAAACTTACTAGGAAGACGCCCGCTACTAGCATAGACATTAACAACCTGAAAGAAAATTCTGAAAAATATCAGACGCTGATAGAAGAGAAGCTCCGGGAACAACAAGACAACACACAACTAATGAATACAATACTGACCTGTGCTAAAGAAATAGGCGGAAGCCAACAACGAAACGAACACAAGAAGCTTAGTTCGGAAACAAAGGCGTTGCTTCAGAAAAGAAGAGAACTGAAAACGACAACAGACATCCAACGCATAGAATACAGTGAACTATGCAAGACAATAAGAAAGAAAATTGCAGAGGACATCAAAAAATACAACGAAAAATTGGTAGAAACTGCAATTGAAAATCGAAAAAGTTATAAAAACGCTAAGAAAGCATTGATAATTGGGAAAAGACAAGTAATCGCATTGACAGAAGAAAATATCAGAATAACGGATAAACACAAAATAATGGAGCATGTCACGAAATTCTACAAGGATCTATACAAAGCCCCCGAATCTCTTGAAATACAGCTGACGAAAGAAGAAATACCTGAAATACTTGTTGAGGAAGTGGAATCAGCGGTCAACAAAATGAAAAATGGCAAGACAGCAGGTAACGACGCAGTAACGGCTGAACTACTAAAATACGCTGGGAGAGAAGCATGGAAACGCCTAGCCAAAATATATACGAATTGCCTAAGAACCAGACACATCCCAGAAAAATGGAATAGCGCCCTCATAGTATTAATCCGTAAGAAAGGCAATAAAGAAGACATTCGGAACTACAGACCGATAAGTCTCCTGCCGGTAGTGTACAAAATATTCACTAAAATCATACAAAACAGAATACAGAGTACACTAGATTCCGCTCAACCCCGAGAACAAGCCGGATTTCGTAGTGGCTTCAGCACAATCGATCACATACATACTATAAGGGAAGTTATCAGTCGAACTAGAGAATATCAAATACCACTTGCCTTGGCCTTCATTGACTTCGAAAAAGCGTTCGACACTATATATCCGAAGGCGGTAATCAACGAACAAGGTGTAGATAAGCCATACATAGAAACGTTGGCTAATATATACAAGGAAGCCAAGGCCAAAATCAGAATATACGAAAGCAGCCCTGAATTTCCTACTAACAGAGGAGTCAGACAAGGTGACTCAATATCACCGAAGCTATTCACAGCGGCATTAGAGAGTATCTTTCGACGATTAGACTGGGACCACAAAGGACTGAACCTAGATGGAGAATATCTAAACCATCTGAGATTCGCCGATGACATTGTCCTAATTGCCAATAACGCAGGAGAACTAAAAAATCAAATCAATGAACTTAGCAGATTAAGCAAGGAAATAGGCCTAAAAATAAATATCGGAAAAACAAAGATAATGTACAACGAACTAATAGACACACAAGACATCACAATAGATAACACAGTTCTGGAAATAGTAGAACAATATATATACCTAGGTCAATTAATACACATATCAGGTTCGCTACTACCAGAAATAAACAGAAGGATCAAACTTGCATGGATGACGTTTGGAAGAAACTCCATAATCTACAAGTCACGAATGGCATTCCGCCTTAAGAAGAAACTATTTGATCAGTGTGTTCTACCAGTACTGACATATGGTTGTGAAACCTGGATTCTGAAAACCGAACTTACAAGAAAACTACAAGTAGCACAAAGGTCTATCGAAAGATGCATGATCGGAATAACGAGAAGAGATCGGAAGAGAATAGAGTGGATAAGGAACAAAACCCAGGTAATAGATGTTATCCACAGAGTGAAATCTATGAAGTGGCAATGGGCAGGGCAAGATAATAGGTGGTCAACAAAAATCACACAATGGTATCCTAGGGGTGTTAAAAGACCAAGGAAACGCCCCAATGTAAGATGGGACTATGACATCAAGAAAATAGCAGGCATAACCTGGTCCCAAAAAGCGTACAACAGAACAACATGGAGAGATTTGCGAAACGAATATGTAAGAGAGGCTACACCATAAAATAATGGTCGAAATGAGCTGCATATGATGATGATGATATATATATATATATATATATATATATATATATATATATATATGCAAGTCGTTGCAAGCTACGCTATATTACATTTATATTCTAACATTTTTGTTTGTATCATATCATATAATTCCGCTCCACCCTATATATGCAACTTTTTATAGGCTACCAAATATAACATATTTTAAATCACATTGTATAGTATAATATGTTTTAGCTACCCTGTATATTCATTTGTTTATGGCCACATATTGTAATTTTTTTTAACCACCATGTATAATTATAATTCCAGTACATCTTATATTGCAACCACCCTGTAAATGCAAATGCTAATAAGCTACCCTATAGGTATCCAATAGGTATAATATTCTATTAATTTTTTTAGCGACCCGGTATAACAATACTTTTACTCCACCCTCTATGTCAGCTATCATTAATTTCCAACTGCTTATGGGGTACCCTATAAAATAATCTTTTCATGCTTTTTTTCTAACCATACTATAATTCCATTTGACGCTATATTTTAACCATCCTGCATAGCAATTCTTATGGATCATCAAACATATTTTGACTGACCCTGTATAATTATAATTTTACACCACCTATTCATATTATATGCATCAACTTAACATGCGAAATCATGAGATCTTGCTCATTAAAAATCGCCTACCATGCCCATTTTTCACCTTGAAAACTTGAAATGTCTAGCTATAAAAATATAATGCTAGGAAAATATCTTCGAGGCATAAAATAGTAACATGTTCGGAACATACAAATATAATTTGTATTGAAGGAACAGTTTCACTCTCAAATAGGTAACCATAAAACCTTGTATTGAATGAATTTTTACAACAGTGGTCTCACTCTTACCAAATCACCCTGCACTGAACGCCTTGTCACAACTTGTCAATAAATTTTTTAATAATGTAATTTCTCATTAATACGATTTTTCCTAAAGATGAGACCCTCGCCAATCGATTTCTTCCTATCGAAACTTCCAAATGGGAAAATTTCCTCAAAATCGTTAGAGCTGTTTTCCAGAACTCAATTACACACACACACACACACACACACACACACACACACCTATACATGGTATGGCATTTACTATGGCATCATGTGCATACAACGACAAAGTGGCATCATTGAATCTGAGATATGGGCGATACTCTTCAAGCAGTGTAGACTTGCCCAATATGTTCAGTTTCGCCATACCCTCGCTTTTAAGAGAGAAAAATTAGTTTGAAAATATCGTTCACTATGACATCTGAAGCGACAAGCGCGACTAGATGCCTATTTGCAGTGTATGATGCCACAAACGATTTTCACGATATACGAGGAGTGATCACTAGCCTTTGCCTGCAGTATTTCTTGAACTAACGAAAGCTTTAATGAAATCATAAAATATGTCTTGGAAAACTTTGTTAGTACGATACCAGAGGTGTTGCCTTCAAATTTTTCAACAACTAACTTTCACATAGAAAACAATATTGAATAATATGAGTAATATATCTTTATTTATATATATTTAATTGAGTTCAGGACTCTAAAACGATTGTGATGAAAGTTATGAATAGGAGAATTCAATGACTAAAAATCTATTGGGCAGAGTTTCTACTTTAGGAAAAGATCTCATGATTTCGCATGTTAATTTGATGTATATAATATGAATTGTTGGTATAATATTATAATTATACAGGGTCGTTCAAAATTTGTTAGATGATACATAAGACTTGCTCTGCAGGATTGGTAAAATATAGCGTCAAATGGAATTATAGTATGGCTAGAAAAAAGTGAGAAAAATTTATTTTACAGGGTACCCCATAAGCAGTTGTAATTTAATGATAGCTGACATACAGGGCGGAGTAAAAGTATTGTTGTCCAGTGAAGTATTGTAAAAGTATCGCTAAAAAAATGTTAATAGAGTGTTATACCTACAGGGTAGCTTATTAGCATTTGCATTTACAGGGTGGTTGCAATATACGATGTACTGGAATTATAATTATACATGGTGGTTCAAAAAAATACAATAGGTGGCCACAAACAAATGCATATACAGGGTAGTTAAAACATATGGTGGTGTGAAATTATAGTTAGTGATTTAAAATATTGGTAGCCTATAAGAATTTGCAAATATAGGGAGAAGCGGAATTATAGTTCTACAAAGTGTTTACAAAAATGTTAGAATATATATGTATAATGCGTATATATAATGGTTGAAAAATAGGTCAAAGTAGACTTATAGTTACAGAGGTTAGTTAAAAGATTTTGGAAACCAAAGTGTTTGTATGATGGCCAAATGCGGTCGCATATACAGGGTTTCTGGAATATGGAATCAAGTGGAATTATAACGTGATGAAAAAAATGTATGAATGGGTTTTTCATAAGAAGTTGAACATATAGGGTGGTTGATATATAGAGGGGAGTAGAATTGTAGTAACACCATGTAAATAAAAAATGTAAAAAAAATATTATGTTAGGGGGTTTAAATTAGTTTGCATAGCAAAAATCCGATTATTTAGATAAATGTACGTTTATGATAAAACCTTCAATTTACGAGTGAAGCTGGTCACCCAGGTACTGGTTAATAGGAGCTGTAGATTTATAATTATACAGGGTGGTTCCAATATTTTATGGCGTGACCCATAAGCAGTTGCATCTACAGGGTGGTTAAAATTTAGAGTAGGGTGTGTTTATAGGCATACAGCGTGATTAGAAAAAACAATTTTATTGTGTAGCCCATAAGCAATTGCATATACAGGGTGGTTGAAATATATGATAGAGTGAAATTATTATTGTGTTTTAAATTAGAAAATTAAAATTAAACTAATTCGTTTCGTCTTTTGAAAAATTAATTTACACGCCAAATGTCTGTTTATTTGGACATAAAAGCCACATTTTTTATGAATCATCCAATATTGTTAACAAGTGTAAGAACAAAGGTAATGAAGGCGTTCTTTTAGGAATTCGAGTATTTTGGCATGAAAAAATTTAATTTGTTTGGTCTGCGCCAATAATATGTACAAATGTAAATTGTTTGCTTTTCGTAATAGTTATTCTGACAGAACCAAGGTTAATTAAAAATTAAAAAAAAACGCTTGTATGTCTAAGTAAAAATGAATACCTACAGATATAAAATTTTAATGTTCAAAATTTCCCATTTTTTTTTGTTATAAATTTACTCAAAATTGTGCCAACATAGAACAATCCTATTCGATTCGAAAAATATGATATTTATGTAGTTCTGAAACTCGTCAATTTTTGTGTGATTATGTTATCAACAAATTCCAGGAGACATTGCTTATAAAAATGAAAGTAACTGATGTTTTTTTTTTAAATTTATAACATATATCTTCAAATAGCTCTCTTATGACGAGCACACTTATGATGCGTGAGAGCGATTTTCCATCTTTATAATTTGATGTTATAGCTACTAGCGATGCTATCCTTGCCAGCAGGGTATGTATGAAGGTGAAGTTAACAAGATCACAACCGCAGTGTCTGACCACGGTTTGGGAGGCTGCTAACAGCGCGGGTTCTCACATTGAGCGGCTGAATTTAATATGACATACAAACAGAAGCTGACCTAATAATTTTCAATGTACGGATTTATAAATTTTAAAAAATGCACGCCTAATTGATAACCTCCTCTTGTTTGGACATCGGAGATAAAGTAATCTAATATAATAAAGGAGCACTGTCAATGGCGGATCCAAAGGGGAGGGCTAAGGAGCGAAAGCCCCCCCCCCCAAATCATTTGCATAGTATGCTCTTATAGTTGTTTATTGTGCTAAACCCGACTTTCAGTGAAGTCATGCGACCCTCCAACGAGATCCCCCCCAATGACAATCCTGGATCCGCCATTGTGCACTATTATCTGTCAAATGACTGTATGGATTTCACTTGCGGTTTCTGGTCTAAAAATAAGTATAAGTATAGTATTTTCTTAATTTTTTGTTACACCATAGTGTTACGAAATTTACCAAAGCCGACCCTGTTTCATTGCAGTACGACAACAATCGCTTTGAGATAATAAATGGTTCTCGAAAAGACTCGGCACCTGTAGGAGTGATGATGATTTTGCGAGAATTTTCTATGCTGGTTTATACAGGAAGCAGGCCACGATCGCGAGTTCAGTTAGCGAGGACGACGAGCGTATCTCGAAGGTTATTGTGAATCAGCTGTTCTGTATAATTTGATGTAAATAAAGTTCTAGAGAAGTGAAAGTGAATATTAGTTTTATAATTTTAAAATTGAACCCACGGACTATATTGCAATATGAATCTTAATCTTAGCCACTGGCAGCACTGTAGTTGTAACAATATTTAATCATTTAAAGAAACCTATTAAATACAGAAAAGCCCATTGCCCCCATACAGCAATAAAATAATTTATCAAAATAAAGCTTTCCATTAGTGAAATATTTCACTCCTCCGACATACACGCTATTTTATTTTTTGCGTGATATCTTCAAAACTAATTCAAATTTGAAAATTTTGACAGATATAAACTGCTTAGTTTTCTTAGTTTTGCAAAAGGATTATGTATTTTTATATATAAGACAAAAAATGAATTTCTGAAATTAAAAAAATATTTAAAATAATAAAACTTATAGGTAACTATTAATCTTTAGAGACCGAAAATGATATTTTAGAAAGTCTTTTAAACAAATAATCCTCAACTATATTGTAATTATTGAATCACAACGTACCTATAGCGCACAGTGCACTGTGAGAATTTCATTTTCTATCATCTTCTTACATATACATTACATTTTCAAGTGATTTTCGATGGAACGACCGAGATAATAAATAAACTTTCAAATATTTCAAAGGTGAAAGTTTTGGTGAAATAGTTTTATAAAATTTAACCTAACTCCCGTACTATGTGCATAATTTAGATACGTTTTCTGGTGACAAACGGTACATCAAAAGGTTTACTGTTTACTAAACGCTTTTCTAGCAGACTACGCGTAAAAAAATTCACGTTATCATGTTTAAAGGGTAAATGATTTTTTCCACCTTATTTTAACAGGCTGTGACTTTTGGATTAAATAGTCTTAACTAATATTAATTACTTATTAATAAACTGAACAGTATATCTTTTAACAGAAATCACTTGAATATCTGTAAGAAAGATATGTAAGTAACAAGTACACGCTTTGTTCTTTTTTGTTGTTCCTAGATTCACGAATTGATTATTTGGTAGTTGTGGCTATTATAAAACTAATTGAAATTATTTACTGGTAAATATCGGTATTGACAATGTTGGAGTAAGAGAACATTCTATTATTATTTTTTTAATTTTCGAATTTAGACGTGCAACTGATATAATAAAATTATATTTGTCAGATTTCCTTAACTTTGTGCATGCAAACGGATATAAAGCGCAATAGATTGTATAAAGTCTTACAGATTATTAACGAGTAATATTAGGGCCTAAGTCATGTGGTATTATGATCCTAACAAGATGAATATGACAATTCACTAAAGGTCCTTACAGGACATCTTTCGTAACTAAAAGGAAATAAAGTATATTTACCAATCAAGGTAAAAAAATAAAGTACAATATCTGAAAATAAATAATTTTTCCGTGAAACATTTTTCATACACATTTTTTGTACTTCAAGCAATATCTAACAAATATCTGTTATTAAAGGATGTTTAAACTACATCTTTGCACTCTATATCCATTTTAAGGTATATTAATAGTTCATTCTTTATTAAATTTATGGATGCCCTGTTTCTTTCATCCCGTCACTTAGCCTTCTCCAGAGAAACAACAATAACTGTAGATGCTGTTGACACTTTGATTAAGAACTGTACAGTCTTTAGAATGAGCTTGTGTCTTTAAATGAAGAAATTTCTTCATATAGAACATTTATATTAATATTATGTGTTTGTAGTTTCATAGTATTATACAGGGTGAGTTTTTTTTGATGATCAGTATGGGGATCTCGGAAACTAGCGGAGATAGAGCAATGGTTAAATTGGGAAAGATTTGCAGTTTTACTGCCCAATTTAATGACACTTTCGGATTTTTGTAAAAAGTCATGGCTTACTAGATATTTTGAAAAAACGAAATTCTGTCTATTTAGTCAAATCCCTCTAGCTCCTTTGTTTTTGATTTTATAAAAAAAGTGTAAATATCAAAATTAAAGGGAATTGTATCCCGAATATGATTGTTATGTCCTCGTTTGCGTGACATTTTTAGAGCTTTTTAACGGTATTATACTCGATATACTTATTCATAAAAATAACGGCCTTTGGGACGCTTTTCTCTCTTATTTTCATTTTTAACGTAGGTAGCCATGAAAAATATTGTTTCACTTTGACGTTTCCTCATTTGAGAGTAATTCCATTAGTAGTGCTGAACTGACAGTCGATATTGACAATATTCTTGATAAAATGGAATGTTCTAACGAAGAAAAACTGAATATGGTGGAATGTTATATCATATGCCATAAAAATTCAGTTCGTGCAGCTGAGGAATACTTTCATAGATATTTTAATCGTCGTCCACCTGCTCTATGTACATTTAAGAGGCTTTACGATAGTTTACGCAGATATGTATCTTTACTCAACCAACAAAGGAACGGAATCAAATCAACAAAGCAGCACAAATAAATGTTTTGGTACTGGTAAATCAAAATCCATCTACATCAACTCGTGAGATTGCGGCAGAAGCTGGCACATCTCAACGAACTGTAGTTAAGGTACTGAAAGCGCACAAGTTCCACCCGTACAAACTTTCTGTTTCTCAAACTTTGCATGCTGGTGACGAATATCGACATATTTTGTTTTGTAGATGGTTTAGCGAAATGTGCCTTGACAATCCACAGTTTCCATTAATGATGTTATGGTTAGATGAAACTAGATTTACTAACTGCGGTATATTCAATAGACCCAATGAGCATATTTGGTTTTAATGTTTGGTGTGGTATCAGAGGGTCTACTATTCTGGGGCCTTTTATTTATGACGAATCACTTACTGGGGAGCGCTACTGCCATTTCTTGCAATACAGTTTTCAAGACATGTTGCATAATTTGAATTTGAGAACTGGTTTAGAAATTGAGTGGGTCCAACATGATGGAGCACCTGCTCATAACTCGTTATTAATAAGACAACACTTAGATAAAATCTATCCAAACTCTTGGATAGGAAGAAATGGCGCACGGGAATGGCCACCCCGGTCTCCCGATTTGGCAGTTATAGACTTTTATTTATGGGGTGAGCTAAAAAAACAAAGAAAGTATGAGACAGTTGGTGACCTAAGGGAGGCGGTATTACAAGCAATTGAAGAAATTGCGGTCCGTGAGGAAAGCGGTAATGTCAATCTTAAAAAGATGAAATTTTTGTCTAAATAACAATGGTGAACTTTTCGAACATAAATTGTAACCATTATTACGTACTTTAATTTCTTAAGTTTTTAGTAAGTGCCTACTTATTTAGTTTTTTCGCTATATCTGATATACCTAATAAAAAATCGTTCAATGTTTTTTGGAAGTTATTAATAAATCAATCTATTTCATGGCTAACTACGTTAAAAGTGAAAATAAAAGAGAAAAGCATTCATAACTCCGTTATTTTTATGAATAACTATATCGAGTATTATATCGTTGAAAAGCTCTAAAAATGTCCGATTTTTTGAGGTCATAGCCAACTATGGTTACCATTCAAAAAAAGATAAGTTTGTGTCATATCTCGAAAACGAGAGCTGTCACGCAAACGAGGACATGACAATCATATTCGGGATACGATTCCCTTCAATTATGATATTTACACTTTTTTATAAAATCAAAAACAAAGGAGCTAGAGGGATTTGACTAAATCGACAGAATTTCGTTTTTTCAAATTATCTAGTAAGCCATCTCCGCTAAGTTGCACCTGGTACACTTGACTCAGGGATTGATTGTCGTATCCTTTGTCCAGAATGGCGATGATCTTGTCAAAATTGCCTTGTTCATCGACTGGAATGCTTTGTAGAAGTCCAGACCTCTTAAGGAAATTACAAGAGAGGTAGTTTTTTCTTGGTTATCCCATCCATTAGCTACAGTCAAGCTTTCAAATTGCCGTTTATATATGAGCCAAGATGAATTGCCACCAAATGTGGTTGGTTTACTCACGGAACCGTTGGTACTCACGGTATTCTGGTATTTTCCTCGCTGTAAGTCCTGTTGCATTTTTTAAATTTCTGTTTCTACTTTTTGGCTGGCACTCATTTTATCTTGTACTTCACTTTGTACTGTTTGTTTAATGGAACTTATTTGGTCTTGAACGGTGTCTTGAATTAAACTGATTTCAAATTTTATCTGGCTTTGGATGGAATCGGGGTCATCTACATTTGTTTCAAGAGTATCCACGGTATTTTTTATGGTCTTAATGTCATCATTTAGCTCTTATATGTCTGATTCAACTATTTGCATTCTTTCAGAAACTGTTTCATTAACTTGCGATACTCTTTGCATTAATTACTCAAATTGCAGTTGTCTTTTTTCTTCAGTTTAGCCTTGTTTTTCTGCAAATTTTCTTCAATGGCAGTAACTAGATTTTGTTGTTTTTCTTCCATGGTAGTAACAAAATTTTCTATTTCAGTTTTACGTTTTTCATCAAAAGATTTCACTATCCTTTGTTGAATTTCTTCCTCATGTTTATTTTTTGTCTCGTTTTTCCAGGATCTGGATAATTTTATCATCTAGTCCATCCGTAATCTGCTTGAATATTTTTTTGGTATTATCGTCCATTTTTTCTTTTTCCATGCTTCGGGTTTCCATAAATCAAATTTCGATTTTAACATCATTTAATATTTTACTTCTGATCACCAAATTTCTTATATACTCCGTGGGTTCAATTAAAATTTAAAAACTAATTTTCACTACCACTTTCTAGAACTTTTATTAACATCAAATATACAGAAACTGCTGATTCAAATATCACAATAATAATACAACATAAGCTCTTCGTCGCACTAACTGCTGCTATGGTGGGCCGCTCCTTTTAAAATCAGCATCGAATTCTCTCGTACAATTCGGTGTCAATTTTACAGTTGTCGAGTTATTTCGAGATAAGCTTTTTTTCCATCCGATCCTTCTAGCTCTTTTTTTCTATCCTAGCGATTGATGTCTCACGGAATGAAACCAGAGACGGACTGGATAGATTTTTATAACAATAGTTGGAACTATGTGCACAAACAGTTCTTTAATCATTTTTCCAGTTGGATAGGTACCCAAAGAATGGGAAATAAAAAAATTATTTAAAGTAAATTATTCATATAATGAAAATCCCCAAGATATAAAGATCATTTATTTTTTGCTTACATTATGAAAAGTGATAAAGGGGCACAATGGCATAAGCGGTTCAGTGTTAAATTTTATATCGCTTTTAAACTCTACTGGGTTTTTTGTATAGAAGATTGAAAGTAATGTAGTACTCTCGTGCTACTAAAACTAGCGGCCGCCCAATGGTCGAAATTCGACCAATATCATTGTTAAAAATTTAAATAAATTTGCTTACATTACATACATTTTTTATGTGCTTATACAAAATTATGCCGCAGACTCCCTTTCAAGAGTCATTCATGAACCATTGGTGATAAAATCAATCATAAAGGTAAAGAGTAATATTATCAAATACTGGACATAAGAATTCACATGCCGACAACATCTACAAATGAATAACAAAACTACAAATAAAACTCATGAAAATTAGCAATCACTAAATTTGTTGTCTTTAACCTTTCCTGCCCTAAGTACTTCTTAAATTTAAAAAGAATGAAATTGACAAAAACTTTCTGGACAACACATATCCCACGATCACAGTTTTACAAATATGTCTAACTGAAAAATCTACAAACTCTTACAAAAAATAATAGTTTCACTAATCCCGAACACCTTAATTACTAGTGAATTAGCTCATTTTTTTTGAATATTACAATATACTTCAAGTTTAGCCAGATCCGCAAACGAAACAAGAAATTCTTGTAGATCTAAAGAAGTAGTTACCCCCATAGACTATATTGTTATATTTTTATGACAATCATGACGAAGCCAAAATGTAATCATTACAGAGCGAATGACACAAAAAGAACTAACTTAATAAAATATTGAGGGTAAAATCTAACATAAAGGAATTCCTTAAGAAAAGTTTACACTAGTGGTTGCCAAATTTCTCATGCATGTAAATATGATTGTAGATACTCCTAAAAGCAAGTCCTTAGAAGTAATTCATATTGATATATTTTTCTGATAAAATAATGGGTCCATTGCCAGTACCCTAAAAAGAACACAATGCAGGTCTTTGCAGTTATATTTCATTTTATGAACTATCTCAAACAATCATTCCTGACAATGGCTCGGAATTTATAAAACATTTAGTCGCCGATATTTGTATCTTTCACAAAATTTGCATTTTACTAGCCCAGGAAATTAAAATGGCCATTATCCACAAAAAATATTTCATTTGTCTATGTCTAATTTTTTATAAAAAAAAATCCCAAAAGGTAAATGAAATTTGCCATTGAGTTATAATAAACTGATCCACAACTAACCCTCTGCAGCATATTATTAGGACATACCACTTTTTGGGCTCTAAGTATTTAAGTAAACATATTTGAATCCGAAATTGTACAAATTGAACAGGACATTTGTGTAAAAACTTGTCAAGGTTTATCAAAAGTTAGAGTCAAATTGATCAAAACACAGGTAGTTAAATGCAAAAATATAATTGGTATAACGAACTAAGTAAGTGCACATTAAACCCGAATTCAAAAGAAACGACTTATTCCAAGAATTTCCAAAGATGCACCATGAAGTCTCATTAATCTTTATAGAGAACAATTTGGAATTTTTTTGTATTAACTATCCCTTAATTGCGATTTTTAGATGTCTCAGTGATATACCAATCATAACTTTTCACATAATTTTATATTACGTTTATTAATATTAAATATTATATTCCGAATGTGTCTCAAAATTACGGAACAGATTCTGGATTACTAAGAAAATTGCAATACAAGAAATTACATAGTTATTGTATTATATTTTCAGAGCATTTAAAAACACTGTCGTTAGCATATGTGTGGCTTTAAATTTTAGGCGGTAGTACTCGTAGTTATCTTATTTCAAGGTTGAACTTTTTCTTTAAATATGTGTTAGTACGGGAGCTGGTAAAAGAAATGATTTGTTCTTTGAAGCCGCTTACAACTTTGTTCGGATAATCATATATGACAAAATTGTAAAGTAAATCTATTGCAAATTTAATAAACTATTATTAATATATGAGGTGTATTGTTATGTGAGAAATAATTTTGACCAAATGACCTTTTGTTTGCTTGGCAAGCAATACTTGAAACTTCAACTAAAGTTTAGCTCATTTTGGGTTTAACTTCATTAATTTCACGTCATTTCATATGTTTCTAATCGCGAATTTTTGTGCATTGTTATAGTAGGGCGGCTCAGATGGTACGATCTGGGCGGCAAATTGATATAAGTATCTCGTATTCTGTTCCCAAATGTTGTTTACTAAATGTCAGTTGTCTCTCGGACTGTGTAGCAGACTGACCCGTCCTGTTTTAATCTAAATACCTATCTTCCAATGTAGACCATAAAAAGTCGTCTAAAGTGATACAATATTAACGAAATAACAAGAATATTAATTTGAATGAGACTAACGTTAAAAATAATGTTAATATATTAATAATATATTTAAAAAATAGTATATTTATTTTTGTAATATAAGGTCGATTATAACAAAAGATATTAAGAAACATGGTTCTGTTGGGTTTAAAAATATCATAAATGAAAATCAGTATAGTTATAAAAAACTAATAGTTTAGAAGGAAGTTTATTAGATAACAGTTCGTGTAAAATAAAAAATGTAATAATAATATTCTAAAAAGTGAAAAAAATATTTTCAGCATTACTATTATTAGGGTTCCGTATATATACAATATACGGATACCCTTATAATATCACTCCGGATTTCTCCCTCTTTCACACAACTGTAATTTTATCCTAAACTACTGGACAGAAAAGGTTGAAATTTGGTGTCAGTGTATAGTTTTGTAACCCCATCAGGAGTATATATATCGTAAATGAAGAAATTTTGATTTTAATAGAACTTTTTTGGGGGGGGGAACTAGAAAAATCGACCATTCCCCCCACCTCATCTCCGAAACTATAAGTAGCAAAATTTTGATAAAATTAGAGAATTTTACCGGAAAAATAAGAAGAAACCTCTACTATTAATTTTGTTTGGGGGCAAATTACAGAATTATATGGAAAATATTAAATTAAAATTGTTTCTAGCACATCATGTAATATATCAAATGAAAGGGCTTATTATGGCAAATACAAACATATTTTTTCATATTTTTAAAATAAATTATTTAAACGATATTAACAAAAATATACAAAAATCATTCATTTCCCCTACCCCACGTTCAGTTCCTAGCTCTTGAAGTTTTCTGATTACCTAATAGTTCCCATTGCCCTCACCCAATAAATATTTTTTTTTTTGGAAAATTTAATTTAACGACAATACAACACTTCTCAGTCGTGAAAATCTTTTGATTCCTAAGATAAATTTGTCAAAAAATCAGTTTTCTGGCCAACACCCAACCCTCCCCTCGAACAAATAGTTCAGTTTTTGCAAAATAATAACTTGATAATTATACATTTTAGGTGAAGAAACTACACAGCAAGTTTTATTCTGTATCACGATTTCTTAAAGTACAGTGCACTCGAGCCCTACCCAATAAATATTATATTGAAAAATTCCGAAACATGTATGTGTATTTAAAGAAAATAAACTATACACTAAATCTCACTGCTGCATATGTTAGAATTCCTTAGATTACTAACTTAATAACTAATTATTGACTGTTACAGAATAGTCTTCATACAAATTGTCTCGCCTATATCGCATTCGGTTTACAATATATTGAAGTTTCCTAAAAAAAACAGCTTCCCATTACCGCAGTATAACTTTCTGAAAAAGCACATTTCTGTCTATTTACATAAATGAAATTATTAAATAAATAGCCGTTACCCGCGGTTTCAACCGCGTACGGTATCTTCATGCCTTTGCAAAAAGAAATACCATATGAAACATATGGGTTATCCTATATAAAAAAAATTAACTTGTTTGAACCCTACTTAACTATTAATCCACCAATCACGAATATATTCCACTCAAAATGCAAGTACTTATGGGCCACCCTATATATTAATTGTATTAGCCTTTTTTTAATAACTGTAACTCTACTTCACCCTATATAGCAACCATCCTGTATATACAGCTATTTATTTGTCAGCCAGTATAACTCATTAAACACCTAACTATAACTCTTCACTACCCTATATTTCAGGTATACAACTGCTTATGGTCCACGCAGGATAACAATTATTTCTCATATTTTTTGAACAACCTTTTAAAGTAGTACAATTTCTCTTTACCTTATATTTGTAACACTCTTTATATGCAACTTTCTCTAACATTATGTTAAACACACTCTAAAACAAGAATCTTGCTTCTTCCCACATTTCAGATAATACATATAGTAGAATGCAACTGTTCATGGTCTAAACTAAATAACAACTTAAAAACCCATTTTTGCACCCTAACACTAAACCTTTATTTAAACACTCACCCAAGCTGCAAGTGATTATTGGCCACCCTATATAATAATTTTATTAAACTTTTTTTTTAACCGTCTTGTATAACTAACTCTACCTCCATCCATCCATAATAAAACTATCGTGTATCACCGCTGCTAAATCGTCAAACTTATTTTTGAACCATCCTGTATAACTCTACAAAATATTTCAACCACCCTATATGTGCATCTGCTTAGGGGCAAACATTTTTTAAACACTTAGCCATAACTCTGGTCCACTCACAACTGCTTATGGACTACGCTACATAACTATTTTTTAACCACCCTTGAAATTATTATTTTTCGACCATACCTTATATGCAGCTTTTTCTAACATTGTTTTAATCACACTGTATGAACTATAATTTTACTTCGATCCATGTTTCAGATATTGTATATATGCAACAGCCCATGTGCTATCGTACAAATTTTTTTTCCAAACTGTTTAACTATAACTCTATTTCTCCCGCTATTTCAACCACCTTGTACATGCAACTACTTATCGGCCACTCGGTATAAAAAAAATGTACTACCCTGTATATCCATAAATCCATCAATGCACAATATATTTCACCAAAACTGCAACTGTTTATTGGACACCCTATATAACAATTTTGTTCAACATGATATTGAATCACCTTTTATTACAACTACCCTGTATACGCTACTGCTTATTGGTAAACCAATATAACTTTTTAAAATAATTAACCATAACACTTCTCCACCCTATATTTCAGCTATCCTACCTTTCCAACTTTTTATAAACTGCGCTACTTCACAATTTTTTCTAATAGTTTTTCAACGACAATATAAAGTATAATTTCTCTTCACACTTCATTTAAACCATCCTTCATTTGAAACTTCTTCTAACCTTTTTTGAATCAAACACCCTGTATAATTATAACCCATTACCACTCTATATCTCAACAACTTTTTATACGCAACTACTTATTGGGCACCAAATATAACATTTTTGTACCACCCTGTATCCTTAGAATCCCACTGTACCCAATTTTTTAACCACACCATAAACCACTTGGTATACGCACCTACTTATGGCCCACTCAATATAACTTTTTTGGATCACCCCGTGATACCATGCGGTAAATGGAACAGCTTGTAGATCATAACATTTCTTTATATTTTTAAACCCACCTGTATAGCTGTAATTATACTCCGCTATATATTTCAACCATCCTATATATGCAACTACTTGTGGATATAAAACAAATATTTAACCACACCATAAATCACTTGGTATACACAAATACTTATGGCCCACTTAATATAATTTTTTTGGGTCACCCCGTATAACTAATTCCACTCCCCCTTGTTTTCTTAAAATCCCACTGCACCCCATATTTCAAACATGCGGTAAATGCAACAGCTTGTAGATCATAACATTTTTTTATAATATTTTTTAAACCCACCTATATAGCTGTAATTATACTCCGCTATATATTTCAACCATCCTATATATGCAACTACTTGTGGATATAAAACAAATTTTTAACCACACCATAAATCACTTGGTATACTTATGACCCACTCAATATAACTTTTTTGGATCACCCCGTATAACTAATTAAGCTCCCCCTTTTTTCATCCACATTGTATATATGCAGCTGCTTATATGACACCTAATATAACTTTTTTTGGATTGGATGCATGTAATTCTACTCCGCTCTAAGTTTCCTATATAAAGAACACCCTGTAAAATTACGCTTGTTATATCAGTGGATTTTTTTAAATAGAGACTTGTTACATTGGCACATTCCGAAATATGAATAAAATCTAATTTGATGCTAGTATATAATATTTTGCGTGTGCAGTCGAACCAATTGAGTAATTGTATTACCCAACATGATAGAAGTTTTTTCACTATATATACGGTTTCTGCCTTATGTGATGCCCGAACAAACAAAAACACACAAACTAGAATTTTATAATAGTAAAGATACTTCTCAATCACTTTTAAATCTTGAAATAACACTTTTCTTTATAATCAGTTCTCCACCCGTCTCCCACTTGATTGTCGAACTTTCGTAACATAATAAAACACGAGACTGTTTTTTAGGACGAAGAATTTGCTTACCAATTTCCAACAACGCATTAGTTTTTTCCAGAAATTTAAAATATTGTAAATTATTTTGGACCCTTTTTCCCCCTCCTAAATGATTTTTTTCAATATTCAATTTTTTTTCCACCTCCACACTCCATAGGGAACATTTGTTCCATATTCCAATTCTTTCAGCCTAGCGGAATATTCTCACGATTTGTGCCGTATATGTAATTCTTGCCTATTTAACAAAGTGAAATATAATCACGAACTCGCCTCATAATAATATTTCCAAACAAAAGTGTATACATTGACAGTTACGTTACTTATGGCAACACATGTTAGGAAAAACAAATATGCTTGAGTGTAAATAATTCTAAATTGGTAATTCAACTGTCTACCGTGGGGGGCAGCACTTGACAGCACAACTCAAAGATGCCACAATAAATACGTGTGCGTGCAAAATTCGATAAACAAATTTATGGCACCATACACTCGAAAATATTTTTTTGTTACCATACGACTATTCTAACGCCAGAAACGACGAAAACAGCATTAAAAACTTATGGCATCGTGTGTATGGTGCCATAAAGTGAGCGGATGCCAGAGTGCACTCCCATGCACGCACAATGATGCCATAGTAAGTGGAGTACAGGAACACACAGACACACACGCACACACACACACACACACACACACACACACACACACCCAGGCAGAGGCAGAGGCAGAGGCAGAGGCAGAGGCTTGTGCTCCTCCCTAAAGGGGGAAAGAAACCTCCCGACGAACCGTCATCATATCGTCCCCTCTGTATGTTGGACTCTGCGGGAAAACTCCTTGAAAGGATAATAGCAGATAGGCTGGAGCCCTACGTTGAGCCGAAACTTTCCACCAACCAATTCGGGTTCAGAAAGGGGAGATCAACCATCGATGCCGTGACACTCGTTACCAACATCGCCAGAGAGGCTATCTCGGGAAAGAGATGGAGAAGAGGTGGAAAAAAGTACTGTCTAATAGCCACCCTGGATATCAAGAACGCCTTTAACTCGGCCCGCTGGGACCGCATTTTGGAGGCTCTTGCCAGGATGGAAGTTCCGCAGTACTTGCGCAGAATGGTTTCAGCCTATTTCAAGGACCGCATCTTGTTGTACCAAACTGAAAATGGGCAAGTAGACTATAAGATCACAGGAGGTGTACCTCAGGGCTCTGTTCTTGGCCCCCTCTTATGGAACGTAATGTACAACGACCTGCTCCTGCTCGGTCTGCCTGAGGGCGTCAGGCTAGTGGCATTCGCCGATGATGTGGCATTGATCATAGTGCGCAAGCACATAGAGGAGATACAAACAACCTTCTCATTCGCTATAGCCACAATTCAGCATTGGATGCTCGCAGCGGACTTGAGTTTAGCAGAGCAAAAGACCGAAACACTTCTTGTTAGCAGTCGAAAGGCAAGGGAAACCATCACCCTCAAAATAGGCGACACCTACATACAGTCGCAGCCCTTCATCAGCTATTTGGGGGTGCTCCTGGACACACGGCTCAACTTCAAAGAGCACATAATTGCGGCCAGCAAGAAAGCAGCTGGGGTACAGGGGGCATTATCTAGAATAATGCCGAATGTCGGGGGCCCTAGACAGATAAGAAGACAGCTACTGGCAACAGTAACTACTTCTGTTTTGTTGTACGGGGCACCGGTATGGGAGAAATCGCTCGAGCTACCATCGTACCGCCGGAAAATGAAATCAGTCCAGCGGCTCTCAGCGATTCGAGTGGCATCATCCTACCGCACTGTGTCCTACGAGGCGGTGATTGTGATTACCTCTACCCTGCCAATCGACATCCTGGCTGCAGAAAGGGGACGGCTTTATCGCAGAAAGTTAGAAAAAGAACAGCCGACAGGAAACAGCGATGAAAGAGCCATGAGTCTAGGGCAATGGCAGGAGAGGTGGGACAGCTCTACTAAAGGCCGGTGGACATATCGATTGATACCTAACATCAGTCGTTGGGTCAACCGCCAGCATGGGGAGGTTGGGTTTTACATCACTCAACTACTGACTGGACATGGATGCTTTCGAGCATACCTGCACAGGTTCAGGAGGGCAAACTCCCCAAACTGCCCACACTGTACGGACGTGATAGAGGACGCGGAACACTTGTTCTTCTCCTGCCCCGGTTTCAGGATCAACGTGCTGAAGTGGAGAGGATTCTGGAGACTAATATCGTTCCAGAACAATTAGTAGAAGCCATGCTGAAGGGCCCCCAAGCCTGGAACTTGGTATCAGATTACGCGGAGACTATCCTCAAGGAACTCCGCAATACGTTCGAGGAGTAGGCTTTAGAGGCTTTCAATGTAAGAGCAGTAAACATCTGCAATGAACCACCCTTGCGAAGTAGTATTGACTAAGAGTGCCGCAGGGGACCATGGTTGTAGGAGAAAGAGGTTAGGGTTTTAGCGGGTATACGGTATACTGGTTTCAATGCAACGATTTACTCTTGCTTTGAAGTCATTGCATCGGGAGTCCCGCACGACGGCCAGCACGTGCTAGCTAAGTACGGAATGTATTTCCCCCCTCTTCGGATAAAAAAAAAAAAAAAAAAAAAAAAAAAAAAAAAACACACACACACACCCTGTCCTGGGTAAATGACACAACGGACAGAGCAGCGATATGGGCTTGCGGTAAACTTCCGTTCCAACAACTCCCAAATACCCTCAAACCATGGCTTTTGAGAGCCAAAGTGGGAGGGGTTCACTTCTATAGCTGCTATGCACCTCCTAGTGCACAGCTCGAGGAGTTCGAGTTATTCTTGGACACCTTGGCGGAGGATGTACGGAAGCGTGAATCGGTCGCCATCGCAGGAGATTTCAACGCCTGGGCAATTGACTGGGGATGCCGGGAAACGAGCGTGAGAGGACGAGCTCTCCTTGAGACCATGTCTTCGCTCAACCTGGTACTCCTCAACACAGGAGACGTAAGCACATATCGCAAAGGCACAGCCAGCTCCATTATCGATGTGACATTCGTTAGCAGCAACCTAATTAAAGGGGGCTGTGAATGGCGGGTCGATGAGGAGTTTACTAATAGCGACCACCAAGCTATTATATGGGAAATCAACACCACTCCCAAACGAAGATTGTGTGTCAGTCGTGCGAGGTCACAGCCAGTCGGTTGGAACAAAAATGCTTTCGATGCTGATTCATTCGCCTTGGTTATGGAGCAGGAACCATTGTCAATAGCAACAAGCGCAGAAGCCACTGCCAAAGAGGTAATGACAAGCGTTGTCAAGTCCTGCGATGCTTCCATGCCAAGGAGACGGCAGAACAACAGCCGCCCACCAGTTTACTGGTGGAACGACACGATCTCACAACACCGACGAGAGTGTCTCAAAGCACGAAGGCTGCATCAACGAGCACGGAGACGCGACAGGGTCACAACAGAAGAACTAAGGCTCGACTATGAGATCAAAAGACAACAACTACGAAGAGCCATTCTCTCAAGCAAGAGATCCTACTGGAAGGAGTTAATCAAGATCCATGGGGAAAACCGTATAAAATCGTGATGCATAAAATTAAGGCCCCTCCCATGACATCAACGAACTGCCCCGAATCATTGCACCGCATTGTCACTCACCTGTTTCCTGCGAAGCCTGAGCTACCCGCTTATCCTTCGTGGCAGGTGAGGGACGAGGATGTACCGTCAGTGACTATGAATGAGCTGATGGGCGCGTGCAACCGGCTCCAAAACGGTAAGGCTCCCGGTCCAGATGGCATACCTAACATCGCGCTAAAATGCGCCATAGCCAATGGGCCTGACATGTGTCTACACATGTATGAGACCTGCCTAGAGCAGGGGGTTTTCCCGACTAAGTGGAAAAAGCAGAGGCTTGTGCTCCTCCCTAATGGGGGAAAGAAACCTCCCGACGAACCGTCATCATATCGTCCCCTCTGTATGTTGGACTCTGCGGGAAAACTCCTTGAAAGGATAATAGCAGATAGGCTGGAACCCTACGTTGAGCCGAAACTTTCCACCAACCAATTCGGGTTCAGAAAGGGGAGATCAACCATCGATGCCGTGACACTCGTTACCAACATCGCCAGAGAGGCTATCTCGGGAAAGAGATGGAGAAGAGGTGGAAAAAAGTACTGTCTAATAGCCACCCTGCATATCAAGAACGCCTTTAACTCGGCCCGCTGGGACCGCATTTTGGAGGCTCTTGCCAGGATGGAAGTTCCGCAGTACTTGCGCAGAATGGTTTCAGCGTATTTCAAGGACCGCATCTTGTTGTACCAAACTGAAAATGGACAAGTAGACTATAAGATCACAGGAGGTGTACCTCAGGGCTCTGTTCTTGGCCCCCTCTTATGGAACGTAATGTACAACGACCTGCTCCTGCTCGGTCTGCCTGAGGGCGTCAGGCTAGTGACATTCGCCGATGATGTGGCATTGATCATAGTGCGCAAGCACATAGAGGAGATACAAACAACCTTCTCATTCGCTATAGCCACAATTCAGCATTGGATGCTCGCAGCGGACTTGAGTTTAGCAGAACAAAAGACCGAAACACTTCTTGTTAGCAGTCGAAAGGCAAGGGAAACCATCACCCTCAAAATAGGCGACACCTACATACAGTCGCAGCCCTTCATCAGCTATTTGGGGGTGCTCCTGGACGCACGGCTCAACTTCAAAGAGCACATAATCGCGGCCAGCAAGAAAGCAGCTGGGGTACAGGGAGCATTATCTAGAATAATGCCGAATGTCGGAGGCCCTAGACAGATAAGAAGACAGCTACTGGCAACAGTAACTACTTCTGTTTTGTTGTACGGGGCACCGGTATGGGAGAAATCGCTCGAGCTACCATCGTACCGCCGGAAAATGAAATCAGTCCAGCGGCTCTCAGCGATTCGAGTGGCATCATCCTACCGCACTGTGTCTTACGAGGCGGTGAGTGTGATTGCCTCTACCCTACCAATCGACATCCTGGCTGCAGAAAGGGGACGGCTTTATCGCAGAAAGTTAGAGAAAGACCAACCGACAGGAAACAGCGATGAAAGAGCCATGAGTCTAGGGCAATGGCAGGAGAGGTGGGACAGCTCTACTAAAGGCCGGTGGACATATCGATTGATACCTAACATCAGTCGTTGGGTCAACTGCCAGCATGGGGAGGTTGGGTTCTACATCACTCAACTCCTGACTGGACATGGATGCTTTCGAGCATACCTGCACAGGTTCAGGAGGGCAAACTCCCCAAACTGCCCACACTGTACGGACGTTATAGATGACGCAGAACACGTGTTCTTCTCCTGCCCCCGGTTTCAGGATCAACGTGCTGAAGTGGAGAGGATTCTGGAGACTAATATCGTTCCAGAACAAATAGTAGAAGCCATGCTGAAGGGCCCCCAAGCCTGGAACTTGGTATCAGATTACGCGGAGACTATCCTTAAAGAGCTCCGCAATACCTTCGAGGAGTAGGCTTTAGAGGCTTTCAATGTAAGAGCAGTTAACATCTGCAATGAACCACCCTTGCGAAGTAGTATTGACAAAGAGTGCCGCAGGGGACCATGGTTGTAGGAGAAAGAGGTTAGGGTTTTAGCGGGTATACGGTATACTGGTTTCAATGCAACGATTTACTCTTGCTTTGAAGTCATTGCATTGGGAGTCCCGCACGACGGCTAGCACGTGCTAGTTAAGTACGCAATGTATTTCCCCCCTCTTCGGATAAAAAAAAAATAAAAAAAAACACACACACACGTCCGTACAGTGTGGGCAGTTTGGGGAGTTTGCCCTCCTGAACCTGTGCAAGTATGCTCGAAAACATCCATGTCCAGTCAGGAGTTGAGTGATGTAGAACCCAACCTCCCCATGCTGGCGGTTGACCCAACGACTGATGTTAGGTATCAATCGATATGTCCACCTTCCTTTAGTAGAGCTGTCCCATCTCTCCTGCCATTGCCCTAGACTCATGGCTCTTTCATCGCTGTTTCCTGTCGGTTGATCTTTCTGTAACTTTCTGCGATAAAGCCGTCCCCTTTCTGCAGCCAGGATGTCGATTGGTAGGGTAGAGGCAATCACACTCACCGCCTCGTAAGACACAGTGCGGTAGGATGATGCCACTCGAATCGCTGAGAGCCGCTGGACTGATTTCATTTTCCGGCGGTACGATGGTAGCTCGAGCGATTTCTCCCATACCGGTGCCCCGTACAACAAAACAGAAGTAGTTACTGTTGCCAGTAGCTGTCTTCTTATCTGTCTAGGGCCTCCGACATTCGGCATTATTCTAGATAATGCCCCCTGTACCCCAGCTGCTTTCTTGCTGGCCGCGATTATGTGCTCTTTGAAGTTGAGCCGTGTGTCCAGGAGCACCCCCAAATAGCTGATGAAGGGCTGCGACTGTATGTAGGAGTCGCCTATTTTGAGGGGATGGTTTCCCTTGCCTTTCGACTGCTAACAAGAAGTGTTTCGGTCTTTTGTTCTGCTAAACTCAAGTCCGCTGCGAGCATCCAATGCTGAATTGTGACTATAGCGAATGAGAAGGTTGTTTGTATCTCCTCTATGTGCTTGCGCACTATGATCAATGCCACATCATCGGCGAATGCCACTAGCCTGACGCCCTCAGGCAGACCGAGCAGGAGCAGGTCGTTGTACATTACGTTCCATAAGAGGGGGCCAAGAACAGAGCCCTGAGGTACACCTCCTGTGATCTTATAGTCTACTTGCCCATTTTCAGTTTGATACAACAAGATGCGGTCCTTGAAATAGGCTGAAACCATTCTGCGCAAGTACTGCGGAACTTCCATCCTGGCAAGAGCCTCCAAAATGCGGTCCCAGCGGGCCGAGTTAAAGGCGTTCTTGATATCCAGGGTGGCTATTAGACAGTACTTTTTTCCACCTCTTCTCCATCTCTTTCCCGAGATAGCCTCTCTGGCGATGTTGGTAACGAGTGTCACGGCATCGATGGTTGATCTCCCCTTTCTGAACCCGAATTGGTTGGTGGAAAGTTTCGGCTCAACGTAGGGCTCCAGCCTATCTGCTATTATCCTTTCAAGGAGTTTTCCCGCAGAGTCCAACATACAGAGGGGACGATATGATGACGGTCCGTCGGGAGGTTTCTTTCCCCCTTTAGGGAGGAGCACAAGCCTCTGCTTTTTCCACTTAGTCGGGAAAACCCCCTGCTTTAGGCAGGTCTCATACATGTGTAGAAACATGTCAGGCCTATTGGCTATGGCGCATTTTAGCGCGATGTTAGGTATGCCATCTGGACCGGGAGCCTTACCGTTTTGGAGCCGGTTGCACGCGCCCATCAGCTCACTCATAGTCACTGATGGTATATCTTCGTCCCTCACCTGCCACGAAGGATTAGCGGGTAGCTCAGGCTTCGCAGGAAACAAGTGAGTGACAATGCGGTGCAATGATTCGGGGCAGTTCGTTGATGTCATGGGAGGGGCCTTAATTTTATGCATCACGATTTTATACGGTTTTCCCCATGGATCTTGATTAACTTCGTCACACAACTCCTTCCAGTAGGATCTCTTGCTTGAGAGAGTGGCTCTTCGTAGTTGTTGTCTTTTGATCTCATAGTCGAGCCTTAGTTCTTCTGTTGTGACCCTGTCGCGTCTCCGTGCTCGTTGATGCAGCCTTCGTGCTTTGAGACACTCTCGTCGGTGTTGTGAGATCGTGTCGTTCCACCAGTAAACTGGTGGGCGGCTGTTGTTCTGCAGTCTCCTTGGCATGGAAGCATCGCAGGACTTGACAACGCTTGTCATTACCTCTTTGGCAGTGGCTTCTGCGCTTGTTGCTATTGACAATGGTTCCTGCTCCATAACCAAGGCGAATGAATCAGCATCGAAAGCATTTTTGTTCCAACCGACTGGCTGTGACCTCGCACGACTGACACACAATCTTCGTTTGGGAGTGGTGTTGATTTCCCATATAATAGCTTGGTGGTCGCTATTAGTAAACTCCTCATCGACCCGCCACTCACAGCCCCCTTTAATTAGGTTGCTGCTAACGAATGTCACATCGATAATGGAGCTGGCTGTGCCTTTGCGATATGTGCTTACGGCTCCTGTGTTGAGGAGTACCAGGTTGAGCGAAGACATGGTCTCAAGGAGAGCTCGTCCTCTCGCGCTCGTTTCCCGACATCCCCAGTCAATTGCCCAGGCGTTGAAATCTCCTGCGATGGCGACCGATTCACGCTTACGTACATCCTCCGCCAAGGTGTCCAAGAATAACTCGAACTCCTCGAGCTGTGCACTAGGAGGTGCATAGCAGCTATAGAAGTGAACCCCTCCCACTTTGGCTCTCACAAGCCATGGTTCGGGGGTATTTGGGAGTTGTTGGAACGGAAGTTTACCGCAAGCCCATATCGCTGCTCTGTCCGTTGTGTCATTTACCCAGGACAGGGTGTCGAAGTTTTTGTACTGCTCGCAGATTATGGCTACCTCGCAATCCAATTCCCGCACCCGCTGTACCAGTAGGTCTTGGGCTGCTTCGCAATGGTTGAGGTTGAGTTGCAGTACTTTCATTTACGGGCTTGTGCTGCTCTCATCGCCTGTTGGTAGATCGGACATTTCCAACTACCCGCAACGTGCCGGCAGTCTGACCTACTATCTTTCTCTTTGCAGAGTAGGCACTTGGCAGGTTGTTGACAAGCCGAGGCATTGTGACCAGCGCCTCCGCATCTGTGACAACAACTGCTTCGGTCAGTCTTGCCTCTGCACGCCTGGGCGTTGTGCCCAAAGTGCCAGCATTTGAAGCACCGTCGAAGGCTGATCCTCTCGCGAACACGTACTGTGCCCCACGCAAGTTTCAGCTTTCCAAGTGCGATGGATTTCTTGGCCTGGACCTCTGGGAGACAAACAACTGCCGTTTGTGTTGATCTATATGCCCGTCGAAGTGATTTCACTGCCTCCTCAGTGATCTCTGCCAGGCCGTCGATATTATCTTTGAGCAGCTTTACCACGTCTTCCTTTGTACTGATCTCATCCAGGTCTTTAATTTCAATCTCGATTTGCGGTATTCGAGATTGTACTGTGGCCCCGCTTGGGAGCTTATTCTTGATGGCGTTACAGTAGCGCTCCATCTCCTGAGCGTCTGCCTTCGCAAATAAAAACAGGAGATCTCCCTTAGCTGTTCGTCGGATCTTATTGACTTTTTTGCCTATATCCTGCAAGGTGGGATCATTTTTGATATCTCACAAGATATCTGCATGGGAGCTCTTCTCGCCTTTCTTTATAAGCAGCGTACAATGTGGCGCTGGTTTTTGCTTATTGGTCCTCGGGGCCTTTTTCCTCTTTACCAGTTGCCAGTCAGTCAACTGGTTTGAAGGTTTGTTTCTGGTCTGCGGTTTATACTTGGATTTTAATTCATTGTTTCTCTTCGCTTCTGAATTGACCACCCTACTTGTTGTTGCCTGGGTGGTTTGCCCGTTGTTCTGGCAACCTTCTTTACCGGGCTTTAGCTTGCTAGCTAGCACCGGTTTAAGAGTTTTTGGTAGTGGTGCCTTACTTGATGAGGCTACTGAAGGCGAGGCCTTCGGTGGCGAGGTCCTTGCTACCGAGTCTCGCGGCAGTGAGGCTACTTTTATTGAAGCCTCCTGGTTTGGGGCCGCCGGTGTTGATGCAGCCGGTTTTGAGTTAGCTGCATTTGAGGCAGCCACTTTTGGGACCTCCTTTTGCTTTTCACCTTGTGTCTGAGTGTTTGACACCTTTACTGGCGATGTCTGTGTTGTAGCAGGTTTCGCTACAGGAGATGGCCGCGTCGTTGACGTCAGATATTTGTCATATTCTGACTTAATGGCGTGTGCCAGTTTCTTGATCTCATGATGTACATTGTGCCTAGGCCCAATGAACGTCAAGAGCTCATCGATCTTTGCTCCTAATTTGTTTGAAGCGCCACTCTCATCTGTTGCCCTTTGGGGGACGTCAACTCCACTATTCGCCTTTTGGAGGACTTGGCTGAATAGTGTATTGCTGCCAGCTCTAGTTTTAATGGTCGATGTTGTACCACGCGAAACACGTGTTCTTCTCCTGCCCCCGGTTTCAGGATCAACGTGCTGAAGTGGAGAGGATTCTGGAGACTAATATCGTTCCAGAACAAATAGTAGAAGCCATGCTATCCTCAAAGAACTCCGCAATACGTTCGAGGAGTAGGCTTTAGAGGCTTTCAATGTAAGAGCAGTAAACATCTGCAATGAACCACCCTTGCGAAGTAGTATTGACTAAGAGTGCCGCAGGGGACCATGGTTGTAGGAGAAAGAGGTTAGGGTTTTAGCGGGTATACGGTATACTGGTTTCAATGCAACGATTTACTCTTGCTTTGAAGTCATTGCACCGGGAGTCCCGCACGACGGCCAGCACGTGCTAGCTAAGTACGCAATGGATAAAAAAAAAAACACACACACACACACACACAGACACACACACACACACACACACACACACACACACATATATATATATATATATATATATATATATATGTCCCGGGGTAGTTGTTGGTCTACTACCGGGCGCCTCCCCAGGTGGCGGATAGGGGAACGCTCTCTAGCAATGGGGAGTACTGAGGATTTCCTCAGGGCGGACCAAAATCAGATAGGGGAAGGAACCCCGAAAATAAACCATTTATGGATATGGGTGATAAGGTGAACTTAATACCCCAGGTGGGTACCTCTGCAGAGGATAATCCCACCACCGGTTCCGATCGAGTGAAAGCCTCGGTGGCCGGTGCACGCTCCACGGATTCTGGGGGGAGCGAATTATCACTGGTTCCGTCACATAGTGACAAGAAGAAGAAGAACACCGTTAATGGTACAACATCGACCATTAAAACTAGAGCTGGCAGCAATACACTATTCAGCAAAGTCCTCCAAAAGGCGAATAGTGGAGTTGACGTCCCCCAAAGGGCAACAGATGAGAGTGGCGCTCCAAACAAATTAGGAGCAAAGATCGATGAGCTCTTGACGTTCATTGGGCCTAGGCACAATGTACATCATGAGATCAAGAAACTGGCAAACGCCATTAAGTCAGAATATGACAAATATCTGACGTCAACGACGCAGCCATCTCCTGTAGCGAAACCTGCTACAACACAGACATCGCCAGTGAAGGTGTCAAACACTCAGACACAAGGTGAAAAGCAAAAGGATGTCCCAAAAGCGACTGCCTCAAAAGCAGCTAACTCAAAACCGGCTGCATCAACACCGGCGGCCCCAAAGCAGGCGGCTTCAATAAAAGTAGCCTCACTGCCGGGAGACTCGGTAGCAAGGACCTCGCCACCGAAGGCCGCGCCTTCAGTAGCCTCATCAAGTAAGGCACCACTACCAAAAACTCTTAAACCGGTGCTAGCTAGCAAGCTAAAGCCCGGTAAAGAAGGTTGCCAGAACATCGGGCAAACCACCCAGGCAACAACAAGTAGGGTGGTCAATTCAGAAGCGAAGAGAAACAATGAATTAAAATCCAAGTTTAAACCGCAGACCAGAAACAAACCTTCAAACCAGTTGACTGACTGGCAACCGGTAAAGAGGAAAAAGGCCCCGAGGACCAATAAGCAAAAACCAGCGCCACATTGTACGCTGCTTATAAAGAAAGGCGAGAAGAACTCCCATGCAGATATCTTGCGAGATATCAAAAATGATCCCACCTTGCACGATATAGGCAAAAAAGTCAATAAGATCCGACGAACAGCTAAGGGAGATCTCCTGTTTTTATTCGCGAAGGCAGACGCTCAGAAGATTGAGCGCTACTGTAACGCCATCAAGAATAAGCTCCCAAGCGGGGCCACTGTACAATCTCGAATACCGCAAATCGAGATTGAAATTAAAGACCTGGACGAGATCAGTACAAAGGAAGACGTGGTAAAGCTGCTCAAAGATAATATCGACGGTCTGGCAGAGATCACTGAGGAGGCAGTGAAATCACTTCGACGGGCATATAGATCAACACAAACGGCAGTTGTTTGTCTCCCAGAGGTCCAGGCCAAGAAATCCATCGCACTTGGAAAGCTGAAACTTGCGTGGGGCACAGTACGTGTTCGCGAGAGGATCAGCCTTCGACGGTGCTTCAAATGCTGGCACTTTGGGCACAACGCCCAGGCGTGCATAGGCAAGACTGACCGAAGCAGTTGTTGTCACAGATGCGGAGGCGCTGGTCACAATGCCTCGGCTTGTCAACAACCTGCCAAGTGCCTACTCTGCAAAGAGAAAGATAGTAGGTCAGACTGCCGGCACGTTGCGGGTAGTTAGAAATGTCCGATCTACCAACAGGCGATGAGAGCAGCACAAGCCCGTAAATGAAAGTACTGCAACTCAACCTCAACCATTGCGAAGCAGCCCAAGACCTACTGGTACAGCGGGTGCGGGAATTGGATTGCGAGGTAGCCATAATCTGCGAGCAGTACAAAAACTTCGACACCCTGTCCTGGGTAAATGACACAACGGACAGAGCAGCGATATGGGCTTGCGGTAAACTTCCGTTCCAACAACTCCCAAATACCCCCGAACCATGGCTTGTGAGAGCCAAAGTGGGAGGGGTTCACTTCTATAGCTGCTATGCACCTCCTAGTGCACAGCTCGAGGAGTTCGAGTTATTCTTGGACACCTTGGCGGAGGATGTACGGAAGCGTGAATCGGTCGCCATCGCAGGAGATTTCAACGCCTGGGCAATTGACTGGGGATGTCGGGAAACGAGCGCGAGAGGACGAGCTCTCCTTGAGACCATGTCTTCGCTCAACCTGGTACTCCTCAACACAGGAGCCGTAAGCACATATCGCAAAGGCACAGCCAGCTCCATTATCGATGTGACATTCGTTAGCAGCAACCTAATTAAAGGGGGCTGTGAGTGGCGGGTCGATGAGGAGTTTACTAATAGCGACCACCAAGCTATTATATGGGAAATCAACACCACTCCCAAACGAAGATTGTGTGTCAGTCGTGCGAGGTCACAGCCAGTCGGTTGGAACAAAAATGCTTTCGATGCTGATTCATTCGCCTTGGTTATGGAGCAGGAACCATTGTCAATAGCAACAAGCGCAGAAGCCACTGCCAAAGAGGTAATGACAAGCGTTGTCAAGTCCTGCGATGCTTCCATGCCAAGGAGACGGCAGAACAACAGCCGCCCACCAGTCTACTGGTGAAACGACACGATCTCACAACACCGACGAGAGTGTCTCAAAGCACGAAGGCTGCATCAACGAGCACGGAGACGCGACAGGGTCACAACAGAAGAACTAAGGCTCGACTATGAGATCAAAAGACAACAACTACGAAGAGCCATTCTCTCAAGCAAGAGATCCTACTGGAAGGAGTTGTGTGACGAATTTAATCAAGATCCATTGGGAAAACCGTATAAAATCGTGATGCATAAAATTAAGGCCCCTCCCATGACATCAACGAACTGCCCCGAATCATTGCACCGCATTGTCACTCACTTGTTTCCTGCGAAGCCTGAGCTACCCGCTAATCCTTCGTGGCAGTTGAGGGACGAAGATATACCATCAGTGACTATGAGTGAGCTGATGGGCGCGTGCAACCGGCTCCAAAACGGTAAGGCTCCCGGTCCAGATGGCATACCTAACATCGCGCTAAAATGCGCCATAGCCAATGGGCCTGACATATTTCTACACATGTATGAGACCTGCATAAAGCAGGGGGTTTTCCCGACTAAGTGGAAAAAGCAGAGGCTTGTGCTCCTCCCTAAAGGGGGAAAGAAACCTCCCGACGAACCGTCATCATATCGTCCCCTCTGTATGTTGGACTCTGCGGGAAAACTCCTTGAAAGGATAATAGCAGATAGGCTGGAGCCCTACGTTGAGCCGAAACTTTCCACCAACCAATTCGGGTTCAGAAAGGGGAGATCAACCATCGATGCCGTGACACTCGTTACCAACATCGCCAGAGAGGCTATCTCGGGAAAGAGATGGAGAAGAGGTGGAAAAAAGTACTGTCTAATAGCCACCCTGGATATCAAGAACGCCTTTAACTCGGCCCGCTGGGACCGCATTTTGGAGGCTCTTGCCAGGATGGAAGTTCCGCTGTACTTGCGCAGAATGATTTCAGCCTATTTCAAGGACCGCATCTTGTTGTACCAAACTGAAAATGGGCAAGTAGACTATAAGATCACAGGAGGTGTACCTCAGGGCTCTGTTCTTGGCCCCCTCTTATGGAACGTAATGTACAACGACCTGCTCCTGCTCGGTCTGCCTGAGGGCGTCAGGCTAGTGGCATTCGCCGATGATGTGGCATTGATCATAGTGCGCAAGTACATAGAGGAGATACAAACAACCTTCTCATTCGCTATAGCCACAATTCAGCATTGGATGCTCGCAGCGGACTTGAGTTTAGCAGAACAAAAGACCGAAACACTTCTTGTTAGCAGTCGAAAGGCAAGGGAAACCATCACCCTCAAAATAGGCGACATTTACATACAGTCGCAGCCCTTCATCAGCTATTTGGGGGTGCTCCTGGACTCACGGCTCAACTTCAAAGAGCACATAATCGCGGCCAGCAAGAAAGCAGCTGGGGTACAGGGGGCATTATCTAGAATAATGCCGAATGTCGGAGGCCCTAGACAGATAAGAAGACAGCTACTGGCAACAGTAACTACTTCTGTTTTGTTGTACGGGGCACCGGTATGGGAGAAATCGCTCGAGCTACCATCCTACCGCCGCAAAATGAAATCAGTCCAGCGGCTCTCAGCGATTCGAGTGGCATCATCCTACCGCACTGTGTCTTACGAGGCGGTAAGTGTGATTGCCTCTACCCTCCCAATCGACATCCTGGCTGCAGAAAGGGGACGGCTTTATCGCAGAAAGTTAGAGAAAGACCAACTGACAGGAAACAGCGATGAAAGAGCCATGAGTCTAGGGCAATGGCAGGAGAGGTGGGACAGCTCTACTAAAGGAAGGTGGACATATCGATTGATACCTAACATCAGTCGTTGGGTCAACCGCCAGCATGGGGAGGTTGGGTTCTACATCACTCAACTCCTGACTGGACATGGATGCTTTCGAGCATACCTGCACAGGTTCAGGAGGGCAAACTCCCCAAACTGCCCACACTGTACGGACGTGATACAGGACGCGGAATACGTGTTCTTCTCCTGCCCCCGGTTTCAGGATCAACGTGCTGAAGTGGAGAGGATTCTGGAGACTAATATCGTTCCAGAACAATTAGTAGAAGCCATGCTGAAGGGCCCCCAAGCCTGGAACTTGGTATCAGATTACGCGGAGACTATCCTCAAAGAACTCCGCAATACGTTCGAGGAGTAGGCTTTAGAGGCTTTCAATGTAAGAGCAGTAAACATCTGCAATGAACCACCCTTGCGAAGTAGTATTGACTAAGAGTGCCGCAGGGGACCATGGTTGTAGGAGAAAGAGGTTAGGGTTTTAGCGGGTATACGGTATACTGGTTTCAATGCAACGATATACTCTTGCTTTGAAGTCATTGCATCGGGAGTCCCGCACGACGGCCAGCACGTGCTAGCTAAGTACGGAATGTATTTCCCCCCTCTTCGGATAAATATATATATATTTATATATATATATATATATATATATATGTGTATATGTTTCAGGTGGTTTCCGGGAATTCATCCGCGTAGTTAATAACTGATCCCTGCCGGGATCGATGGTAAAATGACGACGTTTGGCAGAGTCACATCTGCCCTCTTCAGGTCGGTTCGCATAATTCTCGTAGCCTTCTGCTTTCGCTTCTAGTTACTCGAATACTAAGATTTTCAGAAGCGCTCGCGCTGTTATATAGTCGCGGCACGGCGCCTATTGGTTGGCACCGTGAACGGCTGCGTGTGATTCGCCCTTGGCGCTCAGTGGGCACGCCTCCCGCCTGCTGATTTGTTATTTCCGGTTGAGTTGTTATTGGACGGGTTCGGGCCGGTATGGTGTTTAATAGAATTTTCCAACAATTCGGTAAGTTCTGAATTTCATTGCGTGCGTTTAGAATGTGAGGCCTCTTCGCTATTTCAATTGTCTCTCTTACGAGTCTTGATTTCGGGTGTTCTATATTTGCCAGTACTCTGGTGTTCTCAAAGTCTATTCGGTGTGACATCGTGGTGGCGTGTTCCGCAATTGATGTTGTTTTTTCCTGCTTTCTTACAGCGTTCTGGTGTTCATCACGTCTAGCTTGAATTCTTCTATTAGTTTGCGCCACATAGGTTTTATGACAGTCTGCACATGGAATCTCGTACACTCCCTGTTGTTCTAAAGGGATCCTCGTCTTCGGACTCCCCAACACCGTCCTTATTTTTCTGTCTGTATTGAAAATAGTATCGATATTGTATTTCCGTAGAATTCTTGAAATACTATCCGTGGTCCCCTTGACATACGGTAAATAAGCCTTCGTTATTGGTGTCTCATGTTCCTCGTCTGTTTGTCTCGGTTTTGACTTTAGGGCTCTTTGTATATTTCGGTCTGTAAATCCGTTTTGTCTCAGAACTGTTTTTAAACTGTCCATTTCCTGTTTGATGTTATCCTGGTCAGCTAGTCTTTGTGATCTGGTTACTAAAATCTTGACGACGGTTTGTAGTTGTGCTGGGTGGTGATGAGAATTAGCATGAAGGTATCTGTTGGTGTGAGTTGCTTTTCTATATACTGTATGGCCAAGGGTTCAATCTTCCTTCCTATTTATGAAAACACAAAGGATTGACAGTTGTTGGCTTCAACCTCCATGGTAAATTTTATTTTGTGATGGATGCCATTAAGGTGGTCTAAAAAGGTATTGGGTGTTCCCTCCCATGAGGCCAAATCACAAATGTATCATCCACATATCGCAACCATAAACTGGGTTTTAGAGTTGTTGTTCTAAGTGCCAACTTATCAAAGTTCTCCATAAAAAGGTTCGCTATAACTGGTGAGAGTGGCGATCCCATTGGAGCTCCTTCCACTTGTTTGTATCGTTGGTTCTCGTAAAAAAAATAGGTGTTCATCAGACCTTGTTAAGTCTACAAGGTGTTAAGGTGGTTTGTGTTTTTCTATTATGATATCCAAGGCTTCGTCGATAGGGATGTTGGTGGAAAGGGACACTACGTCAAAACTTACAAGAAGACACTCTGGTTGTAAGACTGTTTTTCTAAGTATTTCGATGAAATGTGTCGTATTTTTCACATATGAGTCTGCCCCCTCTGCAAATGGTTGAAGTTGTTGGGCTAGGTATTTGGCTAGGTGTTGTGTTGGGGATCCAATTGAGCTTACTATTGAAAGCGAAAGCTACGAGAATTATGCGAACCGACCTGAAGAGGGCAGATGTGACTCTGCCGAAACGTCGTCATTTTACCATCGATCCCGGCAGGGATCAGTTATCAACTACGCGGATGAATTCCCGGAAACCACCTGAAACATATATATATATATATATATATATATATATATATATATATATATATATATTATATCTTGTAAATCACTTTTGAGTTTTTAAAAAAAATTATTTATTGAAATACAAAAAATTAAAACTTGAAATAAAACAGTAAATTGAAAATTAAATGAAATGACTAAATGGTACAAGTATACTAACGATAAATGACGACCGTGGGACCGCGTCGCTCTGATTTATAACATTAAGAAAGCTGACTAATCAAAAGAACGGTCAAGTCGATGCGTTCCCACGTTTACATTATGAAGCAGGAAACTGGTCAGCGAAATATGATACTTCGTATCATACACGTGCATGATATTTACGCCTAACAGCTCCCCTTTACCAAGAAAAGTTGATGCTGTAACATCAACTTTTGGAATTTACTGGATGCTAGCTAAATAAGCAAAAACAAAACAAATATGGAAATGAAATAAAGTTAAAGTGAACATAATGATTAAGTTTAAATAGGTTACATAAAATATGAAAAATATACAAAACATAAAAGTCAAATAAGAATGGAAATGTATCAAAAAGGTTCTCAATTCTATAAGTCTGGATGTTCAGGTTCCTCTTCGATTTGGAGCCTCAGTTTTGGTATCAGCCTGGAGAACGGTTTTGTCAGGGTACTCAGACTCTCTGGATTGGAGCTGTCGTTTTTCGGAGGTCTCTTAACGTGCCTTATGATTTTCAATGAGCTGTATACAACAACAATTGTTACAATGATAATTATTGTAGCATACGTGAACCAGGAAATGTTTTTATTAACAAAGGGTTGGTTGATGAGATCGTCGAGATCCCTTGAATACTGGTCCAGCTTGTGGTTGGCTATGGACAGTTCTTCCATGTTTAAGTCGTCCAGCTTCCGGGGCTTAAGGTCCGGAATTGCAAGTTTCTCAGGATGAGAATTGCAGCAATTGAATGGAATTAAAACTGGATGAGAATTGTCCGAAATGTTCATGAATTTTTGTGGTTCGGCCTGGATTTTCGTAATACCAACAAAAGCACTACATTCCGTTTGTAACCGAATGATAGAATTGTTCGTTAGCACTAAAGTTTTAGCGTCAATTCCTGGACAATTAATGGTCACATGTATGGGTTCCGATATGATTACAATCCACGCATTTGTTTCAAGTTTTTGAACATTGTACCCTTCACTGAAAACGATAGCAATTTTACAAGTTTCGGGGACACTACGAATGTTTTTCAGGAGCTGCGCCTCACAGGGTGCATTTGAGTCTATGGGATACGCGTATAAATCGGAGCACAGTTTTCGGAGTGGAGTCAGCTGTTTGCACGCACTCAAGTCCTTGATTGGTATGTACATAAGAGAATCATCATTTCGCGCTACGTATTTTTGAGTAAAAGAAAGGATGTGATGAAAACCAGTTCTATCATCTAAAATCGGAATAGGGTATAAATGGTAAGCTGTATAAAGCTGTTGCTCTACTAGAGGGATTTTTAAGATGAATACTAGATCTCAGTGAGTTTGAAAAGCTTGTAGTTCAATTACTTCTAAATACTGTGCAACACTTGAAAATCTGACTGGTAACGGTAAATTATTTTTAACAAGGTTTTGAGAAATCTCCTGTAATGCGGCAATCAAATGATCCGGTGTAATAATAGATGAGTGAATAATTTTCAAACGTGCCAAAGTTATTGAATTTAAAATATCGTTAAGGTTATCTTCAAGAAACAAATAACTGGCCATTAGTTTTTCACAAATTTCAAGAAATGATTGTTTGGCTTGAATAGTGGCTATCCGGTCATTTAGTTCATGTATCGTGAGGTTGATTTCGTTAATGTCTTCGTTAAAGATTTTCTCGTCTATTTGAAGTTTCTGAATAGTTTCATTAAAGTTTTTAATAATAGTGGTTGTAACGCTCATTTGATTCTTTAAAAGATTTTCGACTTGTAGTTGTCCTTGGTTAAGTCTGTTTATGCTGCTAGTATAAAATTCGCCATCGGATGCGTCTAGGTTACCGGTTATTGCTTTAAAGATGGTTCCAGCACCGTCTATTAATCCGCGTTTTGGTCTTTTAGTGACTAGAAATACTTCTGAAAATTTTGTTTTGATGGAGTCGGAGATTTGTGTTAAAAGGCTAATGTGTGTTTGGACGTCCACACGAAAGGCACCTATATCGTGAAATTTGAAGCCAGGTATAGGATCGACGGTTCGTTCTAAAGTATTGAGGATTCTGTTATTATTTTCAAATAGTTGATTAAGGGTTGTCAAGTTCCGGTGAACTAATAGAGTCCATTTATAGTTTGATACAATTATTCGACTTTCGTCATGGTAGTAGATACCGAGAGTGTTGTTAATCGGTTTGACGTCGTACTGTGAAACTGCTGATCCGAGCAGCAGAAGAAACCTGAAAAGAAAGTTAGTTTTCAGAATATGGTTTCATTCTGTCAAAGTTCACTTTCGTTCGTTGGTTAGTTCTTAGGTTTAGAAGTGTAGCAGAGTTATCGTGAATCTCAATAATTTGGAATGGGCCATTAAATTTGTTCTGGAGTTTGTCTTTTATTTGTGACTCTTTTACGTATACCTTGTCACCGATTTTGTAATCAGGTGGGTTTTTCGAAACGTGTTGGTCAAATCTTTCTTTCGCTTTTTGTTTCTGTAAGTTAGTCTTTTCACGTGTAATTTTGTAATAGTAAGAAATTCGGTTATTTAGGTCTCGTACATATTTGCTAATTAGTTCTTTTTGATTATAAAGAGTCTCTGGGGGTCTGCTGGAGGTATGTCCGAAAACGAGTTCGAACGGGGTGAAGCCATGGGTCTTATTGGTTGAATTGTTATAGGCAATAATAGCATACGGAAGTACGTTTAAGGGGTGTTCGTCGGGATTTTCAGCTTTGTGAATGCGAATCATTTCTAGTAGAGTAGAATGAAATCGTTCCACGGAGCCGTTTGTTTGCGGGTGTCCCACGCTAGAGTAGGTAAGTTTGATGTCATAAAGTTTGCATAGATCTTTTAGTATGGCATTGTCAAATTCTCTGCCATAGTCGCAGTGGATACGTAATGGTGTACCGAAATGTTGAAAGTACAACATAATAGTACTAACGACAGATTTGGCGGATTTATCTGCCAAAGCATAGGCTTGTGAGAATTTAGTCAGTTCGTCTCTTATCGTCAAAATGTGATTTCTATTAGGAATTTCTAAGATGTCGATGTTAATTCTTTCAAAGGGTGTTTTAGGTGTCTCAGTTATGACGAGGGGATTATCTAAGTTTTTTCGACAAGCTTTGGTTTGTTGACAGATTACGCAGTTCTTTATGAAGTTCTCAATGTCTTTAGTAAATCCCGGCCAGTTGAACCTCTCTTTGACACGGCGTATGGTTTCGTTGATGCCGCGATGCAAGTTGTTTTTTCCGTTATGATATTGCTCGAGTATTAGTGGAATTTCGTCTTTGTTAGGAGTTTTTGTGATGTTTTGGCAAATCTTCCACTTAATGTCTTTTTCAGAGAAAATAAAGGATAGCATTTCCAGAATTGGAAGATCAAGGTTGTTTTCTACACAATATGTTTTCGATGGGGAGAGAACGTCTTGATTTTTGAAGATAGATGCGAAAAGGACTTCATTTACGATTTCGGGATCGTTTGGAAGCGGGACTATGAAGTATTGTCTCCTGCTAACAGTTTTGCTAGCGAATACGTTGATTTTAAATGTTTCAAAATCAGCGACTTCTTCGAAAATATCTTCGAATATGTCGTGATGGAATTCCTGAAGGTTGGATGATTGGGGAAAGATTAGGATATTTTTATTTGCCTTGTCTAGGAGTTGGCAATTAGAAAATTTGATCTTACTATAGTCAATTAAGGAAACAGTTTTGTAACGTTCAACAAAAGTTTTGAATTCTTGGGATATCGTTTCGGTAGTTATTTCGTTTTGTTCAGGTTCGGAGGTATTGTCATCATCTTCGTCATTTAGGGGTAAGATTTTGTGGGGTGTTAGTTTAGTTTTAGCCTGGAATAGTACGCACTCATCAAGGTGGTTGATTTTAATGCTTGATAAGGCGTCGGCGTTTTTGTTAATTTTACCCGGTTTGTAAATGATCTCGTAGTCATATTCTTCGAGTTTAAGTCTCCATCGGGCTAATCGACTTCCGGGGTCTTTTATCGAGAACAGCCACGTCAACGGGCGGTGATCGGTACAAAGTTCGAACTTTCGGCCATAGATTATCGGTCTCCAGTGCTTCACTGCCCAAACAATAGCCAACAGTTCTCTCTCAATAGTCGAATACCTTGTCTCGGCTTGACAAAGTGTCCTGGAAGCATATCCAATGGGTAAATCTTTACCTATTGGCCCTTGAGATAGTACAGCGCCGATTGCAAAGGCACTGGCGTCAGTGGTTAGTATGAAAGGTTCCTCGAAGTTCGGATAGATCAGTATTGGTGTCGAAGTTAAAGCACGTTTGAGTTCGTTAAAGGACGTGACGCATTCAGCGTTGAAATTAAACGGTTCATCCTTTTGTAAAAGTTTAGTTAGGGGTTTCGATATTCTCGCGAAGTTTGGAATAAACCTCCGATAATAACCAGCAAGTCCCAAAAATGACTTAATATCTTTGGGGTTCTGCGGTTGAGGAAAGTTTAAGATACAGTCGACTTTCGACGGGTTAGGTTTTACACCGTCTTTAGTTATTGCGGAGAAACTCGCATTTATCAGGCTGTATTTTGAGGTTTGCCTTCCTAAGTCTTTTAAAAACGTCAGTTAGTCTTGCTAAGTGTTCGTGAATAGTGGGCGAATAAACGATTATATCGTCCATGTACACCAAACATCTTTCGTTCTGGATTCCTATCAGAATATTGTCCATCACCCTTTGGAATGTTGAAGGGGCATTTTTCAACCCGAAAGGCATGCGAACAAATTCAAAATGACCGTTCTCTACAGTGAAAGCGGTTTTTTGAATGTCCTTGGACTCAATTTCAATCTGGTGGAAACCAGAAGCTAGATCTAGGGTGGTAAAATACTGGCACTTGCCAAGTTGGTCTAAAAGATCGGATATGTTGGGTAACGGATATTTGTCATTTATTGTCAGTTCGTTTAGTTTTCTATAGTCCACGACTACGCGCCATTTCTGTTTCCCGGAGGCGTCGAGTTTTTTCGGGACAACCCATACAGGGGAAGACCAGGGAGAATTTGAGGGACGAATGATGCCCTGTTCTAACATTTTCGAAACTTAGTTACGGACTTCCTCTTTGTGAATTTGGGGATAGCGGTACGATTTAGTGTATATGGGTTTGGCGTTGTTTGTGTCGATGAAATGTTTAATTTCATTCGTGAAACTAAGATGGTCACCTTCTAAGTAGAAAATGTCGGAAAAGTCAAGACAAAGTTGTTGTATTAGTTCGGCCTCTTCCTCGTTAAGGTGTTCGAGTCGGAGTTGATTGTTAATCTCCGTTTGTCTGTCGAAGTTAGGATTAGTTGCAAACGAAATTTCTTCACAGTGATTTACAGAGTAATTTTGAATGGGTTCTAATTTGATAGTGTCGAAATTTACAGTTTTTGGGCAGGCGTTAGCGTTTAAGATGGATGTCAAAAATTCGCCTTTGTCGTTAACTTGGACTAAAGCATTCGGAAGTCTCACATTTTCTAGGACGGTAGTGGTTAGTATAGCTTCTGTGTTACGTAAGTCACATTTGAGTTTGCAAATCCTTTCTGTTCGCGGCTCAATAGTAATCGTGTTTGAAATTGTTGGGTTAATTGTTGGAGATTGCCTGTTTGAAGATATTGTTTCGTCTGTTACTTTCATAAGCGGAATAGTTTTGAAGTTGGTTATAAGAAGTTTTTGTTAAAGTCAATCACACAATTATAATGTTCTAAAAAGTCAGAACCTAGTAGACCATCGAATTCGATGTCTAAGTTACAGATGTAAACTTTGTGTGGATCGTTAAGATTAAATGGGACTAAGGTCGATTCGTTAATCAGGATTTTTTGATTAGTGATACCTTGTATCACAACGTTTTCTGGGTATCGGTGTCGAAATTGTTTACAAGTGTTTGGTTTAAAAATTGATAAACCGGCACCTGTGTCTATTAACAATTTATACGTATTAGTGGCGTCGTTGATGTAGAAAAGGTTCTTAGAATTTACCGAAAGTGAGGGACTTATAAGAAAGCTTGTTCCGGAAAATTCAGGTTGGGGTTGAAGTCGTCGAGTAAACTCATTGTTTCGAACTGGGTTTGAAGATTGCAGATCTGTGTATCGGGTGGTTTGTCCACTGTAAGTACCTCTTGAAAATTTTGTCGTCGGTCTTCGGGTATTTCAGAAGAGAATTCTGGGTAATTGCTTTCAAAAGTTTCAGTATAGTCATTTTGAGAGTATTCGAAATCTGTATTTTGGGGGTCTGAATAAGAACAATCGTCTTGGTAGTATGAATTTGTATAAGGGTCATCGTTTGTTAAATTGTTTAAAGGGTTGTAGAACTCATCTTGGTTGAAGTGGTGGGTTCTTTGTTGTTGGTTTCTGTAAAAATTGGGATTTGGTCGAGATTGATTAGGACTTTGATATTGTCCACTGGCATAAGGTCGGTTTTGTTGTGCGGGATACCTATTGGGATCAGTATTGGGCCTAGTTTGATTAGCCGATTGATAAGGAGGATTCGGTCTAAATTGTTGCGGGTTGTTATTGTTGAAGTTTTGGTGTGGTTGTTGGTTTTGTTGTTGTTGTCGTTGTCGTGTTAGACATTCGTTATACAAATGCCCGGTGCGTTTGCAAAACGAACACTGTTTTACAAAAGTTTGAGGAGGTGGTCGTCTTTGTGGTTGATGTTGTTGAGGGTTCCGTACATTTGAGAATTTTTGATTTTCCAAGTGACAAAGTTGGAGTTCTCTTTTTATTCGGGAAACCGCGGTAATTATATCGGGAGGGTTACTAGCGCGAATAATTTGGCCTATTTTTGGTTCAAGTCCGGTAAAAAGACTATTTAGAGCCAGGGAATCTATAAGACAAATTTGCACGTCTTTTTCTTTGGTTGTTAGATTCTGTTTGTTAACAGCCGCGTGCATTTTTGCCTCGTGGCTTTGTAGTCTCGCTGAGAAAGTTAGTGGGGATTCAGTTGGTAGTTGTCGCATTCTTTGTAAATCCTGAATTAAAGCGGACAAGTCGCGTGAGTCACCGAAATGGTTTTCTAACAGTGTTTTTATTTCATCCCAAGTCGACGCATTTCTTGAATTAACAAGCTCGGCTGCACGGCCTCTTAGCTTGTTTTTAATGTGCAAAACTAAAAGAGTTATTTGATTTGCGACAGCCATATTTTGTGCTGTCGAACAGGAGCTGATGAAAGTATTTAAGAAAATTGGATTGCCGTCGTATTCAGGGATGATAGCGAAAATTTCCGCAAGTTTGTAAGGTTCTACCGTACCTTGGCGTGTTTCAACCATATTTAGAAATATTATGAAATAGTTTATAAAAACAAATATATCAAATTAAATATTAAAAGGAAAAAATCAATGTAGGGGTATTTTTGTAGGTAAATTTGTTAGAGCAATTAATAAACAGGTCAATATAAATGTAAAAACATGAAGGTAAAGGTAAATGCAATAAAGTAAATAATTGCAGTATTAGAAACAATTAAAATAATATCGAACACAAAAGCACAGAAGGCCTCTATGTGTTTAAGTATATGTTTCAAGAATTGTTTTTAAAATAATAGAGATGAATGTAGGTGAATATTAAATGATAGAACTGTATGTTCAAGATACATAAACTCGTATCGAATAAATCAATAAAATAATAAAAATCAATAACGTGATGATTGTAATAGTACATACGTTAATACTCCTGGCATGAGACTGTTCTGGAGAAGCTGAGGACTGGTTAGCTGTAAGGTTGCGTGTTCCGGGTTCTCGCTGCCACAGTTGTTGTCTCGGTCTGGAAGTTGTTGTCCACAAGGATTTGGAAATCGACACAACTAGTGAGTGTACACGTGTTCTAGCTGTGTTGGACAATCCTACTGACTGCACCAATTTTATTTCTTGTAAATCACTTTTGAGTTTTTAAAAAAAATTATTTATTGAAATACAAAAAATTAAAACTTGAAATAAAACAGTAAATTGAAAATTAAATGAAATGACTAAATGGTACAAGTATACTAACGATAAATGACGACCGTGGGACCGCGTCGCTCTGATTTATACACATTAAGAAAGCTGACTAATCAAAAGAACGGTCAAGTCGATGCGTTCCCACGTTTACATTATGAAGCAGGAAACTGGTCAGCGAAATATGATACTTCGTATCATACACGTGCATGATATTTACGCCTAACATATATATATATATATATATATATATATATATATATGTGTGTGTGTGTGTGTTTTTTTTATCCGAAGAGGGGGGAAATACATTCCGTACTTAGCTAGCACGTGCTGGCCGTCGTGCGGGAGTCCCGATGCAATGACTTCAAAGCAAGAGTAAATCGTTGCATTGAAACCAGTATACCGTATACCCGCTAAAACCCTAACCTCTTTCTCCTACAACCATGGTCCCCTGCGGCACTCTTAGTCAATACTACTTCGCAAGGGTGGTTCATTGCAGATGTTTACTGCTCTTACATTGAAAGCCTCTAAAGCCTACTCCTCGAACGTATTGCGGAGTTCTTTGAGGATAGTCTCCGCGTAATCTGATACCAAGTTCCAGGCTTGGGGGCCCTTCAGCATGGCTTCTACTAATTGTTCTGGAACGATATTAGTCTCCAGAATCCTCTCCACTTCAGCACGTTGATCCTGAAACCGGGGGCAGGAGAAGAACACGTGTTCCGCGTCCTCTATCACGTCCGTACAGTGTGGGCAGTTTGGGGAGTTTGCCCTCCTGAACCTGTGCAGGTATGCTCGAAAGCATCCATGTCCAGTCAGGAGTTGAGTGATGTAGAACCCAACCTCCCCATGCTGGCAGTTGACCCAACGACTGATGTTAGGTATCAATCGATATGTCCACCGGCCTTTAGTAGAGCTGTCCCACCTCTCCTGCCATTGCCCTAGACTCATGGCTCTTTCATCGCTGTTTCCTGTCGGTTGGTCTTTCTCTAACTTTCTGCGATAAAGCCGTCCCCTTTCTGCAGCCAGGATGTCGATTGGTAGGGTAGAGGCAATCACACTCACCGCCTCGTAAGACACAGTGCGGTAGGATGATGCCACTCGAATCGCTGAGAGCCGCTGGACTGATTTCATTTTCCGGCGGTACGATGGTAGCTCGAGCGATTTCTCCCATACCGGTGCCCCGTACAACAAAACAGAAGTAGTTACTGTTGCCAGTAGCTGTCTTCTTATCTGTCTAGGGCCTCCGACATTCGGCATTATTCTAGATAATGCCCCCTGTACCCCAGCTGCTTTCTTGCTGGCCGCGATTATGTGCTCTTTGAAGTTGAGCCGTGTGTCCAGGAGCACCCCCAAATAGCTGATGAAGGGCTGCGACTGTATGTAGGAGTCGCCTATTTTGAGGGTGATGGTTTCCCTTGCCTTTCGACTGCTAACAAGAAGTGTTTCGGTCTTTTGTTCTGCTAAACTCAAGTCCGCTGCGAGCATCCAATGCTGAATTGTGGCTATAGCGAATGAGAAGGTTGTTTGTATCTCCTCTATGTGCTTGCGCACTATGATCAATGCCACATCATCGGCGAATGCCACTAGCCTGACGCCCTCAGGCAGACCGAGCAGGAGCAGGTCGTTGTACATTACGTTCCATAAGAGGGGGCCAAGAACAGAGCCCTGAGTTACACCTCCTGTGATCTTATAGTCTACTTGCCCATTTTCAGTTTGGTACAACAAGATGCGGTCCTTGAAATAGGCTGAAACCATTCTGCGCAAGTACTGCGGAACTTCCATCCTGGCAAGAGCCACCAAAATGCGGTCCCAGCGGGCCGAGTTAAAGGCGTTCTTGATATCCAGAGTGGCTATTAGACAGTACTTTTTTCCACCTCTTCTCCATCTCTTTCGCGAGATAGCCTCTCTGGCGATGTTGGTAACGAGTGTCACGGCATCGATGGTTGATCTCCCCTTTCTGAACCCGAATTGGTTGGTGGAAAGTTTCGGCTCAACGTAGGGCTCCAGCCTATCTGCTATTATCCTTTCAAGGAGTTTTCCCGCAGAGTCCAACATACAGAGGGGACGATATGATGACGGTTCGTCGGGAGGTTTCTTTCCCCCTTTAGGGAGGAGCACAAGCCTCTGCTTTTTCCACTTAGTCGGGAAAACCCCCTGCTTTAGGCAGGTCTCATACATGTGTAGAAACATGTCAGGCCTATTGGCTATGGCACATTTTAGCGCGATGTTAGGTATGCCATCTGGACCGGGAGCCTTACCGTTTTGGAGCCGGTTGCACGCGCCCATCAGCTCACTCATAGTCACTGATGGTATATCTTCGTCCCTCACCTGCCACGAAGGATTAGCGGGTAGCTCAGGCTTCGCAGGAAACAAGTGAGTGACAATGCGGTGCAATGATTCGGGGCAGTTCGTTGATGTCATGGGAGGGGCCTTAATTTTATGCATCACGATTTTATACGGTTTTCCCCATGGATCTTGATTAACTTCGTCACACAACTCCTTCCAGTAGGATCTCTTGCTTGAGAGAGTGGCTCTTCGTAGTTGTTGTCTTTTGATCTCATAGTCGAGCCTTAGTTCTTCTGTTGTGACCCTGTCGCGTCTCCGTGCTCGTTGATGCAGCCTGCGTGCTTTGAGACACTCTCGTCGGTGTTGTGAGATCGTGTCGTTCCACCAGTAAACTGGTGGGCGGCTGTTGTTCTGCCGTCTCCTTGGCATGGAAGCATCGCAGGACTTGACAACGCTTGTCATTACCTCTTTGGCAGTGGCTTCTGCGCTTGTTGCTATTGACAATGGTTCCTGCTCCATAACCAAGGCGAATGAATCAGCATCGAAAGCATTTTTGTTCCAACCGACTGGCTGTGACCTCGCACGACTGACACACAATCTTCGTTTGGGAGTGGTGTTGATTTCCCATATAATAGCTTGGTGGTCGCTATTAGTAAACTCCTCATCGACCCGCCACTCACAGCCCCCTTTAATTAGGTTGCTGCTAACGAATGTCACATCGATAATGGAGCTGGCTGTGCCTTTGCGATATGTGCTTACGGCTCCTGTGTTGAGGAGTACCAGGTTGAGCGAAGACATGGTCTCAAGGAGAGCTCGTCCTCTCGCGCTCGTTTCCCGACATCCCCAGTCAATTGCCCAGGCGTTGAAATCTCCTGCGATGGCGACCGATTCACGCTTCCGTACATCCTCCGCCAAGGTATCCAAGAATAACTCGAACTCCTCGAGCTGTGCACTAGGAGGTGCATAGCAGCTATAGAAGTGAACCCCTCCCACTTTGGCTCTCACAAGCCATGGTTCGGGGGTATTTGGGAGTTGTTGGAACGGAAGTTTACCGCAAGCCCATATCGCTGGTCTGTCCGTTGTGTCATTTACCCAGGACAGGGTGTCGAAGTTTTTGTACTGCTCGCAGATTATGGCTACGTCGCAATCCAATTCCCGCACCCGCTGTACCAGTAGGTCTTGGGCTGCTTCGCAATGGTTGAGGTTGAGTTGCAGTACTTTCATTTACGGGCTTGTGCTGCTCTCATCGCCTGTTGGTAGATCGGACATTTCCAACTACCCGCAACGTGCCGGCAGTCTGACCTACTATCTTTCTCTTTGCAGAGTAGGCACTTGGCAGGTTGTTGACAAGCCGAGGCATTGTGACCAGCGCCTCCGCATCTGTGACAACAACTGCTTCGGTCAGTCTTGCCTCTGCACGCCTGGGCGTTGTGCCCAAAGTGCCAGCATTTGAAGCACCGTCGAAGGCTGATCCTCTCGCGAACACGTACTGTGCCCCACGCAAGTTTCAGCTTTCCAAGTGCGATGGATTTCTTGGCCTGGAATGTGTGTGTGTATGTGTGTTTTTTTTTTTTTTTTTTTTTTTTTTTTTTTTTTTTTTATCCGAAGAGGGGGGAAATACATTGCGTACTTAACTAGCACGTGCTAGCCGTCGTGCGGGACTCCCGATGCAATGACTTCAAAGCAAGAGTAAATCGTTGCATTGAAACCAGTATACCGTATACCCGCTAAAACCCTAACCTCTTTCTCCTACAACCATGGTCCCTTGCGGCACTCTTACTCAATACTACTTCGCAAGGGTGGTTCATTGCAGATGTTTACTGCTCTTACATTGAAAGCTTCTAAAGCCTACTCCTCGAACGTATCGCGGAGTTCTTTGAGGATAGTCTCCGCGTAATCTGATACCAAGTTCCAGGCTTGGGGGCCCTTCAGCATGGCTTCTACTAATTGTTCTGGGACGATATTAGTCTCCAGAATCCTCTCCACTTCCGCACGTTGATCCTGAAACCGGGGGCAGGAGAAGAACACGTGTTCCGCGTCCTCTATCACGTCCGTACAGTGTGGGCAGTTTGGGGAGTTTGCCCTCCTGAACATGTGCAGGTATGCTCGAAAGCATCCATGTCCAGTCAGGAGTTGAGTGATGTAGAACCCAACCTCCCCATGCTGGCGGTTGACCCAACGACTGATGTTAGGTATCAATCGATATGTCCACCGGCCTTTAGTAGAGCTGTCCCACCTCTCCTGCCATTGCCCTAGACTCATGGCTCTTTCATCGCTGTTTCGTGTCGGTTGGTCTTTTTCTAACTTTCTGCGATAAAGCCTTCCCCTTTCTGCAGCCAGGATGTCGATTGGCAGGGTAGAGGCAATCACACTCACCGCCTCGTAAGACACAGTGCGGTAGGATGATGCCACTCGAATCGATGAGAGCCGCTGGACTGATTTCATTTTCCGGCGGTACGATGGTAGCTCGAGCGAATTCTCCCATACCGGTGCCCCGTACAACAAAACAGAAGTAGTTACTGTTGCCAGTAGCTGTCTTCTTATCTGTCTAGGGCCTCCGACATTAGGCATTATTCTAGATAATGCCCCCTGTACCCCAGCTGCTTTCTTGCTGGCCGCGATTATGTGCTCTTTGAAGTTGAGCCGTGTGTCCAGGAGCACCCCCAAATAGCTGATGAAGGGTTGCGACTGTATGTAGGTGTCGCCTATTTTGAGGGTGATGGTTTCCCTTGCCTTTCGACTGCTAACAAGAAGTGTTTCGGTCTTTTGTTCTGCTAAACTCAAGTCCGCTGCGAGCATCCAATGCTGAATTGTGGCTATAGCGAATGAGAAGGTTGTTTGTATCTCCTCTATGTGCTTGCGCACTATGATCAATGCCACATCATCGGCGAATGCCACTAGCCTGACGCCCTCAGGAAGACCGAGCAGGAGCAGGTCGTTGTACATTACATTCCATAAGAGGGGGCCAAGAACAGAGCCCTGAGGTACACCTCCTGTGATCTTATAGTCTACTTGCCCATTTTCAGTTTGGTACAACAAGATGCGGTCCTTGAAATACGCTGAAACCATTCTGCGCAAGTACTGCGGAACTTCCATCCTGGCAAGAGCCTCCAAAATGCGGTCCCAGCGGGCCGAGTTAAAGGCGTTCTTGATATCCAGGGTGGCTATTAGACAGTACTTTTTTCCACCTCTTCTCCATCTCTTTCCCGAGATAGCCTCTCTGGCGATGTTGGTAACGAGTTTCACGGCATCGATGGTTGATCTCCCCTTTCTGAACCCGAATTGGTTGGTGGAAAGTTTCGGCTCAACGTAGGGCTCCAGCCTATCTGCTATTATCCTTTCAAGGAGTTTTCCCGCAGAGTCCAACATACAGAGGGGACGATATGATGACGGTTCGTCGGGAGGTTTCTTTCCCCCTTTAGGGAGGAGCACAAGCCTCTGCTTTTTCCACTTAGTCGGGAAAACCCCCTGCTTTAGGCAGGTCTCATACATGTGTAGAAACATGTCAGGCCTATTGGCTATGGCGCATTTTAGCGCGATGTTAGGTATGCCATCTGGACCGGGAGACTTGCCGTTTTGGAGCCGGTTGCACGCGCCCGTCAGCTCATTCATAGTCACTGCTGGTATATCTTCGTCCCTCACCTGCCACGAAGGATAAGCGGGTAGCTCAGGCTTCGCAGGAAACAAGTGAGTGACAATGCGGTGCAATGATTCGGGGCAGTTCGTTGATGTCATGGGAGGGGCCTTAATTTTATGCATCACGATTTTATACGGTTTTCCCCATGGATCTTGATTAACTTCGTCACACAACTCCTTCCAGTAGGATCTCTTGCTTGAGAGAATGGCTCTTCGTAGTTGTTGTCTTTTGATCTCATAGTCGAGCCTTAGTTCTTCTGTTGTGCCCCTGTCGCGTCTTCGTGCTCGTTGATGCAGCCTTCGTGCTTTGAGACACTCTCGTCGGTGTTGTGAGATTGTGTCGTTCCACCAGTAAACTGGTGGGCGGCTGTTGTTCTGCCGTCTCCTTGGCATGGAAGCATCGCAGGACTTGACAACGCTTGTCATTACCTCTTTGGCAGTGGCTTCTGCGCTTGTTGCTATTGACAATGGTTCCTGCTCCATAACCAAGGCGAATGAATCAGCATCGAAAGCATTTTTGTTCCAACCGACTGGCTGTGGCCTCGCACGACTGACACACAATCTTCGTTTGGGAGTGGTGTTGATTTCCCATATAATAGCTTGGTGGTCGCTATTAGTAAACTCCTCATCGACCCGCCACTCACAGCCCCCTTTAATTAGGTTGCTGCTAACGAAAGTCACATCAATAATGGAGCTGGCTGTGCCTTTGCGATATGTGCTTACGGCTCCTGTGTTGAGGAGTACCAGGTTGAGCGAAGACATGGTCTCAAGGAGAGCTCGTCCTCTCGCGCTCGTTTCCCGGCATCCCCAGTCAATTGCCCAGGCGTTGAAATCTCCTGCGATGGCGACGGATTCACGCTTCCGTACATCCTCCGCCAAGGTGTCCAAGAATAACTCGAACTCCTCGAGCTGTGCACTAGGAGGTGCATAGCAGCTATAGAAGTGAACCCCTCCCACTTTGGCTCTCACAAGCCATGGTTCGGGGGTATTTGGGAGTTGTTGGAACGGAAGTTTACCGCAAGCCCATATCGCTGCTCTGTCCGTTGTGTCATTTACCCAGGACAGGGTGTCGAAGTTTTTGTACTGCTCGCAGATTATGGCTACGTCGCAATCCAATTCCCGCACCCGCTGTACCAGTAGGTCTTGGGCTGCTTCGCAATGGTTGAGGTTGAGTTGCAGTACTTTCATTTACGGGCTTGTGCTGCTCTCATCGCCTGTTGGTAGATCGGACATTTCCAACTACCCGCAACGTGCCGGCAGTCTGACCTACTATCTTTCTCTTTGCAGAGTAAGCACTTGGCAGGTTGTTGACAAGCCGAGGCATTGTGACCAGCGCCTCCGCATCTGTGACAACAACTGCTTCGGTCAGTCTTGCCTCTGCACGCCTGGGCGTTGTGCCCAAAGTGCCAGCATTTGAAGCACCGTCGAAGGCTGATCCTCTCGCGAACACGTACTGTGCCCCACGCAAGTTTCAGCTTTCCAAGTGCGATGGCTTTCTTGGCCTGGACCTCTGGGAGACAAACAACTGCCGTTTGTGTTGATCTATATGCCCGTCGAAGTGATTTCACTGCCTCCTCGGTGATCTCTGCCAGGCCGTCGATATTATCTTTGAGCAGGTTTACTACGTCTTCCTTGGTACTGATCTCGTCCAAGTCTTTAATTTCAATCTCGATTTGCGGTATTCGAGATTGTATAGTGGCCCCGCTTGGGAGCTTATTCTTGATGGCGTTACAATAGCGCTCCATCTCCTGAGCGTCTGCCTTGGCGAATAACAGAAGTAGATCTCCCTTAGCTGTTCTTCGGATCTTATTGACTTTTTTGCCTATATCCTGCAGGGTGGGATCATTTTTGATACCTCGCAAGATATCTGCATGGGAGCTCTTCTCGCCTTTCTTTATAAGCAGCGTACAATGTGGCGCTGGTTTTTGCTTATTGGTCCTCGGGGCCTTTTTCCTCTTTACCACTTGCCAGTCAGTCGACTGGTTTGCAGGTTGGTTTGTGGTCTGCGGTTTAAACTTGGATTTTAATCCATTGTTTCTCTCCGCTTCTGAATTGACCACCCTACTTGTTGTTCCCTGGGTGGTTTGCCCGATGTTCTGGCGACCTTCCTTACCGGGCTTTAGCTTGCTAGCTAGCGCCGGTTTAAGAGTTTTAAGTGGTGGTGCCTTACTAGATGAGGCTACTGAAGGCGAGACCTTCGGTGGCGAGGTCCTTGCTACAGAAGCTACTTTTATTGAAGCCGCCTGCTTTGGGGCCGCCGGTGTTGATGCAGCCGGTTTTGAGTTAGGTGCTTTTGAGGCAGCCGCTTTTGGGACCTCCTTTTGCTGTCCACCTTGTGTCTGAGTGTTTGACACCTTTACTGGCGATGTCTGTGTTGTAGCAGGTTTCGCTACAGGAGGTGGCCGTGTCGTTGACGTCTGATATTTGTCATATTCTGACTTAATGGCGTGTGCCAGTTTCTTGATCTCATGATGTACATTGTGCCTAGGCCCAATGAACTTCAAGAGCTCATCGATCTTTGCTCCTAATTTGTTTGGAGCGCCACTCTCATTTGTTGCCCTTTGATGGATGTCAACTCCACTATTCGCCTTTTGAAGGACTTGGCTGGATAGTGTCTTGCTGCCAGCTCTAGTTGTAATGGTCGATGTTGTACCATTACTAGTGTTCTTCTTCTTGTCACTATGTGACGGAACCAGTGATAATTCGCTCCCCCCAGAATCCGTGGAGCGTGCATGTGTGTATGTGTGTGTGTGTGCGTGTGCGTGTGTGTTACTGGTTTTTCGGAAATCTTGTGGATTATTTTATTTGCTTTGATAAAAAAATTATGTCAACATACAGAAGGATCAAAAGCTATTTAAATATTATTTACAAATACAGTGTAATGTAAAATGATTTAATCACTTATTAAGTGTTCAGAGACAAGTTAGTTAACTTCAAATACTTACCTAATAAATAAACTTAAAGTTATTTTTTCAATAGAAAAACTACACTAAACTGCACGATTTAATCCAGTTATAAAAATCTAGTATTTTTCCTTATATATAAACATTTCATACCAATGTAAATAGAACAAATACTACAAAAACTACCAATACCCATGTTATATCCATTGGAATGAACATTGAACATCTGAGTTATCCCGATGTTGAATGACCTTTTCAATCAGTTTGCGCTTTAGTTTCGATTTATTTTTAATTATCAAAAAAGTGGTTTGTCTGTGTTAAAGTGAGTAGCGAAGTTATATGATTTGAAGTTTCAGAGGCGTTTTCAATGCAAAATTGTCTGTCACTGCAAAATTGGGTGTGAAATTCGTAACATTTTAATTTTTTAACCAACCTATAGCTCGTTTAAAAATTTTTTATTAGGGTTGTTGTTTTATTTTCAACTGAACTGTTAGTCTTTAGTCCTCAAAATATTTGCACTTATACCGTTGACACCCTGTATATTAATTTGTGATTTCATTATATTAATGTACCAAGCTTTTGGCTTATTTGAATGATCTTTGGTGTAGTATTCACATCGCTTTTTGGCTGTTTCTAATATTGTGTAGTTTCTCAATGATTAAGGAGGTAAATAGCTATTTTCCATGTTTATTTTGGGTCTTCATTCCTCACAATAGTTTCCGCAAAATACAGATAAGTTAAGTAATTGAAATTGAAGGTGTAGTACCTTTGGGCAATTTGTAGAAACTGCTCGGAACACTAGTTGCCTTCTTATATAAAACTAACTAATTTTCCTAATTTGGTTTAATACTCACTGACAAAGAAAAGCAACACAAAGAAGAAGATGTTGACATTTAATATTGTTTTGCTAAAATATGGATGCGATATTAAGGAGTAAATGATTAAAATTTGGTAATGTTTGATGAACTTTTTTTCATCTAAACTTTTCTTTTTCAATTAATATTATAGTCGTTTTTGCAAATTTTTAAAATTTACCAATGATGATGGGGTCCAAAATCGATGTTTAGTAATGTTAACATACCTAGAGTACGTGTACGCCGAATGTATCGCCAGCTAAGTGAATTTGAAACAGGTCGAATTACTGGATTATGGGAAGCGGATTTTTCATTCCGAGAAATCGCTAACAACAATTACAGAAATCCAGTTATGAGATGTTGTCAAACGTGGTTCGATAATACCGCAAATCGGAGAAGAGTAGGCACCGGACATCGAAGGGGCACAAATGAAGTTCAAGATCTACTTCTAAGACTTGTGACCTTTAGTGACCAATTTTTGACAACTCGAAATTTGGCTGATGAGTGGATAGGAGAACAAAGCCATCTGGTGTATAAAGTCTTTTGGACTGGAGCATTATCGACCCCTCTAGTGATACCTTGGACCGCCGAACATCGGCGGCAACGAGTACAGTGGTGCAGAGGATGATAACATTTCTGCTTTGGGTGGACATGATGGCCGACGAAGGGTTAGACGAACTCGAGGAGAAAGATGTCAAACTCATTTAAAAATGTTTAGAGACATTTTCTTCAGCCATTGCCGCTACGCATCACCGACAACCAATCACCAGCTACGGCGACGCTGATTGGACGAGACAGGGGATTAACCGACCCAATAAGCATGACCGGTTAGGGGTATAAATCGACGGATGATCTGAATTTCCCGTCATTCATCTGATTACGATGGCATATTCAAAGCTATTGAAATGTTGTGAGATTGAGATCAATCATTTCAAGACGAGAAAGTCCAAGGAAACTTCGAGGAACGAGTTATATTGTCTACCAGCTTCAGGCTAATAAGTCAACCTCAATTTGATGTTGAGCGATATGTACATCGAAGTGTAAGCGTTTATGGTATGGGGTGCAATTGCCCGTGGAAGTAGACTAACTTGAGAGAGTCATAGTTATGACTCTCTAGTTACTAACGGGCACCGCCTTGTACCCAGAAACGAAGTCTGGAATCGACTGTCATGACTTAGTGTGAACGTCGTCGTTGTGGTGCTGTCGCATACTTTACATTAATTTCGTTATCATATTGAAATGGCTCGTACCAAGCAAACCGCTGGAAAATCGACTGGTGGTAAAGCACCTAGAAAACAATTAGCAACAAAGTGCGTCCACTACCAGCGGTATTTAAAAACTACATCGTTATAGACCCGGCACAGTAGCTTTTCATCGCCTCCAAAAAAGTACCGAATTGTTGATCAGAAAACTACCGTTCCAACGTCTTGTTAGGGAAATCGCACTGGATTCAAGACCGATTTAAGATTTTAGAGCTCAGCAGTAATGGCATTGCAAGAAGCTAGCGAAGCTTATCTGGTTGGTCTTTTCGAAGATACCAATTTGTGTGCTATCCACGCGAAATGTGTAACCATTATGCCGAAGGACATACAGTTGGCAAGACGTATACGTGGTGAACGCGCTTAATATATAATTGTAAAATTTGCTCTTTAGTATAGCATCTATTTTTTACAAAAAAAAAATAATTAAATTTAAACATCTGCTGGGTGTTGAGATTTCTTTTTAAGTGAGTATCAGTATATGTTAGGTGACGATACTTCTCTGTTTGATGTAACGTTTTCCAACGCTGTTTTTTTTTTGTGAAGCAATTTGTAGAAATATCAATAGAATCTATTTAAGGAAAAGCCAAGCCAACTAATATTTCTGAAAAAAACCGTGTTCAACAATAATTTCTGATGAGGAATCGAAACGTCACATTACACCTACAAGAATCATACAATATACATCTAAAAATATACCGGAAAACTAGTTGACAAATCCATAGACCTACGTGTGAGGGAGGTTTTCTATTAAAAGGCAATTAGTATCCTAGGCAGTTTTCACAGATTTCCCTTAGGTATTACAACTTTTCTGTATTTTTCAGAAAGCATTCTGAGGAGAGAAAATCCAAATAAACCGTCAAAATAGTTTCTAATATTATGTTTTTAAATTTACACTGTCTCTTCAATGTTTTTCTGCTTATACCAATCTTCACACCCCCTTCATTGCTAGATATAGAAAAAAAATTTTAACCGTAACTAGAACTTTCTTGGTGGATATTTTTTGATAAGGTTAAATAGTATTTAACAAAAACTCTATAAATAGAGAATTAAACATTATTTAACACAACATTTTAATTTATTAAATTTGACATTACAATAAAAATGTATTTATTTACATTTGACAGTTTATTGAACAGATATGGGATAATTTTGCAATTCCAGGCAAGGAAAAAATGTTGTGATTGTTTTACCAATTTCATTACAAACAGGTAATTCTAAAAGTGTGAAGACATTTACAATCCATTTCATAATTTCATAAAATTATATAACAGTCTATAAAATCTATAACATGCATTGTTTCTATACACCTTTATTATCATATCTATTATATTTTTGGCACACACAATTTCTTAGAGATTTATTGAGTAAAAACTAAATAATTTTACATCCCTTGCAAGGCACCAACATGCATTTACAATTTATTTTAAGGATAATTGAAATTATCATACCAAAGTTTATCTTGAATATTGGAGGGAAATATAATATGAATAGGCCACTATTTGATTAAAATTCTTAGAATTGAGACTTAAAGTTTTAAGTTTTGAGCTTGTGCAAAAAAATTAATTAAGGAACAGCCGGGATTTACTGAAGTTAACCTGCGTACTTATATATGCACTATTAATAAGACTGTTTAATACTGTTAAAGTGAATTTCATAGTATAAGTTTAAAAGGTAAAAATGTATTTTTGCATAATTGAATTAGTTTATCTTAGAAAGATAATGATGTAATTAAATTTTTCAACGATTGTTTCGTTGTATCTCGAAAGCATGAAATATTTTTTATATACGTCATGTTTGCTTTGAAATATTTTACTGAACTATTTCTGAAAAAAAATCGAGAAAAAATTGTAAATGAAAGCCAAAAAAAGTTAAAATTAGTCAGAAATTGTCATTCATTCAAGAACATCAGAATAGCCTCACTATTATCAGTACAAATATGGATATAGTACGAAGTTTAGACCTAGATAAAATTATAAAACAATTCCCTTCAAAAAATCTAAGAAGAGCATCATTCATTTATTTTTTCTTGCAAATTTTGATTTTTTTTATTTAAAATTTGTATTTTTTAAAATGCTATATAAATTTGGCGTAACTTTATTTATTTTGGCGTTTTTGATATTATTGTTACGAAATTTACCCAAAGCCGACCCTGTTTCATTTCAGTACGACAACAAACGCTTTAAGATAAAAAAAAGATTCTAGAAAAGACTCGGCAGCGGAAGGAGTGATGATGATTTTTACTGGAGAATTCGACGCTAGTATTATAAAGGAAGCACGCCACGATCGCCAGTTCAGTTATACCGCGACGACTAGCGTATATGGGATTGTTATTGTATTTGAATCAGCTGTTTTAATGTAAATAAAGTTCTAGAAAAGTGAAAGTGAATATTAGTTTTATAATTTTGAATTGAACCCACGGACTTTACAACATTATTATATAAAAATCCATTTATATATTGTTTAGTTAAAAAATAATAGCTGAAAAACTGACTGCCCCCACCAATTTTGTGCCCAAGGCCTCCACCAACTTAAATCCGGCCGTGATTGTGGGCAGGGTTCAAACAATTGAGTGCTTGAGGAAAACGATATCTATCAGAATCAACTTTAACTGTTCAGATATGTATTTTGTTGAATGGTACGTGTTTCGGTACAATTAACGTACCTTTATCAAATTATAAAGTTTAAAAATATACTATATATAGGTATTGCATGTGTACCGAATATACATGTCCTTCTACAAAATAAATTCTTGTAACAAGAGAAACACACGAGATTTCCGAGAACAGTCAATTACATTTCATACTCGTGAGAACATCAGAAGTTATATATATATATATATATATATATATATATATATATATATATGTTTTAGGTGGCTTCATCATCATTTTACCTTCGATCCCCAGAGATCAGTTATCAACTACGCGGATGAATTCCCGGAAACCACCTAAAATATTTAGTGCACGCAGTGTTAAACATAAACTAATCAGATAAATAACTATCATTCTTCTTTTAACCGTTGAGGCTAATGTCAGAAGGAAATAATGAATAGCGATTTACTGATTTAATTCCTTTCATCCTTACCACATTGAATCGTTAATAAAAGGCACAACACCACTCTTGGCAATTCTTGTCAATTATTTATGCTTGTTATATGTGAAATAAAATATTTAGTTATATATTTTTTAATAATTAGTGTACTAAACACACATTTATTATTTAAAAAACAAAACCTATTACTTCTGGCGACGCTCTTGCGGTTACATTTTATAAATTTTTGCTGGCCACGAACATTTGAATCGATTTATTGGATAAACCCAAGTTTTCAGATTTTATTATTAAAGGAACCTGAACTCTAATACTAATTTCTGCAAGAGTACCATTAAAGTATGTCTGAGTGGCAGCAGTATGAGAGTATTTCAGAGACCAAAACTAAAACCAGTGTGAAATATGTCGTTAAATTTCAAGAGAAATATTTTTTCTCTTCAAAAATGTATCTTTAATGACTAGAATATATTAGTCCATCAAAACAACACACAAAACATAAAAATGACAGAGCGTGTGACTTAAATTTTGATTTTTGTTTTTCTTTGGTCGTTTTGAGAATATTTGGCCAATACTTAAATATAAGTGTTACTACATTCATTATGACAGTTTACTTTTATTTAGTAATAACAGGCCTTTCATTTGCCGGCAATACTGAAATGTTCAATGAAAATATAAATTAAAATCAGAAACTTAAAATAAAATAATGAAAGAAATTAATGTTTATTATGTAAATATTAAAAATATATTCGTTCCTAGATATTTAGTTCTCTTGGTATAAATGTATTTTAAATGAAGAACATATTTAAGCTGTTAAATGTTTTAGACGTCAAGTTACACTTAACACAGCATTACATTGTTTTGTAATTGTTATTGTACATTATGTATGCATTTTTGATTAAAGAAGTCATTTATTGATATGATAATTTCAATTAACGCGTTTATAAATGCCCCAGTTGAATGATAAGTAGATATCTACCGCACTTTCTTTGAACATATTTTTGCTGTGCCATTGTCTAATTAGTAACCGATATTTAAAGTGCAATTTCTTAAAGCTTCAATGTCTCATAAACTAAAAATACATATACGGTAAAGAAAAACAAACAAAGATTGGTTCTAGAACATCGCATGTAAATGTGGTTGGCTGAATGAAAATTTTATGTTGTAGCATCTATAGTGTAGAATAATCTGAATATTAAAGTGATTAATTTAGATTTATCAAATTTTCTGTTTAAGTAGACATAACTGGATTTTTTTCATCTTTGTTTGTTTAACACATTATTTAATAAAATAAAGTTTCTATTTACATTCTAAATTAAGAATTCTCAGTCCATAGGCTTAGGCCTAAAATTGATGTATAACTTGGCACTTCATTGATAAAAATATATCTCTTGCAACAAGTTGTATAATATTTTTTATACTTCGTAACATTGGTTTGTACCAGCTCTTTAGTGAAGGTTAAAAATGTAAAAAAGTACAAATATTGTTAATAGAAGTGCCTTAAACTACTCAGCTACAATTCAATTTAAAAAGTATTCTTGCGTGTTGATGACCATACGAATAAGAGAAGTAATTAATAGATTCCTTATATTTTCAAAAAAGGTGTACAAAATATATTGTTTTAAAAAGTGCAAAGAAGCAGGGTTCCAAAACGTTCCACGGTCATTATTATGAACTAGGCTACGTTCCGAGTGAGAACCGCGTTTGAATTTATTGAATGCTCGACGTTTCGACTCTTTTTTTGGAGCCATTATCAAGAGACAAGTGAAAAAGAGTTTCAGTGTGTAGATCGAACTAGGGGCCTCAATCTGCCTACTCCCCAAGAGCCTTTTTCACTTGCCTCTTGGTAATGGCTCCAAAGCAGGTGTCGAAACGTCGAGCATTTAATAAATTGAGACTCGGTTCTCACCCTGAACCTAGCATAGTTCATATATATACATATATATATATATATATATATATATATAATATATATATATATATATATACAAGAATTGAGCGGATACCTAATTTTTTCAATATAGGTATATTTTGGCACATATATTCTGCAGGGGCGGCTCTAGAAGTTTCTTGAGAAGGGAGCGATATATTAAGTTATTGGTTTCCAGCCTTCTGTGGAACAACATCTCTCGGTTTATTAGGTTACTTGTCTAATGTTTAGTGCCTATAATATAATTATTTTTCCCATTATTAGCTTCAGAGAGTGGCGCGTGCCCCTCCGCGCCCCCTTGGCTGGACCCTCTACGGATATTCAGGATATTTTATATAAGGTCATGTTCTATTAATATTTTGATATTATACAATAAGTTTCTCAGGATTAAAACTATATTTTTAATATAAATAAACCTTATTCTTTGCACTTTTGCTAATAATGAGTCAATTTTTATTTATAATGTGCAGTTTGATAGTTACAGAAAAATGTGGCTTCTATGTGGAGTCCAATATACACTAGATAACACTGATTTTCAGTAAAATGATATGTCTGTAGTATATTGTCTATCTAGGTATATCCGAAATATTTTCATATATTAGTAATATTACTTGAAATTATTACAAATCTTTGTTTTCAATTCAATGAAAGTGTTATATTAACAATAACCCAGTTTTTATCTATTGTTGATCACTGATTTATTGAGAGATAATTTAATAACACAGGTTCTATCAGATTGGTGCAATACAGTTATTTGATTTGTGACTATAGTTACACAAACAAAACAAATAATTATATTAAAAGTATACGAGCCAACAACAAATCATAGAAATATTTAGCTGGTATAGAATTTGTTCAATGGAAAAAAACTTTAGAGATTCCCAAAGTTGCTGATTTCTCTAATAGTTAGAAAAATAGAACATTAATAACATCGTTACGGGTGAAACTGAAAGCAATATATTTCAGAGCTGTGGAATGAATAAGAGGTAAAACATTTTTACAAATAAAACGATAACGAACAATGGAAATATAAGAAACAAATTGGAATCAAATAGACAATAAGGAAATTGATTACAAATTCAATGATAGAAACAAAATATTACAAATCACAAAAGATTTATTGAAAAACTGTAGAGGAAAAATTAGGTTTGTATGTGTAAGGAGATTACCAATTAATATAGCAAAGTAATTGACCAAGCTTAGTTCTCCACTCCCTGAAGATGAAGAACTATAGCAATTTTTGACAGAAATCCTTAAGATTTCTAGCAATCTAAACTTTGGCCTTTTTAAAAATATTCCAAAGTATTATCCTTCAATAATTGGATTGTTTTGGTGGCTACTTGATGGAAATTCATTGTTACACACTTTGAATTTTTTTATATATGTATTTTACCTGTGATGTAAATACGTATAATTATTATCAGAGAAAATGATATATGAGGGATTACTAAAATTAAGATTTATATCCGTAGAAGCATAATTGTCTGTAATGTCATTATCATCTGTACTCAAATAAGAGGCATTTTACATCAAAGTGTAATATTTCTAGAATAGTTGCTGAATTAAATATGATCAACTATGCCGGCAAGTTGATTGTGGAAAGTTTATTACGCCACCGGCGCTAATTGGGAGTTCATATAGGAAGGAACAGATAGAAATAAGGATATACTAAACAATTTGTTAAATATTCGCGGCATAAAAGCATCCTTTTAGTAAAGAAATAAAATAACTAAGAATAATTACATAATTTAAATTTTAAATGCTAAATATTAGGACACTAAAAAATCTAATATTATTTAGACATGGATTAAAGTAGTCGTGTCTCGACACAACTGTAGGTGCATAATGTATGTTAATGGATTATAGATTTTGGGAGTAAAGTACGAATCAATTCTATGATTTATATATGATGGAAAACGGAAATATATATATCTATATTCAATGGCGTCGTCGGCAGGTAGCCACAAGGGGGGGGACATGATGATTTAATTTATTTTCCGTTTCGACTACTATCGTACTTGGAATTTGTAAATATAATTTCTTGTTATTTTAGTTCAATCGTTGTTACTATTAATAACAAAAATTTTATCAAAAAAGGTTTTATACAGAGATTTTATGTACTGAATACGTTATTGTATCAATTGCAGTGCCAACTTCTGAAAATAGGTTTTGCTTTTATTTTATATTGGTTATGCAAAAAAATGGAAATTGTAGTAATATTGTAGTATACTGTTTGCTCTTTTAATCACCTATTCCTGAAAACACTATAATCGTTTAATTTTGTAGCGAATTTTGAACAAGTTTTAGTTATCAGAATACACTGCTATTCATCATTTGAAATGTAAATTGGGTATTTTAGTTTAATAATTATATGTCAATATTTGCAATGTTTACTTGCTATCGAATACGTGTAAAATCATTTCAGAAATAAAACAAGTATTTTTAAAAAATTTTCTTGACGAACATTAAATCAGACAAACATTTCATATTGATATAATGTAATGTATTATGAATATCATAACATTTACGAACATTTATAATAATTACATATGAAACTATAATGGAATTTGTTCCCATATGCACCAATGTTCATTACCCCAATTTTTAATAAAAACTGACTCATAACATTTCTCGAACTTAAACATTTATTTGAAACGCTTCTCTATTCAACTTCGATAATCCTCTTCCTTTGTATCCTTTTTCATATTCTGATTCGCTGAGTTTTCTAGGGTTTAAATCAGAAAACCTTGTGGGTGGGTTAATACGTTCGTTGAAACTCGGTGCATGAGAAATGCTAAATGTCGTTTCTTCATTGTGACTAGAATATCCACTACTACTTCTAACATGCCTTTTATTAAGTGGAGTTGCTTTACCCTTGCCTTTGCTTCTCGAATGAAAGGGTTTTCTACCTATACTCCCTGACTGTGGTGATGTTTCTGAAGAGGAAGAAGATCCCTCTGCACCACCTACAAAAAATATATATATTAATCAAAATATTGTATACAGTGCACAATATACAGCAGAAATCATGCATTCGGAAACTGTCAAAAAGGCCTAGGTTTGTTGTTTTATATGGTCTTTTCGATTTTTGTTGGAATTTCTCTGGGATAGTTTAAAAATCGTTTCCCAAAAACAAATAATACATTAGGCTTCATCCTTATACACACCAAACCAATTAACACAGATCAGAATTTAAAAAATGCTGTGTTCTTTAGTGAAATTTTAAGGCCTTTAGAAGTAAGCAAAAAGTAACATGAATATAAGACATTGAGAAGACATGTGGACAAATCAAATTTGATCAACATTGTATTAACTACCACCGGCAGCCATAGGATAGACTGGGATAAAACAAAGATCTTGTTGAAAGAATAAAATTCAGAACAGGTAAAACTTAAGGAAGTAGGTGCACGATAGTCAACAACGCGGAAATGGAGTCACTTTCAATTGACCTGGATTTGGGATGAAAAAATCTATTCTTTGAAGAGCAAATAGTACTGTTTATTTGCTCTTCTCGCTGTTCCAAGTGATCACAAACCGTCAAATTGTCACTGTCAAACGAGAAAATTTGTATCAAAGCAAGAATTTAAGAATAGAGTTCCAGCTAAATACTGTGATTGATAATAACACCAGAGTTGGAGTTGAAACTTCCGTCTCCAAGCACAGTTACGCATCACACATATAAAACGCTATTTATATATAGAAAGACTGGTTGATCATATTGTAGACATGTGTGATGTAGAATTTCTATACAGAACCAGTAATCCGGAAAAAAATTCTCTTACTACAGTTTATGCCCCATTTTCAATTTCAAATACTTATCAGTTGCAGAAAAAGTCGTAGGAGAGAAAACCCTATTGAAGAGGCAAATACCTCATTAACAATCTTACCGAAATTACTTAAGTAAAACAAGAATTTAAATTAAGAAGAAAATTATGTATACACTACTTTCGGTACAATATTGTTAAACGAAAAGGCGTCCATGCTCCATATTTTAATGAAAATTTAAAAAAATAATATCTCCAGAAATATGTGATTTTCTAGAAAATAGTGTTTCAAAAATTTGTTCCATTCGAAAAATTCTATTTACAGTTAATCTGTGGGTTCCAAACATTCAATACAAGGAAACTCGTATAAAATCACTACTGACCTCCGCCTGTCAGATCACAGCCAATTTTCACGTCAACTATTGGAAAAAAAGGTATCAGTGTATAGTTAGGTGACCCAATCAGGAGTACATGTCGTAAATGAAGAAATTCAGATTTTGATAGTATTCCTGGGGGGAAATTTGAATTTCCCCACTTTATCTTCGAAATTATGGTACTTAAAATTAAGAATGTAGGACGTTACCCAAAGTTTAGAGGAAAAATAAAAATAAATTTTATAGGTAAAATTATTGAATTAAATGACAAATAAAAAAATAGCTGGAAATAAAACGCATCATGTGGTTTATCAACTGAAAGGGCTCATTATGAGGAATGCCAATATATTTTTTAAACTTTTAAAATAATGTTTAAAATATATTATCAAAAAAATATAAAATTGACCCATTCCCCACACTTTATCTTCGAAACTATAAGACTTAGAATTTTGAAAAGAGAATAGAAATATAAGACCTCAATTGAACTGTACAGGAAAAATAAGGAGAAAACCCTAATATGAATTTTTGGGGGGTAAATTATAGAATTAAATTTAAAAAAATTCAATGGCATCAAAGGACATATCAAATGAAAGGGTTCATTATGACGAATACAAATATATATTTTTATATTATTAAAATAATTTGTTTAAGAGGTATTAACAAAAATATACAAAATTTGAACCATTCCCCCTCTTTATCACCGAAACTATGACGTCTACAATTTTAAAAACGATAGAAATATAAGACCTGAACTTTACAGAAAAAATAAAGAAAAAACACTAAAATATATTTTCGGGGGACAAATTATAGAATTAAATGAAAAAGCAAAAAAATTAACTGTTCTCAAACGCATTATGTAATATATGAAATAAAAGAGATCATTAAAGAATACAAATATATTGTTTCCATATTTTAATAATAATTTGTTTAAGAGATATTATCAAAAATATATAAAACTCAAAGGTGGTACGGAACCCTTAGTATGCAAGTCCAACTTGCAACTTGCCGAAATTATTTCTTACGCTGCCAAAAATTAAGAAACCTTCTAAAGTAATCATCCTGATAAAAACTTTGCGGAAACGAAATACAAACGGCTGCATATAAAGAAGTATCAACAATGGCCATTTCGAAAACTCGATAATTAAAAAATTAAATTAAGGTTCGAAACGACTGAATCCTATATAAGCCACGGATGCTGGTGTGAGGGAGTTTGGTCTGCAAGCAGCGTGAAACTCTCCAGCTGTTAGTACTAGTCACTGTATTTTTGTAAATAAGTTTATTTGGATAAAAATAAAGACGTTTAAAAGTGTGAATATTTGTGCAACTGAAATAACTCAGTTCCTGGAAAAACGTGACAAAACGTCGAAATAAAATCAAGATGAAATCAAATAAATGTTAGTGTAATCTTTTGATGAAAAACCTAAAATTGAATTAAAAACTCCCTAACTAATATGGATGAAAAGCAACAAAGTTTAGTTGAGTAGTTATTTGCGAAATTAGAATTAAAGAGGCCCGATGAACTTAAAATATTAGAAGAAAAGAGACAAAATGAATTTAAAATATTTGAGGAAAAACAAGAACTGGAAATAAAATTGAACAACTAATGCAATTAATAAATTAAGGTAACGAAGCAGTTAACCAGAAAATGCAGATTTTGAAGGCAGACATAAGAAATAAAAGATGAAACAAAAGTCGTTGACCTCGATTCCATCCAAAGCAAGGTAAAAGCTGAAATCAGTTCAATTCAAAACACGGTACAAAGTGAAATACAAGATCAAAACAGTACTAGCCAAAATAAAGAGGAAACGAAAATAATTTAAAAAATGCAACTGGACTTACAGCGAGAAAAATATCAGAACGTTGTAAGTATCAAAGGTACCTTTAGCAAACAAAATCTACTTTTCTTGTATTTTTTTACGATATCTAGCATTAGAACTCCTACAAAGCATGAACAAGATAATTTAGGCAAGATCATTGCAACTCTAGACAAAAGATACGACAGTCAGTCCTTGAGAGTATACCAGGTCCAACTGGGTGCAAAAACATAAAAATATGGAGAAAGTCTACAAGAATTTGAAGCATAGATTAAACGTTTAGTACATTTGTTTAGATTTAGCAGAGTAAACTAAACATCAATTGGCCACACAGAGTTTCATAAACGGTATCAGAGATGTGGAAGTACAAAGAAATCATAAACATAACCAGGAGGAACCAGAACCATCTCTTCAGGCAGTGTTGACCGGAAACAAACTACTGGATCGGTCACAAAGAAGTGACACCAGAGGAACATGTTACCGTTGTGAACGTACAAGAAACTTTCAACGTGACTGCAGAGTAAGGCTACCTATCTGAAGCCGTGGTATCCATTGCCAGCTCCAGGGTTATCAGGTCATCGGAAATGCGACCAGTTAACAACAACATTCAGCTAAGAAAAGTCACCGGCCAATCCATGTTAATTCAGGATGAGGCAGATGTAGTGCTACAGATAGGGAACAACAAAATCCGCAGTGGGGTCCTAGAAGTGGAGATTAGGACGAGTTTATAGTGGCTATGGCTCTAATCTGTCAATATATATAACGGTTTGACCCAAGATATGATGTTTTCGATTCCTAAATGAGAGCACGGTCCTTCAACAAATCAGCGACTTCCATAAAAATTGTAGCAGAATCCTCAACGAGAATTCCCGGTCGAACGGAACAAATTAATCACGGGCAGCTAGAAAGAAATCCTGAGAGCTGCGTTGGAATAGTGGAGCCCGTATATTCAGCTCATGACTACTTCGTTAGACGGGATATGTTAAAACCGGACGAGACATACCAATTAAAGTCCTAACTATGTTCAACAAAGACATCCGAATTGTCAAAGGTCAAGAAATAGCTTGTTTCGAGCCAGTACACATCATTATTAATTGCGCAGAAGCGTACCAGACGTCGGCTTAGTAAAGAGTTTCTCGAGACATCGGCCTAGTGAAGAGTTTCTGGAACAGATTGCCGATAATTTAACATTCCTGACATCAGAGTAACAGCAGAAAGTCTAGCATATTATCGCAAATCTCTGACAAAATTTTGATAGTCAAGATCGGTCATAATCCAGCACAGAACAGATATCGAGAAGGTTCAACCCTTAACAATACCACCTAGGCAACTAGCATTGAGGCAACAATAGGCAGTCGAGGAAAACATCGAGTCCACGTTACAAAATGACGTTATTGAGCCATCCATTACCCAGTGGTCTGTTTTGGGCCATGTCAGGAAGTCGCACAATCGAAGACAAGATTCGTGATTGGCCGGTCACGAGTGACAAGCATGAACAACGCAGCTTTTTAAGGCTCTGTTTGTATTACAGGCGATTTGTTGAGATTTGTTTAGACCACAGAAAAGGAGACCTTCCGTTGGAATCAGGATTGTGAAACTTTATTCAGACGACTGAAGGCGGCACTATATTCCAGACCAAACCTAGCATTTCCTACACAATCCGGCAAGTTGATCTTGGACACAGACACAAGCAACAAAGGTTTGGAGGCCATGCTATCCTAGGTGCAAGATGGTGAAGAAAGGGTGATCGAGTCCTACAGCTTAGGATTCTCGAGACCGGAAAGAAATTATTGGAGCACTAGAAAAGAACTCCTTGCAATAATCAGGGCTGTAAACCAATTTCCCATCATGCCGCTCTTAAATGGTTATTGGGCATGAAGACACTTGGAAGGACAACTGGCCAGGTGGCTGGCGCAATTACAGCAGTACGATTTGAAGGTTGAACACCGTGCCGGCTGTTTGCATAATAATTCCGATGCCTTGTCAAGAAGACCATGTAGAACAGAATGCGGACATTGTCAGGAGACAGAACAGCGAGAGGGTATATCCATCCGACAGGTTCGCGTACAAATGAATGAAGATTGGACAACGGAACAATGTATCAAGGACCAACTGGCTGCCACTGACACTGAACCCTGAACCAATCCTGTCAATCAAAAAGCCCACTGAGACTCTCTAAGAGTAGAGAATGGAATGTTAAAGAGAAATTGGGAAAGCAATGACGGCAGAGAAACCAAGCACCTCCTGGTAGCCCCAATAAAATGGTACCCGTCGTCCTGACCGAAGTTCATAATGGGATTACAGGAGGTCATCTGGGAATAAATAAAACCTTGGATAAAATTCGCCAATGGCACTAATGGGTACTTCGAAAACGTCAGAGTTGCTAGTGGAAATGTGACACCTGTCCAGCCAGTAAGTGTCCAAAGACCCGGACCAAGGACAGAATACAGCAATACAATGTGGGTTCCTATTTGAGAGAATTGCCATTGATGTCGTCGCGCCGGACCATTTACCGAGTTTGTCAGGAGGAATAGAAAATGCCCTGAGGCATATGCTATACCGTCAAGAGGCAACCACGGTGGCGACGGTGTTAGTAGAACTAGCCCCAACGCTGATAATGGCCACCAGCGATTCATCCGGGTTCAAGGTCTGGCTATACAATTCCTAGAAGAGCAAACGCAAATCTTCAAAGCTCACACCAGAATGGTGTGAGTGGAATGGTCCATACGAGGTTGTCAAGAGGATCAATGGCGCTGTCTATTGTATTCACCGTAATTCAAGAGCTAAGATGAAAATCTTAGTTTGGTTGTTCATTTGGATCCACTCCCTCCCTACCACGGAGAGAATGATTCATTTTACTCCCCCATCCGATATCGAATACCATCTCGACTGTCAGACCAGAGACGACGGGAAAAATCTTCGAACGACTGAATCCTATATAAGACACGGATGCTGGTGCGAGGCAGTTTGGTACGGAAGCAGCGTGTAGCACTCCAGCTGATAGTACTAGTCATTGTGTTTTTGTAAATAAGTTTATTTTGATAAAAACAAAGTGAGTGTGAATATTTGTGAAATTAAATCCACGGAATCTATTGCAATATTTGGTAATTATCTCCACAAAATATAATAACAAATTTAAATTGTTTATTTCTTACCTCTCATCCTGTGACTAAACGACATCATTTCTTGACTTGTCGCTCGGGCGTCTCCCTCAGAATCTGAGCCAAGTGTATCATATTCTGAAATAGGCAGGTGTAGTGTTAATATCTTCTTCACCTCTGAGTCAGTGCTGCCCAGGTTATCAGACTCTGAAATGTTTTGCATATATTGTATTAATACTTTGCCGAATACTGATTTGGAAATCAAAATATGAGCAGCATTGGCTCCGGTGCCAGCTAATAAATCTAGTGGCTTCTTCTACGACTATGACTACGTAATAGACAGTTGGTAAACTTATACTGTATATTTGACTAGAAAGTGTACACACGATTTACCTGATCTTCATTGCAACAAGACGTATAAACTCCCGTTAAGACTTATTTTCTTGAAATTTTTATATTTTGCATATACATTTTCCCATACTCCCAGAATAGGAATTAAGTAAACCAATATATAGAAATATTGAAACAAATTTTTAACAACATAATTGAATTCGATATAAGTCGCGGTTGACAGTTATTAAATATATATCAGATGGTGTGGAGGAAATATCTTGCCATTCCTCCATAATCGCACCAACAATTTGAAAACGCCATATGATTCGTTGAACTTTGTACAGGTCTGTAGCAGCAATAAAAGAAATGTTAACTCATTGATAATAACAAGCGTCTGATAAGACAAATAAAAATATTGTAGTTGTTGAGCTTTGTATAGTTTTGTAGCGACATTGAAAAGTTGATAATTCACTGTTAAAAATGAATTAGAAGTAATACGTTCCCAGTTCCCACCCCCATATAGTAAATCAAAAATATGCTATCCGGTTTGTTACAAAAAGTAACTGTATCTGATTGTATTAACGACACTGAAAAAAATGTTAATTTGTTGTTAAAAAAATATTAGATCAAATATGTGTGCTCTTTCCCCGTAAGCCAACTACAAAAATCGACAGCGCAACAATTTTACAATTTTTTAACGATAATGAAACATTTCTTCTTTAATAATAACTATCAGTAACAATAGTTATTTGCTTCAATGCTATACAGTAGCTTTTCGTGGCCTTCTAAGAAACCGAGCTTATACCTGAACAAACTAAGAGCATATTGGGACACTAAATGTTGAGGAGAACACTTAATTATTATATAACAAAAGAATCATAACAGCAGTAAAAAACGTTGCCGAATCAGTAGCCGAGCTGAATTTGAATGGATGCCTTATTTGAATAGAAGTTACAATACATAGACGGATGATGTAAAGAAAACTGCTGGACTGACACAAAAGTCAAAGAATGAGGGAAGCCTGTGCAAAATGGACCAAAGAAAAAGGTTCTTGAAGGAAGATTGAAATTAGACGTAGCTACAATATTACCGCAGCAGTCAATCTTGTGTTCTATCTAACGCCTTATTAATATCCACCTAAGGATCAGTACCTAATTTGAGATAGAATACATAGAAGAACAATTCAGAAGAATCACATCTAATCTAACTGCAAAGCTAGTTAACTGTAAGAGAGTTTTTTTTCAATACTTTTTACTCTGGTTTTAATATGTATTGGACTAAAGGTGGAACAGAGATTTAAAATAAGAAGTAAATTTTACGTAATTATATCACTGATAACTGGCTAATAAGATCCCAAAATCGAATCCATTCCCCGTACAGTGAGACACAACCTTGAAGGAAGAAGAAAAAGAAGAAATTTGAGGTATGGACTAAGACATGTTAACCGCTTTTCGTGTCTACCGAATAATGGGGCCCATGATTCTATTCCTCAGTTTGAGGTACATTGGGAGAGTATTTCGTTTGAATTTGTCAAAGGGGATTCAGTAGAGTATGATAAAAAGTCGGGATGAGTGATTGCCCTGTGAACTGAGTTTTTCGTGTACCCTCGGTACTGAAATTTCCAGATTAGAAGTAATCGAACGCATTATAGATTCAACAGGAACTTGTACCTGATCAAGCATTTAACTGTGGAAATTTTTATATGGATGTGTCTAGTTGATGTAATGTAATTTCAGTACGACGTGTCCGATTATGGTCATATTTATGACAATTATTTTTCTCAAGATCCAAAGGATGGCGCTGAAGTCAAGTTATTAGCAAATTATCTATATATTAACCGAAATGATTCATTTTCACAGTATATCTTGGTCTCGTGCCAAAGTGGGCATATGTCTCTGGTCACAATTGTATATAATGATTGGTGCGTTTTTTTAGTATTTACGTTACTCTAAACACAATATATTTTTTTTGGGGTAATGAGGGTATGTATCCGTGAGAGGATTCGATTAAGAAAACGAAAACCACACTGCTGCATCCACAATCGGACGGAATAGTGGAGAGATTCATCAGGACCATGGAACAACATCTTTCCAAGGTTGTTCGCAATAACCAGCGTGATTGGGATATATAGCATATTCCCCTGTTCCTGTAGGCTTATCCACGACAGCACTGTACTCACTCCAGCCATAGTACTCTTCGGAAGGGAGCTGAGACTACCTAGTAATTTGGTTTTTGACTTACCTGCACCACCCAATGAACTTAACGATTATGGCGACTATCTCAGACAAAGCAAACTGGCCACGCACGAACTAGTCCCGACGCAGCTGTTGGCAACCAGCGATCGAATGAAGACACCTTACTATCTTAAGGAAAATTCAGTCGGGTTCCAATAGGGAGATAAGGTTTGGTTATACCCAGAGGAGCAAAGGCAAATTTCCAAAGCTCACACCCGCCTGGGATTGTCCATACGAGGTTGTCAAGAGCTAGGTTGTTCATTTGGATCCCTACCACGGAGAGAATGATTCATTTTACTCCGTCATCCGATATCGAATACCATCTCGACTGGCAGACCAGAGACGACGGGAAAAATCTTCGAACGACTGAATCAAGAGACTGGTCAAGAGGATCAATCTGCTTGTCTGTCGAATTGACCGGAATCCGAGAGCGAAGAAGAGGGTAGTTTACGTGGGTCGATTGGCTCCGTATCATAGAGAGGATGATTCCTATCAGAACGATCAGAATTAAACTGAAATGGTGTTATAATATTTTATTTTTCGCCGCCCATCTAGAAATTAATCATCCTCAATAAAAACTTATTATTTTGCGAATAAACAAACGGGTAGTAAATAAACAATTCTCTGAATGTACGAGTATGGATCAATAGTATCCATCCTGTTCGAGAGAACCTCAATTATCTATGTTAACAGACAAGGATCGCGAGTGGAAAGTTCGAGAGGACGGCAATAGTATTTAAACGCCGACGTACAGGAATAGTTCAGTTCAGCAAACAGTTAATTTAGAAGTGACAGTTTATCAACCTTTTAAAAAGTAATTATTTTATAGTGGCATTTATTGGGAATTATTTCGGTGAAATAATACTATTATATTTTGTGAGTAAACTATTTTGAATCCTCGCTGTCTGTTAAAACTTTAATTGGCAGTTGCCAATAATAAACAACATTAGTTTTGTTAAGGCAAGGCACAAACCAGTAGAGATTGGATTAAGGGGTTTCTTAAGAGCCATCCAGAATTATGGATCTTAGGAAAACTCTTAATGATGATAAACTTATTCCATATATAATTAATGAGTGTGATGAAACTAAAATATCTATTACACCCAAATCGATTTCCACGATAATTGCTATAGCCGGAAAGTGGGCGCCTTAACACCATCTGAACGAGAAACCACTGTTTTTGTGGAAATTTGTTTCTACGTTCATTTTTCCCAAGAAAACGCATGAAACCTGAATTGTTCTATAGACCGCCTTAGAACACTTGGGTTGAGTACTTAGATTCCGACAGATTTTTTTTCAGTTGGTTTAAGAAGTTCTTAGAGTTCACAAGGACAACGAGTATTATTCTTTTTTATGGATATGTTACGCATTTAGAATATCAAATTGATATATGAAGCACACCATCACAGCATCTAATTGAGTTTTCCATCGCAGACGACTTTTAAATTACAGCCTGTAGACGTTGAATTTATGAGCTTTCTTGCGTGGTTAAGATCGCATCCTGGCAAGTAGTAACCCAGTTCAAAATAGCTGATTTATTATCAATGACTACTTAAATGCTTTTAAAGCAACTGTAATTTGGTCATACACTAAGTTGATTTTGTGACTGCTGAGGCTGAGCCAATACCATAAGTAATACCGTTAGTATTTTCTAATTCTTCTCTTAAAACAACTAATTAGGCAACCAATTCTTATAGTCAATAGTCCAGAAGTCAGCCAATTTTATCTGGAATCCTATCAACACCTAATTCACCTGTTAGTGTCTATCCCAATTTAATGTTAATATATTCCCTTATCAATCGAGCACCCCATTTGCCATAGACCACAAAAGTCAGTCAATTTCCTCTTAACTAAATGACCAATGGCAGGTTCAATCATCTATACTTAATCAGTAATCCATAACGTTCGTTTTGCCAGGACCTAGTACTTCATTTCAACTCGTTATACATAAGGTTTTGATCCCGATTACATGACTTAAACAAACAAGAAAATTACAAGTGCGAAATTGGCGAAAGGCAGGCATAATGACTTGTTCTTCCTTTAAGAAAGAGTTAAGGGAAAAACTAAATAAAGCTGAGTATAAGGAAAAAAGAAAAGACCTACAAAAAACAATTAAGAATCAGATTGTGAGACAGAAGACACTGAATGTATTTATAACCAGGGTTTATGCTCTGAACTTCATGAAGGATGGATTACCTATTAGAAATGGGAGAGTTTGGCACATTGCTGTTGCGTTGGCATGGATGATGACCAAGAAGATGCACTTCATAATTGCTTTTTTTTGTGAAAATAATGATGACTAAAGTTTTTTGTACTCCATCGGGCCCAAAGGAGGACTCCATTTTACCTCAAGGGTGAGGCAAAATATGGGACTAGACTTTTCTTCTTTTTTTATTCAAAAAATATATGTTTGTTATTTTTTATTATAGTCTAATGGAATTCAGTTCATAAAGTTATTAATTTCCCTGATGTATACTTAGTTTTTATCTGTTTTAACACCTTATGGTCCCCGTCTTACGCCTCCTTCTCCTGTGTGAATATTTTCGGACCTTTTTTATAGGTTTTGATTAATTCTAGCATATTAAAATCGGCACATTGCGTGCTTTGGATATCGTTTTAGATATTTCTCACCTCATGGAATATTGATCTTGAGCGGATCTATTCTAATTTATATAGTCCTCTTTTTGCCTGATATCAAATTGTACCGTTAGTAACACAAACTTTAGTGTTCTTGATTGCCTATAAAGTCAGTGCCTTATTTTTTTATGATATTTTAGTATATATAATATAAACCTAGATAGGTATATTTTATTTCGACATTATTCCAGTATAAAGATTTTATCTTACCTTGACTCTCAGAATGTGGATCTCTTAGTCTTCCACCTTTTCTTCTCACTTTAGAGTATTCAGGTTCTTTGTTCTGAAAATAAAATTAAAAGTAATTTTTTGCAATTTATATTAGATTGAAATTAAACTGTGGCACTAAATTTTAAAAATAAAATATAAACGAAGAGTGTTTTTAAATAACCAGTTTTACTCTCTTAATCAATTATGTTACACTGATGATATTAATATTTCCTTCTGTAGCATTATAATAAGGGTAGTGCAACCAGGGGCGAATCCAAGATAATCATTTGGGGGCTTGATCTCACTTGGGGAGGGGGGGCTTAACGTCAGTGAAGGTTCATTTTAGCACAATGACCACTAAAAAATCATACCACTAAGATGGTGTGTGGGGGGCTTCAGCCCCTTAGCCCCCCTGCCAGTAAGTGCAACTATATATGAAATAATTATAATTAGCCTTTTGTGTGGACTGTACTCGTTCGAAATTCAGTTCTGAGAGAAAAATTTCTCCATCTGAAAAATTTTTGAAGATTAGATCGAGTCGATTAATCTGTGAAATAATATAGTAAATCCTATAATTTTCATTTAAGCCATTGATGCAGAAGTAATTGGAATGCACGTTTTGCAGTAATAAATTTTGTATAACTAAAGTGAGAATCCAACTCAATTCGCTAATTTGACAACCTTCACTTTTATAGAAAAGACTTGCAAAGATAAGAAGACAGTTAACATGATATATCAATCGATTTTGGATGAATGAACGCCAGTAGTATAAAAAATATTTATAATAAACAATAAATTTTCTAATATCCACATTATTAAGATTTACAGTTGTATATACTATGAATAATTTATGATGAAAAGGGAGCCAAAAATTAAATCATATATTTAGTTCGAATTTGTCAATGAACGATTCTATATATTTGTTTTGGGTTGAACTGTATATATGACATGCTTTTCGAATTTAGTCCACTTTCAAGTTGTACTTATATATTTATAGATTATTAATAAATATTTACATTTATTTATTCATTTTAACACATATCTTACACTTTTACTACCAGTATGTAAACGTAAGTACTTCGGTACATAAAGAGCTTCTTTATGAACTTGAAGAAGAATTATTTTCGAGTAAACAACAAACAAAATAAACATAAACTAGTCTATGCCTAATTACAAAAAATGAGAGAGATTATATGAGGGTCGATTGCAGTCGACCATTCGATCGCGGCTCTTGGTCAGGTCGAATACGATCAATCGGTTGATAGAAAGTCGATAGTATATACTGCAAATTTGATCACCTCTAGATTTTTTCATGTTAAGGGAAAGAGACATTATACAAGATGTAACAATTTTTATTTTAAGAAACATATATTACAGAAAAGAATAGAGGGCTGAAATTCAAATGACAAACATATAAACAAACAAACATTATAAATGTGAAGCAAATCTGAAAACAAAATTGAGTTAGCATATTAAAGAGAGAATAGAACGAATGGGGCAACTATTTAAGTAATGTAAATATGAGGAAATTAGACATAATCTAGAAAAACAAAACTACTACGAAGGAAAAAATAGAGAAAACGAGGCTATAAAATCACTTAAATGAAACGGAATGCGATAGATGAAATTAGAAGGCTCTATAATCTATAAATCTCTATAATCGAGAGATTGAGAATAGTAGAATACTATAAGAAGACGAATTAGTGATTGAAATGATAAAGAAGAAGAAATTTTAAGAAAAATTTGACCACCCAAGAGAGAAATTCTACAAATCTTAAATAATCCTAATTTATCTATACTATTATAAAATTTTAAGTTTGTCTGTTTGTTTGTTTGTTCGGGCATCACGTAAGAACTACTGAACTGATTTTGCTGATTCTTTTTTTGTTGCGAAGCCTATAGTTTGACTTAAAATTTGGTAGACATTTTATCCCTCTAAATTGACAAAAACGGTAGATATAGCGAAAAAAATTCTACCATCTTGGGTAATTCAATTACTCAATTGGTTCCACCATACGCACAAAATATTAGATACTGGCATCAGCTTAGCTTTTATTCAAAATTCGGAATGTGCAAATGTAACATGTTTCGATTTAACAAAAATCAACATATATCAAGCGTAATTTTACAGGGTGTTCTGGATATAGGAAACTTAGAGCGGAGTAGAATTACATGGATTTAAATAATCTAAAAAAGTTATATTTGGTGTCCTATAAGCAGCTGGATATATACGATGTGGTGGAAATAAGGGGGAGTGGAATTAGTTATACGGGGTGATCCAAAAACGGCCATAAACAGTTCCATATACCAAGTGGTTGAAAAAGGGTAGAATATTTATACAGTGAATAAAAAAACTTAAAAAAATGTCTTAAGTAATCAGTTAGGATCTTTGAAATATGTTCGTAAGATTCTATAGTTATGAAATGATTAAAGAAATGTTAGAAGCAGTTGTTTATACAGGGTGTTTGAAATATAAGATGGAGTGGAATTATATTTTATGTTGTGGTTAAAAACTTGTGTTATATCCACAAGTAGTTACATATATAGGATGGTTGAAATATGTAGCGGAGTATAATTACAGCTATACAGGTGGGTTTAAAAATATTTTAAAGTAATGGTATGATCTACAAGCTGTTCCATTTACCGCATGGTTGAAATATAGGGTGGGGTAGGATTCTAAGGATACAGGTTCGTATAAAAATGTTATATTTGGTGGCAAATATGTAGTTGCATATAAAACGTTGTTGAAATATTGGGTGGCTTACAGTTAGAATTATACAGGGTGGGTAAGAAATGCTAGAAAAATTTGTTATATAGCACTTGCATATATAGAGTACCTGAAGTAGGGTGCACAGTAAAGTTATAGTTATACAGTGTCATTCAAACAAGGTTAGAAAAAGTTGTAAATGAAGGGTGGTTTAAATGAAGTGTGGAGAGAAATTATACTTTAATATATTTTGAATAAATATAAGGAAAAAATGTAAGGAAAAATGTGAAATAGCGTAGTTCATAATAAGTTGCAAAGATATGATAGTTGAAACATAGGGTGAAGAAGTGTTATGATAATTATTTAAAAGATGTTATATTAGTTGACCAATAAGCAGTAGCGTATACAGGGTAGTTGTAATACATACAAGGTGATACAAAAACATGTTGAACAAAATTGTTATTTTCGGTGCCCCATAAGCAGTTGCGGTTTTGGTGAAATATATTTGGCATTCGTGGATTTATAGTTATACAGAGTGGTAGAAAAAATGTTATACTGTAGTAGTAGTTGCAAATACAAGGTGATTGAATAATTTTTTGGATTGGATTGGATAACTTTTTATGTAGGATAGAACATGAGCTGTTGCATATCTGCAATATCTGAAACATGGATGCAGATACATATACAGGGTGGTTGAAATATTGTGTAGAGTAAAATTATGGTTATACAGGGTTGTTCAAAAATAAGTTGTAATGTTTTGGCAAATTGGCAAAGGTGTATACAGGATGATTAACAATTTTTTTGAATAAAATTGTTAGATAGGGGGCCAATATACAGTTGCAGTTTAAATAAAAGTTTGGTGTTAGGGTGCTAAAACTGTGTTTTTATATTTGTGACTCACGAAGGGTTTCACATCATTTCTATTAGGATGAATCAAAAAAGTTTAAAAAAAATGTTATATAGGGTAGATCACAAATAGTTGCATTCTACTATATGGAATATCTGAAATATGGGGAGAAGCAAGGTTATATTTTTAGATTGTGTAACACAATCTCAGAAAAAGCTCATATAAAGGTTGATTAATGTATAGAATAAAGAGAAATTTTACTTTAAAAGGTGGTTAAAAAAATATCAGAAATAGTTGTTATAGAGGGTACACCACATGCAGTTGCATAGCCGAAATATAGAGTAGAGAAAAGTTATAGAAAAGTTATATTGGGTGACAAATAAATGTCGAATAAAATTGTTATTTAGGGTGGCCCATAAGCACTTGCAGTTTGGGTAAAATATATTCGGGATTGGTGGAATTATAGTTAAGTAGGGTGTTTCAAATAATTTGGAAAAATTGTTATGTAGGATAACCCATACGTTTCATAAGTTATTTCTTTTTACAAAGACTTGTACATTCTATACGCGGGTGAAACCGCGGGTAACGGCTAGTTATTATATAAGAAAGTGAATCAAACAACCTTGGTAACTCGAGTTTAATAAGCGTACATTTCAGCAGCATACTCGTAAAACATTCACTAAAGTAATTACAAATACGATAATTAAAACAGCGGAATGATACCAACCAATCCTACAAACCGGCCTTTGAAGAGATTATAGCACAATCAAACACTTTACGATCTAAACCTGAAGTTTGTTGAATTTCAAAAGCTTTGAATTGTTCTATGGATCTCCTCAGAACGCTTGGGTTCACTAAACACTCAGATTTTGTGTGGATACCAACAGATTTTTTTCCCGTTGGTTTAAGAAATTCTTAGAGTTCGCAAGGACATCGGAAGACAATCGAGTATTATTCTTTTTTTATGGACATGTCAAACATCTGAAGCTCACCATTATAGAGTGAATTATGTGTTCCACCGCAGACGATTTTTAAATTACAGCCTGTAAATGTTGAATGTATGACATTTCTCGGCACTTGCTGCCATAAAGCTATTACATCGTGGTTAAAATCGCATACTGCCAAGTAGTGACCCAATTCCTAATAGCTGAACTCATTCGGAAAGCATTTATTGGCTTATTATCAATGACTCCTGCCTTAAATGCTTTCAAAGCAACCATAATTTGGCCATACACTTATCAAATTTTTACAGAAATTGATTTTGTGGCTGCTGAGGCTAGGGATTCACACGAGACGAGAGTAGGTGGGTGTATAAAAAATCTCGCCTCGGTCATGTCAATTCCTAAAAAATTAAGAGTCGTTCAAGTCTCATTCTCGTCTCGTTACCAGTTATCTCGTCTCGTTTAATTTTATATAATGATAATTAATATTATATAAACTCAATAATAACTTATAATAAATAAGTTTTTAAAGCTGTATTTATTACGCTAATATACAAAAATATTCTAACAAATATATAAATTCCTGGAAGTTTCATTGGACTTCCATAGTTGCCAGTGCCGCTACGTAGCATCGGCAATCAATCGACAGGTACGTTTACACTGATTGGACGAGGCAGGGGATTAAGCGACCCGGTGAGCATGACCGGTTAAGGGTATAAAAACGAGATATAATTTGAATTTCCATAATTTACCTGATAACGATAGCAGATCCAAATCTATTGAAACGTTGTGAGATCAACCATTTCAAGACGATGGATGTCCAAAGAAACTTCGCGGAACGACTTACATTGTCTACCAGCTTTAGACTAACAAGTACATAAATGTTTTTACTTTACAAACTCTTAATTTTATTTTTTTAAACATAATAACACTTGCATCACATCATCTTTCAATGATGTACCTAGTTGTTTTTGTAAATTTTTGGTCAAGCATTTTAACATAAATTTTATCTCTACAGAATACTTGAAACATTTGTTTTGCATCTAAGTTTGTTACCAAATATTGGAGTATTTGACCAGTTCTATTATATATACTTCCACAGATGTATACAATAATTGTTCACATTTTTACTACAAGAGATACAAAAAAAAAACAAAAAATTACTCCAGATGTACAAATATAGACAAAATTATCAAAACATTAGTATTTAGGGCCATTAAAAGTTGTCCCTTAAGTATTGAATTTGTATGGCATCAGTCGTATATAAGAAAAGTTTACTGGTTATAAATAAGCGGATCTGCCAGGTAGAAAATTTCAAGCCAAACAAACCCTTTTAATACTATATACGTCTATTACTGTCCAGTTTAATATAGACATATATACTCAACGGAGAGTAATGGTAACCCATCGATCTGTTAAAAAAATCATTCAAACTTAAAATATAAAAATCGGTCAGGATAAATATTTATGATAAGAGATAAGTTACTATAAGAAGCCTTAACAAGTTAAAGTAAAAATGTGAAAAATCATATTTCTTTATTGAGTCTTTTTTAAATTTACAATAAAATATTCTACAGATGATCACCAGATTTTATATATTGTAAAATCTATTGTTGTTTTGTATGTAGAACTTTTCTAAATTTTCGAATAAAAACTTTATAAAAGAAATTTAAGGAGCCTCTCGGGTTGCGCTGTATGTGGTCTCGGCATCGCCCATAATATTTTCCAAAAATCTGGTACCTCCTCCAGGTCAGTAAAGTTAGCACCGCCATTTTACAGAAACTCAAATTAAAACATATGGGAATTACGAGCTATTTAGGAGCTCTTGATTTTTACCTAAATTGATTTTTGAGCTCAATATTTACTATGGAAAAAGTGCAAAAAACTATTGGCGGTGCTAACTTTACGTAAAGTTAGCACCGTCATCTCAGAAAAACAAACAAAAAAATTTTGTGAAGCGTCTCAGATTAGGAGCTATTTACGAGCTCATAATTGAAGTATTGAACGTCAACCCCTAAATTTGTCTAAGGGGCAAAAACCACCCCCGAAAAAATATTGAATTTTAATTTTAAATTTAAAATCTATTAAAATTATCTACGATTTACGAGCTCTTTCCTGGAGTAATGCACATAAACATCTAAAAATGTTCAAGGGGTGAAAACAACCCCCCAAGTTTGCAGTTTTTTAGAATTTTATGATTAATAAATTTTGAAAAATACCAGCATGATCTACGATTTACGAGATTTCCAACGGTATATTACACGACAACATTCAAATTACTGGAAGGGGAGCAAACCACCCCCCAATTATGCAGTTTTTTCAAATTTTATGATTTATAAATTTTGAAAAAACCAGCATGATCTACGATTTACGAGCTTTCCAACGGTACATTACAAGACAACATTCAAATTACTGGAAGGGGTGCAAACCACCCCCCAATTATGCAGTTTTTTCAAATTTTATGATTTTTATAAATTTTGAAAAATACCAGCATGGTCTACGATTTACGAGATTTCCAACGGTATATTAAACAACTACATTCAAATTACTGGAAGGGGTGCAAACCACCCCCGAATTATGCAGTTTATTCAAATTTTATAATCTATGAATTTAAAAAAATATCAGCATTATCTACGATTTACGAGCTTTCCAACGGTATATTACTGGACTACATTCAAATTACTGGAAGGGGTGCAAACCACCCCCCAATTATGCAGTTTATTCAAATTTTATGATTTATAAATTTTGAAAAATACCAGCATGATCTACGATTTAAGAGATTTCCAACGGTATATTAAAAAACTACATTCAAATTACTGGAAGGGGTGCAAACCACCCCCCAATTATGCAGTTTATTCAAATTTTATAATTTATAAATTTTAAAAAATACCAGCTTTATCTACGATTTACGAGCTTTCCAACGGTATATTACTGGACTACATTCAAATTACTGGAAGGGGTGCAAACCACCCCCCAATTATGCAGTTTATTCAAATTTTATGATTTATATATTTTAAAAAATATCAGGATGATCTACGAATTACGAGGTTTAAAATACTACATTAAAATTTTTGGAAAGGATGCAAACAACCCCCTTAATTTCCCAGTTTGTCTATATTATTGTGATTTTGTTCATTTTCAAAACTGACAGCCTAATCTACGATTTAGAAGCTCTTCAAGGATATATAACACGATTACTTTCAAATTATTGTAACGAATGCAAACAACCCCCAAATTATGGAATTTTTTCCAAATTTGTAGTTCATAAATTTTCAAACTGTCAGAGTTTTGAAATGGATGACAATATTAAATATTATCCTTACTGTGGCAAAGGTCTAGAAATCTAGATTTTACAAATTTTGCGATTTGAAAACTTGGAAATGGTGTAAGGTGTAATTATCTACGATATATAAGCTTTCCAACAATATGTTTAAAAACGGCTACTGTTGGTAGTCATTATTCGGATAAATAATTGTATTATGAATTATGTTCTGTTAATTAAGTATTGAATCTAACGAAAAATTGTAACCATCTTTATGGACCACGTGTTGTTACCATTTCTTCTGGTTTTGTATTCAACTCGCTTCTTCTTCAAAATCTGCTGCTCGAAGTTTTAATAATTACCTCAAAGTTTTTTGTTTGTAATTAACATATTATAACTTAGTTGTTTCAAATAGAAATAGCAATATTTTTATCTATTACGAAATGCACAGATTAATTCCAGTCGGCATTTTGCAAACAACCTTCGACAAACGAGTTAAGAAAATATAAGTCAAATAATATTCTTATTTTTATCTAACCTTTACCATTTAAAAATGGGCTGAATCTATAATCTATACAAGAAATATAAAACAGGAGTTTTGTATCAGAGAGGTCAATGTATTTCTTCTTATTCTTTCAACTATTATTTTTGTACCCACAATAATCAAATTATTCATAGTAACCCAAAAATACAAATAGGAAGACATAAAAGATTAAAGGTACTTGAATGAATTAAACAAATGTGTTGTCTCGCCATCTAGGTGCCAATATTCCTACCTGTAACTAATAACTCAGTAAAATTTCCATAGATGGACGATTTCATATTTGAAGTTACTGGTTAATGTCATAAAATATATTAGAATTTTTTGTTAAAATAGAGTGTCATTGATTTTTGTGTGTATAGATCTGCAACCTGCTATTCGAATTTTCTAGGAGGGTAAGCAACAGTTTGGTTCTCATTTGTTGAGGAAATGCTTATTGATAGTAATTATATAAATAACTACTTCAATATAGGTACCTACTTATTGAAAGAATTTCAACGAATTTCAAAAAGAAATGTTCTTAAATCAAATGATAGCGATTAATTGTATAATAAAGTATATTATATATGAGTTTGAACGTAAAGGATGAGTACAGAGTGGCGTATATTACTTATGTGATTTAAGAATTTAAGTAACCCCTGCAATAGAAAATACCACATTACGAATTTTTTACTGCTTTAATAAAATATATTGCCTCGACTAGAACCAGTGGCACCAATCAAATATTAGATAACAATTATCAGAGAACTGTTTCCAATATATTCACATAATCAGTGTATTCAAATTTATTTTTTCATGCTACAGAAAAGGCCATTACAAACAGCGGCAAGAAGGCTTTTTCGAATGTTACATCAAAATCTAAAATGAAAATTCTTTAATAGGCCAAAAATAACGTTCTAAATTTGGATATTTGAAAATGGACTAAAATAATTATGTAAAAATATTGGGGATGGACTAATAAGATGGTAATATCTTTTTCATTACTGAGTATCCTTATTGGCAAAACTACATTACTGGTGTACAAACCGCATAATGAATGAATTAATTGAGAAACAATATTTTGTGAGTTAATCCAACACTGAAAAAATTTAGTTTCCTTGAGGAAACCTTGGGGGGTGGTTTGCACCCCTTCCAGTAATTTGAATGTAGTCCAGTAATACACCGTTGGAAAGCTCGTACATCGTAGATCATGCTGGTATTTTTCAAAATTTATAAATCATAAAATTTGAAAAAACCACACAATTGGGGGGTGGTTTGCACCCCTTCCAGTAATTTGAATGTGGTCGTGTAACATACCGTTGGAAAGCTCGTAAATCGTAGATCATGCTGGTATTTTTCAAAATTTATGAATCATAAAATTTGAAAAAACCGCACAATTGGGGGTGGTTTGCACCCCTTCCAGTAATTTGAATGTGGTCATGTAACATACCGCTGGAAAGCTCGTAAATCGTAGATCATGCTGGTATTTTAAAAAAATTGTAAATTATAAAATTTGAAAAAAACTGCATAATTGGGGGGTGGTTTGCACCTCTTCCAGTAATTTGAATGCTGTCGTGTAATATACCGTTGGAAAGCTCGTAAATCGTAGATCATGCTGGTATTTTTTTAAATTTATAAATTATAAAATTTGAATAAACTTCATAATTGGGGGGTGGTTTGCACCCCTTCCAGTAATTTGAATGTAGTTCAGTAATATACGTTTGGAAAGCTCGTAAATCGTAGATCATGCTGGTATTGTTCAAAATTTATAAATCGTAAAATTTGAAAAAACTGCATAATTGGGGGGTGGTGTGCACCCCTTTCAGTAATTTGAATGTAGTCGTGTAATATACCGTTAAAAAGCTTGTAAATCGTAGATCATGCTGGTATTTGTTAAAATTTATAAATGATAAAATTTGAATAAACTGCATAATTGGGGGGTGGTTTGTACCCCTTCCAGTAATTTGAATGTAGTCGTGTAATATACCGTTGGAAAGCTCGTTAATGGTAGATCATGCTGGTATTTTTTTAAATTTATAAATTATAAAATTTGAATTAACTTCATAATTGGGGGGTGGTTTGCACCCCTTCCAGTAATTTAAATGTAGTTCAGTAATATACGTTTGGAAAGCTCGTAAATCGTAGATCATGCTGGTATTGTTCAAAATTTATAAATCGTAAAATTTGAAAAAACTGCATAATTGGGGGGTGGTGTGCACCCCTTTCAGTAATTTGAATGTAGTCGTGTAATATACCGTTAAAAAGCTCGTAAATCGTAGATCATGCTGGTATTTGTTAAAATTTATAAATGATAAAATTTGAATAAACTGCATAATTGGGGGGTGGTTTGTACCCCTTCCAGTAATTTGAATGTAGTCGTGTAATATACCGTTGGAAAGCTCGTTAATCGTAGATCATGCTGATATTTTTTTAAATTTATAAATCATAAAATTTGAAAAACTGCATAATTGGGGGGTGGTTTGCACCCCTTTCAGTAATTTGAATGTAGTCGTGTAATATACCGTTGGAAAGCTCGTAAATCGTAGATCATGCTGGTATTTGTTAAAATTTATAAATGATAAATTTGAATAAACTGCATAATTGGGGGGTGGTTTGTACCCCTTCCAGTAATTTGAATGTTGTCGTGTAATATACCGTTGGAAAGCTCGTAAATCGTAGATCATGCTGGTATTTTTCAAAATTTATAAATCATAAAATTTGAAAAAACTGCATAATTGGGGGTGGTTTGCTCCCCTTCCAGTAATTTGAATGTTGTCGTGTAATATACCGTTGGAAAGCTCGTAAATCGTAGATCATGCTGGTATTTTTCAAAATTTATTAATCATAAAATTCTAAAAAACTGCAAACTTCGGGGGTTGTTTTCACCCCTTGAACATTTTTAGATGTTTATATGCATTACTCCAGGAAAGAGCTCGTAAATCGTAGATAATTTTAATAGATTTTAAATTTAAAATTAAAATTCAATATTTTTTCGGGGGTGGTTTTTGCCCCTTAGACAAATTTAGGGGTTGACGTTCAATACATCAATTATGAGCTCGTAAATAGCTCCTAATCTGAGACGCTTCACAAAATTTTTTTGTTTGTTTTTCTGAGATGGCGGTGCTAACTTTACGTAAAGTTAGCACCGCCAATAGTTTTTTGCACTTTTTCCATAGTAAATATTGAGCTCAAAAATCAATTTAGGTAAAAATCAAGAGCTCCTAAATAGCTCGTAATTCCCATATGTTTTAATTTGAGTTTCTGTAAAATGGCGGTGCTAACTTTACTGACCTCTCGCCTCCTATTAGCGAGACGAGAACGATACGAGACAAGAAAAATCTCGCTCTCGTGTGTAGCCTAATTAGCCAACGTGCTAAGGAATTTTACAAATCCCCTATAATACTTTTACAGAAGATTTTTATTTCAACTACAATGATTTTCACTTCCAATTAATATACAAGATCATGTATTTAATTTACTTGAAATCTGTTAATGCGTTTCTTCTATAAACTTTCTACGGCCTGAATAAATAAATAAACAAAAGAAATAAATTGATATCTGCATTCAAAAATATTATGAATACTTACATAATTGGCAAAATCACATAGTCTAATGTTCCACCGCCTGAGTACTGTTTTATAATTGAAATACATCACTAACATATCTCTATTATAAGAGAATTACATTTCGACCGGGTTTTGTAAAAAAATATTTTTTCTAGTATTATTAATGACAAGGTCTCGATAAATTCATGTTTTATTAACAATTTCGCCCGTACGTGTATATTTTTGTGAATTAAACTTTTAGTAATTACTATACTTTTAATGTATATTTCTTTACGATCGTGATTTTACCCTAAAGATGATTCTCATTGCAATAATAGTGCTTTCGACGGTTTTAATTTTATTTTGTATCGTGTTACTAGGTTGATTTTGATTCCAACAATATCAATTTTATTGGCGTCATTCTGTTCAATTAACTAAATCGAATTTCTCTATTTAAGTCATCCATATCGCCTCAGGTTCAGATATTTTACTATTCGCTAATTCGACAGCAGTCTTTAATATTCGAAAAAATTCTTAAAGTTGTTACCTTTGTAAGTCAATTAACTTTTGTTGATTACCTTTTATTTGTTTAATTAAAATTGTTGCTCTTAATGTCGTCTTTAATCTAAAATTTACGTTAATTTCTTATTATTTTTCTTCCATAATTTTGACTAAAAGTTGTTAAAATTTCACGTGTTTGAATTTGTAATTTTCCTTTAATGATATAATGGTATGCATTTTATGAAATTCTATTTTCCAGTTTTGGTTCTACGATTTAATTAAACGTTCTGTTCTGTTCCTGTCACCCGTCCAATTTTTCTATGATCTTTCCTTTTGTAAATTTCTTGTGCCACTTTATTTATTTTCTGATCTTCACTTCGCGCGTTAACCCTAAAATACTATTTTTTTCCAATATATGAGATTAAATAAAATCTGAGATTTCAAAACATATTCCAGAATGAATATTTAGTTAATTGCCACATAAGCTTTACAAAATACCTGACAATTCATTTCTTGCGAATATCAAACCATCTTGGACTATCGAATAATATAGTTATTTTCAAAATATAGTTTGTTAGTTTCATTCTTGTTTCCTAAATAGACACTGCTACGGCAAATAAGATTGTATTGGATGCCTAAACATTATTAAAATATAATTTTCAGAAAAACTGACAAAAACAAACTTAAATATAAATAACCAGGGAAATCTTTAAAATTTCTTTCAATAGTTCAACTGGCCTATATTTTTGATATTTTTGTAAAAAAGTAAGTCCTCCTCTGGAAAATTGAAAATCTACAGTATCTGAACAAATGACTACACAGCCACACAAAAAAGGTTTTGACCTCGGGGACCAGTATGTATATTCAATGTTTTTGGGGTCACTAAATCAGAATCTGGGGTCGTTTTCATCCCAGCACGTCTGAGTTTAGCCATAAATTCAAAAAAACACTCTGAAAGGACCCCGCACTATTCTTATGGAAAGGGCTTTAGGCTATTTCTTTGAAATTTTGCCATTTGATAGTCTGTACTTTTGGATTAAAAGTATCCATGGGCTCAAACTCTGAAATTCGTTTGTTTTCGAGATACAGCCCCGAAAGGTGTTTTTTTATCCATAAGGTAGGAAATCAACATTGGGGGTTGTATCTCGAAAACAAAAGACTTTCAGAGTTTGAGCCCCATAGAGACTTTTGATTCACAAGTTCAGAACTATCAAATAGCAAAGTTTCAAAAAAAAATAGGCGAAAGCTATTTTCGATAAGAATATTGCAGGTCTTTTCAGAATGTTTTTTGAAATTATGGCTAAACCGAGACGTGTTGGGATGAAAATGACTTTGGTTTCGGATTTAGCGACCCCAAAAACATAGAGTAGGTACACATAGTGGGGCCCCCAGGTCAAGACCTTTTTTTTGTGTGGCTGTGCTATGTACAGTTGTTAGCTGGAAATCTATTCAAAGCTTACACTCGAAACAATGCTGCAAAATTGACCGTGAACAGAAGACAATATATTAAGAATAGATTGCAGTGACGCCTCCAAACCCAGGAATTTATGTTGAAATTCTTTTGAAAATTATTATTAAGGAGATTAAATGTGCTAAAATTGTTAGTATGGACCTTGGTATTCCCAATGTATAACCTTATTACTCTTCAAGTTTAATGCACTATAATAAAAATTAAATAAATTTTCATCAATACTGAAGCAATTCTGTTGTTATCGGAAAAACTTCTGGTTGTAGTGAAAGAGTCTATATGCTTAGCAAGTTAGCTATTACTACAACAGCAAAAAGCATTTAAAATTTATACAACAGTTATTTTTAAAATTAAACCAATATTAGCAAAATCATGCAGCACTTATAAATTTCCCGATGACTCATCCTCTCACATTTTTTGAGAACATAATTTTCTACTCCCTTTTCATCAAATACTTAAAATATTTAGCAAAATATGTATTGAAAATTTTTAATTATATATACTACTAGTGTAATAGCATAATATTTTACAAGGGCAAAAAATGCGACAGCATTACGTACACAAATGAAGCTAGAGACTCACAGAACTCCAAGCGTTGACAGAAAAATAAACTTACATGTCCTAACCTAAACTTATCAATAGGTGGAGGTTTAACATCATGATAAAGAAAAGAGCCGCGTACCGAGTGGTACGGCCCACTATAGACGTTCCCGCTGTAGGAGCTTTCACTGTAAGTTGGCTTTGACAGTTGGAATGTGGCATATGGGCAGATATCTTCGATATAATCGGATGATTCTGCTTTATAAGTATCTTCCACAGCTAGTGGTTGCTGGCCTCTACCCACTCGTACTGCCAGGTAATGCTGGTCTCGGTTTTGTTTGTTTTGCATATTTGCCATTGAAGGTGATTCTGCCATAGATCTACTTGCTTCGTTTCTTCTTATTTCTGAAAAATTAAAAAAGCAGTTAAGGTTTTTAAATAGTTGTAGTCTATGAAAGTAAAGAGCTGGAAGAAATTCATAGTGAATATTATGGTAAGAATTATCTTAATTAATTGTTTATTGGTATAATATGGAACTTCCCACAAAAATATAATCATTAAGGACCTTGAATAGGTTCATTAAGCTTCATTGGACAATTTAGATTGTCAAATCTTGACTAACGGCCTATTCCCGCGGACGGCAGAGTTAAGGAATGGATCCGTCGGTACCTAGCAGTGGCACAAGTAATCACATGGGGAACTGAACTTTGCCTGTACACGTGCCGTCATCCGGTCGGTGTAGATTGTATTTCCTCCTTCCGACCTTGAAAACCTTTTGTGCAGGTAGTTGGGAATAAATGATGCCATTAAAGAGTTTAGAGATTTTTTTTCCGAGATTTTAAGCAGAATGAACGACAGTGTACATCCACTATCTAGAGCCAATAGAGCAAATTCCACTTAAAGCTATCAAATGCCTGGCGGTAGTTGGACAAAACATAAATAGAGTGTTATAGCCTCAACTTACACGTGAACGGCTGTCGACTACTTTATACAGATTCTCCTGAAAGGCATTACCAATTGCGAGCATTTTTGGTAGTAAACGCTTGTTTGTTGGCATTTTATGGGCTTTATATTTGCTGAATTTTTGCTTGGTGTGTGTCAAAGCTCAATAATACAAAATTTCTCAGATCCAGAGTTCTAGAGTTAGAGTTCTTTGGCTTTTCGGAAAAACATAGGTCAACGTAACAACCGATTTTCCTGGTGCTTTCTGTAATTTAATTCAAAATTTTACTATAAGCAATCGGTGATCATTGTTGCAATCTGCGCTCGGCATTGTTTATGAATTCCTGATTGATGTTATTCAGCAGGTCTGTATATAATTTGTTACGTTGCTACAATATTGTGTTGGCTTTTTGTTGGTTTTTGTTGTCAATGCAAAAAGTAAGCAGTCATTCACCCCTGTAATCGCTGGCCGATCTCGGACCTTCAAACAATATTTCTAAAATAAATGTTACGTTTTGGCGTCCCCTAGGATGGCCAATATTTCTCTATTTAGTATTTTTCCTATTTGACATAATGTCAAAAAATAGTTTCATTTTAAAATTTAATATTTTCACACAGGTATCCTCTCAAAGCTTGAAATATTTTTAAATCTATTTCACTGAATTGTTCCGCCATCTGGCAGCCGGCATCTACGTCACTAATTTGATGGATTTTGTTGTTATGTTCATTCACTAGGTACAAACATCGAGTTTTTGCCGTCTTTTAGACTTCTCGTCGTTGATATTAAGTTTTTGAATTCATCCGCTTTAATGATATCTAGAGTATCCATGAGGAATTTCAGTTCCCCTGATTTAACACATCCAATACTACATCCACTGCACCTGAATCTACTTTGTTTTAACTACACCGTGTTTGTTAAATTTGGTTATGCATTCGTACGTCTTGTTTACGTATTCACAGCCTTTATCACCTACACCATCGCCAGTCCTGTTTTCTCTTTCGATGCAAACATTTGTGTCCTTCCACCATTGAATCCGCTTAAAACAAAGATTGATAAAATATTCAGGAAAACCTCTCAGTGTGATGTCAAAAATTTCACAAAAATTTCCAAAATTTTGTTAAAATGATTAAATTTATTAAAATGATAAGAATTCTTGCTAGTTTTAAGATAAAAAAATACAGAAAATTTGTTTTATGGGTAATTAGTTGCAATTCACTTAAGTTTACACGACTACTGGACCTCCCCCGAAGACAATTCAGTTACATGTAGAAAGTAAACACCGCTTAAGGCAATTCCGGTTTTTCTACGAAATACTACAGGTTGCAAGATGCTGATTACTTATACTTGCTTATTATTGAGAAAACAGTTAAGATTTTAACTTACTTTTTCTCCAGAACAAGATTGCTACCAAAGAGACAAGCACCAATAAGGACAACATTATGGGAACGAAAACTTTGGCATTGGTATAAAACGGATGATCACCTGAATGTGAAACGGGAGGCGAAAGTTCAGGAACAACTAAAAAATTACAAAATAAGGCATTAACGAGTTGATTAATAAAACATATACAATTACCTCCTAGAGCTGTTAGGGTTGTAAAGTTGTAAACAGCCTCCGTGTCGCCAGCGTTGTTGTGGGCAGTGATTTTCAGTTGATATTCTGTTGCAGGAACAAGATCTTGTATACTGTATCTTCTTTCAGTTGGCTTAACGTGATTTGAAGACATTGTCCATGAGGAATATCTACCTATCCGATACTCTATAACAAAATATAGTATTCCACAACCACCATCACCCCAAGAATCCAACCATATGGTTACTACTGTTGCATTCATCGTTAGTATTTGCGATTGTTTTGGCTGAACAGGCACTAAAAATGCATTTGTTACTTTAAGCAAGTTATGAAAGCCGTTTAATTAAAAATATATAAAATATCAACACTTTGAATCCTTCGTATCTTGATATGTACCTAGGAATAAATTGATTAATTACATATATTTTATAAATCGGTATAATGGCACGCAGAGAAAATGTAACTTTATAACGTGTTATTGTATTTACAATTAGAACTTATTTAATCTCATGAAATTACTTGGGTATATAATCCATCGGAAGAAGTAATTACTCTAATTAGTATATCCGCTATTGCTAGACTCAACCAAATACTTGTATAGCGACCAGCAGAAGAGAAGAAAAATAACTTTTCTAGAATTACTTTCAGTGAAATAAGAAATATTGCTTATTACAACCTGGTAAACTTACGAATTCCCTTTTATTTTCCCACTTCCTTCGTGTCTTAGAAAATTCAGAGGAAGCAAACGGTACAATAAAATTTAATAAAAGAACTAGATGAAATACTTTAGTTTATGATAACTGCTCTAGAACCACTTCAAAGCATTCCAAAAGAACAACAGGATATTTTAACAGAGTAATTATAATCCTCGAAAAACAATCAATGCTTAAGGCAAGTTTACCTTGTTGAACTCATAACATGAAGACAATAATTTAAAGAATATTTGCCAGAATATGAGGTTAAATTTTGACGTCTGGTAAATCTGGAATACCAAATGCAACTGGAAAGTTTGGAGAGCACTTTGCCACTGAAAAGTGAATTAGTTGAATACATTTTCAATTACAAGAACCAGTTGGCAACATTATTAAAAAGTAGCTTACTGAAGGATATTGGTTTCATCCTCTGCTTTTCTTTTATGGTTGTTAGCGAAATAACATCAATGTTGAAAACAAAAAAGTGTATATATTACAATATCCCAACGTTACATGTTTTTCATTTGACCTTTGACAGCGAGGTCAGATCGAAACAATATGGTTAGCAACGTGTGCTCTTGAAAAAGAGGTCCATTGCTTCGTACTAACCCGAATTGAGACAGTGTGATAAGGTACGCCTGACATCCAGAAACATGCTAAATCATATGTCTTACGGAACTGTACCCCAGGACGGTACACAAGTGCATGGAGTAGAACCAGTCTACCTCGAGGAGGCACTACATCTAACATCTGCTAAATTTCATCTAACATAACTAGAATTGCAGAGTCTGAACAAAAGACAGGAAAAATGAAATATAATAACCATTGGCGTAAGTGAAGGTAGTAGGAAAAGCGACAAACTAATAACACTTGATTCAGACTTCATCCTATACCATCACAGATCAAATGGAAGAAATAACAGAGTAGAGTTCCGATGCTTAAAAGATGGAGCGATAAAAAAATTGCAGTTTTCAGTAAATCAGATCGAGTCACTAGTTTATCATTATCACTTTTGAAGAAAATATTTATCAAATTATATAAGTTTACGCCCCAACAACAGTCCATTCGGACGAAGAGATGGAACAACTCCACAAGGGATACAACAGTTACATAATCGACAAGCTTAATAACAAGGTGGGAGAACACAACATCAGGAGCTGTCAACGGGTCACTTGGTGAACGTAATGAAGAAGCAGAGAGATCATTACAGTTCGCAGGTACATGTCAAAATCCTTCTTCAAGAAAACTCCAATAGGAAGTGGACCTGGGAAATTGGTCAGTGAAGAATGAAACTGATCTTGTCCTGACAAACAATATCAGCACCATTAAAGATGTAGGCAAGAGCTAACTACATTCCACCCGGAAGCGAAGGGTATAGACAATTGTAATACTTGAGAAAATTCTGAAAAATATAAAGCACTTCCAGAAGAAAAGCTATTAGAATAAGATTATACTACGCAACTTGATTAATAGTGACTTGTGAGAAAGAAAGAAAGAAATGGAAACCAACGTCTCAAATTAAACTCGAAAACAAAGGCATTGCTATAGAAACAAAGGGAATTTAAAAAGTACAAACAGACATCCAATGTCTTAGAGTATACCGTACTGTGTAAGACTATAAGAAAAGATTGCAACGAACATCAAAAAAGCTATAAGAACGCTAATAAAGCACTAACAACCGAGAAAATACAAATTACATTAACAAATAAATAACAAAAAAAACAAAATTATGGTACACGTCACCAAGTTCTATAGGGGCGCTATAACGCCCCTGAAACTGTTGAAACTCCAGAGGTACTCCTGAAAAAAGTGTAGTGAACAGCCAAAAACATGAATTATGGCAAGATAGTAGAAAACAACGGTGTAAATGGCTAAATATATATGCAACATCTAAGAACCAGGCGCATACTAGAACAATGGAATAGTGCCCACATGGTATTAATCCACACGAGGGGTTGTCAAGAAGACATCTGAAATTACAGACCGATAACCGATAAGTCTCTTGAAGGTAGTGTCCGAAGTATTCAACATACAGTACAGAATGCGAAGTATACTAGACTCCGTTAAGTCAAGAGGATAAGTTAGCTTTAGTTGAACTAAATAATATTACATGCTTGTCACATAGAGGCCTTAACAGACGTTGAAAAAGAATTAAATACCACATTACTGAAGCTAGTAATCAATGCCTTTAGTGGGAAAGGTGTAGATAAGTCATATACAGAAACGTTGGCCAATATATGTATAGGGAATTCAAAGCCAAAATCAGAATAGCTGAAGGCAGTCTAGAATTCCCACCAACAGAAGAGTCAGATAAGGTGACGCCATTTCGCCAAAACTATTATATCTCAATCATATGAAACTTTTCTGATGATATTCTCTTAATTGTTAAAATTCAGAGGAATTTGAACAACAAAGAAATGAATTCAAGACAATTAGTAATGAAGTAGACCTAAATATTAACATAAACAAAACGCAGATAATGTACCACGAACTAGTAGACATTTTGGACATTATACTAAATAACCCAGAAAGTTGTTGAAGAATATATATATATATATATATATATATATATATATATATATATATATACTTACCACATTTAATTTATCTACCAGGAATACAAAGGAGACCTAGCAAACGCCCTAATATAAGAACTATGATCTCAGGAAAACAACCTGCATAATCAACAAGTTGAGAACCGAAGCGCATGGAACGAAATAAGAAACGAATATGCAGGATTATTTTGGTTTTACTAAGAAAAATGACTGTTAAACTAATTCTCTCAGTGAATCTTGTTGATTCAACTGCTCTATTCTGTTTGGGAGTTTAATTTTCAGTTATGTAATAAAAATGATTTCCTAACTTACCAGTACCCTTAGTTTGAGCAGGTACAATATCACATGGTAAACCGGTACCTATTCTATTAAAGGCAGTAATGTATAAAAGATATTTAGTCCCGCACCATAAGTTTCGTAGCATGTGTTCATCCGTGCGAGCAGAAATTTGCAGTTCTTCCCAATCACCGTGATTTCTCTTGTAATTTATTACATAACCTAAAAATCCGAAAGTTGACGTAATTAAAAATTCTAAATACATTAGATAGTCGTAAATAGATTAAAATAATTACCTAGAATTGGGGAACCCCCGTTCCCTTGATCGCTCCATTTAAGGTGTAAACTGTCGGTGAACGACTCGACAACAGTCAATACAGGAGCTTCCGGTGGAACAAGAACCTTCAAACTATAAATAATTTCATCTTTTCCGAACTGATTTTCTACGCTGCAGGAATAGTTAGCTTGATCAACACTTTGAATATCCTTTATAGTTAACGTTGCATTGGAGTAAACTGATCTTCGCCCTCCAACTTCTAGTGGGAGATCGTTAATTCGCCAAACTGCGTTTGGCAAAGGTGTTCCTACACGATGGCAGTGAAGATATACGTCTTGTTTCCAGGCACTGATGACTTCTTGACCAAAAGACGCAATTCGGGCTGGTACGTTTTTAGAAGGCGTTACTGTTATAACTCTGGTACTCTCGCCTTCGCCAATCTGCAATTAGAATAACGTATATGGAAAACAGAAAATGCTAGACGTAGTCAGGAAAACTTTGTGTATTAATGAAAATTTGGGAAAACGGTGGTTATGGGTCTATTATTATAAGTATTAGAAATCCTGTTAATATAATATAAGAACGGAGTATCATAATTTTTGCAGATGACAATCCTTTTATGCCTGTTAATGGCTAGACTGAAACATTTTTCATATTTTCCAGAAAAGTGAACTAATAGAAATGGTAAGGTTATTAGAGTTTTTCAGTTTCCAAATTTAATTTCTTTTATTTGGTTATCTCACATGTAACCAACAAATTGTGTATTCAATTGATAAAAATCAAGATTTAAGACGACAAATTATAAATATCATTACGTTTAACATGTTTGAATGAGTAAAAAAATCTTAATTGTGTTCAGTTATAAAAGATACAAAGCACATGTCAAACATTTAGGACAAACTGAAAAAAAAATAACGAAATAGGAGATAGGAACATCTAGGAAAAATTGAAACAAACAGTGGAATTAAGACAGACTTTCATTTATTTTTGGTAATATAACTGTCATTAACTAGTCCAGTAGTCAATAGATAATATTTAATAAAAAATAATATCCTACCGAAAAAATAATTAATAGTAATCTATTATAAGCCTTTTATTATAGCAGTAATCACCTTTAGTAACCGCTATTGATTGCCAAGAATTTTCTTTTCTTATTATCGTTATAATCATATAACTTTACAATATTTTTGAAACGTATCAGTAATTTTCTGATTTGTTTGATTTTGGTTTTATTATCACCTCTAAGTTTTTGTTTATTAATTAGTTATATGATATTTTTTTTAGAAGCAGAAGCATTTGTATAGCCGCAGCCGCAGAAATAGCTTCTTCGGCAATTTGTTTGCCGTAACCCATTGCAGCAGAGGTTGGGACATGGGACCTTATTGGTCAGAGAATTCACTTCAATAGTGCCAACGCTAAGGGCATTATTTGGAGGTTGGATACCGTGTGATTGTTTTGTTTTAACAGCATTTTGTGTTAATGATTCCAATACGCATGTATTGCATGATTGGTTTGAAAAGACATGTAATTCTCATTCTCATTTTAATATGTTGCTAATATGTAAAAAAATTAAACTCCCAAGACTGCAGTTTATGAGAAGAATGTGGCATCAGAGTTAGTATAATGACTCCATTCTCTATACTGGGTGGGTTTGTACCACGAATGATATAATTTTGGTGGTCATATAAAAGAGGCAGTACTGCAAATCTTTTAAAGGTCATGCAGCCATCTTTCCAGGGCAAACAGTTTTAAATGTAATGCCCTTTCGTAACTGAAGTTTCCTTGGCTCTCTTGTTTTACATCATTTATGTACATATTTTCGAAATTTTTTGAATAGTAGATATATCCACCTCATCGAGGATACATATTTTGTTCTGAATGCCCTTCAAATATCTTAATGTTGGCTTTATTGAAGCATTAGTGTCTTATTAATAATTATTATTAATTATCATACCAGTCTGTTTCAGCCAGCCGTTTAAACAGCGGCGCAGTTTGCTGGGATATACAACAAATTTAGGATTTTTCCCTGGCACTCTGCTGGCGACTTCGTATTTGACCTTGACCATGATCTTGAAGGTCGGGTGAAGGTAAAATTGTAAGTGTTTATCGCGGATTTGAAAAGACCGAAAAGCTGTATGTTCGGACGTAACCTTATATATAATGCTCGAGATCATGCAAATGTTAATAAAGTCAGTATTAATACATTTAATACTGACTTTAATTTTATCGGGATTATACGATTGTGACCAGACTATGATTTTTAAATTATTATTATCGAAAATTAGCAGAGCAGCACAGTTTACATTCAACTGATTACTAAAGTCTTCCATCAAATTTAACCTTAAAGGTCACTATAAGTTTAGCAGAACATAAATAAAGTTCTTTTCTATATCATGGTCAGGTCTAAATCGTATAGCCAGGGAAATCCTAAACCGATAAAATTAAGGTTCCCACCTCAAAAACGACTTTGACCTAGATATGACCTCGAGGGTCGTGGACAAGTTTCGGTCATTCCAAATCCGCTATTAAATTGGTGTTCCCATTTCAAAAATTACCTTGACCTCCACATTTTTTGGAGATGGCCAAATTCAAGGTTTCCATCGGTTATCCAGGGAGAAATTCTACAATATTTTGTCAAACAAAGCGTTTTTTGAAGTTATTTAGCCGTCCCGGTACTGAATTGATTTGTAAGTGATGAACCTTACCTATTACTTATGCAAGAAATAGACGCTTCTAACTTACCCTGGTTGATGCTGTAACCCAAAATTGTAATGTAACAGTGTCTTGCGTTCGAATAACTTCATACAGCTCTATAGTTGGTCCTAGTGCTCTTTTATGTGTCCCTTCTTCTTGCCCGTCTTCTACTACACTCATATAAAATGTATAACCAATGAGTGGTCCATTACTAAATTTTGGAGGCAACCAAGATACCAGAACTTTGTTCGGAGCACTGAGGACTGCCTTTATTTGAGCGGGAGCTGAGGGAACTGAAAATAAACAAAATATATGTATTTTATTTAGTTCAATAATATAAAAAGAATATATCCAAAGTTACCATCCTCTTCCGTTTGGCAATAGACAGGAGCGGATCTAGCGCCATCACCAATAACTGTGTATGCTAACACTGTCATACTATAATTTGTGTATTTCCTTAAACCAGATATCGTTGCTCGTAGTTGATTTACAATTTTCGTTTGCTGATCTTCGTTATCTGAAACAAGGTAATTCTATATTTAAAGACATTTTATCAATATGTGACTTACCAAGCCACTCTCCCACAGAATGGTAAGTAATTTTATATCCTTGAATGATGCCATTTTGTCCTTCGAGAAGAGGAGGCTCCCATGATATGTATAGTGTTTGAGCATTCAGTACTGAGCATTGAACATTTTCTGGAGGTAAAGTGGGTGAATCTTCAAGAGTTCTGGCTGTCACAGGTTCGCTAGCAGGTCCCGATCCCCTGCTGTTATATGCCTAGAATTTTCATTTAATGTGAATGAAATAATTGTAAATTATGCGCCTTTAATTAATTAATCAATATATTTTCAATCCAGAAATAAATTTTCATAAAAATGATACTGTTTTAGATTATTGCAACATATTTATCAGTCAACATAATTTTATTGGGGATCGCTTTTGTTTCGAATTACTGAGTTATGGGAAATTTTATGGTTGAAGTTTTGATATCAAACGTCTTAGAGCAAGAGCCGGTGATCCATTGATTTACATCATTTCATTTACAATGATAAATTTTCAATTTTCTCTGATTGCAGTATACATAGTGAGCTTGCACGTTTTTTTTTCGATATGTTCAAAAGGTCATTGTTATCAAAAAGATTTGACAAATGCCAGAATATCACTTCGGTAGTGAGATATATCTATAAATATTGTTACATTGTTTAATTGACCGTACTAAGAGGTGAATTCTCTCGAAATTATTTACTGTAGTAAAACACTGACACCCATACACAAAACGTTTAAGAAAAATTTATTCTGGTATATTATCGAAAATAGTATTCATTTAGGAAGCTAATTGTCATGGACGTTAGAGGGATAAGGATGTTACGAAAATGATCAAGACTGTTGGGGACAGGATATAAGTCGAGCCGTACGATAAGAGCAGTTCAGAGTAATAGAACAATTGCCGTAACGTTTGACTTATGGTTGTAATATTTGAAGTATTAGTGTAGTGAATTGTGATTTTTTGTGAAAATAAAGAAGATTTTTAAGTCCTGCAGATGAAAACGGTAAATATTTGAATTTGTGTAGATATTTAGCTGCTTAGGGACGGACACAACTGGTAAAAGATATTTCAGTAGATACTCGATAAATAAATGATGTACAAGTCATAGGATGACTGAAAGAAATAGTAAAATACATTACCTAAATAAAAATGAAAGTTTTAACAATAATTAAAACTTTATGAAAAAAAAACTATATAAGGATATTATCACATAAAAAACTAATACAAAGAGAATATAAGAAAATAATAATTGAATCAAATAAGGTGGACTGAATAGTCAATCAGCAAACACATATACGAATAACATGCTGTACAGAAGAAGTCCACCAAAATAATGGCTAGAGACTTTGGTAAACAACACACAGTATGAGGAAGACACAAACAAACAAAAATAATTCTAAATCAAACCTAGTCGTGACGAGAGGGAGAAAAATGTAGTAATAGACTGAATATTATAGACTTTCTGAAAACTTATTAATTATTGAAATTTAATATATACGTTATTACAAAGGTGCAAACCTGTATTATGATGCTGTATGTGGTAAATTTTAATAAACCTTGAAGTATTGCTTCTCCTCCATAGTGGGGTCTAACTTCTACAGTTTTGAATATATAAGTTTGAGCGATATTATTTGAGTCGTCACTGACAAATTCTTGATAACCAACATGATATCCAAGCAAGTTTCCGTTCCACGTTTCTCTAGGAGGAGGTTCCCATGTAACTACGAGTTCTGTTGAGCTTTTAGCTTCCGCGCGAATGTCTACAGGAGCTCCACTGGGAACTAAAAGAATAAATTTAAATATTTTGACAAAATACCACATCAAACGCTTTTACCTTCTTCAAGAGTATTCACTTGAACAGTTTGACTAGGTTCGCTAATGCCTAATCTGTTTTCAGCCATTATTCGCAAATGATAAACTTGAGCAGGATGCAAGTTTTGTAATGTTGTGGTAGTCTGGGATCCAGGAACCGATATTTTTAATGGCTGATTGGGCCAGGCTTCTGCAATGATATTAAAAAAAACAGTGAGGCAGGAAAATTCTTTCTAAATTGTAGTAACAAGCTGAATTAAAGGTAACTCCCAGTCGTTTTAAATTAATTGAAAAGAAAACAGCAATTACGAGAAAAAGTATATGGGAAGAATCTTATAGTGTGTTAAATCTAATTAAGTGGAATATTTTTGGGCAAAATAATCATGAGAACACGTAACAATAATGAAATGCAAACTGGGTTATAAATAATACTGAACAAAATTCAGGATATTTTCTAAGTCATTAAAATAAAGTAAGTGTATTAATGTATTTAATAAACTTTTATTTGTAAACTATTAACACTAAAATATAATAATTTGGTCAAGTGCGAGTTGGACTCGCATACTTAGGGTTCCGTATCACCTTCAAGATTCGAATATTCCAGTTTCAGACAAGCAGGGAATGAGTGCATTTTCTTACATTTACCCTTATATCTTTTAAAGGAAGCGTTTTAAATTTATAAAAAATATTCACTTTGATTTTCCACAAATAGACTTTTTATTTTATCTGCTTTAGGATCGCTTGATTTTTATCAGAATACATATGTATTTAATTTTCTAATTTGGCCCCCAAAAAGTAACAATAGAGTTTTATTTTAATAATAAACTTTCAGAGATGCCTTTTATAATCTGTCTGAGTTTTGAGGCTCTGTAGATTGGAAGAAAAAGGGCAAAATAGGTCAAATTTTAAATTATAAATTATTAAATCTGTTATTCAAATTTTTTAAAAATATAAATAAAATATATTTTTCAAAATTAAATAGTGTAGTTTCTAAAGTGGGAATTAAGTCGATGTTTAATATTTTTGTTAATATCTATTATACAAATGATTTAAAAATATGATATATTTGTAATTCACATAATGAGCCTTATCTGATATATTGCATGATGCGTTTGAAAATTGAATGTTTATTTTCCATTTAATTGTATAATTTGTCCCTAAAATTACTATGGGGGTTTTCTAATAATTTATTTTCCGTTTAATTCTATTATTTGGGGGCCAAATAATAGAATTAGGGATTTTTTCATATTTTTCCTATAAACAAAAAAAATGGGGAATAACGGGGAGAATGGGTGATTTTTTTCAAATATTTTTTTAATATATTTTAAAATATTCATTTAAAAAAAAAATAAAAAAATATATTTGTATTCGTCATAATAAGCCCTGTGATTTGATATATTACATTACCCGTTAAAAACAATTATAATTTTTTATTTTCCATTTAATTCTATAATTCGCCCCCCAAAATGAATTTTAGGGGTTTCTCCTTATTTTTCCAGTAAAGTTCAGCTTATGGTGTTGGAGATAAGATAGGTAAATTTTTTTATATTTTTGTTAATATCTTTTAATTAATTTATTTTAAAAATATGAAAAAAAATATTTGTTTTCGTCATAATAAGCCCTTTCATTTGATATATAACATGATGGGTTAGAAACAATTTTAATTTTAATTTTCCATTTAATTCTGTAATTTGCCCCCAAAATTAAAAGTAGAGGTTTCTCCTTATTTTTCCAGTAAACTTCAGCTCAGAACCTATAAATCTATTTTTTTAACTTTACGTTTTATAGTTTCGGAGAATAGGGAGGGGGGAATGGGTATATTTTCGTTAATATCTTTTTAAATATTTTTTAATATGAAAAAAATATATTTGTGTTCCTCAGAATGAGACCTTTCATTTGATATATTACATGATGCGTTTGAATTTTTTTTTATTTTAAAATTTTTATTTAATTCTATAATTTGCCCCTCAAAATTAATATTAATGGTTTCTCCTTATTTTTGCTGTAAAGTTCGGGAAACGTTCTATATTTCCTATTTTTGTCAAAATTTTAGGCTCAGTAGTTTCGGAGATCAGGGGGGGCGGTCGATTTTTTTAGTTTTTATCCCCAGAAGTACCCCCAAAATCAAAATTTTTTCTTTTACGATATGTACTCCTGATCGGGTCACCAAACTATATATTGATAGCAAATTTCAACCTCCTCCGTCTAGTAGTTTAGGAGAAAATTGCTGTGATGTGACACAGGCAGAAATCCGGAGTGATATTATAAGGGTATCCGTATATTATATATACGGAACCCCAAAAACCATAATATTGGCTCAACATATATAATAAGGCTGCATTCTTTGTTAGTAGTCAAAGGCGCAAGCAGTACAAATGTAAAAAAGTTACATAAACATACAATTTTAAAAAAACTTATATTGAATAATTAATTTTAAATAAAACAGTTAAACGTAAAAATCTTTTTTCTTAATTTATTTTCAAGTTTTTAGTTTTTTATTATGTTAGATTATACTCCTCATTCTACTGTTAATCTAGCCTCACGTTGCTCAGGTGTTTCTGATTTTATGAGCTGCCTTTGTCTCTCACTTTGTCCTGCTAACCTGGTCTCACGTTGCTCAGGTATTTCTGATGCTAAGTGTTCTTCTCGTTTTTGTACTTGACTATGAGTTTCATTTTTACTATTTTTTGCACGTTGTATTTTTCTTTCGCCTTTTCAAGCCTGTGTTGTTTGTTATTGTTGTCTTAAGGGGAAAACGCTAACGAGATATCATTTTTATCCACCCTATTGCCACACAGGCCTCGGCACGTTTTAACATTTTACCTTAACTTGAATGGTGTACCGCTAACGACGAATCATTTTAGTCACCCTAAAGCTACACAGTTCTCGACATGACACAAAATCTTGACTTGGGTGGAAGATCATGCTTGTATCAAAGCTCTTTAATTTGATACCCTTATTGTGGGGGTGTGAAAAAATATATACTTAATCCGCCATTTTGTTGGTGGCCATATTGGATTTTTTTTTCATAGCGAACTTTATCCTTTTGTTCTAGCCCTTTCATTTGATACCCATTTGAAGTAGTTTGAAAGAATATGTATTCCGTCATTTTGTAGTGGCGACCATCTTGGATTTACAATGATACAAAATGTATTAAATTGTATTATCATAAGAACTAAATGTGTGCGCTAAATATCAGATCAATCTGTCAACAGGAAGGGGATGAAATTTGAATTACTAGATTTGACCCAAACAAACAAATAAATAAAAAGGGCAAGCTAAATAAAACCGTTAAAATAAAGTCAAAAGACTTAGTGAAATAGCCGTATTTAAATCTATATACACAAAAATTACTTCTGACGGTACGTTAATACTTGACAGTTATTACAGAGGGCCGGAACTAAGTGCCCTTGGGCACAAAACTTGTGGGGGATTAAAAATGTGCCCACATGTTATTATTAAAAAGAAATCTTAAATTTAAGTAATATATACGCTTGAGAGTACGAAAATGGATTAACAAATTTTCAAAATCAATATTCATACAATTCATTGATTTTCGAATGTTTTTTGGTAGTACCTATGGTGAGGTCACCGCTATTGTGGAGGCCCCGGGGCTGTGGGTCTCCTCTAAATCTGGCCTTGTTGTTATATGGGAATTATATAACAAGATTCAGATGCAAAAGTTTGTGAATTTTCATCTGAGATTTAATTATTTCATTATTTGAATAAATATTCCGCATTAATTATGGATCCGTTTTCATCTCTAGATGAAAACAACACTGATCTTTGAGTTGCAAGTTTCAGTGGTAGAAACTAGTTGACTAGCACTATACTTGAGACTTTTTGCCGGGACCAAAGTGTCTTAATGAATAGTAAATTTGAAAAACAAACCTCAAAAGTTAAATATATAAAGATCGAGTGGAAAAGAAAGAGCTTTATTGCAATTTAGGGTAAATTTAACATCTAGTTCAAGAGTGAATTGAAAAAAAATCAATAAAAGTGGACAATCCACACATGGACAGAAGTTCTCAAGCACATATGGTTTTTCTCGATTTTCCTAAATTGTTTCGACAGAATAATATTTATTATCTCAAAGTTAGTTTACGATATGAGTATAAAGTAATAGGTAGAAACGAGTAAGATATATATTGCATAAATTTAGGTTCAAATTTGTGAATGAAGCTACGAATTCATAGATGACACAAAACATTTGTGTTTAATGCCAAAATAGAAGTGTCACATGTAACAGAACTTAACGTTTTTTTTTTGATAATTATACTTAATCCACAGACTAGGTATTTAAATTTAAATTACTTTGCTTTAATACGCTGTTCAACATTCGCGCTAGCTTTTCCATACTGCTTCGGTAGGGATAGACAAACAAAGCTTATTTTAATGATTTAACTTACCTCAGTGGCCAATCCATAACGCATACAATCTATATATACACCTTTCAAACATCTTTTTTTTTGGAAACTAGAAGAGTTGATCTCGAGATCCCTCATCTCACTTTTTCAATATTTAAAGTATAAATATATATAACATAAGTATTGAAAATATTTGGACATTCCGTAACAATTTCCATTCGAAAAATTGCTAAGGGGTGGTACCTGTGTAACTATATCCTTATAATAAATAATTTTAATGCAAATTTTAATTTTAAGCAGACACATAGTTATAATTCTTAGATAATATTGATTAATGCAATAAATTTAGCAAAATAGGATACCTAACCTCCATTTAGCCATGATTATGACGGAGCAATTATAATATGTAAAATGCGAAGACTGTTGCAAACGATTTATAACCGACTTTCAAAAAGGAGGAGGTTATCAATTCATCGCGTATATTTTTATGTGTGTATGTTACCTGATTTCTTCTCCTGTGGTGAACCGTTTTGAATGAATATGGTCTTGTTTAATAGAGTATATGTCCGGATTGGTGAATCTTCAAATTTGGGTAAAAAATTCTATTCGTAAAGTGATGAAATTTGTGAATGAACACATGCGTGCATGGAAATCGACCAATATCCCTAACATATTGGTCGATTTTTCGAAAACTCCTTATGGATGTGTATAGTTTTTTAACGTTTAATCTATTAAAGAAGATCTCTAGGTAGTCTCATATACTTTTCTGAGACGTGCGAGTTGCAGTTTTGCAGAAAATCTCCGAAAATTCCAATATTCTTATGAAAAATTTCATCGAAGTGACGTAACGTAAGTAAAGTAATAGAAGCAACAATCAAGTTTGATGAAGTAGTAGATAAGAACGCAATGCAGGATTTTAGATTTGCTTGGCACCGACTTCTAAAATATACAAGATTGGTAGGTAATTAGTTTGTAAAGAATGAGCACCTTTTAATGTTTACATTCTTTACTTTCTGGGTAGGTACCTAACAATATTGAATGTGTTATGTATTTGCTAGAGTTGCATTTTGTTATAATTATTTTCAGCTATGGAAGTCGATTACATATTTTTTAAATGTTTTATTCCATTTGTAAATGTTTCAATACATATATATCTAAAGACACTTTGCTTGTCATTAATTAGTATTTATTAATAAAAAATTTCTTAACAGGAATCTGAATTGAACAACATAAAAATTGCGTTGTTAATTAATTGAAGAATACCATTTTTTTCTATTATAAACTATTATCAATTTGTATCAGCGTTTCAATTTTATATAATAATAAAATATAAAATATACTGAAATTGTAAACAAAGGAAATTACTATTATTTACTTATGTTTTAAAAGATCAGTGAATACACTAAAAATGCTTCATCATTATCATCAGTTTTTATCTAAATGGAGTTTAGGTATTCCATTTTGTTAAATTTATTACACAAATCTATATTATGCTAGAAATATAAATATATGTCTGCTTAAATTAAAATGTGCATTAAGATTATTTTTTATAAGGATAAAGTTACACAGGTACCACCCCTTAATAATTTTTCGAATGGACTCGCCAATAAAAATTACAGGGAATGACCGACTATTCTCAGTAATTATCTGTATTTATACTTCAAATTTTGAAAAAGTGAGATGAGGGATCTCGAGATCAACTCTTCTACTTTCCAACGGTGGTATACTCGTATTCGTAATGATAGGATCATCCCGTGAGGTAATATGGCCTTTTAAAAAGATATGTCTTCTATAGGATTGAGTGAAAATTTGCAAAAACTACCAGGGCTACAGTATTTATTTTTAGAACATGATTTGGGTATGAGAAGATCTAGCCTTTCAGTTAATAAGAATGTTTTAGCTATAAAATAAAAAAATATATAAGCAATTTTTTATATTTTTGGAATTTCGGGTAAAGATTCCATTATCTAAGAAACCAATTAACGAAATTGAGCGTATACTAGCTCATTTTGTAGGTTTTTCATTTCTTTTCAACATTGCCTATAGTAGTAAACACGGCTTCATAGGTGGATTTTGGGTAAAAGGTAAATCACTAAATTGTTACCGATTTTTTGCGGTTTTTTTGTTATAAAACAAAAACGCATCGATAAAAAATGTTGAATTTTATGTCAATTAGTCATGTTTTATCATTAGAACACACTGATGTTGGTTTTGTACTACGATTAATTTTGTCACCAAGAGGTCTTTTCGTATACCTATGACCTGAGCTAATAAACACGTGTCTATATTAGCAGATTGCAATCTTTGTAAAGTTTAGTTGAAAGAACGGGGCAGCGTTTGTCGCTGTTCTAACGATAAGGCGATAAAATTGGTAAATACGCATTATACTTTTATTAATTTATTTAAAATAGTAAGGCTATGTTCAGCATAAATGCGATGCCACAACATAAAATCGCCATAATCGCATGTATTTAGTTTCCAGTAAGGACATCATGAATGCTTATGTGTTTGATAGTTTGCGGCTGTTACATTGACGCAATGCACTGCTCGCATCGCGTATATCCCGTTTACACTAGACATGTAACACACATATGATAACGCCAAAAAGGAGATGGAAGTGAAAAGAATAACAAGTTAATTTAGTTTGCATCAATTTGTATGTAGACTTCTGACGCTAAATGCTTCGTCTACTCTTTCAAAAATCCGATGGGAACATCACTACAAATGATTTGAGAACTCGACTAACTATTCAAAATATATTATAATTTGTGTTCATCACCATTATATGATTGCCGGATATTCATACAGATTTGCCTGAAAGGTCAACGATCGATAATTTCAACACATGGTGGTAAAATCAAATAATAGTTGGAAACAGACAATGAATACGGTGCATATTGGAAACAATTTTTTGTAAGTATATTTAATTGATTTTGCCTAGTTTAATGTTTTATGATAAAAAAATGTTAAAAAATTCCAGAAATCTTCTCGTTATGTTTTATTGAACGTTATATGATTTACTTAATTCTAATTATATTTCATGTTTTAGCCGGATGTTCAATAATACTTCTGCGTTTTTTCGAAATCTATAAATTTGAACTGATAACACCAGGATTACTAGACTTAACATTTATGAACTTATTTATGCCATTTAAAATACAAAATATACAAAATATAAAAAATAGATCACTTAAGCTCGAACTTTTCATTGATTGAGCAAAATATTAAATTATTATATAAAAAAACAAATTTGTGTTTGGTGTTTCTCCCTTGCATCTTGAAAGTAATTTGAGTTAGGCATTAAAAATAGTCAATTCAGTTTGATATATGAAATAAGATTTACAATCTTTGTTCGAGTGAGAAAGTTGTTTTCATAGAAAGTGGGGTTCGGTGGTGGTTTGTACAGTTTTCCAAAATTGCTGTTATTTCTTGGATTTATTTTGTGTGATCGCTTCTCTGATTGTTCTTGAATTCGGATGTGGCATATTTGCCAGTTTTTTTTAAATCTACTCGGTTTGATATCCAAGTATCGTGTTGTTCGATCGATGACTTTTTTTCTTATAGCGTTATCACTTCACTCTCCCCCTGTTAGTTTGTCCAACAAAAGTGTCAATATTTTCCCAACTTAAACGTCAACCAATATTAGTAAGTAGCCTCTTAAACAAGTGGTAGGGTCTCGTGTTGCTCATCTTCTTATCTGCACTTTAGATTGGGGGCTCTTTATAATATACTTCTCATATTGAACCCGTACTGTTTCAGAGTCCATCTTTAGTTTATTTTATATAACTGAGTTCCTTTTCAGTGAATGAAGGTGGGTTCACGTTGAGGTACTTTCTAATAGAATTACTAAATAATCCAGGAATACATGTCACAAACATAGACCCGGTTTTCGGCTGTTGCACTAAGTCTCTGAAAATATTTAATATTACCGGAAAGAATTTTATGCTTATTGAAGCCCCTTCAATTTGTTTACAGCGTTCTGGTCCTTCTAAGTAAATTATCCTTTAGATAGTGGGCCAAACCAGCTTAAACATATTTCGCCTTTATGAAATTTTTAAATACAGTAGACATTAAGGTGTCTTGAATTCTTGTTTATTCGAACCTTTTGATGTTGGGGACAGGATAAAGAAAGAACATCTATGAATTTAAAACTGTGAAAAAAGTGCAGTTGTAAAGTCATTTTGCCATCAGATTATATTAGTTGACAATAGTAGTTGGATTGAGTATTAATGAAATAGATTTTTATAGCTTCGTAAAGTGCTCAAAGTTTGTCATAGAACAAGTTTTAGTATTCAGTTAATGAATGTTAATAAACTTAGTTACTCAAGGTGTATATCTATATTCCGAAAACATTCATCGACGGTATTATTCAGGCGGGTTAATTAACACACTCTATTAAAATAACTCAAAATAAATATTTAACCAACCGTAGTATAAAATGTTAATATTTACTAAATCTGGAACAATATTATCACTAGCGAAATACAGAAATGATTAAAAGGGTTACATTCTCATATATTATAAAATAAACCCCAATACCTTACCTGCACCTAATTTGTACTGAAGTACGTAACTAGTGATAGGGCTGTTGCCGGCATATGGTTGCGCCCAGGATACTCCTATAGACCGTGACAATTGATCCATTACTCTAACATTTCTTGGGGGTTCCGGAATTTCTTGAACTATTAACTGAATATTCATTTCGTCGCTTCCGTAAGAGTTTGTAGCTGAACATATGAAAATCCCTGTATCTTGTCGTATGCTGCGCTCAATTCCTAATTCTGAGACCATCCCTTCTGCAAGACTTTGCTCTCTAATTGTGTATCTAAACGAGGAATAAATTTATTCAAATAAAATAGATATTTTCCTATGATTGGAAGAATGTAATGGGAAAAAAGTTTTATGTATAGTACACCTTTCATATTTACGTAAAAAATATGGTGGTAAAATTACATACGAATTATCTCGTATGTTAGGTAGTTTAATTATTCTTACAGTATCTGTTAAGCATTCACTGTATATTAAGTATTCGATTATCTATATGGGCATTAAATATTTTAATATAATATAAATACGAGTCACATGAGTGCTTTTCAAGAAAATGTTGACAATTCGTGAATATATTCGGAAATTAATCAACAAATATGTAACAACTTTCGTTGTTTTCCAAGCAATTTTGATACTGAACTACGTTCCACATTGAATAGCTGTCTTTCCTTTGAGTACTAATGTTAATAAGTTACATACAACCAGCTAAAAATTATGATTATAGTATACATCTACCATAAAGAAACCGGTCCAGGCTTGGTGCCCTGTGTGTATCTGGAAACTCCTAATAATATTCGAGAACGTCGGTTCAAAAAGGAGGAGTGTCATTCGTATAGAACGATCTCGTATTGCCAGTGATGGCATTACTATTAACACCAATTCTCAGCTAAATATTAGAACACCGCTTAGTAAATTTAGACAAAGATCTACTGTGCATAGAGCGTCGCTTCATATGTAATCTTCTTTCAGTTTCACATTTGCCTATGAAGTAAAGGGAAGTGTGTCCGAAAGGCAACAAAATCGCATTTGCGAAGCGGCAAGCAATCGTCATGCATCTTGAGCGACATGTCATTACTTCAAGTGTATTGCAAGACTAGGTGTCTCTCTTTATAATGGCATCTTCGTCAATGAATTTTGTCCTAACTCATATCGCAATACAAAGTCTCTGCGAACTTAATTGACTGCAAGATTTCGAAAACTGGTATTTTATAATACTCAAGTATGTATGCATATTAAAGGAAGGTAATAAAATAAAAGGTTATTCCATACATAGGTTATCTTTTTATAATACTACTGAAAAATGTTAATGGTTTTCATGATGTTTATATAATTTTTACAAGATCAACTACTGTTTCATGCAAAAACGGCTGAACGATGTCATGAATAATTGTTACTTCAATGTTATTGGTAAGAACCGAACCTTTTTTCTGTGTTAATAAGATATTAAAGGTTCAATGAGACTACATTCGCGTATTTTTATTCATTGTGTAAATAATGTTATCCTTTGAAACAAACTTGTGGGAACAAACTAAAATTAATGTTCCTCGAAGTTTCCTTGAACTTCCATCACTTTGAAATGATTGATCTCACAACGTTTTAATAGCTTTGGATCTGCTATCGTCATCATGTGAATGATAGGAAATTAGATTATCCGTCGTAATTATACCCTTAACCGGTGATACGCATTGGGTGGCTTAATCTCGTATCTCGTCCAATCAGCGTCACCGTACCTGGCGATTGGTTGTCGGTGATGCTTAGCGTCAGTGGCTAAAGAAGATGTCTCAAAACGTTTTTGGACGGCGGGCTCGCTGATTATATTCTCATTAGAGATTATGTATGCCGTCCCGATGAATTTTTTTTATACCAGTGCTCTTCCTTGTGAATTACCATTGCCTGGTTCCAGTTGATGCTATGTGTGATTTGCTAATCCAGACTTTGTTAGCCCTCCCCTTTGAGTAGCTATGCGGTGTTCCTTAACCATGGTGTCCAGTGGTCGCTTAGTCTACCCAATCTAGAGATTTGCACATTCACAGGATATGCTGTATATACAGTTTTTTCGTACTGCCTGGATTATCAGGCTTTGTTTTTGTGATCATGCTCCTTAAGGTATTGTTGCACTTGAAAATCATTTAATTCCATATCTGTGTCCAATATGTCTAAGTTTTTCGGCAAGTCTTTAGTGTATGGTAGTAATACGGTTGCTATCCTGGTCTCCTCTTCCTGCCTAGGTGGTTTCTCCAGTTGTTCAAATGCAGTGCTAATGATGGTTTCCGGATATTCATTCGTCAAAAGGTCTTTTCTAAGTTTCATTTGTTGTTCTTTGAGGGCCTCTAGTGTGCTGCAAATATTTTTGGCTCTATGTAGTAGTGTTTTGATGATGCCAGTTTTCATTGCTGATGGGTCGTTAGAGTTGTAGTCTAGGTATAACCCTGTACACTGTTGTTTCGATTTCGTTCCAAGTCCTTTGGCACTTCACATAACGAATGGTAGGCATCCACTCTCTTCCCTCTCCATGATGAATCTGATGATGACAGAGATGACTGCAATTCTCTTTCTCCATGTTGCCAATAATGAAGGTGTCGTCGACATACCTTATCCAGAGTTTTGGTTGCTTCTCGTACCCCTTCAGTGTATTATCTTCGAACCATTCCATATAGATGTTGGCGATAACGGGGAGCACATAGGTTTTATGCATCTTCTTGCATAAAGAACCGGTCCTTCATCTGGAAGTAGCAGTTGTTGAGTCCATGATTGAATCTATAGGCAGCACCGTCTTCTCCATTGGGGTTTCGTCTTAGGTAAGTTTCTTTCTCACTATGTCCAGAGATTTGTCTAATGGTACGTTCGTGAAGAGGTTTTTAACGTCGAAACTTGCTAAGCGAAGTTTTGGCCCAAGTTCCATGGATTTGATGATTTGGATATAATGCTTTGAAACCTTAAGGTGAGATGATGTGTAGCTCTCCAAAGGCCACGATGGGACGGGCATCCTGAAATCGTTATGGGCCCAATGGGACTCTCTAAGAGTAGAGAATGGAATGCTCAAGAGAATTTGGGAAAGCACTGATGGCAGAGAAACCAAGTCTCAATTGGGAGTCCCATTGAAGAAGGTACCATCCATCCTGACCAAAGTACATGATGGGATTACCGGGGGTCATCTGGGCATGAATAAAATAAAGTTCGCCAGCGGTACTACTGGGTAAATCTTTTCGAATATGTCAGAGCTTGGTGCCGGAAATGTGAGACCTGAGCAGCCAGTAAGGGCCCGAAGACCCGGACCAAGGGAAGAATGCACCAGTACAATGTGGGGGTCCAATTTGAGAGAATTGTTATCGATGTCGCCGGTCCATTTCCCGAGTCTAAGAGGGGGAACAAATACATTTTGGTCGCAATGGATTACTTCAGCAAGTGGCCTGAAGCATGTGCGATACCCAATCAGGAAGCAACCACGGTAGCGACGCTGTTGGTAGGACAGCTATTCCGCATGTTTGGCGTCCTGTTGGAACTACATTCAGACCAAGGGCGTACCTTCGAATCGTATGTATTCCATATGGTCTGTACGTTGTTGGAAATCAGGAAAACGAGAAACAACACTATTACAACCACAGTTCGACGGAATGGTAGAATGATTCAACAGGACCCTATCCAAGGTCGTCAGCAATAATCAGCGTGATTGGGATGAGCATATTCCCCTATTCCTGTTGGCCTATCGCTCTGCTGTACATAACAGTACAGGACTGACTCCAGCCAAAGTACTATTTGGAAAAGAGCTGAGATTACCCAACCATCTGGCTTTGGCTCCCCCGAAGAACCGTCCCAAAATATCAACGATTATGTCGACCAGCTCCGACATAACAAGTTGGCAATACACGAACTGGCCCGAACGCAAATGTTGGCCACCAGTGACCGGATGAAGACGCGGTAGGACCTCAAGGCCCATTCAGTCGGGTTCCAAGAGAGGGACAAGGTCTGACTGTACAACCCTCAGAGGACCAAGGGTAAATCTTCAAAGCTTACACCCGCCGGGGAAGGCCCATATGAGGTGGTCGACACCCCCAGCGCTAAGTTGAAGGTGGTTCATTTAGATTGACTCGCCCCCTACCATGGAGAGGGTGTTTCTGATCGGGAAATTCAGAATTAAAGGGGGGCAGTGTTATATAATTTATCTATGCTGTCTCTGACTAAAGCAATCTAAAACATTATTCATTCAGATAAAACAATCGCTGGGATAATAAAAAAAGAACTGGAATTTTCGAATGGGGCAAAAACTACAGATCTCGACGCTGGGCAAACAAGTGTAACACTCCTCCAGAACGACTGGAAAATTCGATGTACGCTATATAAAGAAATACAGAATTCATAACTTAGCACAGCTTAGCTAATTGAGTTTATAATCCGTTCTTTATCGAAATCCGCTGTTGTAAATATTGAATTTTTATGTGTAACTAAAGTTTCTAGAAAGTGAAAGTGAAGATCCGTTTTTAAAATTAATTAAATTCGAACCCACGGAGTTTATTTCAGTACTTTACAAAATGTTAAAACAACATTCCAAACAAGAAATACACTGAAATCACTAATATCGAAAACAAAACTAACCAACAAAATTCAAAAAACTGAATATAAAAGATTCCTTGCGAATGCAATAAATTTTATATTGGAGAAACATCGTGACCATTAAACGTAGGAATAATGGAACACAAGAATTACATAAAAAATCGACAATTTGAAAAATCGAAAATTTGTGAATATGCTTGGGACCTAGGCCATAATATACAATTTGACAATTCAACTATACTTTACAAAGAACAACATTACACAAAACGAAAAATAAAAGAGTCTGCCTTAATTCTTTTGTAAGAAGACGATTGTATCGCTTCTACTTCTGTAGAAATCAATCGTATCTGGTTACCGACAATTAAGGAAGAAATTATTAATGGTCATCTCTTTTTGAACAACCCAGCATCAGGATAGTTCATAAGGTTTTTCCTTATGACGTTAATGAGATCACTCAAACAGCATCTGATCGCAGTTGTGGCCAATCTTATAATAAAGTCGTACCTAGGAACGCCACTTATAAATTCTAAAGACAACTCTTTCATTTCTTTCAACTTGAAAGTTGGTTAACTATAATACATGATCTGTAGAATTTTTTGTGTTACCTGCATATATCTAAAAACAACAAATTTTTCTTATGTCAACTTAGATATCATAAATCAAACTTTCAATTTTTGCAATTTATATTTTCAATACATAGTTTAAAGTCATTGACAACGAAGTCAGAATCGACTTTGAAACGATTGGTTTTTCTTTCAATATACAGCTTTTTATCTAGATTGTGGTGTTATTTCCTCAGAAAACATAAAAATAATAGGAGTTAAATAGTTTATATGGAAAAATCGTATTCTAAAAATCTACCTTAAAATAATCACATTCAGCTAATTCAGCTCTGTCCGTTTATCCCGGTAAGGTAATTGACAAAGTTATTGAAACAAGTTGTGTATTATACAGTAAAATCACATAAAACATCATTTTTAGTAAAGTAATATTTCTGTTTAGTACCCAATCAATTCGATAGACAGCATTGAGCAACTTTTACAACGCGGCATGGTTTTGTTTTATCAACATTGATTAGCTACTATTCTATGTATTAGCTTCAAATAGAAGAACATACAAAATTGTATAGAGGAGCATTCTGAAATAATGATTGTAACCGTCAAGGACAAGCAGAGTTAATTAGAGATATTAATTAACTGCAGATAAAACTTTAAATGGTGTGGGATCCTTAGTTGGGGACGAGGCAGAATCTATAACACTGTAGTTAGTTTATTTATTTTTGTAAGTACATATTTAAACTCTACATCAATCGACCAACAACCGGAATTGGTTAACTAATACGACTGGTAATTCAAATCCTTTAATTAATTAACTTGACAAAAAACGGCAAATGGACTTATACAATTTAGCTAGAAGACTGTCAAGACTAAAACTGAAAAAGTCGGACAAGACAGTGAAGTTGTCAATGTAGAGTAATTACAAAGGATACTAACGCAAAACTAACCGTAGCCAACAGAAAGATTTTAATAATTTGCTTTTAGTCCTCGAAATAAGTTGCAGCAATGAATCTTTAAGCCAAGATTATCAAGTTAGTTCCCAAGTTCAAAAAAACTGCAGAAAATTTTAAGGAATTTGAAGCTGAAATTGGATCTTTAGGACACCTGACTTATTCAGATGCGCGGCTTGAATAGTTTGCCACCTAAAGTTTTATCAGTAGCATTAGAGACAACATAGTTAAGAAAATTTACTACTCAGTGGCATCAGGAAATGCAACGAAGCCCTCTTTCGTGCATCAGAGGAAGTAGCAGTGCTGAGTTTGTACAGACTATGACTCAGAGCATTTTTATTTAAGGCTAGAAACCCGGAGCACTAACACAGTTCCATAGCAGTAGAATGTTTTCAATGCGAACATATAGGCCACTTCAACAGTACAGAATGACATTGAAGGCTAATCCACTGACTACAAAGTAGAATGTCTTCGCTGTGGGCACATAGACACATAAGATAATTCAACTGTAATCACCAATTAGCCTAATTGTAAACATAGGTACATTATATTTGACACTGGTTCTTCTGTATCCAATGTTAAATCTAAGGTTTTGAGACCACTCGAGATCCACCCAGTTGCTCACGACATCGGTGCTAGCCGGAATGTTTGCGAAATGATAAGGGCAAAGGATAGACAGATGTTACTCAGAGTGATCATGGGCAAGAAATAGGTCCAAAAACATGGAGATTAGACGAAATTACTGCTGTCAGATACGATGCGTAGAATTTGTCCATAGCGAAGTGAATTCGTGGTGGACCCAGTTCCTTAACCTACATGGGATTTTTGGGCAGTGCTGATTGAGAATAGGCGAACGACGGGAAGTGTGTGTACTGTGGTGAGGGGGGCAACTCTCTTCACAAGCTCTTTAATTGTCAAAAGTCAAGCAAAAAGAGAGGGAAGATGGAGAGAGAACTTGGGGACAAAATACAAATGGGAAATGGGGAAGGCGGTTGATTGGGTGGCGAACAAGATGGAGAGAGAGAGAGAGAGAGAGAGAGAGAGAGAGGCAGGGATGAAAGGGAATTGCTTAGAATTTAGAGTCAGTGTATAAAATAGATTACTGTAAAATACTCCCTTCCATTAAATGAGATTAAATTAAATAGTTTCTGTTGTCAGATTTACTCATATAATACTGTTTTACTAAATAAAAAAGAATTTTATGGTATTATTCAACTGAATCAATGAGTAGTTAATTCTCAGAGTTGCCATTTTAACTTTGGCTTACAATATTTGTAAAATTATTTATTTAATAGCATCTATAGTCATATCAAAAAATTTACATATTTACAGGTAAAAAAATTGTACTGACATTGTATATATCATCTAAAAATAAATTGTGGTGGTACGTGCCTAAATATTCATAGTTATTTTTATAAAAGTTAGCTGCACATCAAGTTACCAATTGTTTTAGTAAAAATCAATTCAACCATCCGTGAAAGTCAACTAATTTTGCATCAATATAGAATGCATACAGTCATAAATTTATTTACTAAATTATTTGTCTAAATTTAAAACGATAAATTATATTTATGATTGATATTAATTCATTCTCGACGTAAACTACACTCTACGTTTCTTGAGATACTCAAACATACGTTCTCTCCAAAACACAATTACAGAGTCCGAAGCCGTTCGGAGCAAGTACAATAACTCGATTTATCCCACCTCTGTCATAAGGATTGGTCCCTTTGTATCAACTACACAGAGTTTACTTCCACAGACAAACCACCAACAAACAATGGATAAATTGGATTTTCTAGAAAGGTCGAGAAGTTACTTAAACAAATTGGCCCTTTCCGGAATCGTACGCTCATTGGGCTGATTAGTTCGGGTAAATGACTGGAGGGGTGCACATTTTACGCCGTCCCGAGTAATAATGTAACGTCACAGTATTGGATTGTAACTAAGATTTAAAAACTGCCGACTTCCAACGTTATGTAAAAAACATTATTAAAATACACTTATAGTTTTTAATCTTAACGATTTATTATACGGAAATCAAATTCTTTTACAAACCAAAATTAATATTAACAATTTATATTTCCAACTGGTTACTTCATTGCAGGTAAAAACAATAAATATGATATCGCATGTCAAAAATATTATATAATCCTGTTTTATAATATTTTTGACATCAATGTACCTACATATAACTTTATTATTCAAGATAATTGAATTCATAAAAATACTTATTAGAGATTGCCTAGGATCGATAGATAGAAGTTTAATTGGAAAATAGGTTACAGATTCCAAACTGAATAGCTAGTATCAATTTGATTTGTAAGAATAACATTAACAGAGAGGCAGCTGTTAAGCAATCCTGATGTGGAATGTTTCATTTGACAGTTACTGAATCAACATACAAATTAAAAATCCAGTTCACCTGCATTTTGAGTAAGTACCAATTTTTCTATAAATGAATTTAATACGAGTTTTTTATCTATTTTGTTGAATTCATATAGAAAAACTATTATTTAATATATATATATATATATATATATATATATATATATATATATATAGAGTAATTTTGTTTAATAAAATTTGTGTGAATAAGTAATATTTCATAGTCGTTTCTACACGTTCCTAATTCTGTATAATTCCATATTTGTTTTCAAACCTACTATGGTTGGAGTTCGATATTCTATTTCGGATTTGTTACGATTAAATACCATATCTGTGACTGTGTATATAGCTGCCTCCGGCCCCGGCAAAATAAGAAAGTTACCAACTAATTGTGAAGAATGTCATAGTGAGTGGAATAATGATTTATGTGTAAACTCAACTTTTTTATTTCAAGACGTAAAAAATGTATTTGTCTTATAGACCAGATTAAAACCTACAGGTCAATTTTAAAACTACTAAAAAAATTACTGGAGTAAAACGAGAAATACACTAAAAATTTGAAAAGACAGCAATTCGATACACTTAGTCAAAATGTTTTTTTTTTCGCCTGTACCAAAAAATACCAGTTATTAGTTTTCAGGAAAATGCGGTTAATTTCGAGAACAAAAATAAAATCCATAAATAGTAATCAACAAATTAATGAAATACGCGTTGCTAAATCAATCTTTTTAAAAATGTTTATCATAAATACCTCTGATCCCCGTCTTTAGATATGTGTTGCCCACCAACTTTCCAATTAATTTCCATAGGCGTATCTCCTAGTGCCGAACACTGTAAATGCGCAGGCTCTCCTTTAACTACTTGGACTTGCTTAGACTTTTGGGCAAAGTATGCTGGAGCTGAGACAATTTAAATTGTCAATATTTCAAAATGTCGTGTAATTATTTTACTCACCGTTGACTTTCAGGAAAATTACTTTGCTGACTCCCGCTCCAATGTTATTTTTCGCTTCGCAAAGATACTGCCCTTCGTGCTCTTTTGATATGTGAGAAAAATGTATTGAACCGTTCTGATATTGTTGAACGTGCGGTTCGAAAATGAAGTCTTTATACTCTCCCGGTTGTTCCCCTGGTAACGGTGTGAGAAAATTAGTATAGTATAATTTTTTATTACAGTCATAGACTTACCAACAGCTTTCTTCCATGTAATAACTGGCTTAGGATAGCCGTCAGCTTGACAGTGGATAACAGCCTCTTGACTTGCCGCTACGTTAGAGTCAGAAGGCTCGATGGTCCATCTCGGCGGAACTGTAATAAAGCTTTGTTACTGAAGTAATAGCAGGTTATATTTTATATAACCTATATTATTGTGAGAGCTACTTAATGTTTGCTTTTTAATATTATGGAATGGTTACAGGAATACTTAATCCTTTTGGTTACTACATGACAGACATTTTTCTGAAGAACTTTAATATTATACATATTCAAAAAGTTCTAGTTTAGCGAGATAATTTGAAAACTCGGCGGCGGATAAAAAAAATTAAACAAAATTGAGTATTATTTGATATCTCATCTGTTTCATACACAACAGGGTATTTTTTGGTGCTGGAATTATAAAAAGGGGAAAATTTTACAATGCGTTTTGAAATTAAAATGAATATATACTGTTGTATTGCATATAAAGAGACTTTTTACTTGAATTATTTTATTTGAGTCTAACACCAACTTCAGGACGTTCCTTTAAGTTTTTGTTTTTCTATAAATTTGGAATAAGATTCGGATTCAGGATAATCTTGTTAACGATTATTAAACTATCGAATTCCTCATGGTGAGACCTTTCTATGATATGTTATAAAATGGGTTTTTGTGTTTTACTTTTCATTTTATTTTCTTATTTACCTTTAAAATTAACACAAATTTCCTCAAGGAAACTTTGAGGATGTATTCTTTAAATTAAAAAAAAAATGTAGTGTTATATTTCCCGTAAAGAACTTATCCGGGTGAATATTATTTATATTTGATTTAATTTTCAAACAGCCCACAAAATTTCAGTACAATTTTCGCTTAAGGAAGACTTTATAAGTGATAATTAATTAAAAAAAAAATAGATTCAACATTTTCTGAAATAAGGGAGTTGTTGATGGGTATTTTTCTGTATATGTTCCTTTCTTTCATTGAACTTACTATTTTTAAAATATATATATATATATATATATATATTTAAGAAATAGATGATAACGGCTGAATTAATGTAAACAATGAATTAATTGGAAAGCAGCCAGCTCACTAGAGGGTGTTAAAAAGAACTACTATTTATTACTTTTAAAAAGCTTTCAGAATACGTTTATTCCTTCGTCAGTTCAAGAAATGTGAGGTTCTTATTCAGACTAACAATTACCAGAGGAAAAAAGGCCATACTAATACAAAACTCGTCTTGTTAGTTAAAGTGCACCATTCATGTTTTGATTGATAAAAAATCTTGTTAGCAGTCTAATGTCAGTCAATCATGAAAATTTCTTTTTACACCCTGTAGTGAACTGGCTGCTTCCCAGTTAATTCATTGTTTATATATATATATATATATATATATATATATATATATATATATATATATATATATATATAGGTATATTATTTGATATATTACACGTACGTTTGAATTTTGATATTTACGCTTATGTTTTTTTGAAAATTTTATAAATTCTTTATTGCGTTTTTAAACTTTTTAGAGAAAGGAGAGTTCAAAGTTATTTTTGATATATGTGCTTGAAAATTATTTTATTTATTATTTCTCATTTAAAGTTCTAATTTACCTCCCATATTTAATATTTTTATGCTTAGGAGTGCCACAAACTTTTAGTGAGACCCTGTATTCCTTATTTTTTTACAAAATTATGGTTTTTATGTAAGGTAATTATCGATTTCATTTGATTACATGACGTGCTTGAAAACAATACTTTTTTTGATTTTTTATTCAATTTTATAATTCGCTCCACAAAATTAATCATCAGAAGTCTACAAGAAAATTTTACGTATTCATTATTTTATTTAAATTTTTGTGTATAGGTATTCTTTACTATTTCATAAATACGTTATTTTATAATTTGAACAGATATATTTGTATTTCTTAGAACGAGCCTTTTCGTTTAATATATTACATGGTACACTTGCAGAACATATCATTTTTTATTTTTCTATTCATTTTAATATTTGCCTTGTAAAATTAATATTAGATTATCGCTTTTGATAAGATCCTATATTTCCTAATTTTTCAAAATTGTAGGCACAAAAGTGTCGCAGATTTTTGTGCAATTTTCCCATAGAAGGAAATCCCAAAATTGCAATTCTTTCAATTGTGATATGTACTCCCTATCGGGTCACCAAGTTGTGTACTATTAGCAAATGTCATCTTTTTCAGTCCAGTAGTTTTGGAGGTTGTGACAGACGGACAGGAACACGAGATTCTATAAATGTCTCCGTTCATTGAATGTAAGGAACCCTAAAACAGTTGTGGTGAACGTTAAATAATGTTAAAATAATTACGCAAACAAGAAAACACACAGTAGTATGTTGACAGTTTACAAGTTAAAGCTTTTTAGCGAATTTGCTGTTCAATATAATTGTTTGATACAGTTTTAGTTTTAGTGTTTATTTTTTCGTTTATTCCTGTTGGTTTGTTTGGTGCTTTACTTACCCATTTTACGAAATAAGATTTACTTATTAAAGTTTTAATTCATTTCAAACGATCTCAAGAATTTATTAATTAAAATTCTCTTTAATATGCCGTTGCGAGTTAGGTCCATCGTTCGTTTATCGTCATTTTCGATTTCGAAAAAAATCATGCAAAAAATTCAATTAAAACCTACCATTAACAGTGAGAGGGACGACGTACTTTTCAGCACCCGCAACGTTGCTAGCTATGCAGGTATAATTTCCGCTGTGTGCGGAAGTCACCTGGTCGATAATTAATGAAGAGGCGAATTCATCGATTCGTCTTATCACCGTGCCGAGAGCTGCGTTATTGGAAACCACTTTTCCATTCCTCTCCCAACGAAACGTTATCGGCAGATCACCTTCCATAATCTGGCATGTTATGGCGGCCCGCATGCCCTCGCGTAACAGATCTCTCATTGGGTTGATGGGGAGTATCTTAGGAGGCACTGTAAGAAATAGATTAAGAAGTGTTTATTTATAGAAATTAGGAAATGCCATTCTTTATGTCCAATATTCAGAGAGTGGCAAAATCCTTATATATTCGTAATTTTATTATGGAAAAAAAAAGAAAACTTAAAGTCTCCCATATTATTTTTAGTGTTATAATACTGGAAGTGTTTCATATGTTATGCTCCTAACTTAATAATAATAAAAAAATAAGTGTAATCGTTAGGCCAGGTTGAAGTAGATCTTCAGCGCTATTTATTGATCATATTTATTAAATTATTATCACAATTTCGAAACGAAATTCGAGGTATATAACATTTAAAATGAGAAACATAAACCATGTATACAGCTACACCACCAGTTGTTGAGTTTGGGCGCTTGTATTGACTAACTCAATAAAAAGTCTCAATATAAATAATTCCATACGCAGGTTGTTACCGAAGTTATGCATACTATTTAACTGATATGTCTTTTGAAAGAAATAGAATAATAATATAAAAAATTGTCAAATTGATCTTGTATGATTATTATTCATCACTTATTTAATTCATTATTGCAAACATAATTTCCGGCCATTCAAAATTACCTTTCAAATCACAATCACGTACAATTTATCAGTTATCAAGTCCCAATTTATTGCCTGTATTCAAAAACATTGAATGTGGATCTAAAAAAATTAATGACTGAAGGTATATTTATATTTGTTTGACGTGTCGTGACGAGATGCACTTCGATGTGATGGCTAGTTAGCCTAGTTCATTTACGAAAATACATGACAAAATTAATAGTAGAACACGACCAATATCAACGTGTTCTAATGATTAAACATGAAATTGACAAAACTTCAAAAAATCGTTAACAATTTAGTTTTCTAGCATTTACACAAAATCTACCCAAAAAATCAAGTATTGTGGAATCTTTACTTGAAATTAGTTTTTATTTTATAAATAAAACATTCTTATTAAGTAAAAGGTTAGATCTTCTCATACCCAGTTTGAGTTTTAGAAATAAATATTGTATTGCAAAATTTCATTCAAACCTATGGAAGAACCTTTTTTAAAAGGACCATATTACCTCACCAGATGACCCTATCATTATGAATTAACCAGGGTTGGAAAGTAGAAGAGTTGATTCAGAGACCCCTCATCTCAGTTGTCCATAATTTAAAGTATAAATAAATATTATAATTGAAAGTATTTGGCCATTTTGGACTGATCGTCTGGAGGAGTCGATTCTATAAATTGCTAAAATTTTATTTAATAAATAATCTTGTTGCAAATTTTAATTTTATGCAGACACATATTTATATTTCTAGTATAATATGATTTTATTTAATAAATTTAAGAAACTGAAGTACCAAAACTCTATGTAGAGACAGACAATAATGATGGATCATTTTTCATATGGAAAGGTGTTAGCTGTTATGTAAGATTTTCCGTTTGTAAATGATGCAATAAACTAGTGAAACATATATATGTAAAGAAATTTGGCTTTTCGTTTATTAATACTTATCAATAGAAAATTTCTTAACACGAATCTGAATTTCTTTACACTTACACATATATTTTAATATTTATCGAATAATTTACGCCTTTTACATATATGTGAAAAATGATTACTCCATCATTATTGTCTGTGTCTACATGGAGTTTTGGTATACCATTTTGCTAAATTTAATAAATAAAGTATAAACTATTAATTCTTTTTTTTTTTGTAATTTCGATTAAAGGTTCCATTATATAAGGAACCAAGTAAGGAAATTGAGCGTATAGTAGCTGTACTACAATGCCCATAGTAGTAAACTCGGTTTTCCGGGTAAATTTTGTGTAAGAGGAAAAAAACAAAATTGTTATTGATTTTTTCAGGTTTTTTTGTTAAAAAACAAAAACGCATTGATACAAAATGTTGAATGGTATGTCAATAAGTCATGTTATATCTTTAGAACACGTTAATGTTAGTTTCATTCTACTATTAATTTTGTCACCAAGAGGTCTTTTTTCCTGTTAATGAGCTGAGCTAAGTGGTCATATTTGTATGCGGTGCTATGAAGCCTTCTGACGACATTTTGAACCAATACAGTAGCAACTTTAAACGACCCATAAGTACTCTAATGAATTTTCCATTCTGATTTGAATTGTGAAGAAGAAATTCAATTTATGATACCGGAACTTTGATAAAAAAAGATCGAGAAGAAAATATTGGATGCACCTCTTCTAGAAGACTGATTGTTTACATTTTTTGTGATAAATCACTTTATATTGTCCTACAATTTCAATCTTGTTGTTCAATTATATATACTAATTAAAAATATATAATTAAATTTTTCTGATATGTAGTGATGTCACCGCTTCTCCGCCCCATTAATCCCATCGGTCTAACGTAGGTCAGGCTCCCTTCTCATGTGACACAACACAAGCTATCACAACACATCGCATCAGAAGAGATCTCGATCTGCGTCAGAGCTAGGGCATTGGAGAGGTGGGGAAACGTGTCCGAGCGCGGCGTTAATGTTTCTCATTAATTATAATTTCCATTAGAATATATAAATATGGGCGACAAGATTCAAATTATACAACAATATAAAATAATTATACTAAAAAGTGTGAACAATATACAAATCAGTCTATTAGAGCAAGTGTTAGAGAGTCTTTTTCTAATCACTTGATGAATTCAATATCTTCTTGTTCTATCTACTGTTAAAGGAGTTGCTAGAATCATAAATTTAACATTTTGTACATAGTCTGAATCAGAATGGACGATTTATGAGAGAACATCGGGAACGTGTTTGCTCTTTTAAAGCTGCCATTATAATGATCAAAATATCATCAGAAAACATTAGAGTACGAAATATAAATGTGAACACTGGCCATCATATCAGAATGCAGCACGTTACGACACGTCTGACAAATAAGAATCCAACTTAATATAAATGGCACCACTAACCTAAATTTATAAAACCGATAATGTTCTGACGGACCCGCCTAAATTTCGCTTGCATGTGGCATATCAATGTGTTTGATGTATTATTCATCTTGGGCTGTTCCGAGGTATGTATATTTGACCACAGTAAAATATGTAAAATATCTAGAATTGTTATTTTGTTCTTATTATGGACTTTTAAGGCAAATGGTACTAAGTTTTGTATGAGAATTATCGATCCACAAGCCTGTAAACCAACACATCGAAAATTAGGAATAACCTGCAGTGCATAAATATCATGCCAAAACTAGAAAGAGAGGGCTATAGAGAGGGCAAGGGGCTATTTCACTGGATCCAATGAGCTCATTGGCTGCACCTACCAATCGAGTGAAATAGCCTCTTACCCTCTCTATTGCCCTCTCTTTCTCTGGCTGGCACGATATTTGTGCATCAGTCTGCATCGAGATCTCTTCTAACATTGTCCTCCCTTACCTGAAAGAACGAAGTGCTGACTACCTGAGTGGTATAAAGAATTCGAGCGGATGAGTGGATTTTAGAATTCACGTATTCAAATATATTCCATAAAAGAATTTGTAGAGGAAGATAAGCGATAAAACTTCAGGTCACTCTTTGCACAGAGAAAAGAAGAAAGGAGGGAAGAAGAAAGATGGAGAGAAAATGAACAGATGGAAAGAGAAGAAGAGATGTCCATAGTAGAAACAAGAAAGGAAGACAGCGATACGGATATGGAGTTCCAAGAAGTTTCAAACCACAAAAAACGCAGGCAAAAGAAGACCACAAACACGGAAACATTGGCGGGCAGCGAAGAGGACACAAACAAAAAAGCAAATAAAGATGAGAAACATGGCGCTGTAGCATCCACTAGTAGAAAGCAAAAACAGAAGTAGGAAAAGCCAAGCAGGATCCCTCCCATAGTAATGAGGGATAAACAAATATGGCCAGAAGCGACGAGGCTTCTCAAAGAGAAAAAGGTTACAGTCGCGAGGGACACTCTAGATGGAAAACACAGATGTTAAAGGAAATACCAAACGTATACATAGATAAGAGACTAAGATATTATATAATCAATATTTGTATCACCCGAAATACCTTGAAGAATGGAAGAATGCAGTGATAATGCTGATCCCAAAACCAGAAAAGAGCAAGAAACTACCAGGGAACTACATACCGATCAGCCTACTAAGCAACACCCGCAAGATAATATACAGGAACATTTTGAGGAGAGTCAACGAGCAAGAGGACCATCTTAAAATCATTTCAGACGAGCAAAGCAGATTCAGAGGGGGACATTCCTCAGAAGACCAGGTAATGAGGATGATAGAAGACGCAATGACCAACATAGAAAACAGGAGGACAAACTGCATGATATATTTGACGTTGAGCGAGCTCTTGACAAGATATGACACAGTGGACTAGTAGCAAAAATGGAAGACAAGGATTCAGCATCAGGATCAACTACACCATATCGATCGAGAGGAGGATACGGGGAGGAACGCCATAGGGATCAGCACTATCACGAACACTGTACAGCATCTATACCAGCGACATACCAAGAGGACCAAGACACATACCTCTATGCGGACAACACAGCAAAAGCTGCAACATCATGGAAAGTAGACCAAGCGGTAAGCTACCTACAACAAGAAATCAAGGACATGGAGTAATGAGCGAAGAAATAGAAAATGAAGATCAACGGGAAAAAAACAAGCATTATCCATACGAAGGAGGACAAAGTTGGACCAACCAACCACGAGACTAACTGTAGGAGGAAATCACATAGAATGAAGCCAAGACGTCAAATATCTAGGAATACGCATTGACAGAAAACTTACGTGGGAGAAACATATAAGAGAAACAGTGAAGAGAGGCAAATCAAGGATCAGTCAACTCAACCCGTTGATAGGAAGAGGAAGAAGGCTACAAATGAGGACGAAGAGGAATATCTACGAAGCGCCAGTGAAGTCAATCATCAAAAGGCAGCAACGCACATCCATAGCCAGGATGGAACAGCTACCTGATGAGAAATGCAACCCATTACGACGAACATGGGAGATACAAGATGAAAAGACCATGGAAAGCTCTACTACAAGAAGACGAACCAATGGTGAAGAGAACAAAGAGAAGAAGACTGTAAATAGTGTAGGAAATATTAGGGAATAGAACACATAATCTGTTAGGGAAAAAGAATATATTAGGTAATGAAATATCTTTGGGAATAAGCATTGTATAACTTTACGAAAAAATATAGGGAATTAATTGTATTAGAGGGTAGGTGTAAAAACATTTTGCAAAATTTTAAATCAGATAATAAAGATATGGTAATATATTGCGGGCCAGCTCCAGAAGGTGTATGCTCTAAAATGTTACCTGATTCCTTCTCCTGTTGTGAATCGATTGGACACATTATTTTTGTAATTGTTTTTTGTGAAATTTCAAATTTTGTAAAATGAAGAAATTTGGGAGTGAACACATACCTGCATGGAGATCTACCAATATATTTCTCCAAAACCCATTATCGACTTGTACAGTTTTTTTAAACTGCATTTTAGTATAGAAGATCCCGAGGTTGTCTAAAATATTTTTCTGTGACTTGTAACATGTAGTTTTCCAATCAAAGAAGCCATCAAAGTGATGTAACTGAAATTTACTCATAAAAACTTTAATTTCAATGTAGTGTGGAAATTGTAGTCACGCGCAGTTTTTATAGCGAATTTGAAAATTTTCTATGTATATCGCAATAATATAGGTAGTAAGGTACAATTAATGTTATTGAACATATTTTTGCATTTTTAAATCAACGAGTACCAAGTACATTTTGTTTGTATACCTGTTAAATACCGATTTACATGACATTTTTGAATTATGCAAAGGCACTTTTGGTATTACTGACTCCCGGCTTAATAGAAAATTCAGTGACAAGATGTGTCAAGCTTTAAACTGCTATTGTGTGCTATTATACACAAGGTTTCTAGTACCGTGAAGTAAAGTGATTAAAGCAATAGTAATTAATATAATTAAACATATTTTTAGCTTATTAAATGAAGGCGTACCAGTTCTCTTTGTTCATATAACTGGTACCTTTGAATTTAAACGAAAATGTTTCATGTAAAGCATTTGGCGTTATCTGATTCCGTCCTTTTAAATGTATATATACAAAATAAAAATATAAAAATAAACTAGACGAGTTTAAAAAAAACTAAAAAGTTGAAAATAAAACATTAAAAATTTTGTTAACCGACTTCCAAATGCAACTAAAAAGTTTAAAATAGTTCACAAAACACAATACTACACCATATATAACACACTATCTGATGTAAGGTACCTATTCAATTAAAAAAGTGTAAACAATAAAAGGTGCTCGTTATATACAAATTAATTACCTACCTACCTAGTATATTTTTAAAGTCGGTGTAATACAATAATCAAGTTTGATGAATTAGTGGACAAGTAAGCAAAGCATAATTTCAGGTTTGCTTGGCAAAATTAATAAATAGTTAGCTCATTAATTTGTACGGAATCTTTTATCTATCTTTTATTTTTTAGATTTTTTTCTTTATGTGTAGGTGGCTAATATCAGTAAATCTGGTATTTAGTGTCTAGTGGAAGTCGGTTAATATATTTTCTTAAAGTTTAACTTTTTAATATTCTCAACCTTGATTAACGACCGAATCGACAGGATATTTGCCGTATTATGAACGAAGAGATATTTTCACCGAAACTCAATTTCAGAATTCCGCTATCATTAACGCTGCCGCAATATTCTCCGTTCTGTTCTCTGCATTTCTGGGAAGATATTCAGTCATTTCTAACTTCAAAGCTGCACATACTGTGGTTTATATCAAGGATGGATTTTCTCGATGTTGCATGATGTTTATGTCCAGGAGCAACAATTACATCGAACATACTTTGCAAATTAACCAAGAAGAGCGATAACTCCTTGCCCTCAAATTATTACAGTGTAAGGTAAAAAAGTGGCTAGCAAATATTCGTAATCAGAATCTCAACATTACCATATTTTAAAACTCGTGATTATTAACTTGATACATTTAATTCTGAGTAAGAATTTTATCGGCAGTTGAACCATAGAAATGTTCTGCATTATCGGTGAAGAGACATATTCACTGAAACTCAATTTCAGAATTCCACTTTCATTAAGGCTCTCGCAATTTTCCCCATTCTGTTCACTGCATTTCTGTGAAGTTATTCAAAGTCATTTCTAACTTCAAAGCTACACATGCTGCAATTTATAACTAGGATGGATTTTCTCAAAGTTAGGTAGTGTTTTGGCCCGGGGACAATAATTTCAACGAACATACTACTTCGTGACTATTTTATATAATTTCACAAGTTTCAGGTGTTAACAACATACTTGAAAGTTAGGGAAGAGGATAGATAACTGTCTGCCCGTTAGCGTATATATTAGATAATGTATGAAGATAAAGTTTTCTCTATAAATATTTTGAAACACTCAAAAAAAAGATTACAAGTAGAAAAATATACTTTTTATAAGAATTAGTTTTTCTCAAATAGCATAATTATAACCATCATTGATCAATTTCTAAACCAATATTGAAACTTCCTTTATATTATCATTTATTTGCTACTTCCAGCTGTATATAGAATTTCGTTCAAATCGGCAGAATTTTGATATAGATATTCCTAAAAATTCTCCGCCAAATAATTTTAACACACTATGAAGTACAATGTTTATTATTTTTTTTTCTTCTGAGTTTAGTATTAAATGATAAAAATTCCGCAAATTGGTAGTCATAGAGTCGTAGTAGATGAGTTTGAAAAACAATATCCGACTCAAGAAATACTCAAGTAACTTAACAAAAAAGCAAGAAATAATATTTTTAATCGAGTTCAAAAAAGGAGGTTTCTAATTCGCCTGTACTTTTTTTACGTATGCTCATAGATTACACGAAAAAGATTTGAGACAAATAATCTGAAAAATCAGCTGTTAAGGTTGTCCTTCAATAAATCTCAAATTTTTCTTCTAAAACGGCCTAATCAATCTGAAATTCGAAAAAATAAATGAAAAAAGTCAACTATGTGTCACATAAAGTGTCTACAGAAATCTCTAAATTTAAATGGTACATTTTTTTAACTATTATCGTTTTTATTTATTTGAAGTCGGTCCTTTTTTTTAAATAAATTATTCTCTATTAATTAAATACTCATTTTTAAGTCGGAGGAACGTACCCAATTATTAATTTTTTATCTTTATGGTTAGCTCTAACCAACTTCAAAACAAATATAACAATATTTCTTGATTTACTATTTAAGTTACTTTTGCGACTTTTTATAGAAAGGTTTTATTTTTTAATGATTGATTCATCTACTTAGGATAGGTACTTTACGAATGAGAAAGTAGCGGCTAGTAAAATATAGTACCAGAATATTGGAATATTCTGGATAAAAAATATTATAAAAAATAGATGTTAAAACTTATTTGTTAAATAATTTAACAAATAAATGTGATGAACATCTTGCTTAATTCTTAACAATTCGCCCCATTAATGAGAAGAGTTCGATGCGTATCTTCGAAGTCCAAGGGCCAATACGATTAACGAATTAGTGATTTTTGAGAATAACATTACCATTGCTGGAAGTTCTGTATATTTCAAATATCCCAAACGTTTATAAATTAGAATAAGAAGAATATGCAGTAGCGTTATTAAATTTGTTTAAAAAACTCACCGATAACTTGAACTTCAACATCCCTTCGAGCTGTATTCCTTTGCCTATTCTGCGCTTGACACGTGTAAGTTCCAGCGTCTTCTCTCCTTTGAGTCTGCTCCACCACCAAGGTGCCATTAGCGTATACCCTTTGCCGCCGGTTAACCGGCAACATCTGCCCATCTCGTTCCCAGGTGATTGTTTCTATTGGATATCCCGCTACGGGGCACTTAATTTCAAATAGAGGCTAAATTAGTTACAGGGCAAATAGTTGGAAAACGGTAATAATCTTGTGCATTATTAAATAGGGAAGTATAGGGTCGGGGATCAGTAAAGTTAACAGAGGTGTTTATCGGAGTTATTCGTTCTGTACTTCAAATTATAAATTATGCAAATGTACGGGAAGACCTTAGGTGGTCTTCAGGGAATTGCGTCTAATTTCATATGTATCTACTGTTACATTAAAACTAAAATATGTAAAATTTCCTTCCTCTTCATCTGGTATCTCATATAAATGAAGTGAATGTTTTTTGAACATCTCATTATACAAATTGAAAAAAAAGTTAACTGTAAATGGATCTTAATAATCTAGTGGAATACAGCATGTGGACAATATAAATGATTAACATATTGTAGTGCAGATAGTTTTGAAGGTGGTTATTATGAACTAGAAGTCTTAACAAAGATTGATACATGGTTATTGAGCTACTCCGTTATGAAGTATTTAATTTCAAAAAAATATGCAACTTTACAGTACATTACTACGACGTACGACGTTACTAACATCGGATTCAAAGACTTTTCAAGCAATAAGGATTTGCGAAATCATAAAAAACTTAATTTTCACTTTCACGTCATATTGCACTTTAATTCATAAAAGTTGATAGTGTTTAATACCACTATTAATACAAGCGTTATATCTGCAAGGGTTATCTCTGCGTAGCCAGTTTTCGCGAGCCCATTGAAAAATGATTTATATATTCGTTCTTGATATACTGCAGGAAAAATTGACTGTCTTAACGATAGTTTATCATTGATCTGTCTGTCACCGTATACTAATGATTGTAGGTGACCACAGGAGCAAAATACTGAGTGTATTTAGATCGCGTGATCGACCTATTGCTTGGTTACCAAACTATTGACACTGTATTATTTGACATGAATCATAAGCCGTAGAATAATAAAATTTTATAGGAGTTTTATCACAATGAAAATATATGATTTTTTAATTTTTTAAAATGAAAGGAAAGGTTTGAAATGTTTGAAATATACCACGCCTAATACCTATTCTGGGAACTAAATTTAAAGACAAACTTTTTTATTTCTCGTTTTTTTTTTCATAAAACATAAAATGTGAATCCTTACGTGGCGGGGCATGGAAATTTGTTTTAGAAATATAATCTAGTGGGAGACTTTCAAACACATTATAAAAATAGTTGATTAACAAACATGTTTCAAGCTAACCTATATAGTAATCAACGATCTAAGGAATCACATAGTTCAATAAAAAAAATTTTAAAAAACGTCAAAGTCAATTTTTTATAGCAAGTATTTAAAATGTGATGTAATGCATTTTTTTTACGTATCTTTAAACTGAAATATGTGAGGATTAATTCTTATAACATCACGTGATGCAATTATGCCAGATTTCAGTGTTTCAATATCCTGTACATATGTAGTATAAACTAATTCTTTCAGATATTCCCGGATAGAATAATCTCTATCCAGCGGTATTCATAAGTAAAATTTACATACACACGCACATTTAAGCTGAAGTGTGTTGGGGCACCATCATGCATGTAAATACATGTCACTTCTAGTTCGCAGAGGTAAATGTGAGGAGGGAAGATTTCTTCTAAAAAATGAAAATATGAGTCCCCAGTTAATTTTTGAGGTAGTAAATTGGCCCAATTAAATGTCCATCGACAATTCGTATCCAAGAGTTAACTGACAACTGATATTAATTGTAGATTCTGTTATTGAATGTGGATTATCTTCAACTCATACATGCCTGTTATGAAAATATTGAATTGCATCGCATGAGAAACTATCTTCATCCGAAATGAGAATTTTTAACAAAAAAAGGATCATCAGTATTCATTCGGAGAAACCATTGGGAAACAATCGTTCTCTGTTTGAAATCTCTTGGCAATAGAGCTTGAACCCGCTGTATATGATAAGGATATAATTGTTGTTTTTTTTAATATCCTCCATGCAGTTGATGCATCAGTATTTAATTCCGCTGAAATTTTCTTGGTACTTGTCTGAGGTTGCGCGTCAATAATATTGGATACTGGACATCATAAGTTTTGGTAGTCCAAAACTAATCTTTTCAAAAGTTCCGGATTCATGTAGCCTTTGATCAAGCCTAGTAAACGTGCTGTCATGAGGGGGTCTACGATTAGGATACGCTTTTGTATAAAGACGACAAGCATTCAAGGAATTTCCGTTTGCAAGCCCATACATAAAATGCATATCTGTCATTTCTCCATTCGTGAAATTAAGCATTATTGTTCTATTGATTTAATGAAACCTCTTATTAATAATTAAAGACTTCCAACAAATTGGTTACACCATTCGTAAAATATTCTAGTTAAACCAACGGAGCAATGTCAAATGCAACAATATTAGAAAACCCTTAAAAGTGATAGTGGGCCACTAGATTATTTTTATAAAATAAATTTCCTCCTCCCGCCACGTAATAATTTACATTTTAAGTTTTAAGTTTAAATCTGTTTTTATATAACAAAGTGAACTTTATTCTTACAAGTTTTTCGCATTTGTTTTCAAACGAATGCGACATTTTGTTTGATATTTAATGAAACTTTCTCTAATAATACTGGATCGTTTTGGAGTTAATACTTTAGCTAGAATAGCAACTAAGTGTAGAGTAGTGCTAAAAGAGCGAGCATGAAAACTGATGTCATATACCTTCATGCTTATAAAAGATACTGGCAATAAAATTGAAAGTTTTATTGTCAGGACAAAAGTACATCATAATGGCATCTCATATTCAAAATATCTAAATTTATCAGTTATTACTATAATGCAGGTCATTACAAAATATTTACATAAAATTGCCGATTCGTGGAGGATATTTTTATTCTTGCCAATAAACTAAATTACCCCAAACTTTATGGCATATTTTATACAAAACTATTGTGTTTCTAGTGATCAAAATTACTTTTCACAAAATATCTACATTGAACTAAGTTACATCCTGTGTAGACAGAAAGACAAGTTTGAATAACGTAAGAAAAATAGAGCACATGAATGAATTAATAAGTTTACACGTGTTAAGAATAATCAATACCATTATCACTAATTATTCATATTTTAAAAGTAACAAACAAGAGACTATAGAACGATAAAAATAAAAAGACACCAATATATTTAGACCTTTTTGTTTATGTTGCTAGTGGTATAGTATACATGAAGTAAAAACATGTTTTAAAAATCTTAATTGCTCCGAACGAAGAATTTGAACCGAAGTGTTACACAGCATTTTTAATGTCTTGAGAATAACATCCTACTTATGGAACAGTATGTATATTTCAAATATTCCCAAACGTTTCGTTCTAAATCAGACCCCGTTCATAATTGTAATAAAACAAAACAATGCAAATTAAAAAAATTAAAAAATAAATAAAAAGTTCGTCATGGCAATTATTTAAAGTCTACATTTGAAATATTCAGAAACAAGACTTTTTAGTACGACTGATGTTATTCTCAAGAAATTCAAGAATACAAACTAAAAATGTCACAATTTTCATTCAGAAAATAACAAGAAATGTTATAGTTTGGTCTAAAACGTTAATACCTTCAGTAGGTATTAAAAAAACTAAGGCAAATAATATTCAACATGCCTGTTAATCAAGTTCTTCAAATAAAGAAAGGAAACTTATACACCATTGCTTTGTGTAAAAGTTGAGAATGAAAAAGGGACTTCGAACAGAGTCTACCGAAAATTATACATAGTAGTGTTCTCTTATTTCGGCAAACTTTTAACTTCCTGTCCCACTGAAAATACAATCGCTTAGACTAAAACATTCTTAGAATAATTACATATAGGGAACATCCATAAATTAGGTAAGATAAATTTTGACGTGATTCTGTCCTCCACCCCACCCCATGTAAGAAACTGTAAGATACACTTTCATCACTCACCCATCTTCACTTTCTTACGTAAGGTATTTATTAATTTTTTAAATTTCCTCAATTTAATGTTAAAAAAGTGAACTTATATTATAAAATGTAATATATTATAATACTTAATAATATTAATGAAGGAACATAGTTTTATTACTAGTATTACACTATTTTACTAATCGTATCATATTTTTTTACTAAAATATTTTAAAATTATATACACTAGTATCCTTATATACCGATATACTTTTAACCAGTAAAGGGTTCCAGTAGAAAACTGGCTTCTAGAGTTTTCGTTAGTTTTATCGTTATATTTACGGGTCACGTTATTGTAAATAAATACGTATAATAAGTAAGGGGTTGATTATTACATACTTAGTTAAGTATAGTTAATTTTATAACTATATTCATTTTTTAAAACTACTTATAAAATAGAAATTAAATTTTTCTGTAGATATTAGAAATATTTTAATATTTAATTTAGGCGAATAAATGGCATAAGTAATGAATGAATAATGTTTAATCTTAAATAAAATCTGTTTGAAACACCAACCCTAAAATATCATATGTAATTTATGGATAGTCTGCAAAAATACTGAGGGATCACTTCTAGCGATAATCATACCCTCTAGTATCATATCGGAGCCATAAATCAGTAAAATATTGTCGTAAACTCCGTGGGTTCAAAGTCAATTTAATTAAAAGAACTAATATTCACCGCACTTTCTAGAACTCTTATTTACAGGTAAAACATCAAATAATTCCAACAGCTTATTCTAATATTTACATAGAAATCATAACAATAAAATAAGCTGAACGCACTAAACTAAAACTGCTGAAATTAATGTCTCTTTATATAGGTTAATTTGTCGTTCTCGATGGTACTACCTTTTTCTGCCCAGTGTCGAGAATACAATACAATTTCAAAAATTCCAGTCTAACTTTTTATTAACCCAGCCATTGATGTCTCATCGGTATGAAGCCAGGGCCGGCTTAGGTAAATTTCGTAACACTGCCCCCCTTTTAATTCTGATCGTCCCTGTCAGAAACATCCTCTCCATGTTAGGGAGCGAGTCGATCTAAATGAACCAGCTTCAACTTAGCCCTGGTTTTTCGACGGATACGGTAGACAACATCATTAATCCTCTTGACCACCTCGTATGGACCATCCCAGGCGGGTGCAAACTTTGGCTCCGTTGGGGGTTGTACAGCCAGACTTTGTCCCTCTTTTGGAACCCGACTGAATTGACCTTGAGGTCATATAGCGTCTTCATCCGGTCACTGGTAGCCAACATCTGCGTTCGGGCTAACTCGTGTATTGTCAGCATGTTATGTCGGAGCTGGTCGGCATAATCGTTGATGTCTGGGAAAGGTTCTTTGGGAGAGCCAAAAGCCAAATCGCAGAGTAATCGCAGCTCTTTTTCGAACAGGACCCTGGCTGGAGTCAGGCCTATACTATTATGTACGGCTGAGCCACATGCTAACAGGGATAGGGAAATATGCTCATCCCAATCAAGCTGGTTATTGCTGAGGACCTTGGATAGGTGTTGAATCTTTCCACCATTCCGTCTGACTGTGGGTATTGGTGTTAATACATTCGATTCGAAGTTACGCCCCTGGTCTGAATGTAGTTCCATCGGGACGCCAAACCTGCTGAATAGCTGTTCCCCTACCACCATCGCTACAGTGGTTGCCTCTTGATTGGGTATCGCATATGCCTCAGGAAATTTGCTGAAGTAATCCATTGCGACCAGAATGTATTTGTTCCCCCTCTCAGACTCGGGAAACGGACCGGCGACATCGATGGCAATTCTCTCAAATGGACCATATGGACCATAGAGGTATTTGTGGAAATGGTTTACCGCCCTTATTTATTGCAAGAAGTTCTATTCTGGTGCACAATAATTTCTTTCCGGTTTCGAGAATCCACGGCTGTAGTACTCGATCACCCTCTCTTCACCATTTTGCACCTGGGATAGGATGGCCTCCAAACCTGTATTACTGGCATCGGTGTCTAAGAAGAACTTGCCGGACTGCGGAGGAAATGCTAGGATTGGGCTGGAACAGAGTGTCGCCTTCAGTCGTCTGAATGATGTCTCGCAGACCTGATTCCAATGGAGGGTCTCTTTCTCAGTGGCATGCCGGTGTAGAGGCGCGTGGTGGCAAATCCGTCCACAAATGTGTAGTATGAACAGAGACCCAAGAAGCTTTGGAGTGCATGCTTGTCTCTTGGGACTGGCCAAACACGAATGGCTTCTATCTTGTCCTCGTTGGTGGGGATTCCTGACTCGCAAACGACGTAGCCCAAAAAATCTACTTCTTTTTGGAACATGGAACACTTCTTCGGGTTGAGTCTCAGGTTGGCGTTCTTAATTCTGGAGAATACTTCACCCAAGTTCTTCAGATGGTTGCCGAATGTCTGACCCATGACCAGAATGTCGTCAAGGTATACTAAGCACGTTCTCCATGTCAACCTGCTCTATACATACTCCATTAGCCTCTCAAATGTAGCGGGAGCATTACATAACCCAAAGGGCATGACCGTGAATTAAAACAGCCAATATCTACTCTTTAGGTCTAGTGTAGACGACCAACGGGAGCCTGCTAGTGTGTTCAGAGTGTCATCGATTCGGAGTAGTGGATAGCTGTCTTTCTTCGTGACGTCATTGAGTTTTCTGTAATCCACTCAAAATCGGGTTGTTTCATCCTTCTTTTTAACTAGTACGACGGGAGCAGACCATGGGCTGATGGATGGCTCAATAACTCCATTTTGTAACATGGTCCCGATGTTTTGCTCGAGTGCCTGTTGTTGCTCCAATGATAGTCGCCTAGGTGGTATTCTGATAGGTTGAGCCTTCCGATATCTATTCGGTGCTGGATGATGTTGGTGCGACCGTTGGTTCCATCTTAACTGTTAAAAATTTGTCAGTGCTTTGTGATAAATTGCTTGGCTTTCTTCTGTTCCTCTGGTGTCAGGTGTGTCAAATGGTCAGCAAACTGTTATAGGAACTCTTTACTGGGCCCTGTCTCCTTCACCGATGTCTGGTACCCTTCTTCGCAATTGATGACGGCCTCGACTAGCTCGAAACAAGCTATCTCTTGACCATTGGCAATTCTGATGTCGTTGTTGTTATCCCCGGATGGATAATGTTTTGGGGCTGGTGGAGGAACAGTCAGCATTCGCCCCCTTATGCTGACTGGCTGACGGTTGCTGGACATATGGCTGTTCTCTTGGTTACCCCTGGTCGGTGATCGTTTAGGTAGCCTGAGTCTGCAGTCGCGTTGGAATCGTCCTGTCCGTCCACAACGGTAACATGCCCCTCTGGTCCCAGTTCTTTGTGACCGTTCTAGTAGTTTGTTCATACCAGAAAACAGTGCTTGAAATGGTGACTCTGGCTCTTCCTGGTTGAAGGAAACTGCTCGGACTTTCGGCTTGGAAATGTTCATGACGGCTTCTACTTTCAAAGCCCGAAGTAGAGCTTCATTACTCTTCTTGATGCCACTAAGGCTTAGATTTCTTTCGACTTCCACATCTCTGATACCGTTTATGAAACTCTGTGTGGTCAACTGATCTTTAGTTTCCTCTGGCAGGTCTGGGTAGGATAAGTTCACTAATCGCCTAACCTCTGTTTCGAATTCTTGAAGGCTCTGTCCAGATTTTTGCGTTTTTCCACTTATTTGCACCTGGTATACTTAGCTCAAGGACTGAGTGTCATATCGTTTGTCCAGGATAGCGATTGAAATGTCTTCGATGGCACATTACATATAATATCCAAAAAAATGTATGAATTAGATGTTGCGGTTTTAGTTCAATGCTGGTTCAGTGCAAGTATGTAATTGACCAAGGACCTTTAGCGGAACAATAAATAAAACACGTGCCATCGCGTAAATGAAATCACCAAATAAAAGTTAATCACTGACCTTTTACGTCGAAGCTCTGTAGGTGGTGTTTTCTTGGTTCTTCTTTCTTCAGAGGCTAGCCCCGCAGCGGCAGGAACTATTTTAGAGCTTCGTCTGGACAACACGTTACACAAAAATAGCGACGTAATGTTCATTTATTGAGCAAACAAAAAATGCGGGTTTAACAAACAAATGAAAGCGGTTTAGCGGTTGTTACGACCGGAAATATAACTCGCGAAACCGTAACACAATAACAACAAAAAGCGGCCGTCTTACGACGGAATCAAAAGCGTCCGAATAGCTCGGAAGACAATACACGAATCACGAATAATGTCTTTATTTTACACGCAACACTTATAATTATCATTAGCGCGACGGAAGGTTTTGGATAAGGTGCAGAAGTTCAAAAATCAATGAAGAAATTCAATCAAATTTAAACAATACACTAAACAAATTGCGGGAACGCAACAGCGATGATCTTGTCAAAATTACCTTGTTCATCGACTGGAATGCTTTGGAGGAGTTCTAAGGCCGGACCTCTTAAGGAAATTACAAGAGAAGTAGATTTTTCTTGGTTATCCCATCCATTAGCTGCAGCAACGGCTTTAAAATTGCCGTTTATACCTGGGCCTAGATGAACTGCCATCAAATGTTGGTGGTTTACTAAAGGAACCTTTGGTACTCACGGTGTGCTGGTATTTCACTATCTGCAAATCTTGTTGTAATTGTTTAATTTCGGTTTCCACCTTTTTTTGGATGACACTGATTTTATCTTGTACTTCACTTTGTACTGTGATTTTAATGGAACTGATTTCAAATTTCACCTGCCTCTGGATGGAATCGATGTCATTTACTTTGATTTCAAGAGTCTCCACATTACTGCTAAAATTAATGTCTCTTTATATAGGTTAATTTGTCGTTGTTGATGGTACTACCTTTTTCTGCCCAGCGTCGAGAAAACTGTTTGGCGCCATTTCAAAAATTCCAGTCTAACTTTTTATAAACCTAGCGATTGATGTCTCATCGGAATGAAAACAGGGCCGGCTTAGGTAAATTTCGTAACAATATTATAACCCACAACGCAGTGAACATTTTTTTAAAAGTACAGTATTATTTAAATCGTGGCAATATATATAATTCTGTAGAAACACAAAATTTAGATGGTCTACTGTATAGTTAATTAGAATTATAGACTCAGATATAAGAAGGTAATCGTAAGTATGTATAAATAATATATTTTCACTTCATATTAATGTGCTGAGTTTATCAGATAAATGTAAGCTCAGAAGTGTTTTGATCTCGAACATACGAATATATAGATGAGTCGTTTAATTACAATTTTCATGTTAACTTTTTGGCGTTCACGTTTTCATGCACGGTCTCTATAACTATTCTGATATTTGTTGGTAGGTTATCCAAATTACGCTGTAAGTGACATTTTAAAAGGAGACGAATGTTGGGGAAATTCCTGGATGTTTAAGGTTTTACAAAGGCTCCGCTTGGAAGTCAACTCTGCGATGTTAAAGAAGCAAAGGTATACGTAGAAATCAATTAAGCTGTTAATTCATAATCTAAATTTTAAGCAATAATCTAATGTTGATTTATTAATTGACATAAATAGAGCAAAATTAATTAATAATATTAATAAAACCTTATGAGTTTTTAAATAATAATATTGAACTATAATTATGTAATAATAGTCATTTTGGTCCAAAGGTTTGTGAACTCCTTATAAATTATGCGTCTAGTGTAGTCAACAAGATCAAAATTTTGCAAAATCTTGGTTACACCATTCTATACAGTAAAACTGAAGTCATTTTGAGACATATCATTTAAAAGCAAATAAGAAATATTTCTTAGGTAGTATTTATTGGTCCTGATAGCATCATTTGTAATTGAGGTAAGCCCGGAGAACTGTTAAAAAGTGGATTGTTTAAAAATTCATCACTTCCTTGTAACTAAAATTGGAACATTAACATATTAAAGTGATATATATTTCACGATGGAAAGTTATTGGCTAAGATGGATACTGTCTTATGATTTATAGAAATATTTTGAATATGAACTATATTAACCAGACAAGTTTGATCGGTATATCCTAAAGATATTTTGCAAGTGTAATGAAATGCATTTCAATTTGTCTATCTTGTATTTTCGTTATAATGCCGGGAAATTGATTTAATATAGTAGTAAATATTTCATTAGAAGTACGATTACAAGGCTGAGAATAGCTCATAAGCAAGGTCGCAGCCAGAAAGTTTTGAAGGTTTATTATTCTAGCATTTTTTTTAAGACGGATGGTTTGATTAGGTCTCCAATTTTTATTTGTTTGCAGTAAATAAGAATTGCGTAGAACTTTATTTTTTCTGGGTTCTTTAGGAATAACTCCACATAAACTTGAAAGTTTGTATATTTCAAATAGTCGACATGTTTCAAGGTCTAAATCATATCCCGTTTTCAATATTAAAAATTAATCATAATTGTAATTTAATAATTTTTTCACTCCGAATCCTTTTAATATTTAATTTTTCTTGTTCATTTGTGTTAAGTTATACCACTGAAAACGGGGTCTGATTTATTTGATTTGATCTATTTGAAATATATACAGACTTTCAAGTTTATGTAGTGTTATTCCCAAAGAGCCAAGGATTTTCTTGAGATAGAGGCACAAGATGAGTATTATGATGAATTATATTACTATATATATTTTTATTTACCTATCTACTTACTATCTGGGGTCTGTGAATATTGGTCTATTTTTTCATTGGTTTATTAAGTTGTTTAATTATTATTACTAATGGTTACCGGTTTATTGTTCTTAATTTAAATACCTTTTTTTTTCCACTGACCGGATGGACACTGCCAAGACATTTGAGGAAAAGTAAGGGTCGCTCGTTTCAGCCAATATTCAAATACTATTATTGCATTTTACGGCACTGTTTCAATTTTTGTACTTTCAGAATATATCCTTTTCTAACCATCTTTAATATGGTAGGTTATGGTAAATATTTCAATAAATTCTTTAAGTTTGAATTCTGCAAGGTTTCCTTAACGGACAATATAGATCTTGAGCACAACTAATCTCTAGGAGAAACATTACGGTTCCAGCTTTTATTACAACATAGGTAATATTTAAAAAAATCACGTTTTCCTGGTTTTTTGGCTTATCGCTGTGAAAAATGCTGGGATCAAGATTTGTGCATATTCATTTTGAATCTCTCTACAACTTTTCCACTGAGGGCATTAAGCCTTATAACTTTCCGGGATATATGTGAAAAAAAACGTTTATTGAGATTTAATACCCAAATAATTGGAATCTAAGAGTTTGCTGTTAAAATTATGTCAATTAATGCTTATAAATTATGACTCACGTAAGCGGCTTGCTGTAAAATTTTATGAGCTTATTGAAGTCGAAGTAATGACCAGAAAACAGTACCCAAACTCTCACATAAACAGTAACAAACATTATTAACAAATGCATATTAGAGAAAATCATTTTTACTGATTCGAAAACAACTGTTGTTAAAAAAACGGAAACATGTATTTTAAAGAGGGAGAAATTTCCAATTCTAACACCATCTCTATTCCCAGCGTGTACTAAGCCGAAGCACCAAAACTGGCAAGTGAAAAAAAGTATGTTGTTTAATATTAATTTTAAAATAAAAATTTGAAGAATAATATTCAACTGAAAAGATGTTTTTTATAAACGGATATTTCACAAAATTTGTTAGAGATTTTATTTATATTTTCAGTTGTTATGCAGAAGGAACTAAAATCATTTGGTTTCCTGCTTCAGTGTGTTTTTGAATAAAAGCTATCATAAACTCAAAAATAATAAAGTCAGTATAAAAATTTAATCAATATGTATGTTTGCTATTGTTTTATTATATGAATTATATTATTATATGTTAGTGCTTTAGTGAATACAAATCTTTTATGTAAATACTTAATTACGTAAATATTTCATTTTCTTCTATTTTCTTTCATAACATAAGATACTGTTTGGTTTATTTCTTATACCAACTTCTCATAATTTTATTATTTATTAAGGGTGTTGTATAAAATTACTATTACTACTGACGCTGATTTTTGTTGTTATCATCTATGGTATCAAACAATTTTGAGTGAAGCTAAAATTTATTGTAGTACCTAAATTTTACTCTCAAATATCTACATTGCTAGATTATCTGTCTGAATTGTGTTTGTAGAGGTACGAAGATTCATTATCACGTAGTCCAGGTTGTTTTATTTCATTCATTTAATTTGTTACGAAGTTTTCTTTAATAACTTTTCACACTACAGAATTAGAATAGAATTACAGTTATTTCCTACAGTAGAAACTGTAATATTTATAGAGAAATAATCTCAAGCAGGGCCATAAAGAAACAGTAATCGGTGAGAGACGTTTAGTACAATTTGACAGAGAAATTAATTTAAATTATTATTGTCCTCTAAACCATATCAAAACATAAATACACACACAAGTGAGGTTTCATAAAAATCTATAGCAAATTCTTCAAAAACAAATCCCGAGGAAAATAAGGTAAGAACCATCAGGTTCCAAAAAGTCAAATTACATTACAAGCATGCAAAGTGAAGTCGCTTGCAAGATATGTAGAACAACCAGGGAGAAATGAAAAGGCGTGTGTTCCAAGATTAACTTTATTCCTTGCAAAATTCGCCGCAATGTTTAAGCAACCAAAATATATAGCGACAATATTTTACATAAACTGTAACCACTTGTAGAGTTGAATACATTGTTTTTTGTCTCAGTTATTATTATTGGCAAAATAATTGTGACATTTGCTCATTCAAATTGTCTTATTCTAGGTTAAGAACAAATGAAGTATAAATACACAAGTGATTTACAGATTAACCTGTCAAAGTATGTATCTACTAGACCAAGTGAAAGTTTTGGAGCTATTTTTAATTATCTAAAAAATATATCCTTACCTTAACAATAAGACTGCTACCTGCAATTCCAGTAATTTTTGACATTTCTCGAATATATGGAAGCCCATAGACATTTACTCTGGCGCTGTGTGATATCTTTCCTACACTATTATGAGCGGTACACGTATATTCGCCACCATCTTCAGCTTTTATATTTGTAATATTTACATGACTGATGACGTCATCTTGAATTGTTACGTACTGACCTAAAACAAAGTACCTACATTAAATCTTTTATATATTTAAGGTGGCAATCTCACAAATGTTATTTTAAAGTGTTGCTTACCGACTAAGAATCTTGGATGATCTGGAATTGGAAATCCATCTAATGTCCAGGTGAACTGAGGTGGTGGGTTTCCTGTTGCTACGCATTTCAAAGATACGGTTGGACCAGGTTGTAAAGTTTGCTCGGAAAACCAATAAACCAACTCTGGACCTGCATCTCCCATATCCAGTTCCGCTGTAGCCTGAGACTGGTCCCAATTATTGCTAACGAAACATTGATAAACCCCTCGATCTTCTTTTGTGAGACGCTTGATTGTAAGGCGGGGTGGTTCTACCATAACTTCCATGCGACTGTCTTGGGCGAGAGGCTTTCCTAAAATAATGATTTAGGGCTAATATTTGTGGCAGTTGGCAATGAATATCATTGTCGATCGTATATTTAACTGAAACATTTATTTTTTTATACAAGAAAATTGTTTATTTACCATTATGTAGCCAGGTAATTTGCGAAATAGGATAACCATTAATGATGCATTGAAAGCTAGCATCTTTTCCTACATCTACAACTTGAGCTTGAGGTTGGACATGTGCGGACAGTGGTGCTGTTATTTCGAGTGTCACACGAACGCTTTCTTCTCCAGCTGAGTTGTTAGCGAAGCATACGTACACTCCCCTGTCTTCGAGTCTTACCTGGTAACAAAAGAGAAAGAATTGGCTATGTTAATATAATTCAACTGCTTGTACTGCAGTACTAACAGGAAAATAAAATATATTACTTAAATAATTCACTCCAGGGGGCCGTTCAAGTATTAAGTAAGCAGATTTATTACAATTATTTACCCCCAGATAAAGTAAGCAAAGCTAGAAATAAGAAAATAGCTTTAGGATAGAGGACTGTAACGCACATAATATTCATTTAAACAAACTTTATTGATACGGTATTCAACACAGAGTAAGGTACAAATATTATAATTTTAAGTAATATTACGAACAAAAGAAACTTCCTTTAAATTTTTTGTACACATATTAATTCAAATTATCAGTCTTCACTCCATGACACCCAAATTCATGATTCTAAGTTTTCGATGACATTGAATGTGCTGACTTGGATTTGCTTACAATGGGTGCGTTCAGCAGATACAAACTGTTGTCAACGTTTGCTTACGTTTCATGTTTTGTGCTGCACAAAACATGAAACGTGCAGCACAAAACATGAAACGTTAGCAAACGTTCACAACAGTTTGTATCTGCTGAACTCACCCAATACTACAAATCTACACAAACTATTGCTGCCATAATCAGCATCTAGACCCCCTCCTATAATGCTACGTAATAATTGAACGGCATTAGAATCACATATCCGAAGATACATTCATTTTCAATAGAGACTGTTGAAATTAAAAAAAAAACGATTATAATGCAGTCGCATCTATACACGTTACAACACGAAATTTACCTATTGCTAAATTTTACAAAAATACTACATACTGATGAATCTTAAATTATTTGATGTATGTTGGAAGCTGCTACTTGGTGATATTCAATCAATATTATTGTGAACAAAATTCTATACTTTGTAATAATGTCACTTATATTACTACCTATACAGTGACAAGTTTCGATATTACGCAGTTCATTTTCAAACAAAATACAAATTAATAAAGTAAAAAACTCATGAGATTCTGGATAAAAGAATTGGGTATTTCAAAAAGTCAAATAATATATGTTACCTGGGTAATCTAATTGATCATTAAAAATAAAATTAGACGCAGATGATTTTTAGATTTCTAGGTTAATATTTAAGAACATCTAGAAATCATCTGCTTGACAATTATGGCGGTTAACATTGCCATTTAGAAAAAAATTAACACTCTCGTAAAATTTCAAACGTCGATTAAGGCATCTTCGTATAATTGGTGAACACGTTGAATTTTATAGGAGTGAAATTTATGTGTCTTAATTATTCTGGAAATATTCTTGCAAGATATGCAACACACTTGAAGGTTGCATGAGGCTTAATGTAGGGTTCATACGTCAATAACCGCAACTTCCACTGCTTCGTTTCACATTGTTATTGTCTGCATCAAAAATGTACGATCAGTTCAATTACGTGTGCCATTCATTTCACTAGATAATGAAATATTTGCAAAGAAGAGCCTATTTGATATTTTTTAATGTCTAAAAACATATTGAAAGGTTTTTTCATTAGTAAGTAAGTAAATGAAAATTATTTAAGGAAAAAATATTCATAATCTGAGATTCTATAGTGTCGTAACTAGAAGCCTGTTTTTGATGTTTCTCGCATCTTTCCAAGATTTTATAGTGGATAAAATTAGATAAAAATATATGTTTTTTAATGTCATATATTCTTCTGTAAACTATGTAAACATATCTTGTATTTTTGTTTATGTAAGTCTAAATCGATTAAAAACCACCGGAGATACATTACTTTTAATTTTAGCTAAATTACAAAAATTGCGTTTTTGGACATGTTCGACTTTTTTCGCTCTTTTTTTTTAAGTACAGTCTTTATAAACCCAAATAAGCTCCAACTGTTCTAACGTTTTTTTCCTAAGTATAGATCAGTAAAATGGATTAAAACAGCTTTAGTTTAAAATGTTGTAGATGTTTGGAGGAATTTAGGCACCAAAGTTATGGTATTAAACGAAAAATGGAAGTACCAAAAACTGTGATGGTGTTCATGAAAATTATTATTTTCAGGTTTATTTTTATGTCCACAATCCATCTAAAACAAATACATTTCTAATTCCCTTTGCACAAACGCAAAAAGAAAATGCAACTTTTCCAGATATTTCTTGGAAAATCTATTACATTTTTTGGTAAAATATGAAATTTGTAATAACGTAATAGAGTTGTGGGTTCTTTATTATATTAATTTATAAGTGCATTTTAGGTTTTTATTTGAAAATAAAAACAACAATTCTTCAATTTGTTTCTATTGTAGTGTAGCAGAGCAGACCTTAACCTATGCTTATAAACTGTCAGCTGATGACAGATTTTGGTCCACCTTGTTCTCACTTGTACCTCGAGGGATTTGAAAATTGGGTTATTGCTGAATACAATGAAGCCAAGTATCCATGTGGCTAACAATGGGACAACTCGAGTTTTATTTTCCGAAACCAAGATGTTTTGCTCTAATTTTCCCGCCTCTGCCATGTTTCTTCCCTGTTGACAAAATGAATTCTATTATCCAACCAAGCAGGGACGGATCCAGGATTTTCATTAGGGGGGCTTGATTTTGTTTGGGGTGGGGGCTTGACGTCATTGAAAGTCATTTTAGCACAATAAACACTAAAAAAGCATACCACTCAGATGATTTTAGGGGGGGGTCAGCTCCTTAGCTCCCTCTGGATCCGCTAGTGCAGCCAAGTATTAAAATACGATAGACATAAGTGTCGCATGTACTCAAACGGTTGATATAAGCATGTAAACCTGTAGGAAAACGTAACAATATCGCCACATTTTATCCCTTCGGCCAAGCGAAAGAATAAAAATTGATATCGAAAGTATATTTTTTATCGAGAAATACTAAAGAAATCGTTTTTTCCCATTTTCTTCTACTATTTTCTCAAAAACGTGCATGAAATTAGCAAAATCAGTATGCGTTCGAATTTTGACTACCTTTAAACTTAAATTGACTGGACATAAAAAACTGGGATAAGGTTTACAAATGGCCAAGTAACATTAAGTACAGGAATCGTTAAACTGGGATAAGGTTTACAAATGGCCAAGTAACATTAAGTACAGGAATCGTTACTTAATCTTACTTGACCCATGTTAATATTACGTTTCCCTACAGGGCTTATATCAACCCTCTGAATACATGCGACACTTATGTGTATCGGGTATCTTAAAACTTGGCTAGATCATTTGGTGAACAGGAACGAAACATGGCAGAGGCGGGCAAATTGGAGCAAAACATCTTGTTTTCGGAAAATGAAACTTGAGTTTACCATTGTTAGCCACACCGATCCCTCGCTCATTTCGCTTCATTATATTGAGCAATAACCCAATTTTCAAACCCTTTAGAGGAACAAGCGAGAGCAAGGTGGACCAAAATCTGTCACCAGCTGACGGGCTATACACATAACGAGACTAACAGACAATATTAATACTTGCTAAGACCTGGAAACATACCCTGTTTACCTGTAACCGAATTTGAAAACTGTTAGGTTAAGGTCTGCTCTGCTAGACTACAATAGAAAAAATATGAAAAATTGTTGGTTTTATTTTCAAATGAAAATGTAAAATGCACTTACAAATTAATATAATAAAGAACCCACCACTCTTTTACGTTATAAGAAATTTCATTTTACCAAAAAATGAACTAGATTTTCCAAAAAAAATCTGGAGGAGAAAAGTTGCATTTTCTTTTTGCAGTTATACAAAGAGAATTAAAAATGTATATGTTTTACATGGATTGTCGACATAAAAAGAAACGGGAAAATAATAATTTTCATGAACACGAAACTATCACAGTTTTTGGTACTTCCATTTTTCGTTTAATACCATAACTTTGGTGCCTAAAAACTTCCAAACCTCTACAACATCTTAAACTAAAGCTTTTTTACTCTATTTTACTGATCTATACTTAGCAAATAACATAAGAACATATTAATATCTAAATGAGTCAGAATAAGCCCTCACGTTAGCACGTAAAGGACGTATTATTTTCAAAATAAACGCTAAGTTTGAAGGCCTCGTTAATGCAAATAAAAAATAAAAGACACCTCGTAGCAGTTATTTGGGTTTATAAAGATTGTACCTGAAAAAAAAATTAGCAAAAAAAAATCGAACATCTCCAAAAATGCATGCGAAAATTGCAAAAAACACAGTCTCTTGTAATTTAGCTAAAATTAAAACAGCTGTATCTTCGGCGACATAAATAAAAATAAAAGATCTGTTTACATAGTTTACAGAAAAATATACTGACATTAAAAAATATATTTTTATGTAAATTTATCCACTATAAAATCTTTTTATCAATATTTTTTCTTTATATACTATTTTTTAAATACTCATGAAAAAACCTTTCACTCTGTTTTTCATACGTTAAAAAATATCAAATAGGCTATTTTTATGTTTTCTTGGGAATAACACCACAACTGAAATAAAAATCTGTATATTGAAAGAAATTACCAAACGTATCAAAGTCGATTCTGAATTCGTTGTCAATGGCTTTAAATTATGTATTGAAAATGTAAATTGGAAATTGGAAGTTTGATTTATGATATTTAAGTTGACATAATAAAATTTTTCGTTGTTTTAAAATATACAGGTAGCACAAAAAACTCTAAAGATAATGTATTAAGTTAAACAGCTTTCAAGTTGGAAGAATTTGAAAGAGTTGTCTTTAGAATTTATAAGTGTCGTTCCCAGGTACGACTTTGTTATAAGATAGTGCATTCGCCAAAAATGCGATCAAAGAATTTTGCTGTTTCAGTGATCCCATTAACGTCATAAGGTAAAACCTAGGAAAACCCTGATGAACTATCCCGATACTGGGTTGTTCAAAAGGAGATGACCATTAATAATTTCTTCTTTAATTGTCGGTAACCAGATACGATTGAATTCTACAGAAGTAGAAGCAATACAATCGTCTTCATTCAAAAGAATTAAGGCAGACTCTTTTATTTTTCGTTTTGTGTTATGTTGTTCTTTGTGAAGTATAGTAGAATTGTCAAATTGTATTTTATGGCCTAGGTCCCATGCATGTTCACAAATTTTCGATTTTTCAAATTGTCGTTTCTTTATGTTATACTTGTGTTCATTTTTTCGTACGTTTAATGGTTTCGATGATTCTCCAATATAAAATTTATTGCATACACAAGGAATCGTGTATGCGCAGTTTTTTGATTTCTGAGTTTTGTCGGTTGGTTTTGTTTTCGATATTAGTGATTTCAGTGTATTTCTTGTTTGGAATGTTGTTCTAACATTAAATCTGTTGCCCACTCTTTTCAATCTTTCAGACAGACCCTGTATGTATGGTATAGTTGTAAATGTAATGTGGTTATTCTGAGTAGCAGAGTTAATAAGAGCAGTTCTGGGTTGATTCGGAAGGTTTGTTTTCTGTTCAAGTCTGTTCTGTTTTTTATCTAAAAAACAGTGCACATTTCTTGGAAAAACTTTCTCACATAGAATACAAAAATACATTTACAATAGCAAGTTTTGATATTGTTAATCTTTATAACAGTGTTCCTGTTTCCAAAACACTTCTTATAGTAAAACAACTACTCGAACGGGACTCTTCATTAACCCAACGAACTCAGTTATCAGTTGAAACAATAATGGAACTACTAACATATTGTACCAAAACTACATACTTTCAATTAAACGATGACTTTTACCAACAAGATTTTGGCATGGCCATGGGTTCTTGTCTCTCACCAGCATTAAGTAACATATTTATGGAAAAATTTGAACAACAAGTAATTTTATCATAAGAAGATAAACCTTTAATTTGGTGACTTTACGTTGACGACATTTTCGTAATTTGGGAAGACAATCTTGAAGAACTAGCTAAATTATTAAATGACATAAATAACAAAGAACCAACTATCATATTCACCCTAGAAATTGAACAAAACAACAAACTGTCTTTCCTAGACATATTAATAACAAAAACATAATCTTCATTCGAAACAGAAGTTCATAGAAAACCTAAAACAGATACCTAAATTTCAATTCAAATCATCCGAATACAGTAAAGAAAGGTGTTAATAAGTCATCATATAATAGAGCAAAGACCAACTGTTCTGATAATAATAAATTCAACAATGAAAAAACAATTATAACAAATGTTATCACTGGAAACAATTACCCCACAAAATTTATCAACAAAGACTTAAACAGACTTGAACAGAAAACTATCCTTCCGAATCAACCCAGAACTGCTCTTATTAATACAGCTACTTAGAACAACCACATTACATTTACAACTATACCATACACACAGGGTCTGCAAGAAAGATTGAAAAGAGTGGGCAACAGATTTAATGTTAAAACAACATTCCAAACAAGAAATACACTGAAATCACTAGTATCGAAAACAAAACTAACCAACAAAACTCAGAACTCAAATAACTGCACATACACGATTCTTTGGGAATGCAATAAATTTTATATTGGAGAAACAACGAAACCATTAAACGTACGAATAAAAGAACACAAGAATTACATAAAGAAATGACAATTTAAAAAATCGAAAATTTGTGATCATGCATGGGACTTATGCCATAAAATACAATTTGACAATTTAACTATAATATAACTAGTCTGCCTTAATTCTTTTGGATGAAGACGATTGTATTGCTTCTACTTCTACAGAATCTTATCTAGTTACCCACAATTAAGGAAGAAATTATAAATGGTCATCTCCTTTTGAACAACACAGTATCAGGATAGTTCATAAGGTTTTTCTTATGACGTTAATGGGATCACTGAAACAGCAGAATTCTTTGATCGCATTTTTGGCGAACGCGCTATCTTGTAACAAAGTCGTACCTAGGAACGCCACTTATAAATTCTAAAGAGAACTCTTTCAAATTCTTCCAACTTGAAAGCTGTTTAACTTAATACATGATCTTTAGAAATTTTGTGCTACCTGAATATTTAAAAACAACATAAATTTTTATTATGTCAACGTAACTGTCATAAATCAAACAGCTTATTTCCAATTTACATTTTCAATACATAATTTAAAGCCACTGACAACGAAGTCAGAATCGACTTTGAAATGTTTTGTAATTCCTTTCAATATACAGCTTTTTACTTCAATAGTGGTGTTAGTCCCAAGAAAACATAAAAATAATCAAGAACATGCCACAAATAACATTCCGATGACACTCAAATCTTCTTGACAAGCTATCAATATGAGCCAAAAATAGCTAAAAAATACCTGAAGACGCGAGATGTAAGATCGACATCTAGGATTTTCAAGAGAATCAGTACACAGAGGTTCCGAATCTGGAGCCGTTCCGTGTAATTGCTGTTCTCCCTTAACTCCTAGGACAGAATGTCACGATAAAATTTTTTCAGGTTACTTCACCTGTCAGAGATATTGAATACTCTCTTCGAGGTGTCATTCCTTTGTACGCAAGACAATATATATTATATATAAATATAATATATATTGTTTCTGGTCGGGAACCTTTATCTGTTGCGCTTCCCAAAATTGAATGTCCTCTCGAACACTTCTTTATGCATTTGATGCATTTCGTTAAATTTGAAGACGCGAGATGTAAGACCGACAACTAGGATTTTCAAGAGAATCAGTACACAGAGGTTCCGAATCTGGAGCCGTTACGTGTAATTGCTGTTCTCCCTTAACTCCTAGGACAGAATGTCACGATGAAATTTTTTCAGGTTACTTCACCTGTCAGAGATATTGAATACTCTCTTCGAGGTGTCATTCTTCAAATTTAACGAAATGCATCAAATGCATAAAGAAGTGTTCGAGAGGACATTCAGTTGTGGGAAGCGCAACTGATGAAGGTTCCCGACCAGAAACAATATATATTATATTTATATATAATATATATTGTCTTGCGTACAAAGGAATGACACCTCGAAGAGAGTAAAAAATACCTGTTTTTGACGGTTTAAGAGCTTGTAAAAAATTGAAAACGGTATTTTATTGTCTCAAACTTTCAGGAAGCTCTATTTTTACAGAGTACTTCAACATATTTTTTTTTACAAAAAATTGAGGACCCAAAAAGTAATATTTATGTAATGTTTGATCTGTTAAAACAGAATTTTATTACAACTAAAATGAGATATTACATAAAGTATAATCGTATTTCAATTTAAGGGTTGGTTCACTACTGCGAGTGGTTGAACAGAAAGTTATGCTGGAAAATCTTCGTCCTCGTGATAAAAATCAACTGGTTTTAACACCTTTTTTTATTTTTTTTAATTGAAAAATACTAAACAAATCTTTTTTTCCTATTTTCTTTTACTATTTTCTCAAAAACGTGAATGAAATTAGCAAAATCAGTATGCGTTCGAAATTTGACTACCTTTAAACTTAAATTGACGGGACCTAACATTAACAGGTAATCATCAACTGTTTATAAAGTAAGTGATGCTAATTGAGCAAAATATAATACTTTCAGTGTTATCCAAAAAAAGCAATTGTACCGATGCCAGGAAGGTCTAGCAACACAACATATACTTCATTGTGTTAATTATAATGTGTTAGTGTATAGTAAATTTTGCAGTAAGATTTAAAATGAGTATACTAAAACTGTCTATATCGCAGTTTAAACACTGCGTATCAAATAAAATCTTGGTAGACATTTATGGACTTTTTGGAATAACAAGACATTTAGGAAAAAATCTGTTATATTTCAAAATTTCCAAACTTTTCAAGGTCTTAATCTTATCATGTTTTCAATGACAATTGGTGAAAAGGAATTTTAAATTTTTGTCCTTCTTTGTGTTAATTGGTACCGCAAAGAGGCCCTGATTTTGATATTGAAACTTTTCTTCCCAAGGTGTTACTCACAAAAAATATCCGTAAAAACAAAGTAGAGATGCCATAATTATCATTCAGCACGTACTAGATATCTTGGTCTTTTAATTATAATCACTTATGTTAATGTAAAGATATCATCATATATACCAACTGTTTTCCCTCAGTTAAAGCGCAACACAAGTTTACACAATTTATTAATTTTCCGGGAAAACCTTCATCTCATTTACTACTGACAGTTTCGTAACAGATTAAGCATTTCTAGAGTTAGGGAAAGTGTCGTATATCTGTTTCGTTGAATAAATATTCCAATGAAGACCTAACAGAACGGAATAATTTTATCGACTTTACATTTCCCCCTTTCATATTTCATTGTGTCACACACATCCGATGAGGTGAAACTTCCTTGTCGCATTAATTCTCACTCACCTTGGATATCCGAAGCAACCCCGCTGACAAGATGGTTAGTCTCTCGCCCAAAGCAACAGGTACACTTTGGCCCTGCAATTCTCTTTTCCAGTAATACCCCGGCACCGGATATCCTTGGGCGACGCACGGCAGCGTCACGTCTTCCCCAAGGACGACGCGGCGCGCGTTATATTTATCCACGCTGATCCTCGGCTGAGCGTTCCCTTTTGGTTCTGTTACAATCACTCTACCTGGATATGTGCTAGTTTGGACTTCACCTGCAACAAAAACGCAATGAAATAGTAAAAATGAATGACAGCTCTGTGCAACTGTCTTATAAAAACATATAAATACTAAATATTAAATATTAAAATACTTTATATTTTTAGATTGTCCGATGTAAAGTTGTACCTCAAATTAGAGTTTATAATAAATAGTTTGTTTGGAGTTCTGGTCTTAAATTAATAGTACTGACATAATAGGCTTTTGAAATATTATATTTTTTGGGCTTAGCGTGCAAAAGTCAGAGCATGCAGTTTGAATGATAATTGTGGCATCTCTGGTTTTTATTTTTTCTGATTTCTTTGGGAATAACACCACATAAACTTGAAAGTCTGTATATTTCAAAATTACAAATATTTCATGGTCTAAATCAGTTCCCGTTTTCCATGGTATTAACACAAAATTAACAAGAATATAAAAAATTTAAAAAAATTAAAAGGATTCGCAATGACAAATATCGTAGACTTTGAAACGTTTGGACTTTTGAAATATACAGACTTTCAAGTTTATGTGGTGTTATTCCCAAAGAACTGAGAAAAATAAATAGAAAATGCAATTTGATTTTTTGGTTGTCAAGAGAGGGTTAAGCTTAACTTTGTAGGGTCACAATCTTTTCCCGGGGCCGCCATCTTGAAAAAGGGCTGCGAATGGTATTTAATCTATAGCGGGCAAACTATTTACACAGAAAATTTTTAAGCACATGTTTTGTTGCAAATTAAATTTTCTACAATATTAATTCTATAAATTTTGATCGTAGAGCCAATAATTAAGTTATTATCGAAAATAGTAAAAATGTTATTTTGGTAGATTCGTTTTAATTGTACAATTTCTCCCCCGAAATTAATATTAGGGATTTATTTTCCCTGTGAAGCTCAAAATTTAGGTCTTAGAGTTTCCGAACTAATGGCCGGGAATTGGTAGTTTCTGTTAATATCTTTTAAACAAATTATTTTAAAAATATGAAAAATATGTTTTTATTTCTCACAACGAGCCTTTTCATTTGATATACTAAATGATATGTTTGAAAACAGTTTAATTTTTTATTTTTCGTTTAATTTTATAATTTGCCCCCAAACATAATATTAGTGTAAAGTTTAAGAGGGGCTCTATGTCTGTAATTTTGAAGCGAAAGCTTCTTAACAGATGCCCACATTTACACATATTAAAATAGATGAGCCAGGGAATGAATTGCTTAACTTGAGATTTCATTTGTTTCGACACCGAAACCGACACCACAACTTGAAATACCCATACAATTCAGTTCACTATGTAAGAAACAGAGACAAGCTAAAATACATTATGAGTTTATTCTTTTATAGAATGTCAATAATATATAGGAAAATGATTTGGTTAGACTCGCATACTAAGGGTTCCGTACCACCTTCAAGATTCTACTATGCCAGTTTCAGAAAAGCAGGGAATGAGTGAATTATCTTATATTTACCTTAATATCTTTTAAAGGAAACGTTTTAAATTTATACAAAATATACACTTTCATTTTCCACACATAGACTTATTATTTTATCTGCTTCAGGATTCGCCTGATTTTTATAGGAATAAATATGCGTTTAATTTTCTAATTTGGCCCCCAAAAATTAACATTAGAGGAAACCTTTTATAATCTACTGTCTGAATCTTGAGGTTCTGTAGTTTGGTAGATAAAGGGCAAAATTGGTCAAATTTTAAATTATAAATTATTAAATCTAAAATTATCAAATTATCTAAAAATACAAATAAAATATATTTTTTAAAATTTAAAAAGTGTAGTTTCTAAAGTGGGAATTAAGTCAATGTTTAATATTTGTGTTAATATCTTTTAAACAAATGATTTAAAATTCCCCAAAATTTTACAAGATAAATTCTTTTAGTTTTAACTTAAGAATTTATTTTGTTGAAATTTTTTTAATGCTTTATGTATATATATATATATATATATATATATATATATATATATGTTATATACGTCGTAAACAATACTTAGAATATTAATATGACAACACCGTGTAACCGGTCAAATGAGTCGTTCACATGGTGTCATATTACACGATATAGCAATTCCCAGGAAATACGCAAATGCCCATTGCACGTGTAAAACTGCTTACTGCTGACAAAGCAACACATAGCTTATAAATGCACATGCGATGGCTGTTAGCGTCATTAAGTGTATCGCTTTCATTTATTTCATTTATATTGTATAACGTAACTTTCAAGTAAAATATTTAATTTGTATTTTAAATAATTTTTTTTAAACACAAGATATAAATTGGCGCAGTCAGTAGGATTGTTCCAAAACGACTAGAACACGAGAATTCTAACTAGTCGTGGTGGTTTCTAAACCTTTGTGGGACAATCAACCTCTTGCTGGAGACACAACTGAAAGCGAGCTAACACCAGGAACACGCAACGGCTAACCAGTGCAGTCAACTTACAGAACAGTCCATGCCAGGAATTATATTGTGAGGATTACGTTACTATTATTTTATTATTTCCATTTATTGATACACTTAATCACCATTTCTATCATCAAAGATATATCCATTAATATTCCTTAAATATTTTAAACATATTAGATCACTACCTTTAATATATTTTTCATTTATTTTGAGTAAAAGTGCAAGGTAAGAAATATTTTTGACCAATTTTGGTACATATTGATATTTACACATTAAATTTATACCATTATTTTGAACGAAACTTATAATAACCTGATCTAATTATTTTAATATCTATCTATTTTCACATTTATTTATTTACACATTGATTTATACGTTTTACCATTGTCAATTCGACAATATAATCTGATTTAAATTTTTAATATTGTGCAAATACTTTATTCTTAAACAATATGACTACAACAAGGCAAGGTGCAGCCACTCCAACTGTGGAGCCCTATAAAATTTCCGAGATTTTTGCGATAGTACCGGAGTACGACGGTAACCCCATATTTTTAAATACTTTTATTACGTCATGTAACACCACTCACAGTATGGCGACCGATAACCAACAGGTCCTACTTATACTCCACATAAAAAATAAACTCCGTGGCAGGGCAGCGAAATTAGTAAATTCACGAAACCCTAGTCTGTTAACTGAAATCATTACTCTTCTCGAAAACCACTTCGGAGATCCCCGAGACCTATCGGCACTCATTCAAGATCTCCAACGAATGAAACAATTACCATCCGAATCACCCTTAACTTTCTCAAACAGAATTCAGACTCACCAGGCAAAAATGTTAGCCGCAGTCACACAACAAAATATAACTTCCAAGGAAAAACAAGCCCAAATAGATCTCATTGAACCTATGAACAGCCTGCTTACAGGACTAGAGCCAAAAATGGGACAATTAATTCGAGCAAGCGACCCAAAAGATATCTTAACCGCTATCTCTAGAATTAAAAGAGAAATTCAATTGAACCATCTAGAAACACAAAAATTCTCTAATTTCAAAAATACACCTCCAACCTTCAGAAGACCCAATCAATTGCCACCTCCAAAACAATGTACATTCTGCAAGAGAATGGGCCATTCAGTTAATGAATGCATCACTAGATCGAGGCAATTCCAACAGAACCAAAGACCTCGCCCTAATCCATTCGCCCAAAATTCTAATCAACAAAATTATCAACAACCCCGCCAAACAAACTTTCCTCCCAATAGGAGTATCCAACAACAACGCCCATCAACAAGCAATCAACCCCCAAATACGGACCAATTTAAACCGAACCATAATTTTTACCGCCAACAACGTACTCATCACCTAAATAATCATGAGTTGGAAAATCCTAGAAGTGAACAGACTTATTCGAACCCAACACCCAACGAGTACCAATACACAGATTTCGACTATAGCGATTATTGTTCCTACGACAATTACCAGAATGACTTTAACGATTACTTTAAAACAGACTTCGAGAGCGAAAATTACTCTCAAAACTACGACGAAATTTCTCCTACAAATTTTCAGGACACTACCCCTCAAACAGAGCCCCCGGATATGTCAGACCTTCAAACCCACATTCAAACCTTGTATTTAGACAAGTTCGGACCCAACCTGAATATCCCCGAACAGAGATTTCGGTAAGACCCCTCTTGTCCGCAAACTCTAAGAACTTATATTACATCACCGATGCATCCAACACCTGCAAACTTCTTGTGGATACCGGTGCAGGACTCTCTATTTTTAAGCAAGAAACTTGCAAACGATTCAGGGAAAGGTTCACAGAAAATGTCGTCATCCAGGGAATAACTAACGAGAAAATTCATATCAACGAATCGACTCTCGTCCCGTTTAATATCAATGATACTCATAAGGTCTACATTTGCAATATCGATATCGAGTTCGACGGATTGTTAGGTTCCGATTTCCTCGAACATTATAATTGCATCGTCGATTTCCATACAAAGCAATTAGTAACCAACTTCAAAACATTTCCGCTATATAAAGTAACAGATGATTTAATCAGTAAAGATACCCCTAAAAACTTTCCATGTAACCCCGTCAACATAATTTTCATTCAACCACGTACAAAGCAAATCTGTAAACTTACTTGCAACCTTAGAGATACAGATGCCTTATTAACATGCATAGAAGTTGAAAAAGTCCATCTTCCGAATGCTATAGTAAAAGTCGATAGTAATGGCCAATTTCTGACATCCGTATTAAATGCAAATGCCATCGCTAAAACTATAAATTTTCACTGACATTAAACTTGAGCCTTTACAACATTTCAGTGTGAATTCTATTTCACAAACCCAGCCAACAGACAACAACATACTAGAACGACAAGAACAAATTTTCAATCAACTTCGACTTGACCACTTAAACGAAGAAGAATCCGACTTAACATCGCAACTATGTCTTGACTACTCTGACATATTTTATCTCGAAGGAGACCATCTGTCATTCACCAACGAAATTAAACATACCATCGAGACTAACAACTCTAGACCAGTTTTCACGAAATCTTATCGCTACCCTCAGATTCATAAAGAGGAAGTTAAATCCCAAGTAACGAAAATGCTAGACGAAGACTATCGAAAACTCAACGAACTAACGGTTGATGACAAATATCCTCTCCCTAACATTTCGGAGTTATTAGATCAACTTGGCTAATGCCAATATTTCACAACACTCGACCTAGCCTCAGGATTCCATCAGATTGAGATTGACCCAAAAGACATTTCCAAAACCGCGTTTACCGTTGAGAATCGGCACTACGAATTCGTAAGGATGCCCTTTGGTCTAAAGAATGCCCCTTCAACATTCCAGAGGGTTATGGACAACATTCTTTTAGGAATTCAAAACGAACGTTGTCTCGTCTGTATGGACGACATAATCGTATACTCTCCCACTATCAACGAACATTTGTCTCGCCTTACTGATGTTTTTAAACGCCTACGAAAGGCAAACCTCAAAATCCAACCCGACAAGTGCGAATTTCTTCGCAAAGAAGTTGCCTATCTCGGACATCTGATTACCAAAGATGGAGTTAAACCCAATCCATCAAAGGTAGAATGTATATTGAAATTTCCTCAGCCCCAAAATCAAAAAGACATCAAATCCTTTCTGGGATTAGCCGGGTATTATCGTCGATTCATACCCAATTTTGCTAAAATTTCAAAACCACTAACAAAATTGCTGCAAAAAGATGTTTCATTCTATTTCAGTTCTGAATGCGTTAATTCTTTCAATGATTTAAAGCAAGCCCTCACTTCAACACCAATTTTAATTTATCCCGACTTCAATGAGCCCTTTATTTTGACAACTGACGCTAGCGCATTTGCAATCGGCGCTGTGATTTCACAGTGGCCAATAGGCAAAGATCTGCCAATTGGATATGCATCTAGCACCCTCTGCAAAGCTGAGACTCGATACTCCACTATAGAGCGTGAACTTTTAGCTATTGTTTGAGCCGTTAAACACTTCAGGCCGATAATTTTTGGACGAAAGTTTAAACTTCTGACCGACCACTGCCCGTTAACGTGGCTCTTTTCTATTAAAGATCCAGGTAGTCGACTTGCCAGATGGAGCCTCAAACTCGAGGAGTACGATTATGAAATTATATACAAACCGGGAAAAATAAATAAAAACGCAGACGCCCTTTCACGCATTCGAATCAACCATTTTGATGAATGTATGACTTTCCAATCAAACACCAAACTCCAACACTTCACGATAACTCCCTTAAACGAAAACGAAGACAGTATAAAAAAAAGTATAAAGTATAAGACCGTCTCACTTATCGACTATAGTAAAATTCAGTATTCCAACTGCCAACTCCTTGATAGAGAAAACAAAAATATCTTAGTTTTCTTTCAATCCGGCAATTTAAAAGATTATCATAACCAAATTCTTGAGGATATTTTCGAAGAGAACGCCAACTTCAAACAATTCAAAATCAATATTTTCAACAGTAAAAGCGTTCGAAAAAGACGATATTACATCATTCCCTTACCAACTGATTTCGACACTGTGAACGAGGTATTATTTGCCTTAATTTACAAGAGCAAAGACCTTCTAACTGACTCTGACCTATACTGCGTTGAAAACAACTTAGACCTACCTATACTCGAAATGCTTTCGTTTATATTCGCAGAAACAGACATAAAGTGGAAAGTCTGTCAGATCTTAACAAAAAAAGTAGGAAGAGATCAAGTGCCAATAATACTAGATCAATTCCATAACGGTAAAAACAACATACACAGAGGGATCAACGAAACTATTAGACGAATTAAAGAAAAGTATAACGGGCAAGTTATTACAAAAGACGTAGAAAACTTCATTAGAAACTGTCAAATCTGTCAGACAACTAAAGCTTTCCAAAAAAACCTTGACAATCCCTTAGTAGTAACCGAAACTCCAAGAACCCCCTTTGAAAGGATAAATATCGACATTCTGGAAGTTCCTAGCAAAAATTATGCCCTTACTATCAGAGACGAACTATCTAAATATTCCCAGGCCTACCCGATTAGCGACAAGTCCGCTAAAACTGTCGCTAGTACACTCTTGGTGTTTTTCCAACACTTCGGAACGCCTCTGAGAATACACTGCGACTACGGTCGTGAATTCGACAATGCACTCCTCAAAGACCTTTGCAAATTGTTCGATATTAAACTTTCCTACTCTAGTGTAGGACACCCCCAATCTAACGGCTCATTAGAGCGTTTTCATTCAACCTTGTAAGATATGATCCGTATTCATAAAGCCGAGCACCCTGACGAACACCCCTTCAATATTTTGCCATACACAATTACTACTTACAATAACTCCGCTAACAAAACTCATGGGATCACACCCTATGAACTCGTTTTCGGGCACATGTCTAGCGGACCCCCTGAAACCCTCTATAACGAAAAAGACTTGATCTCTAAATACATCAGAGACTTAAAGAACCGCATTTCACAGTACTACAAAATAGCACGCGAAAGAACCGATACTCAAAAACAAAAAGCCAAAATTCGATTCGATAAACATGTTTCGGACAAAACCCCAAATTATCAAGTAGGTGACAAGGTTTACGTACACGAATCTCAGTTCAAGATACACTATTATCATGAAGAATCACGTATAGCCGTGTCAAATCACAAATGGACTCTTCTAGTTCATAGAAATCTCTCCGCTCTTGAACAAGCTTTCGCTACCAACGACAGAATTCTCGATGCACTACCTTTATCACTAAAAACTAACGTCCACCCAACCAACGTATTCCGTGCTGACGTTCAATCACACATCAACTTACTTAACCAAATCTCAAACTCTGTCAAAAACAAATTCACTGAAATCCACATGGACACTCGAAGGTACAAACGTGGACTAATCGATGGCGCCGGATCAATTTTCAAAGCCATAACTGGTAACTTAGACGCCGCCGACGGCGAGTACTTCACCAACAGTATAAATAGTTTAAACAAAGGACAACTGCAGATCGAAAACCTTTTGAAAAACCAAATCAGTGTAACCACCTCAGTTATAAAGAACTTTAACGAGACTATTCAACACATTCAGGTCGACGAGAAAATATTTAACGAAAATATTCGAAAAAGAGAAAATATGATTCGTAAAGTAAACGACAAAATGGCGTACGTGGAAACAAAACTTTTATTTCTAGAAATGACGGAAAAACTGATGGAAAATTATGTCTTTCTAGAAGACAACTTAAATGATGTTCTTAATTCCATAACTTTTGCCCGTCTAAAAATTATCCATACTTCAATTTTAACTCCCGAACATTTCATTGCCGCCTTACAGGAAATATCACAGAATCTCGTGAAAAATAATTTACCTTTGCCCGTCAAATATTCAAGTATTGCACGATACTTAGAAATTACAGAATTAGAAGCTTTTCAAACAGATTCCGATCTTGTATTTATACTCAGAATTCCACTTATTGAACAGCAATCATTTACTGCTCTCCGCTTATACCCAATCCCCATCTATTATGATAGAACTGGGTTATACCATGTACTTTCATTCACTCATAAATACATAGCAAAAAACGACGATTCCTTACTGTATATTCCGATAAAAGACCTTAGTGCCTGCAAACCGTTGAACAATCAAAATAAATTGTGTTCCGAACTCTATGCGTATCCGATAGACTTAAATGCTTTGTGCGAGGCCCAACTTTTAAGAAATTAAAAAAAAAGTGCCGGACAATTGTCACAGTGCCGTGATTTCTGCTCAAGGGTACCACGTTCAAAAACTCGAAACCAACGTGTGGTTGATTATGGTTACCGAGCCTCTCAGTATTACCATCACCTGTAACGACATTAATACAAAACCCTTAACACTCAATGTTAACTCTTTATTAAAACTTCAGAAAGCTTGCAGTGCCTTCATTGGGATAACCAAAATCGAAGAAGAAGCCACAAAAAGCAGCAACACTCTTGACAACTATCAACCAGTTCTTATCCCTTTCAACTGCTGCGATACCATACCAGAAAAAAATGTCGTTCCCGAACTCAAACCTTTGAAGCTCCATGAATTGAATTTCGAGGAGTTAAACGTCGCAAACCACAAACTCAACGACTATTCAAAGGACCTAGATGAATTAATAAATCAGCCATTCGTCAAAAAGAACATTTCTTGGTTCACCTACGTGACAATATTTTCCATTATAATAATTGTCGCTGTATTTGTCCTACAAACGCTTTGGAGTAAATACAATACAACCAGTGAAAGTCCATCTCCCACAACCAGAATTTCAAAATTGTTGCCAAGATTGAGACCGAACCTCCGACAGAACGAAACTGAAGACATCGAGCTAAGTACCCCAAAATAATTTCAAAAATTGTTTTGTAAAACTTATTTATCACTAAAAAGTATTGTTTTAGGTTCTATTATTAAGGACCTTACTTAATGCTAATTATATTTTTATTTTAATCATTTATACAATTTACGCTATTTTATTCACTTTTGCTTTCTACAACCTTTATATTTTATTATTTTACAAATTCTATTTTTAGAAAAGTTCCTGTAAAACAGCAACTTTTTCTTTGTGAGGGGAGTTGTTATATACGTCGTAAACAATACTTAGAATATTAATATGACAACACCGTGTAACCGGTCAAATGAGTCGTTCACATGGTGTCATATTACACGATATAGCAATTCCCAGGAAATACGCAAATGCCCATCGCACGTGTAAAACTGCTTACTGCTGACAAAGCAACACATAGCTTATAAATGCACATGCGATGGCTGTTAGCGTCATTAAGTGTATCGCTTTCATTTATTTCATTTATATTGTATAACGTAACTTTCAAGTAAAATATTTAATTTGTGTTTTAAATAAAAATAATTTTTTTTAAAAAAGCATTTGTGTTTGTGAAGATATTATATATATATATATATATATATATATATATATATATATATATATATATATATCGATATTTTTACTTTCATATATTTAATTTAGTATTAATTTATTTTTTTATATCAAGATTAATAAATTAACAAGTATAAACAAATTCTATTAACAAATTAACTAAAAAATATCAACTATACTGAACAAAATAACTCAACAAACTCGAATAAACAAATTGAATTATGAACTATCAACAACTTTACATCTACTATTAAAATATTTACAAAATTATCAAGAAATTCTTTCCTGGAATCAACATTCTTAGTAAGCCAATTCAATTATTATTTTTTATTAATTTTATTTTCTTTAACCCAGTTTTATTTTATATCATGTTATTATTATTTTGATTTTTTTAGCATCACATCATTGAAGATTATAACAATTCTACAAACATGTTATTAATTTTAAGATCTTTTGATTTGTACTTAATTTATATTGATTTTATTATAATATTTCTCCATACTGCCCTTGTTTAATTTAAAAGTTAAGTTGTACATATTTCCATTGATTTAAGTGATTCATGCTTTTAGTTTATAAATTTCCTCTTCTAGATTTGATTTAACTCAAAACCTCCACATTTTCTACTATTTAACTTATGTTCTTCAATTCCATTTCCAGACTTCTCTTGCTAGATGTTCTTATACTTCTTTTCTACAGGATAATATATATTCCTTCATTTATTTCCGCATTTAATACCGCATTATTTATTTATTTCAACTCCTTATCTGTACCTTAGTACTTTCATTTCATTATTATTTTATACATTTATATAATTCTTTTATTTAATCGCATTTATTTCATACATTCATTTATTTCTTCATCATATTTTGAAATATTTGTTCTCATCCTGTTTCTTATTTTCTCTACTATTTTCACACACATCATACCCTATCTACAATATTATCTACCTTTTCACCTTCATTATATTCTTGTTCTCATTATTTTACTCTGAACCTTATAAATTTTCCTCAACTTCACTTATTTACTTTCAAAACTCATTTGACTTTGTACTATTAACTTCAGTATTAATACATGTAATTTTCCAACTACATTCCTTTTAACTAATACCTTTTTCTTGTTGTTATTTACATTTCTTACAATATGAATCTTAATTATTTTTATTTTATATGTAATATTTAAAAATACTATCAATGTTGTATACTACTTTGATCTTCTTCGTCTTGATGTCCATTATCTCATAACTATTCACTCGAATCTGTGTCTTGATCACGTAAGTTTTCCAGATGATGATCCTTACTTATACTCTCTTCGAGGTGACATTCCTTTCTACGCAAGACAATATATATTATATATAATATACATTGTTTCTGGTCAGGGAACCTTCATCAGTTGCGCTTCCCACAATTGAATGTCCTCTCGAACACTTCTTTATGTATTTGAAACATTTCGTTAAATTTGAAAACGCGTTGCCCGAACTTTACAGGAAAATTAAGGAGAAACCATTAATGTTAATTTTGGGGGGCAAATTATAGAATAAAATAAAAATTTAAAAATAAAAAAATATTCAAACGCATTATGTAATATATCAAATGAAAGGTCTCATTCTGAGGAACACAAATATATTTTTTTCATATTTTTAAAATAAATTAATTAAAATATATTAACAAAAATGTAAAAAAAGTTACCCACCCCCCCCCCTATCTCCGAAACCATAAGCTGGAAAATTTTGAAAAAACAATGGATGTATAGCCCCTCACCTGAACTTTACTGGAAAAATAAGGAAAAACCCCTAGTATTTTTTTTGGGGACAAATTATAGAATTAAATGGAAAATATAAAATTAAAATTGTTTCTAACCCAGCATGTTATATATCAAATAAAAGGGCTCATGATGAAGAAAACAAATACATTTTTTCCATATTTATAAAATAAATTTATTAAAAGATATTAACAAAAATATAAAAAATTTTACCCATTCCCCCCCTTATCTCCGAAACCATAAGCTGAAAAATTCTGAAAAACTATACTTCCATAGCTCCTCACCTGAACTTTACTGGAAAAATAAGAAGAAACCGCTAATATTCATTTTGGGGGGCAAATTATAGAATTAAATGGAACATAAAAAATTATAATTGTTTCTAACGGGTCATGTAATATATCAAATCCCAGGGCTTATTATGACGAATAGGTACAAATGTATTTTATTAATTTTTTTAAAATGGATATTTTAAAATATATTAAAAAAATATTTTAAAAAAATTACCCATTCTCCCCGTTATTGCCCAAACTCTAAGACCTCTTTTTTTTTTGTTAAAGGAAAAATATGAAGAAAAAAAAACAAATTCTGTTATTTGGCCTCCAAATAATAGAATTAAACGGAAAATAAATTACTAGAAAACCCCCATAGTAATTTTAGGTACAAATTATACAATTAAATGGAAAATATAGATTCAATTTTCAAACGCATCATGTAATATATCAGATAAAAGGCTCATTATGTGAATTTCAAATATATCATATTTTTAAATCATTTGTATAAAAGATATTAAAAATATTAAACATCGACTGGGAATTATCCCACTTTAGAAATTACACTATTTAAAATTTTAAAAATATATTTTATTTATATTTTTAAATAATTTGAATAACAGATTTAATAATTTATAATTTAAACTTTGACCTATTTTGCTGTTTTTCTTCCAATCTACAGAGCCTCAAAACTCAGACAGTAGATTATAAAAGACATTTATGAAAGTTTATTAGTAAAATAAAACTCTAATGTTACTTTTTGGGGGCCAAATTAGAAAATTAAATACATATGTATTGTGATAAAAATCAAGCGAATCCTAAAGCAGATAAAATAAAAAGTCTATATGTGGAAAATCAAAGTGTATATTTTTTATAAATTTAAAACGCTTCCTTTAAAAGATATAAGGGTGAGTATAAGAAAATGCACTCATTCTCTGCTTGTCTGAAACTGGAATATTCGAATCTTGAAGGTGGTACGGAACCCTAAGTATGCGAGTCCAACTCGCACTTGACCAAATTATTTATTTACAATTGTTCTCCGCTATTTCGCTATTTTCATTCATTTCTCTTCTAAAATCTGGTAAGTTCTTCTCAATACCTTCTTTTATACTGCATATCTCTTGTTTGAAACTTATATCCATTTTTAAACTTAAATTTTTCATATCTTGTCTTAATATTTGATTGTTATCATTCATATCTGACCTTATATTTTCCATTCTTGAATTTAAATTCCCCATGTCTTGCTTTATCACTCCCATGTTAGAATTTATATTTCCTATATCTTGTTTTAAATTTTGTTTTACACTCCCAATTTCTTGCATCATTTTTCTCATCATTTCTATTACCATCAGCTCCACTTTCTATACTTCTTTCTGATTTTGGTTCTTCTGGCTGTCCTTCCACTATCACGTCCTCTGAAATCATTTGAATGCTCCTCCATTTGTTCTTTAATTTGAGTTCCTTCTTATTTGTCTTCAGTTTCCTGTATATCCTGCTCCATTTCTTCAGACACGAGTTCCTTTTTAGTTTCCGTTTCTGGTCTTTGAGTTTCTTCTGCTTGAATTCACTTTCTGGTGCTTTAACTTCTTGTATTAGAAGTCTCTGAACTTTTTCATTTGGTTCTTCCATAATTTGTTCATTTTTAATAATTGATGTTGTAGGCAATTCAAATTTTACTTTACTATCCTCGACTTCCTGCAAATTAATCCCTTCAGTTGTTTTCATTTGTGTTTCTTGTTGACTTTCAGTTTCAATATCATCCTTAGAATTTACAGTAGTATTATTGCTTGGTATTTTGTCAATCAGATTTACTGATTTTTCTTCTTGTATCTTGTTAATGTTGTGTAATTTCTTCGTTATTTTCTGACCAAAATCTTGCATTTCCTGAATCCAAATTTCTTTTCTTTCTTTCTTATCTTCTTCTGTCTTTTGTTTTGAATTGTTATAGATTTATTGTTGTTGTGCTCCTTGGTTTCCTGTGCCCCTTATCTTATCTTCATTCCTTTGATATCTCCCATAGTCATTACCATATGTTGTGAAACTCCTTGCACCATTATATCTCTTTCTGTTGTAATTATTTAAATTAAGGTTATTGTACTGTTTTCTGTTATAATCCATTCTTCTTTGCTCCATTTGACTTCCATATTGATAATTTTCTCTTGTGTTTTTCAGACTCTGTCGTGGGATAATTTAAATATGTTACATGGGTTACCAGATTTAAAAAATACTCAACCATACTTTCTCCTCCTGTTAGATTGTACTTGCCAAAGTATAGTCTTTCTCGATACCTTATTTGTTTATCAATTCCCAAGAAATATTCCTTGAATGTGTTTTCAAATTCTTCGAATGTATGTAAGTCCATTTCAGCTGCTGCGAACCACATTCCAGCCCTTTCTGTTAAAAATGACCGCATTTGTCTCTTAACGTCATTGAAATTTCCCATGTGCCCAAATTGCCTTTTCACAATTTTGATAAACTCACATGGATGCAGAACTGAGTTTCTCCCATTAAAGTTTATACCCAGGTCCACTGGTAAGCTACGCCTTTCCTGTTTCTTTGGAATCTCATAAAATTTTGTATCTCTTGTTTAATACATTATAACCAATTAATTTCAACACAGTTTAATTATAATTTAGAAATAGATAAGTAAATATTGTTTTCAAGTTAAAATGATTCGTTATTTGATAAGCCTTTAATAAAAAACCTTCCCCACTAAATTCACAAATTGCAAAAATCTGTTGTTTCAAAACACCAAATATCCTTAATTTTAAGTATTTATTGTTCAAAAAGATATCACAAAATTTGCTTTTTCTTTATTTTGGAAATTTATTTTGTTTTTATATTTATTTCAATCTGACAATTTCGAGATCCTTAAACTTTGGGTGCCATTAATATTTTAAGCGGCCAAATGTTTTTCTGAGCCCCACGTTGGGCGCCAATTTTATTATGGAATAACTTTTAATGCTCTTAACTCAACGTTGGCTAAGGCAATTATAATTGATTTTGATTTAGAATATTTAAATATATATGTTAATGATGAATAATAAAACAAAATTTAAGACCTCAGGGTCCTTTTCACTTGGGTTCAAATTTGTCAGATTTTAATAAATAAAATAATATACTTATCTCTTTTTTGTCTTATTATATTTCACACTCCTTTTCTGCTTCACTATTTCCTTAAATCATTAAATTTTTACTTTCACTAGCTCATATTAATGTTGTTATATCACCTATTTAAAAATCAAATACCAAATATTTCAATTTATATACAATTTATTTCTTTATTAAACAAATATCATTTGTTTAACAAAACAAATTTCCTTTATTAATTATTTATTATTTCAAATGACTAATTTAATACTTCAAATAACCTTTTTACAAAAATAACAATAATTCCAAATTCAATTTACAATTTTCTTTTTAAAACCAAATACTCAGTATTAATTTAATGACTTTTAAATAAATTTACCTTTTACAAAATTTTGTGTTTATCTTTTTAAATGTTTCAAAAAACTTCCATTTTACTTGGTCTAATATTTGCTTCGTCGTGTTGTTTGCTTTGTTTTGTACCAGATTATTATTGATCTTTTTAACTTTTGAAGAAATGTTGTACCATTTAAATATTTGACACCAAATTAAATTATTTCTCCATCAAATATCTAGTAGTTACCTCTCCAAATTTGTCTTTACTGCTTATTGGATTTGATTTTAAATACAATTCTAACTTTTGTGCTTACTGGATTTGATTTGAATTTTGAAATACAATTCTCTTGTAATTTCATTTAACTAACTTTATATTTTCCCAAACCATTTGTCAAAATAACCTTCTTTTAAAATCTCAGGATAAACTATTTATTTTCTGACACAGATTGTTTAAATCGTTGCCATGGATACGTACTTTTTACGAGAAAGATTCTTCGAACTGCTCTTGCCAACAAATTAATGATAAAGAGATCTGTCAGTGTCACTTCTTTGTATTTATATGCTCAAATTATGCTACCTACTGTCTCCATTTCCATTTATAATTATTTTTTAAGTTTCCAAATGATTTCCCTTCTAATTATGACAATAATTCAATTTGAATTTCATCTTAAATTTTGCTACCTTTTATCTCTATTAAATTTGCCTAAATCATTCAATCATACATATTCAAATCATTAATTTTGACATTGGTACCTGTTGACCACCAGTTGTTTGGCAGGTAATTTATTAAAATTGGATTTATTTAAAATTTAGATTTTCTACGCTTTAAAATTGTTGCTTCCTATATAGTATGCTCTATGTTCTTTATACTCTGCTTTTATTTTTGCGTTCCATCCGTGTATTACGAACTTCTAACGGTTTCACCTTTTGATGTTTCTAATTTCTGTTTGTAGAAAGAATTTATTTAATTTAAAAGTGTAATTGATGATCCAAAATAAGTAATTTGGTATATTTAATGCCTAAATTTGTGATTCTACTTGTTTTCAACTCTATCATCATTTACAACTGAATTTAATCCTTTGCTGTCTAACCTTTATAATGGTTCTTTGCAAATACCTTTTATGTAAGTAGTACTATTTGTTTTATTAAAAATTGTATAATGTAATGTCTACATTCTATTATCCAAAGATTCATCAATGTAACAGTTTGTCTTTGAAACATTTTTACATTATATAATTACCGATTTATATCTATCATTGTTTATTATGATTCTTTGTATTTATTTACATTCAGTTATTAATTCATTTCACATATTAAGAGTCTTGCAATTTAAATTATCACTTTTCTTTTGATTTAATGAAACTAGATTAACATTAGCCCATTACAGAATTATATCTTTACTAGCCTTTACCCGCAGTTTCACCCGCCTACAGAATGTCCACCAATCCCGAATATATTTCACCCAACCTGCAAGTACTTATGAGTTACCCTATATAACTGTTTTATTCAACATTCTTTTGAATAGCTCTAAGTCTACTTCATGCTATATTGCAACTGTCCTGTAAATGCTGCTGTTTATATGTTACTCAATATAACTTTTTGAACACCTGACTATAACTCTCTTATCTACCCTATATTTCAGCTATGCAACTGTTTATGCTCTACGCTGTATAACAATTATTTCAGATATTTTTGGAACCACCTTTTAAACTATAATTTTTCTTTACCCTATATTTTAATCACCCTTTATATGCAACTTTTTCTAACATTGAGTTAAACACACTCTAAAACTATAATCTTGCTTCTCCCCATATTTCAGATATTCCATATAGTAGAAAGCAACTGTTCATGGTTTATCCTATATAACTTTTTAACTTTTTTTGATCCACCCTAATGGAAATACATGTGGAACCAAACTTTTATTTATTTAAACACTCACCCAAACTGCAACTGCTTATTAGCCACCTTATATAACAATTTTTTTCGACATTTTTTTAACTGCCTTGTATAACTAACTCGACTTCCAACTACAATAAAACCGTCTTGTATACACCGCAGCCAATTTGTCAAACATTATAACATATTTTTGAACGATCCTGTATAACCATAATTTTAATCTACAAAATATTTCAATCACCCTGTATGTGCTTCTGTTTAGGGGCCGCCAAATATAACATTTTTTAAACTCTTTACTACAACTCTGGACGACTCACTATCTTATATATGCAACTGCTTATGGACTACGCTACATATCTATTTTTTTTAACTACCCTTGAAAGTATAATCTCACTCTACCTTATATTTCAACCACCCCTTATATGCAGCTTTTTCTAACATTCTTTTAATCACACTGTATGAACTATACTTTTATTTCGATCCATGTTTCAGATATTGCATATATGCAACAGCTCATGTTCTATCCTACAAAAAAATGTATCCATCTTGTTTAACTATAATTCTACTCCACCCGCTATTTCAACCACCTTGTATATGCAACTACTTTTCGGCCACAAAATATAACATTTTTTGTACCACCCTGTATAACTATAAATCCATCAATGCCCAATATATTTCACCAAAACTGCAACAGTTTCTTGGGCACCCTATGTAACAGTTTTGTTCAACATGTTTTTGAATCACCTTGAATGTCTTACAGCTACCCTGTATTCGCTACTGCTTATTGGTCAACCAATAAACATTTTTTAAATAATTAACCATAACATTTCTCCACCTTTTATTTCAATTATCCTATTTCTGCAAATCATTATGAACTAAGCTGTTTCATAATTTTTCTCATATTTTTTTCAACAACTTTAGAACGTATAATTTCTCTCCACATTTCATTTAAACCATCTTTCATTTGCAACTTTTTCTAGCCTTGTTACAATCACACTGTATAACTAACTTTACCTCTCCCCATATTTCTAGTACCCTGTATATTTATAACTCTTCATCACCCGATATTTCAATAACCTTTTATATGCAACTACTGATTTGCCACACAATATAATCTTATTCTTAGAAGCGTACTCCGCCCTATATTTCAACCATCCGGTAAATGGAACAGCTTGTAGATCATAACAATTCTTTATAATATTTTTTAAACCCACCTGTATAGCTGTAATTATACTCCGCTCTATATTTCAGTCATCCTATATATGCAGATACATGTAGATATAAAACAAGTTTTTAACCACACCAAAAACTATATTCGATTCCATCTTATATTTCAACAATCCTCTATAAACAATTGCTTCTAACATTTCTTCAACCCATTTCATAACAATAATATATTCTGAACATAATTCAAAGATCCTAACTGCTTACATAAGACATTTTTTTTAAAGATTTTTTTTTCCAAACTTTATAAATTTCTACCCTTTTTCAACCACTTGATAAATGCAACTATTTATGGCCAACTCAATATAACTTTTTTGGACTCCCCGTATAATTAATTCCACACCCCTTTACTTCAACCACATTGTATATATATAACACCCAATATAACTATTTTTTAGATTTTTAAATCCATGTAATTCTACTCCGCACTAAGTTTCCTATATACAGAGCACCCTGTATAATTACATTTACGCTTGTTATATCTGTTGATTTTTTTAAAAATCTAAACATATTACATTGGCACATTCTGAATTTTGAATAAAAGCTAAGCTGATGCCAGTATCTAATATTTTGTGCGTGCGGTGGAACCAATTGAGTAATTCTTTCTTTCTTCGCTATATCTACAGTCTCTGTCAATTTAGGGAGATAAAATATCTAACAGATTTTAAGTCAAACTATAAGCTTTGCAATAAATAAAGATTCATCAAAATCAGTTCAGTAGTTCTTACGTGATGAGGTAACAAACAAACAAACAAACAAACAAACAAACAAACAAACAAACAAACAAACAAACAAACAAACAAACAAACAAACAAACAAACAAACAAACAAACAAACAAACAAACAAACAAACAAACAAACAAACAAACAAACAAACAAACAAACAAACAAACAAACAAACAAACAAACAAACAAACAAACAAACAAACAAACAAACAAACAAACAAACAAACAAACAAACAAACAAACAAACAAACAAACAAACAAACAAACAAACAAACAAACAAACAAACAAACAAACAAACAAACAAACAAACAAACAAACAAACCGACAACTACAATTTTATAATAGTACATAGATTAGTGATGCCATAACATACAATAAATTCAAATCAATTACAATATATATAATGAAATTTTTGTTATTGTTTTTATAAGTTCACTTTATGGTTTTCTTTGCTGTACTAAACAACCTGTGTATAATCGCACCAAATAAAAGTTTAGAGCTTTACATGTGTTGTCACTGAATTTTCTATTAGGGTGGGAGTAGGTGGCAGCAAAAGCACCGTCTTCGCAAAAGTGAAAAAAATCAATTAAATCGGAATTTATAAGGTATACAATTAAAACCTCAAGTACCTACAGTTCCTGCACTATTTCGTTGAAAATTTCGGTTACGTCCCTTCGATAGAATTTTTGACCATCACAAATGTAATTTGTGCAAAGTAACACAAATTTGTATCCAAAAAAGTTGCTCGATAAACACCGTTCGTCTTTTGTTTAGTCAATCTCTTCCTGTAAGGCGACAACATTTTCACAATGACGCCCTGTCGAGTGAATAAAATTTTAATTACATGTACTACAAATCCAAGTGTTTCACTTCGATTCAACACGCTTACTCGTATTATTTTTTATAGTCACGTGTATTTCTAAATGTCGCGTGTGGTACTGAACAACCTAAATCCAAGTTTTAAAATTATTCTTATTACAAGAGGGAGTTTTCTCCCATTAAATTCCAATCGTTCTCATTATGATGATCATTAGAACTTTCAGTAGAAATCAGATTTAGCTGGGGTCAGACTACCCTCATTCTTTATTTTACTTGACGAACATACTATCGTCAGCAACCTTGACTTATAATCACATTTTTTAATAAACATATTTCATCGTATACCTGGTGAAAAAAATTGGCTGAAATTTGATATAGGTTTCAATAAGATACGTTATGAGAAAGTAATTAGTCAAAAAATATAGTAAGAAATTAATTAATCTTTCCCATCACGCTTTTCTGTAACAGATAATCTGTAAGGGAAATTCGAAAAATTGACCTTATTACTGGTTGTCCCTTATAGAATGTCTTTCTTACAGTTGTACTGAAACCCAGATGGTTAGTATAAGGATTATTTCAGCAGTCCGTAGTCAACAGTGCTATACTTTTTCCTTTTTCTTACAATCTTTTCACTCGGTATAATTCGGAATACATTTCAAGCCCCTGCACCAACTAGATAAGGCAAACCCTCCGTATAGCTCTTATTTTCTTCAGCAAAATTTTCAATTATTTGATATTATACAGATATATATCCACATATTTAGAACTATATCATTCAACGTATAACAGCCGTTTCGAACCAGGAGTTTTCGTCAGATACGCTTCCTTGAATGACAAGTTCTAAAGTGAAATACTTGGATGTAATACACATCAGTAAGACAACAGTCAGTGTATTGAACCTAATAGAAATAAATTACTCACTAGACGGTAGATGTCATCTATTAGGTTCAATACACTGACTATTTGATATTACTTCAATACATACAATTTGTTAACAACGCTAATAAAAATTATGATGACAAGATCTGTTAACACTTTTACACTGTAGTACAAGCTACGATATTTTTAATCTCTGTATGTAAAAAAAGTAATTTTTTAATTTTCATTTAGAGTCGATTCGGTTACCGCAATATTTGTTACTTCATCGAACTCTCCATTTTTTTACTCTCCATGGTTCCAAACTGCAAGTAAAAAGGTAAAAAAAATATAGTGATACATAATACTGAAGTTTTTTATTTAATTATACCCGGTCTGAAAAATTTGGATGTCATTAAAAAAGACAGTCAACCATGATATGGTCTTTGTTGAGGTCAGTGGCAAATCCAAGGATAGTCAGGCAAAACCCATTGAACTCTAGATGTCTTATTTTTCAATTCCCTTAGTTTCCTACCGGAGCGGGATTTTTGTAATTTTTATTACCTTGAATTGGATCTCAAATGTCAAAAAGGGGAAAACCTAGGTCACGACGGTGTGTTAAATTTTCGGTGTTAATCATTACAACAATCATTTTATTAAAAACTGCGTAGTTGACCTTATAGTGCAGCGCCCGAAGATTTTGACCTCGGACTTTCGTTACAGTGAATGAATTTATATGGTTGAAGTAGGATATTGGTTTTTATACTATAAATTGCAAAGTTTACCAATTTTTTTTTGTGCTTTAATTTTTTTTATTATTTAAACCAAAAAATGTTAACAATTAATATTCGGGCATATAATTCTACTTGAAATAATATTGTTTCATGTATACGTTCGATTTCACCTAAGTAGACATAGATTACATAAAAGAACATCTTTCAAACCTACCTGAGTGTGTGAAGGGTCGTAGGGACCTTGACAGCCTGGTAAAATGTGGGGGGGGAGACCAACTGCAAGATTCACCTAAACGGAATTTTTCCCAATTTTCGGGCTAGTTCAGTTATAACTGACGCGTGTCTTGTGCACGTTGTGAATATTTAAAAGTAAAAATTTTGTGAAATTACGAAAATCTTTGTATATTTCTAACGGAAGTTATATTGAAAACGATTTTTTTCCTATTAAACTTGTACATAAGAATTTTGATTTCTTCGTTAAAGTAAGTATTAGAAAATCAATTAAATAATAGTTGAATTGATGATCAAATGTCAAATTCAAGTGAAAAAATAATAATGATTAAAACGCAATAAATTAATTAATGAAGTATTTAATTATTTTCGATTACAGTTTATGAACAATGTATAAACCAACAACCAGTAGCATGACTGACGAGCATAGCTGCATAATATGTGAAGAATTGGGTTCATCTTCTGAAAACAATTCAGATTTGGGTGATATTATAAAAATAAGTAGAGGAGTAACGACGTTGAGAACTGCTTCAAGCAAACGACAGGATGGATTGTTACCTCACTTACAAACTGATGTTGTTTAAGCCCTTATAAGTTTTCGGCAAAAATATATAATTACAAAATATATTGAAGCGTATAAAAAGAAGCCGGTTGAAACTTAAATTTCGCCTCCCAAAACAAGCTCCGGAGTAGCATTGATTCATCAATCTTCTATTGGAAAAAAAACTGTTTTCTTTGTGGGCACGAAGCTGATACGGAAAAAGAAGCAAAATTGAATAACAATCGAAGAAGACTAATTTCATACATTAATAATCCAACTTTAAATGACTCTGTTATAAATTTTATTGCCTTACATAAAAATGATTATTTTCGAGGAACTCATTGATACAGCAATGGAGCAAATATACACGTACATACAGGAAAATGACGACTGCCAATTCGCCATGCAAGAGTTGAGAAATGTCACTACTGAGTCTATCCCGGATGAAAAAACTATAAGAAAACGACTAATAGACCGCTATAATGTTAATATTGTGGATATTGTATTTGGAACTAATACCATAGTATGTTTCAAAAAAATTAACCATAATATACTAACAGAAAATTGGTACAATCAAAATCATAAGAATAAAGAAGAAGAGGAACGACTTATATTGATAGCAGCAAGTCAAATTATTAGGAGGGCCATAAGAGCTCAAGTATACGATAATCAAAATTATACACCAACTGACAAAATGCTCGAAAATATTGATGACTCAATTCCAAAATCGTTAAACTTTGTTCTGTCTGAAAGAAAAGAAAAATAGAGTCGAAAGTATTACTACTTATGAAAAAAAAGTGCAAATCTATCGGGCATGCCATTATATCAGCGGTGCGACCAAGATCAGTTCTATCACCTTTGCATATTACTTTGGCTGTGATGTGAAATTTGGCACCAAAAAGATTATAAATATATCTCATTCCTTATGCTTTTCTACTTCATACATAGAGGCAACTTTGTATTTTGGGTATATATGGAGCACCGGCAAAAATTAAAGATTTAATACATTAAGATACAATTCTTTAATAAATGCAACGGCCAAAAATACAAGTGTTCCTTTATCATCGTTAACTCTTACAACTGATGCAGCATTTGAACATCTAAAAAGGGTGTACTTGCAAATCCATTTATTTCTAGGAAATGACGTATGTATTGATAATTGGGCATGGAAGCATTTCGATAACATGCTCATTCCAATAACAATGAATCAATTGCCAGCCCAGGATCATTTATTGCAAATATTATTTTGTAATTGCAAAAAGGGATCTGCGGCTGCTTGTGGTTGTCGAAAGAGTGGCTTATACTGTAGTGTAGCATGTCTACAGTGCAGCGGAAATAGTTGTTCCAATAAACCACCTGTTTGAAGACGCGAGATTTAAGACTGACATCTAGGATTTTTGAGAGAATCAGTATACAGAGTTTCCGAATCTGGAGCCGTTCCGTGCAATTGCTGTTCTCCCTTAACTCCTAGGACAGAATGTCACGATCAAATTTTCAGGTTACTTCACCTGTCAGAGATATTGAATACTCTCTTCGAAGTGTCATTCCTTTGTACGCAGGTGTTAAGAGAACAGGGGAACAGGGGAACAGCAATAATAAAAATAATTTATTTAATTGCTATTATATATTTTTTTAATTTAGAAAAAAAAAGATCACAATTTTTTAATAGGTAAACTTTTTTAAATGTACCATTAGCTGAACATTCCATTTTGAATTTTTTAATTTCATTCACTGTTACAGAAATCCGACATTTTCATGCATTTAAGGCTCCGGGCGCTGTACTATTATGTCAAGTTAAATATCGCCGCTGGATATTCAGGATAAAACTATAGGCCACTAGTGCTTTATTTTTTTCCTTACCATTCAACATTTTCCAGTTATCTTGCAGTACTGGGACTTTTTCATGACCATGTATACTTACTTGCTTAAAATCGCGGTGATTGCATTGACAAAATCAGTTACTTTAAATATATTGCAAATTCACCCTTCCTGTTTAAAATAAAATAGTGTCTCCGAAATCTGTCGATGTTTTTTTTTTTTGTTTTTTTAGAGTGGTATTTTTTTTACGAGTTTAATAGAAAATGTGGTCAAGTGTTTCTAAATCTGTTGCATTTGGTGAACTACAGTCAGTGAATGGTGAAAACATGATCTGATAAAGACAGAGAAAAATAACCAAGAAAGCGGTAAAAAGGTAACAGTGATATTAGATGTAAAGTTATTCAAGGGAGGAAAAAGTCAAGATATTCAAGATCAGTTAACAATATATTTGAAGGAGAAGCTAAAGGATGGATTGGATTCATGAAATATACATATAAAAATATCCCTACTTGAAAGTGTACAAAATTGAAATGAAAAAAAAAGATAAAATAAACTAAATCTTTAAAAAAACGATCAATAAAATTTGTATTACTTTCTGTGGGAACCTGCTCTAACTTTTAGTCAGTAAAAGGTAATAACAAGGTAATAACGGAATTAAAATCAGAGAAAGATTAGGAATATTCAACTAATAAAACAATATCTCTATGTAGAGAATCTCTTCGTTTTAGAAAATTATTAAATTGTGGGAAATAAACAATTATACCGCCAAATTAATATAAAATACCTGCATACAATTTGCTTTTCGTTCTAATAAACATTTAATTCAAATCTGTGTTTGCCATATTTTAAATTAAAGACTTGACGTACGCCAGAAGTTAGAATACCACAAAAAAGGACAGCGTTGCTTGCTGTGATTACCAGTTACCAACTGAGAGTATATACTTCTGGAGATATCCTGCAATCTTCGAACAAAAATCTTCTGGAGGTAGCCTGCAATGCACAAATATCGTGGCACGGCTAGAAAGAGAGGGCAATAGAGAGAGCAAGAGACTATGTCACTCAATTGGCAGTTGTACCTCCCAATCGAGTGAAACAGCCTCTTGCTCTCACTATTGCCCTATCCTTGGCACGATATTTGTGCATTGCAGGCTACCTCCAGTAGTACAAGCTCTGTGCCCGCAATGCACAAATATCATGGCAAGACCAGAAAGAGAGCATCAGGTTATATCTCCTAATCGAGTGAAATAGCCTGTTATTGTCGCTATTGTCCTCTTATTCTCATTTTGTCACGAAATTTTTTAGGGTTCCGTATATACAATATTATAATATCACTCCGGATTTCTGCCTCTGTCACATCATAGCAATTTTCTCCTGAACTACTGGACGGAAGAGGTTGAAATTTGGTATTAATGTGTAGTTTGGTAACACGAGCAGGAGTAGATATCGTAAAAGAAGAAAATTTTATTTTTGGGGTACTTCTGGGGGGAAAAACTAAAAAAATCGACAGTCCCCCCCCTGATCTCCGGAACTACAGAGCCTAAAAATTTGAAAAAAATAGGAAATATAGAACGTTGCCCGAACTTTACAGGAAAAATAAGGACAAACCATTAATATTAATTTTGGGGGGCAAATTATAGAACTAAATAAAAAATTAAAAATAAAAAAAAATTCAAACGCATCATGTAATATCCTATTCTGAACACAAATATATTTTTTTCATATTAAAAAAACATTCCCCCCCCCTTTATCTCCGAGACTATAAAACGTAAAGTTTTGAAAAAAAATAGAGGTGTAGGTCTGACCTGCAGTTTATGGAAAAATAAGGAGAAACCTCAACTTTTATTTTTTGGGGGCAAATTACAGAATTAAATGGCAAATATAAAATTAAAATTGTTTCTAACTCATTATGATGAAAACAAATATATTTATTTCGTGTTTATAAAATAAATTAATTAAAAGATATTAACAAAAATATTTAAAAAATTACCCATTCCCCCACTTATCACTCACCGAAACCATAAACTGAAAATTTTTAAAAAAAAATCGAGGTATAGCCCCTCACCTGAACTTTACTGGAAAAATTAGGAGAAACCCCTAATATTCATTTTGGGGGGCAAATTATAGAATTAAATGGAAAATAAAAAATTATAATTGTTTCTAACAGATCATGTAATATATCAAATCACAGGCTCATTATGACGAATACAAATATATATTTTTATTTTTATTTTTAATTAATTTTTTAAAATATATAAAAAAATATTTTAAAAAAATTACCGATTTCCCCCGTTATTAAAAATATGAAAAAATCCTTAATATTAATATTGGGGTCCAAATTTTTTTAACGCATCATGAAATACATCAAATTAAAGGGCTCATTATGAGGAATACAAATATATATTTTTCATATTTTTAAAATTAATTGTTTATAAGTTATTAACATAAATATATAAAAAAAATAATTTCTCCCTTTATTTCCGAAACCATACTACCTAAAACTTTGAAAATAAATAGGGGTTCTGGGGTTCACTTGAAATTTATAAGAAAACATATTAAAAAAACCCATAGTAATTTTAGGGACAAATTATACAATTAAATGGAAAATAAAAATTAAATTTTCAGGCGCATCATGTAATATATCAGATTAAAGGCTCATTATGTGAATTATAAATATATCATATTTTTAAATCATTTGCTTAAAAGATATTAACATCGACTTAATTTCCACTTTAGAAACTACACTATTTAAATTTTGAAAAATATATTTTACTAGCGGACCCGACAGACGTTGTTCTGTCCCATGTAAACTTTTAAAAATTAGCTGTAACAATATAATCTAAACGCCATCTATCAGACGTAACTGAAACTAAAGCACACTCTTGAATATTTGACACAGCGACTACAGCGCAGTCTGCCGGATCCTATGTAAGTTGTGCTAAATCAACAATAATTTTTAAATAAATAATTTAACTAAAAAAACAATATCTAGTTGACCGTATTGTGAATCTAAACCATCCTCAAACCCCCTGGAATATACACAAAAAATTTTATCAAAATCGGTCCAGCCGTTTAGAAGGAGTTCAATGACTAACACACGTACAGGAGATTTATATATATAAAGATTGTATTTTTAAATAATTTGAATAACAGACTTAATAATTTATAATTTAAAACTTGACCTATTTTGCCTTTATCTTCCAATCTACAGAGCCTCAACATTCAGACAGTAGATTATAAAAGGTTTCCCTGAGAGTTTATTAGTAAAATAAAACCAGCAGATAAAGCAGATAAAATAAAAAGTCTATATGTGGAAAATCAAAGTGTATATTTTTTATAAATTTAAAACGCTTCCTTTAAAAGATATAAGGGTGAGTATAAGAAAATGCACTCATTCTCTGCTTGTCTGAAACTGGAATATTCGAATCTTGAAGGTGGTACGGAACCCTAAGTATGCGAGTCCAACTCGCACTTGACCAAATTATTTATTTACAATTGTTCTCCGCTATTTCGCTATTTTCATTCATTTCTCTTCTAAAATCTGGTAAGTTCTTCTCAATACCTTCTTTTATACTGCATATCTCTTGTTTGAAACTTATATCCATTTTTAAACTTAAATTTTTCATATCTTGTCTTAATATTTGATTGTTATCATTCATATCTGACCTTATATTTTCCATTCTTGAATTTAAATTCCCCATGTCTTGCTTTATCACTCCCATGTTAGAATTTATATTTCCTATATCTTGTTTTAAATTTTGTTTTACACTCCCAATTTCTTGCATCATTTTTCTCATCATTTCTATTACCATCAGCTCCACTTTCTATACTTCTTTCTGATTTTGGTTCTTCTGGCTGTCCTTCCACTATCACGTCCTCTGAAATCATTTGAATGCTCCTCCATTTGTTCTTTAATTTGAGTTCCTTCTTATTTGTCTTCAGTTTCCTGTATATCCTGCTCCATTTCTTCAGACACGAGTTCCTTTTTAGTTTCCGTTTCTGGTCTTTGAGTTTCTTCTGCTTGAATTCACTTTCTGGTGCTTTAACTTCTTGTATTAGAAGTCTCTGAACTTTTTCATTTGGTTCTTCCATAATTTGTTCATTTTTAATAATTGATGTTGTAGGCAATTCAAATTTTACTTTACTATCCTCGACTTCCTGCAAATTAATCCCTTCAGTTGTTTTCATTTGTGTTTCTTGTTGACTTTCAGTTTCAATATCATCCTTAGAATTTACAGTAGTATTATTGCTTGGTATTTTGTCAATCAGATTTACTGATTTTTCTTCTTGTATCTTGTTAATGTTGTGTAATTTCTTCGTTATTTTCTGACCAAAATCTTGCATTTCCTGAATCCAAATTTCTTTTCTTTCTTTCTTATCTTCTTCTGTCTTTTGTTTTGAATTGTTATAGATTTATTGTTGTTGTGCTCCTTGGTTTCCTGTGCCCCTTATCTTATCTTCATTCCTTTGATATCTCCCATAGTCATTACCATATGTTGTGAAACTCCTTGCACCATTATATCTCTTTCTGTTGTAATTATTTAAATTAAGGTTATTGTACTGTTTTCTGTTATAATCCATTCTTCTTTGCTCCATTTGACTTCCATATTGATAATTTTCTCTTGTGTTTTTCAGACTCTGTCGTGGGATAATTTAAATATGTTACATGGGTTACCAGATTTAAAAAATACTCAACCATACTTTCTCCTCCTGTTAGATTGTACTTGCCAAAGTATAGTCTTTCTCGATACCTTATTTGTTTATCAATTCCCAAGAAATATTCCTTGAATGTGTTTTCAAATTCTTCGAATGTATGTAAGTCCATTTCAGCTGCTGCGAACCACATTCCAGCCCTTTCTGTTAAAAATGACCGCATTTGTCTCTTAACGTCATTGAAATTTCCCATGTGCCCAAATTGCCTTTTCACAATTTTGATAAACTCACATGGATGCAGAACTGAGTTTCTCCCATTAAAGTTTATACCCAGGTCCACTGGTAAGCTACGCCTTTCCTGTTTCTTTGGAATCTCATAAAATTTTGTATCTCTTGTTTAATACATTATAACCAATTAATTTCAACACAGTTTAATTATAATTTAGAAATAGATAAGTAAATATTGTTTTCAAGTTAAAATGATTCGTTATTTGATAAGCCTTTAATAAAAAACCTTCCCCACTAAATTCACAAATTGCAAAAATCTGTTGTTTCAAAACACCAAATATCCTTAATTTTAAGTATTTATTGTTCAAAAAGATATCACAAAATTTGCTTTTTCTTTATTTTGGAAATTTATTTTGTTTTTATATTTATTTCAATCTGACAATTTCGAGATCCTTAAACTTTGGGTGCCATTAATATTTTAAGCGGCCAAATGTTTTTCTGAGCCCCACGTTGGGCGCCAATTTTATTATGGAATAACTTTTAATGCTCTTAACTCAACGTTGGCTAAGGCAATTATAATTGATTTTGATTTAGAATATTTAAATATATATGTTAATGATGAATAATAAAACAAAATTTAAGACCTCAGGGTCCTTTTCACTTGGGTTCAAATTTGTCAGATTTTAATAAATAAAATAATATACTTATCTCTTTTTTGTCTTATTATATTTCACACTCCTTTTCTGCTTCACTATTTCCTTAAATCATTAAATTTTTACTTTCACTAGCTCATATTAATGTTGTTATATCACCTATTTAAAAATCAAATACCAAATATTTCAATTTATATACAATTTATTTCTTTATTAAACAAATATCATTTGTTTAACAAAACAAATTTCCTTTATTAATTATTTATTATTTCAAATGACTAATTTAATACTTCAAATAACCTTTTTACAAAAATAACAATAATTCCAAATTCAATTTACAATTTTCTTTTTAAAACCAAATACTCAGTATTAATTTAATGACTTTTAAATAAATTTACCTTTTACAAAATTTTGTGTTTATCTTTTTAAATGTTTCAAAAAACTTCCATTTTACTTGGTCTAATATTTGCTTCGTCGTGTTGTTTGCTTTGTTTTGTACCAGATTATTATTGATCTTTTTAACTTTTGAAGAAATGTTGTACCATTTAAATATTTGACACCAAATTAAATTATTTCTCCATCAAATATCTAGTAGTTACCTCTCCAAATTTGTCTTTACTGCTTATTGGATTTGATTTTAAATACAATTCTAACTTTTGTGCTTACTGGATTTGATTTGAATTTTGAAATACAATTCTCTTGTAATTTCATTTAACTAACTTTATATTTTCCCAAACCATTTGTCAAAATAACCTTCTTTTAAAATCTCAGGATAAACTATTTATTTTCTGACACAGATTGTTTAAATCGTTGCCATGGATACGTACTTTTTACGAGAAAGATTCTTCGAACTGCTCTTGCCAACAAATTAATGATAAAGAGATCTGTCAGTGTCACTTCTTTGTATTTATATGCTCAAATTATGCTACCTACTGTCTCCATTTCCATTTATAATTATTTTTTAAGTTTCCAAATGATTTCCCTTCTAATTATGACAATAATTCAATTTGAATTTCATCTTAAATTTTGCTACCTTTTATCTCTATTAAATTTGCCTAAATCATTCAATCATACATATTCAAATCATTAATTTTGACATTGGTACCTGTTGACCACCAGTTGTTTGGCAGGTAATTTATTAAAATTGGATTTATTTAAAATTTAGATTTTCTACGCTTTAAAATTGTTGCTTCCTATATAGTATGCTCTATGTTCTTTATACTCTGCTTTTATTTTTGCGTTCCATCCGTGTATTACGAACTTCTAACGGTTTCACCTTTTGATGTTTCTAATTTCTGTTTGTAGAAAGAATTTATTTAATTTAAAAGTGTAATTGATGATCCAAAATAAGTAATTTGGTATATTTAATGCCTAAATTTGTGATTCTACTTGTTTTCAACTCTATCATCATTTACAACTGAATTTAATCCTTTGCTGTCTAACCTTTATAATGGTTCTTTGCAAATACCTTTTATGTAAGTAGTACTATTTGTTTTATTAAAAATTGTATAATGTAATGTCTACATTCTATTATCCAAAGATTCATCAATGTAACAGTTTGTCTTTGAAACATTTTTACATTATATAATTACCGATTTATATCTATCATTGTTTATTATGATTCTTTGTATTTATTTACATTCAGTTATTAATTCATTTCACATATTAAGAGTCTTGCAATTTAAATTATCACTTTTCTTTTGATTTAATGAAACTAGATTAACATTAGCCCATTACAGAATTATATCTTTACTAGCCTTTACCCGCAGTTTCACCCGCCTACAGAATGTCCACCAATCCCGAATATATTTCACCCAACCTGCAAGTACTTATGAGTTACCCTATATAACTGTTTTATTCAACATTCTTTTGAATAGCTCTAAGTCTACTTCATGCTATATTGCAACTGTCCTGTAAATGCTGCTGTTTATATGTTACTCAATATAACTTTTTGAACACCTGACTATAACTCTCTTATCTACCCTATATTTCAGCTATGCAACTGTTTATGCTCTACGCTGTATAACAATTATTTCAGATATTTTTGGAACCACCTTTTAAACTATAATTTTTCTTTACCCTATATTTTAATCACCCTTTATATGCAACTTTTTCTAACATTGAGTTAAACACACTCTAAAACTATAATCTTGCTTCTCCCCATATTTCAGATATTCCATATAGTAGAAAGCAACTGTTCATGGTTTATCCTATATAACTTTTTAACTTTTTTTGATCCACCCTAATGGAAATACATGTGGAACCAAACTTTTATTTATTTAAACACTCACCCAAACTGCAACTGCTTATTAGCCACCTTATATAACAATTTTTTTCGACATTTTTTTAACTGCCTTGTATAACTAACTCGACTTCCAACTACAATAAAACCGTCTTGTATACACCGCAGCCAATTTGTCAAACATTATAACATATTTTTGAACGATCCTGTATAACCATAATTTTAATCTACAAAATATTTCAATCACCCTGTATGTGCTTCTGTTTAGGGGCCGCCAAATATAACATTTTTTAAACTCTTTACTACAACTCTGGACGACTCACTATCTTATATATGCAACTGCTTATGGACTACGCTACATATCTATTTTTTTTAACCACCCTTGAAAGTATAATCTCACTCTACCTTATATTTCAACCACCCCTTATATGCAGCTTTTTCTAACATTCTTTTAATCACACTGTATGAACTATACTTTTATTTCGATCCATGTTTCAGATATTGCATATATGCAACAGCTCATGTTCTATCCTACAAAAAAATGTATCCATCTTGTTTAACTATAATTCTACTCCACCCGCTATTTCAACCACCTTGTATATGCAACTACTTTTCGGCCACAAAATATAACATTTTTTGTACCACCCTGTATAACTATAAATCCATCAATGCCCAATATATTTCACCAAAACTGCAACAGTTTCTTGGGCACCCTATGTAACAGTTTTGTTCAACATGTTTTTGAATCACCTTGAATGTCTTACAGCTACCCTGTATTCGCTACTGCTTATTGGTCAACCAATAAACATTTTTTAAATAATTAACCATAACATTTCTCCACCTTTTATTTCAATTATCCTATTTCTGCAAATCATTATGAACTAAGCTGTTTCATAATTTTTCTCATATTTTTTTCAACAACTTTAGAACGTATAATTTCTCTCCACATTTCATTTAAACCATCTTTCATTTGCAACTTTTTCTAGCCTTGTTACAATCACACTGTATAACTAACTTTACCTCTCCCCATATTTCTAGTACCCTGTATATTTATAACTCTTCATCACCCGATATTTCAATAACCTTTTATATGCAACTACTGATTTGCCACACAATATAATCTTATTCTTAGAAGCGTACTCCGCCCTATATTTCAACCATCCGGTAAATGGAACAGCTTGTAGATCATAACAATTCTTTATAATATTTTTTAAACCCACCTGTATAGCTGTAATTATACTCCGCTCTATATTTCAGTCATCCTATATATGCAGATACATGTAGATATAAAACAAGTTTTTAACCACACCAAAAACTATATTCGATTCCATCTTATATTTCAACAATCCTCTATAAACAATTGCTTCTAACATTTCTTCAACCCATTTCATAACAATAATATATTCTGAACATAATTCAAAGATCCTAACTGCTTACATAAGACATTTTTTTTAAAGATTTTTTTTTCCAAACTTTATAAATTTCTACCCTTTTTCAACCACTTGATAAATGCAACTATTTATGGCCAACTCAATATAACTTTTTTGGACTCCCCGTATAATTAATTCCACACCCCTTTACTTCAACCACATTGTATATATATAACACCCAATATAACTATTTTTTAGATTTTTAAATCCATGTAATTCTACTCCGCACTAAGTTTCCTATATACAGAGCACCCTGTATAATTACATTTACGCTTGTTATATCTGTTGATTTTTTTAAAAATCTAAACATATTACATTGGCACATTCTGAATTTTGAATAAAAGCTAAGCTGATGCCAGTATCTAATATTTTGTGCGTGCGGTGGAACCAATTGAGTAATTCTTTCTTTCTTCGCTATATCTACAGTCTCTGTCAATTTAGGGAGATAAAATATCTAACAGATTTTAAGTCAAACTATAAGCTTTGCAATAAATAAAGATTCATCAAAATCAGTTCAGTAGTTCTTACGTGATGAGGTAACAAACAAACAAACAAACAAACAAACAAACAAACAAACAAACAAACAAACAAACAAACAAACAAACAAACAAACAAACAAACAAACAAACAAACAAACAAACAAACAAACAAACAAACAAACAAACAAACAAACAAACAAACAAACAAACAAACAAACAAACAAACAAACAAACAAACAAACAAACAAACAAACAAACAAACAAACAAACAAACAAACAAACAAACAAACAAACAAACAAACAAACAAACAAACAAACAAACAAACAAACAAACAAACAAACAAACAAACAAACAAACAAACAAACAAACAAACAAACAAACAAACAAACAAACAAACAAACAAACAAACAAACAAACAAACCGACAACTACAATTTTATAATAGTACATAGATTAGTGATGCCATAACATACAATAAATTCAAATCAATTACAATATATATAATGAAATTTTTGTTATTGTTTTTATAAGTTCACTTTATGGTTTTCTTTGCTGTACTAAACAACCTGTGTATAATCGCACCAAATAAAAGTTTAGAGCTTTACATGTGTTGTCACTGAATTTTCTATTAGGGTGGGAGTAGGTGGCAGCAAAAGCACCGTCTTCGCAAAAGTGAAAAAAATCAATTAAATCGGAATTTATAAGGTATACAATTAAAACCTCAAGTACCTACAGTTCCTGCACTATTTCGTTGAAAATGTCGGTTACGTCCCTTCGATAGAATTTTTGACCATCACAAATGTAATTTGTGCAAAGTAACACAAATTTGTATCCAAAAAAGTTGCTCGATAAACACCGTTCGTCTTTTGTTTAGTCAATCTCTTCCTGTAAGGCGACAACATTTTCACAATGACGCCCTGTCGAGTGAATAAAATTTTAATTACATGTACTACAAATCCAAGTGTTTCACTTCGATTCAACACGCTTACTCGTATTATTTTTTATAGTCACGTGTATTTCTAAATGTCGCGTGTGGTACTGAACAACCTAAATCCAAGTTTTAAAATTATTCTTATTACAAGAGGGAGTTTTCTCCCATTAAATTCCAATCGTTCTCATTATGATGATCATTAGAACTTTCAGTAGAAATCAGATTTAGCTGGGGTCAGACTACCCTCATTCTTTATTTTACTTGACGAACATACTATCGTCAGCAACCTTGACTTATAATCACATTTTTTAATAAACATATTTCATCGTATACCTGGTGAAAAAAATTGGCTGAAATTTGATATAGGTTTCAATAAGATACGTTATGAGAAAGTAATTAGTCAAAAAATATAGTAAGAAATTAATTAATCTTTCCCATCACGCTTTTCTGTAACAGATAATCTGTAAGGGAAATTCGAAAAATTGACCTTATTACTGGTTGTCCCTTATAGAATGTCTTTCTTACAGTTGTACTGAAACCCAGATGGTTAGTATAAGGATTATTTCAGCAGTCCGTAGTCAACAGTGCTATACTTTTTCCTTTTTCTTACAATCTTTTCACTCGGTATAATTCGGAATACATTTCAAGCCCCTGCACCAACTAGATAAGGCAAACCCTCCGTATAGCTCTTATTTTCTTCAGCAAAATTTTCAATTATTTGATATTATACAGATATATATCCACATATTTAGAACTATATCATTCAACGTATAACAGCCGTTTCGAACCAGGAGTTTTCGTCAGATACGCTTCCTTGAATGACAAGTTCTAAAGTGAAATACTTGGATGTAATACACATCAGTAAGACAACAGTCAGTGTATTGAACCTAATAGAAATAAATTACTCACTAGACGGTAGATGTCATCTATTAGGTTCAATACACTGACTATTTGATATTACTTCAATACATACAATTTGTTAACAACGCTAATAAAAATTATGATGACAAGATCTGTTAACACTTTTACACTGTAGTACAAGCTACGATATTTTTAATCTCTGTATGTAAAAAAAGTAATTTTTTAATTTTCATTTAGAGTCGATTCGGTTACCGCAATATTTGTTACTTCATCGAACTCTCCATTTTTTTACTCTCCATGGTTCCAAACTGCAAGTAAAAAGGTAAAAAAAATATAGTGATACATAATACTGAAGTTTTTTATTTAATTATACCCGGTCTGAAAAATTTGGATGTCATTAAAAAAGACAGTCAACCATGATATGGTCTTTGTTGAGGTCAGTGGCAAATCCAAGGATAGTCAGGCAAAACCCATTGAACTCTAGATGTCTTATTTTTCAATTCCCTTAGTTTCCTACCGGAGCGGGATTTTTGTAATTTTTATTACCTTGAATTGGATCTCAAATGTCAAAAAGGGGAAAACCTAGGTCACGACGGTGTGTTAAATTTTCGGTGTTAATCATTACAACAATCATTTTATTAAAAACTGCGTAGTTGACCTTATAGTGCAGCGCCCGAAGATTTTGACCTCGGACTTTCGTTACAGTGAATGAATTTATATGGTTGAAGTAGGATATTGGTTTTTATACTATAAATTGCAAAGTTTACCAATTTTTTTTTGTGCTTTAATTTTTTTTATTATTTAAACCAAAAAATGTTAACAATTAATATTCGGGCATATAATTCTACTTGAAATAATATTGTTTCATGTATACGTTCGATTTCACCTAAGTAGACATAGATTACATAAAAGAACATCTTTCAAACCTACCTGAGTGTGTGAAGGGTCGTAGGGACCTTGACAGCCTGGTAAAATGTGGGGGGGGAGACCAACTGCAAGATTCACCTAAACGGAATTTTTCCCAATTTTCGGGCTAGTTCAGTTATAACTGACGCGTGTCTTGTGCACGTTGTGAATATTTAAAAGTAAAAATTTTGTGAAATTACGAAAATCTTTGTATATTTCTAACGGAAGTTATATTGAAAACGATTTTTTTCCTATTAAACTTGTACATAAGAATTTTGATTTCTTCGTTAAAGTAAGTATTAGAAAATCAATTAAATAATAGTTGAATTGATGATCAAATGTCAAATTCAAGTGAAAAAATAATAATGATTAAAACGCAATAAATTAATTAATGAAGTATTTAATTATTTTCGATTACAGTTTATGAACAATGTATAAACCAACAACCAGTAGCATGACTGACGAGCATAGCTGCATAATATGTGAAGAATTGGGTTCATCTTCTGAAAACAATTCAGATTTGGGTGATATTATAAAAATAAGTAGAGGAGTAACGACGTTGAGAACTGCTTCAAGCAAACGACAGGATGGATTGTTACCTCACTTACAAACTGATGTTGTTTAAGCCCTTATAAGTTTTCGGCAAAAATATATAATTACAAAATATATTGAAGCGTATAAAAAGAAGCCGGTTGAAACTTAAATTTCGCCTCCCAAAACAAGCTCCGGAGTAGCATTGATTCATCAATCTTCTATTGGAAAAAAAACTGTTTTCTTTGTGGGCACGAAGCTGATACGGAAAAAGAAGCAAAATTGAATAACAATCGAAGAAGACTAATTTCATACATTAATAATCCAACTTTAAATGACTCTGTTATAAATTTTATTGCCTTACATAAAAATGATTATTTTCGAGGAACTCATTGATACAGCAATGGAGCAAATATACACGTACATACAGGAAAATGACGACTGCCAATTCGCCATGCAAGAGTTGAGAAATGTCACTACTGAGTCTATCCCGGATGAAAAAACTATAAGAAAACGACTAATAGACCGCTATAATGTTAATATTGTGGATATTGTATTTGGAACTAATACCATAGTATGTTTCAAAAAAATTAACCATAATATACTAACAGAAAATTGGTACAATCAAAATCATAAGAATAAAGAAGAAGAGGAACGACTTATATTGATAGCAGCAAGTCAAATTATTAGGAGGGCCATAAGAGCTCAAGTATACGATAATCAAAATTATACACCAACTGACAAAATGCTCGAAAATATTGATGACTCAATTCCAAAATCGTTAAACTTTGTTCTGTCTGAAAGAAAAGAAAAATAGAGTCGAAAGTATTACTACTTATGAAAAAAAAGTGCAAATCTATCGGGCATGCCATTATATCAGCGGTGCGACCAAGATCAGTTCTATCACCTTTGCATATTACTTTGGCTGTGATGTGAAATTTGGCACCAAAAAGATTATAAATATATCTCATTCCTTATGCTTTTCTACTTCATACATAGAGGCAACTTTGTATTTTGGGTATATATGGAGCACCGGCAAAAATTAAAGATTTAATACATTAAGATACAATTCTTTAATAAATGCAACGGCCAAAAATACAAGTGTTCCTTTATCATCGTTAACTCTTACAACTGATGCAGCATTTGAACATCTAAAAAGGGTGTACTTGCAAATCCATTTATTTCTAGGAAATGACGTATGTATTGATAATTGGGCATGGAAGCATTTCGATAACATGCTCATTCCAATAACAATGAATCAATTGCCAGCCCAGGATCATTTATTGCAAATATTATTTTGTAATTGCAAAAAGGGATCTGCGGCTGCTTGTGGTTGTCGAAAGAGTGGCTTATACTGTAGTGTAGCATGTCTACAGTGCAGCGGAAATAGTTGTTCCAATAAACCACCTGTTTGAAGACGCGAGATTTAAGACTGACATCTAGGATTTTTGAGAGAATCAGTATACAGAGTTTCCGAATCTGGAGCCGTTCCGTGCAATTGCTGTTCTCCCTTAACTCCTAGGACAGAATGTCACGATCAAATTTTCAGGTTACTTCACCTGTCAGAGATATTGAATACTCTCTTCGAAGTGTCATTCCTTTGTACGCAGGTGTTAAGAGAACAGGGGAACAGGGGAACAGCAATAATAAAAATAATTTATTTAATTGCTATTATATATTTTTTTAATTTAGAAAAAAAAAGATCACAATTTTTTAATAGGTAAACTTTTTTAAATGTACCATTAGCTGAACATTCCATTTTGAATTTTTTAATTTCATTCACTGTTACAGAAATCCGACATTTTCATGCATTTAAGGCTCCGGGCGCTGTACTATTATGTCAAGTTAAATATCGCCGCTGGATATTCAGGATAAAACTATAGGCCACTAGTGCTTTATTTTTTTCCTTACCATTCAACATTTTCCAGTTATCTTGCAGTACTGGGACTTTTTCATGACCATGTATACTTACTTGCTTAAAATCGCGGTGATTGCATTGACAAAATCAGTTACTTTAAATATATTGCAAATTCACCCTTCCTGTTTAAAATAAAATAGTGTCTCCGAAATCTGTCGATGTTTTTTTTTTTGTTTTTTTAGAGTGGTATTTTTTTTACGAGTTTAATAGAAAATGTGGTCAAGTGTTTCTAAATCTGTTGCATTTGGTGAACTACAGTCAGTGAATGGTGAAAACATGATCTGATAAAGACAGAGAAAAACAACCAAGAAAGCGGTAAAAAGGTAACAGTGATATTAGATGTAAAGTTATTCAAGGGAGGAAAAAGTCAAGATATTCAAGATCAGTTAACAATATATTTGAAGGAGAAGCTAAAGGATGGATTGGATTCATGAAATATACATATAAAAATATCCCTACTTGAAAGTGTACAAAATTGAAATGAAAAAAAAAGATAAAATAAACTAAATCTTTAAAAAAACGATCAATAAAATTTGTATTACTTTCTGTGGGAACCTGCTCTAACTTTTAGTCAGTAAAAGGTAATAACAAGGTAATAACGGAATTAAAATCAGAGAAAGATTAGGAATATTCAACTAATAAAACAATATCTCTATGTAGAGAATCTCTTCGTTTTAGAAAATTATTAAATTGTGGGAAATAAACAATTATACCGCCAAATTAATATAAAATACCTGCATACAATTTGCTTTTCGTTCTAATAAACATTTAATTCAAATCTGTGTTTGCCATATTTTAAATTAAAGACTTGACGTACGCCAGAAGTTAGAATACCACAAAAAAGGACAGCGTTGCTTGCTGTGATTACCAGTTACCAACTGAGAGTATATACTTCTGGAGATATCCTGCAATCTTCGAACAAAAATCTTCTGGAGGTAGCCTGCAATGCACAAATATCGTGGCACGGCTAGAAAGAGAGGGCAATAGAGAGAGCAAGAGACTATGTCACTCAATTGGCAGTTGTACCTCCCAATCGAGTGAAACAGCCTCTTGCTCTCACTATTGCCCTATCCTTGGCACGATATTTGTGCATTGCAGGCTACCTCTGTGCCCGCAATGCACAAATATCATGGCAAGACCAGAAAGAGAGCATCAGGTTATATCTCCTAATCGAGTGAAATAGCCTGTTATTGTCGCTATTGTCCTCTTATTCTCATTTTGTCACGAAATTTTTTAGGGTTCCGTATATACAATATTATAATATCACTCCGGATTTCTGCCTCTGTCACATCATAGCAATTTTCTCCTGAACTACTGGACGGAAGAGGTTGAAATTTGGTATTAATGTGTAGTTTGGTAACACGAGCAGGAGTAGATATCGTAAAAGAAGAAAATTTTATTTTTGGGGTACTTCTGGGGGGAAAAACTAAAAAAATCGACAGTCCCCCCCCTGATCTCCGGAACTACAGAGCCTAAAAATTTGAAAAAAATAGGAAATATAGAACGTTGCCCGAACTTTACAGGAAAAATAAGGACAAACCATTAATATTAATTTTGGGGGGCAAATTATAGAACTAAATAAAAAATTAAAAATAAAAAAAAATTCAAACGCATCATGTAATATCCTATTCTGAACACAAATATATTTTTTTCATATTAAAAAAACATTCCCCCCCCCCTTTATCTCCGAGACTATAAAACGTAAAGTTTTGAAAAAAAATAGAGGTGTAGGTCTGACCTGCAGTTTATGGAAAAATAAGGAGAAACCTCAACTTTTATTTTTTGGGGGCAAATTACAGAATTAAATGGCAAATATAAAATTAAAATTGTTTCTAACTCATTATGATGAAAACAAATATATTTATTTCGTGTTTATAAAATAAATTAATTAAAAGATATTAACAAAAATATTTAAAAAATTACCCATTCCCCCACTTATCACTCACCGAAACCATAAACTGAAAATTTTTAAAAAAAAATCGAGGTATAGCCCCTCACCTGAACTTTACTGGAAAAATTAGGAGAAACCCCTAATATTCATTTTGGGGGGCAAATTATAGAATTAAATGGAAAATAAAAAATTATAATTGTTTCTAACAGATCATGTAATATATCAAATCACAGGCTCATTATGACGAATACAAATATATATTTTTATTTTTATTTTTAATTAATTTTTTAAAATATATAAAAAAATATTTTAAAAAAATTACCGATTTCCCCCGTTATTAAAAATATGAAAAAATCCTTAATATTAATATTGGGGTCCAAATTTTTTTAACGCATCATGAAATACATCAAATTAAAGGGCTCATTATGAGGAATACAAATATATATTTTTCATATTTTTAAAATTAATTGTTTATAAGTTATTAACATAAATATATAAAAAAAATAATTTCTCCCTTTATTTCCGAAACCATACTACCTAAAACTTTGAAAATAAATAGGGGTTCTGGGGTTCACTTGAAATTTATAAGAAAACATATTAAAAAAACCCATAGTAATTTTAGGGACAAATTATACAATTAAATGGAAAATAAAAATTAAATTTTCAGGCGCATCATGTAATATATCAGATTAAAGGCTCATTATGTGAATTATAAATATATCATATTTTTAAATCATTTGCTTAAAAGATATTAACATCGACTTAATTTCCACTTTAGAAACTACACTATTTAAATTTTGAAAAATATATTTTACTAGCGGACCCGACAGACGTTGTTCTGTCCCATGTAAACTTTTAAAAATTAGCTGTAACAATATAATCTGAACGCCATCTATCAGACGTAACTGAAACTAAAGCACACTCTTGAATATTTGACACAGCGACTACAGCGCAGTCTGCCGGATCCTATGTAAGTTGTGCTAAATCAACAATAATTTTTAAATAAATAATTTAACTAAAAAAACAATATCTAGTTGACCGTATTGTGAATCTAAACCATCCTCAAACCCCCTGGAATATACACAAAAAATTTTATCAAAATCGGTCCAGCCGTTTAGAAGGAGTTCAATGACTAACACACGTACAGGAGATTTATATATATAAAGATTGTATTTTTAAATAATTTGAATAACAGACTTAATAATTTATAATTTAAAACTTGACCTATTTTGCCTTTATCTTCCAATCTACAGAGCCTCAACATTCAGACAGTAGATTATAAAAGGTTTCCCTGAGAGTTTATTAGTAAAATAAAACCATAATGTTAATTTTTGGAGGCCAAATTAGAAAATTAAATACATATGTATTCTTATAAAAATCAAGCGAATGCTGAAGCAGATAAAATAAAAAGGCTATATGTGGAAAATCAAAGTGTATATTTTTTATAAATTTAAAACGCTTCCTTTAAAAGATATTAGGGTAAATATAAGAAAATGCACTCATTCCCTGCTTGTCTGAAACTGGAATATTAGAATCTTGAAGGTGGAACTGAACTCTTAGTATGCGAGTCCAACTCGCACTTGACCAAATTATTAATTTATAGGGTAACTATTTACCCATTATAATATTTTAGTATATGTGCATGGCGCACGGAAAGGTAAGCACTAAGTAGTAAAATATACAAACTAAATGAAAACACTACCGGAAGACCAGAATGTTTTAAAGAAAAATACAGCAATAATGCAATAAGAGTTTAGAATTGAGGTTATATCAAGTTTCGATAAAAAAGTTTTTGATAGTAATTACACCTTTGAAAAATTTATTCTAAAGAATAAAGTGAAATTCATATTTATCAGAAAATATCTTATTTTTATCATAACGTATAAAAAATCTATTTTTGTGAAAAAGTAAGTAAAACTGTCAGAAAATAAGAAATGCCTTTATGTGAAAATAGTCTGTAGATAATTTGATATTTAAATAACATCTACTTAAATAATGTTCCTAGAAGTTAATGTGTTATAATGAAATAGGTGAAGGAGATATGCAATTTTGAAATACACATTAGAATTGATATTTGAAACGTAACAAACTAGCGACAATTATTTTAAGGAGATAACGAGAGACGGTAATAAAGTATATTATTTATTAAGAAGCTGTCGCTTCCATCGTTCAGTCTAGCATGACTACCGCTGTTTTTTATGTATGTTAATCATTTTATAATGTGTAGCATATCCTTTGTCGGAAATATTGAAAAATATCATATTTTATGAATTACTCATTGACTTCTCATAGAATTCTTAAACAAATTGCATAACTTATACTCTGTATTATTAAGAAAATATAGTCTGATATATTTTTGTATGACCTGGAACATTCAATCTATATATATATATATATATATATATATATATATATATATATATATATATATACATCCCAGTATCATTATGACGACCGACAGATAGTCAAGTAATTTGACGGCCAAGAATTCACGCGAATAAAACTGTGATCATAGACAAAAAGAGGTATAAAATGCTTCTCAATATTATATACAGCTCTGTCACACAATAATTTATTATTTCTTAATCAAATTGCTATCAGTGTGACAACCTCCAGAAGTGGTGGTATTCGACGGCCAAAATATACGAATTTTAAAAAGTACTATCAACAAGACGGTCAATATATACATATTTTAGATAATTTAAGCGAATCAGACGACCGACATTGTTGTCATGTGTAGTGATTTTTCTGCCTTATGTTACATGATCAAACTTTTCCAGTCGCCTTTTCCTTTACACTCATGAGCCCGTCTAAGCTACTAAATTTTATTTAATATGATGTATTAGTCGTAGGAATTAGTCTTGTACAATTGTAGTAGTTATGATTTTAGCAGCATTAATAAGCAATTTTTAGATGAAAAATATATAAAACAATAGAAATATCATTTAAAATTTGACTTTTGTAACTCATTAATTTGTCGTATTTGACTTAGAAATAGCTAGTAAACCAATTGCAAATAAATTCTGGATTGATTCAGCCGATACTTGTTGGAAATTCATTTCACTGAACTAAAATCACCTTGAATTGCACTTTCCACTCTATTTGGTTTTTTAAAAAACCTTTTCTGACGCGTTTCGATATTAACTATCTTTGTCAAAGAACTAACTGGTATTTCGTGAAGTCCGTATATTTATAGTTTATTTAGGTTGTCAATAATAATCCGATAATTGAACAATTAGCATAAAGCTATCGGCAATTATCCTTTTACGTAATAATCTGTTGTATACGTAGAATTACTATAGGTATTAAAACAAATTACTGGTTAAATAAATTTAATAATGGAGACCGGTTTAAATCTACCTGGTCGTTCAGTAAATTCCCCGAATTTTTGAGTTTATTGATCTCTAATGATTCCAAAAGATTTAGTCTCCTACCCTTATTTTCAGCATGTAATAAATTTTAAATAAGTTTTCGTCGAAATTGTGATATTCTGTTAATAGATGTTCTGCATATTTTGAATCTGTTTTTTGATTTACAAAAGAACTACGGTGCTCCATGATGCGTTTTTTACATGCTCTCCCGCTTTGACCGATATAGACTTTATCACATGAGCCACATGAAAGTTTGTACACCCCTGCTTTGTTGTTTTTATCTATTTTGTAAATCAAAAAACAGATTCAAAATATGCAGAACATCTATTAACAGAATATCACAATTTCGACGAAAACTTCAATTTATTACATGCTGAAAATAAGGGTAGGAGACTAAATCTTTTGGAATCATTAGAGATCAATAAACTCAAAAATTCGGGGAATTTACTGAACGACCAGGTAGATTTAAACCGGTCTCCATTATTAAATTTATTTAACCAGTAATTTGTTTTAATACCTATAGTAATTCTACGTATACAACAGATTATTACGTAAAAGGATAATTGCCGATAGCTTTATGCTAATTGTTCAATTATCGGATTATTATTGACAACCTAAATAAACTATAAATATACGGACTTCACGAAATACCAGTTAGTTCTTTGACAAAGATAGTTAATATCGAAACGCGTCAGAAAAGGTTTTTTAAAAAACCAAATAGAGTGGAAAGTGCAATTCAAGGTGATTTTAGTTCAGTGCAAATAAATTCTCTTTAAAAAATCGAACAATGGAAAGAAAGTTTTTAATTGTTTTCTTTCATTATGGAACAATTCCAAATTAAATGTCAAATTTTAAGTTTCTGGGTTTGCTAGAAGTAAATTCAATGGAGTTTGCGCTAGGAATTTTATAGAACATTATTATAATAACTAAATGAAGTTTTCAATTAAATTTTTATTCGAAAATACTGTTTCGCCATTTTAGGGCGATACAATTTGTGCAGATTACATTTTTATTCCGCCTAATATATATCTTAAGGAAGTTCATTATGATAAATATATGAGTATAATCCTGCCTAATTTACATGGAATTGTGAACTATTCTGTAAATCACTTAGTTTGTATATTAGGGAAATTTCTATTACAGGTTGGGAATATAACTTTTTTTTTTAATTCTAGCTTTTCGAGTAAATTCAATTTTTTCCTGTTTTTCTAGGTAGATAAGTTCTAAACTATCTAGGTCAATAAAATGATTATGGTCTATACAGTGTGATGCGATAGTTTTGCTTTTTATGTTATATAAAACATCATTTCTATGATCTTTTAAGCAGCATTTAACACTTCTCGCTCTGTCCAACACGAACAGTTTCACAATTTTTGCGTTTAATTTACACCCGCTTTATACCCATCAGGTATTTTGGAACAGTTTTTAAGTTTTATTATTGATCAAATACTCTTCATAAAGCCCTAAAAACGCGAAACGTAAATGTGGAGTATTTTTGAATAAAAATTATAGAACATTTAAAAAGCTTTAATTGACAACTTCATTTTTTTATTGCTAGAAGTACCTTAGAATTTCAATGATCGGTGAGTAGATCATTGACGAAATATGTAGAGATTAATTGTAATCTATGACAAAGCAATGTTACGTTCAAGATGACCCTGACTAACGTTAAGAAAAGAGTATACCAGTTCTTGTTAAAATGTCATTTTTTACAGGAAATTTTAGGTACGAAAATATTCAAGATTTTCTATTCGATCTTTAGGTATACCTAGTTATCGATACTTTCCTTTCGATACCTTATCCCTAGTTATTATATTTCATTTACATTCACGCATTTCAATAACAATGATATAAATACTATTATATTATCATATCAATTTAAATAGAATAAACATTTTATGATTATATACAATAAATAAACTTTCAACTGTCAGTTGTTCCACTTACAGTTGAAAGTAAATCAATACATTTTTTATCATAAGCGACTTGGGTCAGTAAGGATTACATTAAAATATAAATATTTCAATTCATATCATTTATTTATTTATTTTATAAGTTTTATTTTTTGAAATTTTAAAATAAAATATCTTAATTAACATTTTTAAATAAAAGTATGTTAAATGTAAACACTGAAATAAAAAAAAGGTAAAAATTTCCTTTAAGTGAGGAAATAAGTATAAAAAACAAAAATTACTTGCATTTTCCAGTATATTTATTTTGGATGTATACTTTCAGTTTTAGCCAATCTTTCGTTTTTAATAAGTCTGGATATTTATTTCTCAATACCTCGCATTCTGTTTTCTTTGGTGGTCTTTTAAATTTTATATGATCTTTAAAAAATTCTTCAACTACTTGTTTCTGTTCTGGTGTCCACTTTATTAAAATTCTCCTTTTGGACATTTACCTTTCTTACGCTCTGTTTCACTATCTTTGCTTTCATTAGATCCTGGAGCAACTGGTTCAGTTATATCTAAATCTGCCTCTGCAAGTTCATCTGCTTCTTCTAAAAGATCTTCATCCATATCGACATTTATTTCTTCTAAGGTTTTTCCTTTAAATTTGCCCAAGTCTCCTTTTTCCATCAAAAGCAATATTTTTGCTATTTTTGATGTTTGATAAACATCATCTGGCAGCCTGTAGGCTTGTCGATGGACACCTACCGTATGACCCATGAAGGTAGCGAGTTGCTCGAGATCTGACTCACACATATTAAAAACCTGTGACAAGGTAGCCAGATGTTTGCGGAGCCTTGTACACGTTATACCTTCCGGATTTTTTGCACCACACGAGTTTGCATATTTTTTTAATACTTTATAACCGCTAATTGGTTCCGATGAATTTAAGTTTGGAAATAGATACGGATTTTCGGTTGCATCTTCAAATTCTTCATAATTTGAATTGACGTTTTTCGAAAAATCATCATAAGCACTCAATAAAAGTCGCTGAAGTTCACCCGGTCTTCGTCGGTTTAATAATATTATCCTACAGTATACTGTTTCAAGAAGTATTTTATAATCTTCAAGTTGGCTAGAGGTAGTTGTTAAGTTTGAGGCAGATCTGTTGCCCTTTTCAGTTAAATATTTTTTTAACAACTGCAGGTCCGTTGCCAAAGGAATTATAGTTATTTTGTTCCACTTTCTCATACTCAGATCACTACTCGCTTTACTTGAGATTTCAAATTTCCAATTCTCAGTTATCAAATGTATGAGTGTTTTCAGAGCAGCTTCAGTCTCAGCTGTCGATACGTTGGCATAAAAGTCTTTCTTCTTTAAGGCATGTATTATAGCAATATCACAACATTGTTTTATCGTCGTGGAAATGTTCACAGCGTATGTTGGAGATTTATAAAGCTCAGTTTTAGGATCAAAATTTCCAACTATCTTTGTGGCTTGAATTATAATGTCAAAATTTTCAGGTCTCAAAATTTCGAACAAATTTTTCAGGTGAGGTTTAAGTTTTCTAATTTCTATAATGAGTCTAGCAATTTCTCGCATCTTTCTGGATACGACATTTATGAAGTGTGCCTCCCTATGAAGTTTTAAATACCGAGCCCCAAATGCACATACTAAGGGATCAGTTTTTGCCACCATCGAAATCATATCCGCTCGCATTCTGGGGAACACCTTATTTTTTAAATCTTCATCAATTTTGAGGTTTCTAACTAGAAAGTTTTGTGCTTCGCTTTGGGAATGTTTTGTTGATGTGTTGACATTACAAGTTTTTCGGTGTCGCCATAGTTGAGTTCTTGTATAGTAACCAAAACAATCAGGACACGGAAGTAACGCTCTGTTATGTATTCCTTTTTTTACGGCCTTTTGTACAATCCCTGAATTAACATAATTTCCTTTTTTCCTTAATGCTGCTATAAGTTTCTTTCTTTCCGGATTTTGTGGTGGATATGATATTATTCTTTGAACCGCTGTTTCTGCACTGTGATTCCTTATGACATGCCTAGCAAAACATTGTACCAGACTTTCACAATAAAAGCAGAAGTCTTTTTGACGATGTCTTTTTCCATAAAAAAACTGCTCTTCGGAAACAACTTGATTTTCAGTATTTAACAGTGGGGTGGTCGATACCAATGTAATTTCTTTTGAACTGGGGTACATCTCATACGTCTCTGAAGTTTTGTATTGATTAGAAATCTAAAAATAAAAAGAAACATACACATGGGTTCTTCCGAGGATAGTATTGGATTATTTTTAAACATTTTTTTTTAAATTTGAGAACAACAACTATTTTCAATTTTTAGAAGCTGTTAAGTTCTCCAAACCAACGGTGTATTAGAAATATTAGATTTTTCATTAAAGAAACAATATATTACAGTGCTGATTTGCAGCTAAATCTACTGCAATCGCTGCTTTTGGAATTCATGAAAATTATTGAAAAATTGCTTTGAAAAATAATCTAAGAAAAAACCGTAAGTATTTTTAAATTTTGTTTACTTTTTCTATGGTTCTACTTACCGTAGATTGAGTCGAGGATGTACTAGAGGGGCTACTTGAGCTGGACGGGAAGTAATTGGATTCCTTGCCTGAGGTCGTAGATTTAACAGATTCAGAACCTGATAGAGATCGTGTTAGCTCAAGTTCTGCGTATGGTTCGATTTCAAGTACATAAGGTTGAACAGGATCTTTCTCTGATTGTTCCGTTTTAAGTTTACGAGATTGATCACAAAAGGCATACTCTTTGTTTGTCGATGTAACCTGCAATTAAATTTAAAGGAGAATTCTGAAAAAAAAACCATGTTTTGCCTAGCCGTCTAGAACGTTTTCCAATCAAAACAATTCACGCCCTATATTATTACTATCTCAAAAGAAATTGCAGCAACAGACGAGATTTTCATATGGACTCTACGATGGAATAATTCTTAAGGAGGTTTAAGTATTCTTTCAACGATCTGAAATAACAGTTGTCAAGTGGAAAATTAATTAAAACTTCTCGATAATCCACACGTAGAGGGTGCTCTATATTAGCTTTAACTATCTAAGATTCCACTTGCACTGAAAAACCTATTATTATGAAATAATTGAATCATTTATTCCAAAAAGTAATAACTGTAATTCAAGAAAAGCAATTATTGATCACTCTCGCAATATTGAAAATAATGTTTAATTGTTTACTAAATTAATACTGTATACTTGAAAATGCACTGATATTAAAACAAACATTTAATTTTGTTATCATGACAAAAAATTATGTTACAAATTCAGATTATACCTGTTTGAAATAAAAGTTGCAATTCGAATTTACTATAACCCTAAATGTTAAGGTTATTAACAAAGGGTTTGGACATTTTAAAAAAGATCTAGTTGTATTTATTGTCTAAATTGGTCATATCTTATGAAATGTTTAAGACATCAGAGAATGGATAAAGCAGATCGAATTATCACAACCCCCTCCCTACCCCACTACCACCCCCTCCCTGATATTGCATGTACATTTAAATACGCGAAACAAAATTTTTTGTGTCTGATGCATATCACTTACGTCTATTTCTTTGTCCAAGTTTTGGAAGAGATGTCTTTTGACATTATTTGCTTTTCTTGGTCTCAGCTTCCCAACTGCCGTTGCTGACGATGATATCTGATAATTCTGAACATCACATTGTCCACTATTAATATCAAAAACATTATGTAATGCTGTTATATCTATTTCACTTTGGAGATATGATTCCGAAATATTTGTTGATTCGTAGTGAGGAATATTCGCTTTTAATAGCGACAGACTTTTTTTATCCTTGTCCGAAAGAGCCATGGCGAGAATGTGTTTGGTCCGTTTCATGTTGTAATGTCACACCTAAAAAGTTATACATATGCCCAGGTTTTTGAAATTACGGATTCAAATTTTGTTTTGTTTTTAACTAAATTAAAAACACTTCTTATGAGTTATACAAGAAATTTACTGTCTTGCCGTTTACATTGGATCTGACTAAATAATTTTTAATTAATTATAAGAGAACAGTTATGGATAAATTTACGAAATCATATGTCGTTGAATTTATTGTGAAAGGGTTTATTCACTGATTGAATAATATGCAGGGTTTTTCAAAACAAAACAAAAATTTGATTTGCCACTTACTTTTGGCTCACCCAGTATAGGCCAGAATATTTTTAACGGTTCACTGAAATCCCCACCACTTTTGTTGATCAAATATTCCTTTAAGTTTTCTATAAAACGTGAAAGATGAGAATACATATCAACATATCATAATATTTAACACAAGGCCAAAATTTCAAAGGGCGCAGAGGTACCTCTAGAAATAAGTTAAATATATGTGATATGATGAGTGAAAACTAAAGGCCCAATCATTTCCAAACAGGCAACAGTTCATCTGTCACCAAATTACATTTGGTGCACATAAGAGTTGGCAATCTATTTTTTTCACAAAAGTCTCACATAATATTCTTAGAATAATGATTGACTTATTATGTTGCAACATGAAAATCAATGAAACAATTATAAAAAGTAATAATGTGAAAAAATGGAAAGAAAATTTTTTTTGCTTATAACATTTTAAGTATTGAATTTGGGGAAACTTTGTTAATAGAAAAAAGCTGCGTTATCATAATTTACACAATATAGTTTAGGTTTAGAAATGTTTAAATTATCACCGTGGCAAAGTAGCAATAATTAAAAAAGAGGGCTAAAAAGTCAATTTTTTGGTTTTATTTTTTTCGACCTCTTCAACTGCACTTGGGACCTTCACATTTCAGTAAGAAAATCGTAAAGTTATAATAAAATCATCCGGTAAACTTCGTTTGCACAATAATTTTGCAATTCAGAGTCATCCAAAAAATTTACATTCATTTTGAAACTTTTTTAAAGGGCCACATAACTTCTTTTTATGCAAAAACTCTTTGGACACATAGTAGAGCATATATACATTCGAAAGCTTTTTTTTATTTAAAAATTGGATGATTTGTACAGTCACAGTAATAGTTTCAAGTAAATATCCTATTTTTTACTTATAGTGTAAACAAAAAGAATACCTCAATTTTTATCTTGAATGAAATTTAAAAAAATTTGATTTTAGAAAATATTGAAATTTTGTAAATTATAAGAAAAAAATTGTTTCAAAGGAAAAAAATGGTTTCGTATTCCTTTAAACAATGATTGTGTAAAGAATTTTGGGTGTAATTACTAAACATATTCGATATGCGTGTTCAGAGGGTCAAAGCAAATGGGTCAATAATTATATGAATGAAATAAAAACAAGTACAACAAAGATAATTCGCTTTGAAACAATTCATCTCTTGCAATTGACGACAGTCAAAAATTTTAAACTACTTTATACGAATAATTTAATAACTTACCTTATTTTCCAACACAACACAAACCTTATGAAACTCAAATTGTCAAAAATCCTAAAACCCACACGTAAATCACTTCAAACATACATATAGCCAATGAGAAAGAATTGGCCGTTGAGAACCCTTAATGTAAAACCTGCACCAGTGAAATACCCAATACATACAAAGGTATGAAATAGAAAAATAATTCCTAAAATGATAAAAATTCCAAGTTTACGTTCTGCAAGAGTAGCAAACGGAAACAGTGTTGCCGCGAAATCTGGCCGTCGGAAGATCGGTAAAGTTGTAGATGACCTACTTGTTGAATATACGTCAAAATAGCGACCTCTATTTTCTAGCAGTACTGGCCAACTAAAAATATACAAAGTTATACGTATTTCGCCTATACCACATCATTTTGACGACCAATTAAAAATTTGTGTAGGGGTTCGAGGTAAAGAGACATTAACGAATAACATGGTCCGCAATCCGACGGCCATATATGGCCGTCCAATGCACATGGCCGTCCTATTGATGATATTTTGACAATGTATGGTCGTCGAATTGATAGAGGGATGTATATATATATATATATATATATATATATATATATATATATATATATATACTATTATAAAATTGTAGTTGTCTGTTTGTTTGTTACCTCATCACGTAATAACTACTTAACTGTTATTGCTGAATCTTTATTTGTTGAAAAGGTTAGAGTTTGACTTAGAATCTGGTATACATTTTATCTTCCTACATTGACAGAAACGGTAGATATAGGGAAAGAACTACCACCATGTTCGGTAAAACACAATTAGTCAATTGGTTCCACCGCATGCACCAAATATTAAATACTTTCTTGAGCTCTTTTATTAAAATTTAGGATTATGCCAATATAACATGGTTCGATTTAAAAAATATCAACTGATATTTCAAGTGTATTTTTACAGGGTGTTCCATATATAGGATAGGTAAAATTTAGAGCGGAGTAAAATTACATGGATTTAAAAAAGGTATATTAGGTGGACTGTAAGTATATATAATGTGGTTGAAATAAGGAAGAAGTTATACGGGTGGGTCGAAAAAGTTAGATTGAGTGGACCATAAACTATTGTATATACGAGGTGGTTCAAAAACGAGTAGGGTTAAATTATATTTATACAAGGTGGATAACAAAATGTTATATTGTTAGGGTCAGAAGTAGCATATAAATGTGGGTGAAATAAGGGTAAAATAAAATTATGTTTATACAGGGTGGATAAAAAATATGTTAAGTAAACAGTTAAGATGTTTGTATTTTTTGAGCTATTATTATAGTTATAAAATGGGTTAAAAAATGTTAGAAGCAGTTGTTTATACACAGTGGTTGAATTATAAGATGGAGTGGAATTATAGTTTATAGGGTAGTTAAAAATTTGTTTTATAACCTCAAGTGGTTCACAAGTAGCATATTATAGGATGGTTGAAATATGTAGCAGAGTGTAATTACAGCTACATCTAAAGGTGGATTTAAAAATTATTATAAAAATCTTCTAAGTATACCGGGTGGTGAAAAAATGTTATATAGGATGGCCCATAAGTTGTTGCATATACAAGGTTGTTGAAATATAGCGTTGAGTAGAACAACAATTATACAGTGTTGTTGAAAAAAATTGAAGTACCTGAATTATGGTACAAGTTCTACACAGTGTGATTCAAACAAGGTTAGAAAATGTTGCGAATGAAGGATGGTTTAAATGAAGTGTGGAGAGAAATTATATTTTATTTATATAGTGTGCCTCAAAAATTATGAGGTAATAGCGTAGCTCATAATTAGTTGCACAGATAGGATATTTGAAATATAGGAAAGAGTAGAATTAAGTAGTTTAATATTTAAAAATTCTTACAAAGGGTGCCCCATAAACAGTTGCAGTTTTGGTGAAATTTATTGGGAATTGATCGATTTATATTTATACAGGGTGGTACAATAAATGTCAAACTGGGTGGCCGATAAGTAGTTGTACATACCAGGTGGTTGACATAGAGGGTGGAGTAGAATTATAGTGTGGATAAAAAATTGTTCTAAATTTTTTTAAGATAGAACATGAGCTGTTGCAAATATGCAATATCTGAAACATGGGGCGAAGTAAAATAGTTATACAGTGTGATTAAAACATGTTAGAAAAAGTTTCATATAAGGGGTGGTTGACCTTAGAGTGGAGACAAATTATATTTACCAGGATGGTTAAAAAATATCTCAAAAATTGTTATATTTAGCGTAGTCCATAAGCAGTTGCATAGATAATATAGTTGAAATATAGAGTGGATCAGAGTTATAGTTATGTGTTTAAAAGTCTGATATTTGGTGGCCCCAACGCAGATGCATATACAGCGTAGTTGAAATATTTTGGTTATTCAGGATGGTTCAAAAACTAATAGACAAATAAGTTATAATATGTAGATGTAAGTAGAGTTATAGCTATAGAAGGCAGTGCTTAAAAATGTTGCATAAAATTGTTTTATAGGATGACCATGAACAGTTGTGGTTTGGGTGAAATATGTTGTGGATTGGTAAATTTAGGTATAAAGAGTGGTAACAAAAATGTTATATTGCTTGGCCCATAAGTAGTTGTATATATAAGGTGGTTGAGATCGGGGGCTTAGTAGAATTATAGTTTGACAGAGTGGATTACAAAATGTTAAAAAATTGTTATATAAGGTAGACCATGAGCAGCTGCATCCTGCTATATGGAATACCTGAAATATATGGCGAAGCAAAATTATATTTACATATTGTGTTTAACACAATGCTAGAAAAAATTCCTTATAAAGGCCGATTAAAATTATAGTTTACAAAGTGGCCCAAAAATAATCAGAAATAATTATTATATAACGTATAGGGTGAAGTAGAACTATAGTTAGCTAATTAAAAAATGTTATATCGGGTGACAAATAAACAGGAGCATATACAGGATGGTTGCACTATAGGGTGAAGCAGAGTTACAGTTATACAAGGTGGTTCCAAAAAATGTTGAATAAAATTGTTATACAATGTGGCCCATAAGTTAAGTAAGGTGGTTCAACAAAGTTAGAAAAAATTATTATATTAGATAGCCCATATGTTTCATAAACTATTTCTTTTTGCAAACAACTGTATAGTACATACGCGGGTGAAACAGCGGTTAACGGCTAGTTATATATAAAATCGAAAACAAATCATGAAAATTAACGAAAAGAATTGCAATAGTTCGGGAGCCAACAACCTTAAAACCCAGTAATCTCGGACTTGATAAAATAAAAGTAATAGTCAGGAAGCCTTAAAGCCTCATTATCGCAGATTTTTAGAAAAAAACTGCGGCACTTTTTACACACGGAGTTCTCCAAAAACTTTTGTTTCCTATATATTAGCTAACAAACTACATTGGTTTTGGCAACGACCTAAAAAATATACTAGGTATGTAGGTAATTTTTACATAATGTGTGAGGTACTTACACATAGAAGAGGTTATTGTGTAGCTTAATGTTTTATTAGTTATTTTTAACTTTTTTAATTCAATTTTGAAGTCGATGTCAGAATACTTGGTGTAAAGCATACAGAGATATGGTCTACAGGGAATTTGCAAATAGAGTGTTAGTGTACAGACTATACGTATACAAGGTAAAGTATATGCAGCAGTTTAAGGTGTACGAATTGAGAAGGTAAGTATATAAATGTTGGTATACAGTTTATCCGTATTGTTCGTATGCAGGGTGAAGCTTCTTCTGACAGATAGTTGGTGCTTTTCTACTCTAGCAGATATTTTCCTGTTTGTTTTGCTGACATACTTTTTGACACAGGTTTCACACGCAGTTCTGTATCACCCTGTTTTTCTAGTTCGATTTTTTAGATTTTTCAAAGTTGTTACTATGGTTTAGTGTGGTTTATACGCGGTACTTATGTTCTGAATTCGGCCGATTCAGTCAGTTGTTAGGGTAGGGTGGTGTTTATTTTTCAGCAACATCTTCCTTTTGTTTCATTGGTGTATCCTGCCTTGTGTTGAGTTTTATTGCTTGCTTGATTGCATAATGTGTATATCCAGCTTGTTGAAGGGCAGCGGTAATCTTTTTTGGTTCCTGTGCTTTGGGCTTGTCGTCGGTGAGTGCTTGAGTGACCTCGAAATTAATGTATTGGCAACTCCCTGTATTTGCAGGGGGTGGTGATGGGAATCTGCATTCAGGTATTTATTAGTGTGTGTTGGTTTCCTGTAGGATAGTGTGTTCTATGAATCCAGTCTTTGTTCTTGTTATGTAGAGTTGTAGGAAAAGCAACCGATTGCTTTCTTCGAACTCTAATGTGAATTGAATTCTGGGGTGGATAGAATTTAAATGATTTCAGAACTTGAGAAGCTCTTCTTTGCTAAAATACCGTACGACAAATACGTATCTAATCCATGTTTTTGGCTTAAGCTTTGCTAACTCTAGCGCTTTTTGTTCGAAGTATGTCATAAACATTTGCAACTGCTGGATATAGTAGTGACCCGATTGCTGTTCCACCTGTTTGTTTGTATATTTGATTATAGAACATAAAATAAGCGTTTTTAAGGCGATTACATGGCTTGGAAGGTTTTCATTCACCGAGATTTGTACCATTGATTTTTCTATTGGTATACTAGGGTACATTGACTTGACGTCAAAACTGGCTATGATATCCCCTGGATCATCTGATAAGCTGTTGAGGATTCCTTACATTTGAATCGGATTTTTCTACTATTTTGGCCCCGAGAGATCAAAAGTATGTGAACCGTGGATTGAGGGTAACCTTACAGATGACCTATATGTTAGGCTTATATAACGACCATTAAGTAGGAATAACAACTGAGTAGACTTTTCGCATTGGATGCTGTGGACCAGATAATTTACTAATAATTTGATGTCATACTCTGGTGCTGCTGTATCCAGGGTGTGAGGTCATCCGAAATCTAGTCAGTTGACGACAGCGTTGAGCTGCGAACTATCACCTGTCAGTCAGTGTTAATAAAGGGTGCAGTAGAAGCAGAACTGCAGTCAGGTGAAGTCAACATTTTTGTTGACTTCTTTCTGGATGTGGATCTCATTGGACTGCAGAGTTCAGGATTACTTCCTGGATGAGGAATTACTAGCCACTATATGGTTTCAGTGAACTTTCTGCAAAATTCACCACAAGGATTCTTCCTAGAGGTGCGCCTGCGAAATAGTTTATGTAAGAATGGGAGAAATTGAAATTGTCCTAATGGTGAAACGTGCCAGGGTAAAGGGAATATTGATTTTGACCACGCCAACACAAACTATAGTAGTTTTAAAAGTCATAGATCGGAAAAAGTGATTTTAGTTCTAGAATATTCGATGACGAGCATGACAAGCCTTGCCGACATGAATGGGATTCAGAACGGATTATTTCAGAACCTAGACAATCACTAATGGTCAGCTCTATGTCCCGAAGAGTGATTTTAGATACTTAGTACTTCTTTATATGGCCTGTGTACCCAAGATTTCCAAATTTTGGGCTTTACTAGCCATTTACGAAATTTAGGCAAATTCGTTGCTGTGAATAAAAAACGTATGGATGACAAACACATAAACGTATGGACGACAAACACGTAAACGTGCAGAAAACAAAAATAATTTGTTTGAATCTGGGGAATCTAAATGAGAATGACCTAAATCTTTCAGGCTTGTAATAGCGACCGAAATTCAAATAATATTAATAAATAGTTTCAACAAAAATACGTCTTTAGATTAATTTACATTCTTGTGGCAAATTTGGGAATAAGATATCTTTACAAGTAAAAGCTAAACGTATTAAACATCACGAGCATAGATGTAATTTATATTCAATGACGTAAATTGAATATATAAGAGAGCTGGAGAAAATTTGAAACGATATTTCACAAAAAGCTGTTTACCTATAAATGCGCCTTTATACAAGACATGAAAAAATACCATAAATATTACTGTATAGTTTGTATAAAATTTTTAATTCAATACTCACTTAATCCTGTATTAAATACACGGCTCTACATGTCGTACAACTGGAATATGATACGTTAACTTTTGCAATAATGGCACAGACTCATTAGGAAGTAACTCCGATGATATATCTGTATTTAACTCCGAAACTTTTTCCATTACGTACGTTTTATGATCTTCAAGTGTTATATAACTCTCGTTTCTGAAATTTACTGCCACACACTTCTATTATCACTAATTTTGTTAGAAACGTTGTTTTCCCCTGGCTCATAATGAAAGTTCGTAGGTCTCTAATTTATTATTTTAATGAAATCTGGACCGCAAAATCATGTATCAGAAAAAACTCGTGACATGCAAATAAATTTTCATTTCGATTTGAACATACGTTTTGTGTTACCTTCATCAATATGGATTAGTTTACGAACTAAAATGTAGGGTGTGTTTCAAATTAGAGAGTGTGTGTACAACTCACTTAATTGGGACAGTCGTGCTCATGAGTAAATTAGTGTATTTCGAGGTTAATATATTGTTATTAATGCGTCATAATTATTCATCGACACGAATCAGTAAATTATCCCTATACCAAGAACAATGTAATTTCAAAAGTGATTAACGAAAACTTTTTGAAAGCAATTACTAACTAAATTTAAATGTAGGATATAAATTAGCTTGGAAAATTTCTAATTTTCAAACTGTCCGCAGGATTAAATATTACTAGAATCGCCTGTGGTCGAAATTCGACCAATTGTGTCAATGAGTAATGAAATTCAACTTCTTGTTCATATATAATTAATAGGACTTTATTTGTGTTGAAAATCATATTTCTCAATTTAATATGAAAAGAGACAGTAAGTGGAAATTAATCACAAAAATTTACTTACCACTAAATTTCTTAGAATTAAATAATTCAGCTTTTAACCGGTAGAATAATATAGAAAATAGAATAAAGGTAAATGACAATTCCATTTGAAAATATTGAATAGTTATGAAGTAGAAATCGTATATCTAGAAATTGCAAAATAATCTGTTTTAATTTATTACTAATACTTATTCCATTTCCATTTGTACATTTAATATATAGTACATGGGTGACCGAACTTTACTCATAAATTCAAGGATTCATCAAAAAATTTGGTACATATATCCATATAATCAGACAGTTGCAGTACAAACTATTTTTTCTACAGATGAAATGTTTCAGTTTAATTTCAATTCTCCAACATTTATTAAACTACTCATTATAATAATTCCACTTCAAAATATATTGCCATTACAATCTATATATACCTGCTAATGGACTACCTAACATTTTTGTAACCACCCTTTATAGTAATTATTCTCTGGACTATATTTTAACTACCCTGTATATACAACTTCTCATGGGCCACGCGTCATATTTTTTTAACATTTTTTGTGCCACCTGGTAAAACCATAATTCCATTCCAACCATTCTATATATGCGATTGCCTATGAGCCACCATATTTACTCTTTTTATTTCTAATTTTTTTTAGCTATCTTCTATAACTATACTTCAATCATCATATATTTTATATTACGATTTTCAAAATTCACTTTTTAAAAACAATTTATTTAATTAAATACAAAAAATAATAATAACAACTTTCAACTATAAGAATATAAGTCAACTAATCATCTAACGACTGAAGGTCCTACACTAGTATTTATAACATTACAAAATGATGAGTCGACACGCGTGTTAAACAAAGACAATTTAAGCGTGTCGTTTCAAAATGGATGGTCATCAGTTTTTATGTGAACTGAAAAATAAGAAGTGTACAGTTTTGGTTACCAAGTATAAATGAAAAAGGTCGAACGTGATAAAAATTACTAACAAGTATCATATTACAATGTGGGAATAATGACAGTATTTGACCTTATAATTAGAAGTTAATTTAATATAAAGTCTGTTTAAATACTTATATAACAACTCCATTTATCCTGAAAAAGTTGATGCTGTGCTTCAACTTTTCAAACCATTTTTGTGAGTTCTGTATCTTCGATGGGTTCCTGGAGTCGAATACTTGGACGTCGTCTGGGAAGGAATCTGAAGTTCCTGACTTGACTACATGGCATTGGTGAAGATGACGGTGGATCGTCGCCGTTTGTTGTTATGGCCAACAATCTGGATTGTCTTCTTGGTTTGCATTTATAGAAAATGTAGATAAGGATTAGTAAAACGATTAATGTAATTGATAAAATTGTGAACCATGGCATGTGTTTTTTAATAAACGGTTGGTTTATTAATTTGTCTAGCTCTTCTGAATATTGGTTCAACTTATGATGAGCTATATTGAGGTCGTCTGCATCGATCTTGTTTAGTCTGAGTGGCTTTAGATCTGGGACATAGTTTTTCGGTGGTATAGATTTGCAGCAGTTGTACGGTATTTGAATTGGATGACTCTTGTATGTGATATTTTGGAAATTGTCGATCAGTTTGCTTGAATGAATTCGAGTGTTGCCAATGAATGCGTTACAATCGGCCTGCAAATTTAGGACTGAGTTTGTTGTAATTGTTAGTGTTACAACGCTGTTTCCACTGCACTTTATGGTGATAGGTAAAATGTCAGAAACAGAAATTAGCCAAAAGTTTGAGCTAATCTTATATACATTGTAGTCCTTGGCGTAGAATATGGAAGTCTGACAAACCTTTGGAAGGAAGGTGGACTGCTTCAACAGCTGGGCCTCACAAGTTGAATCGCTATCTATAGGATACGGGAGAACGTCTGAACATATCCATTGAACTTGGCTTAAGGACTTGCAGTTGTCCAAGTTCCGAAATGTAGTATACAATAGTGAATCATCGTTTTTCGCAATATATTTGGTTGTGGTTGGTAAAATGTGATGAAACCCTGTTCGGTCGTCAAGTATCGGAATTGGGTATAAACGAAAAAGGGTAAAAGTTTCAGGGTTTACTAAGGGGATTCTTAATACAAAAATTATTTTCGTGTCTAATTGAAATGCTTCCAATTCGATGATGTCGATATATTGTGCAATATTATGGGCATTAATAGATAAGGGCAAATTGTTTTTGTGCAAAGAGTGAGAGATAATTAGAAGTGAGTCGACCAAATCTGCCGGTGTAATGATTGAACTATGTAACATTTTAATGCGAGCGAAAGATATTGCCGATAATACATCATTAAGGGCATCTTGAATAAAGACATAGCTTTCCATTAATGATTCACATAAATCTAGAGTTTTGACAAGTGTCTCAAAGAACTGAAGGTCGTCTGAAATAAAAGCAATGGCTTGCCTGATTTCATTAATATTCTTATTAAAGGTTTCTTCGTCTATTTGTAGTTTACGAACCGTTGAATTAAAATTTTTGATTACGGAAGTCGTAACAGAGATTTGGTTCTTCAGTAGATTTTCGATTTGTTGTTCGTCATGAGTAATCTTGTTGATACAATCATTAAAATATTGACCATCGTTTGCATCCAGAGTGCCAGTTATTGATTTCCAAATTGTTCCTAACCCATTAATAAGTCCGCGTTTCTGTCGGTTTAAGTGAATTTTCGTGTCCGCGAATATTTCTTGATATTTCAAGTTTACTGTGTCTGATATTTGTTTGAGAAGGCTGACGTGTGTTTGTACTTGTGGTTTGAATGAACTAAGTAGAGTAGTTAAGTTTGAATTGATAGTGTCAACTAAAGTGTCTAGTATTTTGTCATTATTGGAAATTGCGTCACCGAATGGGTGGAGATCTTTGTAGACAAGCAATGTCCACTTGTCATTCGAAATTTTGATGCTTCCTTCTTCATGAAAGAAGAGTCCTACGGTGTTGTTTATAGGTGTTATCGTATATTGAGATGTTGCGATTGAGAAGAGTCCGAGGAGTCTGAAAAGAAGTAATTTTCACTCAAAATATGGTTTCAATCTGTCAAAATTTGCTTTTGTAGATTGATTTGTCTCGGGATTTAGTAAGACTGCAGAATTTTGAAAGAGTTCAGTTATTTGGAAAGGACCATTATATTTATTTTGTGATTTACTAGAAATTTGCGATTCTTTCAAATATACTTTATCGCCTATGTTATAATTTGGTCGGTTTTCAGGTACGTGTTGGTCGAATCGAGTTTTTGCCTTTTCTTTTTGTTGTTCAGTTATTGAACGCGCTAGTTTGTAAAAGTACTCCATACGATTGTTGAGATCTCTTACGTATTTGGAAATGAGGTTCTGTTGGTTATAAAGCGTTTCCGGGGGTCTACTAGACGTGTGGCCAAAAATAAGCTCGTAGGGTGTAAAGCCATGAGTTTTATTTTTGGTGTTGTTATAAGTAATTATTGCGTATGGCAAAACGTTAAACGGATGTTCGTCTGGGTTTTCGGCTATATTTGCTCTGATCATTTCCGATAATGTTGAGTGGAATCGTTCAATGGAACCGTTGGATTGTGGGTGACCCACACTTGAGAATGTAAGTTTTATGTTGTAAAGCTCACAGAGATCTTTCATTAGAACATTATCAAATTCACGGCCGCAGTCGCAATGAATTCGCAACGGGGTGCCGTAATGTTGGAAATAAAGGATAAGCGTGTTAACGACGGTTTTTGCTGTTTTATCCTTTATTGGATATGCCTGTGTGAATTTTGTTAGCTCGTCTCTAACTGTCAGAGCGTAATTTCTCGATGGGTATTCAAAAACGTCGACATTAATTCGCTCGAAAGGTGTTTTCGGCGTTTCTGTTATAACTAAAGGGGAACTTAGGTTTTTTCGACATGTTTTCACCTTTTGACAAATTTCGCAAGATTTGATGAAATTTTCTACGTTTTTTGTTAAACCGGTCCAATTATATTTTTCCTTTATTCGTCTGACCGTTTCGTTGATTCCGCGATGAAGATTATTTTTTCCTTGATGATAGTTTTCTAAAATTTGCGGTATTTCGTGTTCTGAAGGTGTTTTTATAATGTTTTGACATATTTTCAGTTTAATATCTTTGTCTGCGAAGATGTAAGAAAAGGTTTCGAGAATTGGAAGTTCCAAATTGTTTTCGACATAGTACGTTGTTTCGGGATTAAATTTATTCTGTGATTTGTAAATGATGAAAAACAGAAATTGAACGACTGTTTCTGGGTCAAATGGCAAGGGGATTATAAAGTATTTACGATTTTTAACTGATTTACTGGCAAAGGTATTGAGAGAATAGTTTTCAAAGTTAATATCTTCTTCGAAGATATCATCCATGATCCAATCGTGGAGATCAGTTAACTTGTTTTGCCAAAAGAATGTAATAATTTGTTTATGAGTTTTGTCGAGAAGTTGAGAATTTGTCGTTTCGATTTTCGAGTAGTCAATTAGAGATCTTGTTTTATATAAGTCGACAAATTTGTTAAATTCGTTAGTTAGTAGTTCGTCATTAAGTTCGGGTTCTTCGGATTCTTGTTCACCTTCGTCTTCTGAGTCGGTGTCATTGAAGGCGTGGATTTTTGACTGAAAATTGGCTATTTGGTGGAAGTGATTGATTTTAATTCGCGATAGAGCGTCTGCATTTTTGTTTATCTTTCCAGGTTTGTGTTCAATCTTATAATTGTACTCTTCGAGTTTTAGTCGCCATCTGGCAAGTCTACTGCCTGGATCTTTGATCGAGAAAAGCCACGTAAGCGGGCGGTGATCGGTAATTAAAGTAAACTTACGGCCAAATAAATACGGACGGAAGTGTTTTACTGCCCACACTATGGCAAGCAATTCCCTTTCGATGGTAGAATATCGAGTTTCGGCCGCACATAAAGTGCGAGAGGCATAAGCGATAGGAAGATCTTTTCCTACAGGACCTTGCGAAAGAACTGCACCAATCGCGAAAGCGCTGGCATCCGTGGTGAGAAGAAACGGTTCTTCAAAATTTGGGTAGTTGAGAATGGGGTCTGAAATGAGAGCTTTCTTTAAGTCGTTAAATGATGACTTACAATCAGAATCAAAGAAGAATCTTGCATCTTTTTGGAGAAGTTTTGTAAGTGGTTTTGACATTTTGGCAAAGTTGGGGATGAATCTTCTATAGTATCCGGCCAATCCTTAGAAAGATTTAATGTCTTTTGGATTTTTTGGTTCTGGGAAATTTTGGATACAACTGACTTTTTCGGGGTTCGGTTTTACACCTTGTTGCGTAATTAGATGACCAAGATACGCTACCTCTTTTCTTAAGAATTCACATTTGTCGGGTTGAATCTTAAGATTTGATTTGCGAAGACGTTTGAAGACTTCGGTCAACCGTGAAATGTGTTCGTGAGTTGTTGGGGAGTATACAATGATGTCGTCCATGTATACTAGACAACGTTCATTTTGAATTCCAAGGAGGATGTTGTCCATGACACGTTGAAATGTGGACGGGGCGTTTTTTAAACCGAACGGCATACGAACAAACTCGTAATGGCCGTTTTCGACTGAAAATGCTGTCTTGGGGATATCTTTGGAATCGATCTCTATCTGATGAAAACCGGAGGCGAGATCTAATGTAGAAAAATATTGGCATTTGCCTAGTTGATCTAAAAGATCGGAGATGTTAGGCAATGGATATTTGTCGTCTACTGTGACTTCGTTAAGTTTCCTGTAGTCAATGACGACACGCCATTTTTGTTTGCCTGAGGCGTCTAGCTTTTTGGGAACAACCCAAACTGGGGAAGACCACGGGGAAGTTGAGTGACGAATGATACCTTGGTTGAGCATTTTGCTTACTTGGTCTTTAACCTCTTCTTTATGTACCTGAGGGTACCTATAAGATTTAGTAAAGATGGGTCTGGAATTACTAGTCTCGATTGAATGCTTAATTTTGTTGGTAAAGGATAGTGAGTCTCCTTCTAAGTAAAATATGTCCTGGAAATCTAAGCAAAGGTTGGTAATCATGTCTTTTTCTTCGTCGTTTAAATGTTCAGTCCGGAGTTGTTGTCTTATGAGTAAGTTTCTGTCGATATCTGGAGTTTCGTACCAGTCGTTAAAGTTAAAACAGGGTTGTGTTTGTACAAGGGGTTCTATTGTTATGTTTTCAAAGTTAATTGTTTTTGGGATGGCGTTGGCATTGATAACTGAAGTTAGAAATTCCCCGTTATGGTTTACATATACTAAGGAATTGGGTAGTCTGACTTTCTCTTTCTCGATGGTATGTAAAACAGCGTCGGTGTTGGAAAGGTGACAACGTAGTTTACATATTTTTTCTGTACGAGGTTCTATAGAAATATAGTTTGAGAAATTTTTTAGAGACGATGTGTTGGGGACTGTCGAGGGAGTGATATCTGAAAGGGGCAAGGAAGAGACCTTGTGAAGAGTGATATCTTTGAAATTTGTCTTGAGTTGTTTAGATTTTAGATCGATTACACATTCATAATGTTCTAAAAAATCTAACCCTAAAATGCCATCAAACTCGATGTCGAGGTTACATATGAATACTTTATGGGGGTTACCATGAGTGAATGGTATAAGGGTTGACTGAGAAATGGGGATCTTTTTGTCTGTAATTCCCTGAATAACGACATTTTCCGGGAATCGTTCAGAATAATTTCTGACGGTATGCTCTTTAAAGATAGAAATTCCTGCGCCAGTATCTATTAGTAATTTATAGTTTCCAGTCGCATCGTTAATATAGTACAGATTTTTGGAGTTTACAGTATGGAGAGTAGTTACAGAAATGTCTGTTCCGGAAAGTTTATATTCGGGTTCAGGTCGTCGAGATTGATAGTTTGGATCTGTGTTGCGAGGCTGGTCGTTATGTCTGGAGGGTTGTCTAAATTTGGAAGAGATAGAAAATCCTGATAGTTTTGATTCTCTAAGGGATCTAAATCGACAGTTTGATAGTTATCAGCAGTATGGTAATTAATATTAATTGCTTCTGGATTGCATGACTGACTATAATAATCATATTCCCTTTGATCATCAGTGCTATTGTAATCATCGTAGGATTGATTATTAACTGTATAATAATCATCGTCCTGGTTAGGGTAATTCGTATAATTTAAGTGATGTGTTTGCCTAGGTTGTTGATTCTGATTTTGTGAGAAATTATTAGTAAAAGGGTTTGGTCTAAAATTATTATTATTGCCGCTACTATTGTTATAGACTGGTGTCTGGTAGTTTCGAGACCGACATTCGGACGTGTGATGTCCGAATCTCCACATGATAGGCACTTATTAATTTGCGGATTAGGCTTTCGAAAGGGTTGATTAGGCTTAGGGGGAATTTGTTTAGGTGTTTTTTGGTTTTCGAAGTAGGACAGTTGTAATTCACGCCTAATTCGTACGTGGGCTTCTAACAGGTCTTTCGGGTTTCCGGCGCGGATGATTTGCCCTAAACGCGGTTCTAAACCGGTCAGAAGAGTGTTCAGCGCCATAGTGTCTATTAGACTCGTTTGGGCTGTCTTCTGATCTGCATTCAAATTCGAGGTTTTCTGAATATTGGCATACATTTTTGCAGTAAGTACTTGCAATCTGTTATAAAATGTGAGAGGCGATTCGTTGGGAAGTTGTCTTAGACGTTGTAAATCTTGTATGAGAGATGTCAAATCTCTAGAATCACCGAAATGAGAGTTTAAAAGTTGTTTAAGTTCCAAATAGGACGCGGGGTTGCGTGAATTAATTAATTGGGCCGCTCTGCCTTTCAGCTTATTTTTAATGTGTATAAGTAAAAGATAGCGTTGGTCGCCCGTTGACATATTATACGCGCAGTCGCACGCATCAGTGAATGTCCCTAGCGAGATTTGATCGCCCTCAAACTCAGGGACAATGGAAAAGATTTCTGAAAGCCGGTAGGGTTCAGTCTCTGGATCTGCTGAAGTTTGGGGAGATGCCATTATTTCGGTTGATTAAAAATATACGGTAATAAAAATGTTCAAAATTAAAGAAAATATCTAGAATTATCAAAACGTTTACCACGTTTTTGTTTTAAGAATGTAGAAGATTACAAAATTGTGCACAAAGTAAAATAAACCCAAATGGAAAATAGTACAATTCGGTTTAAAATGTTCCGGGATATTGAACGTCCGAACAGTAAAAATAAAATAAAATCAAAATTATATATCGATAAAATAAATTCAAATTGGTAAAACAAATATTTGCGAGATGATTACTTAATTGTTTGTACTTACATTAATCGAAACATCGAAGTTGCCGTGTTCTACGTGTTGTAGTTGGGACGTCTCGAGGTTCTTTTCTTCCTTCAAAGGATTAGAATCCACCGCTACCAGTTAAGCTTTTCTTCTAACGCCGGTTCTAGCAGCGTAATGGAATCCTACTGACTGCGCCACTTTTTATATTACGATTTTCACAATTCACTTTTTAAAAACAATTTATTTAATTAAATACAAAAAATAATAATAACAACTTTCAACTATAAGAATATAAGTCAACTAATCATCTAACGACTGAAGGTCCTACACTAGTATTTATAACATTACAAAATGATGAGTCGACACGAGTGTTAAACAAAGACAATTTAAGCGTGTCGTTTCAAAATGGATGGTCATCAGTTTTTATGTGAACTGAAAAATAAGAAGTGTACAGTTTTGGTTACCAAGTATAAATGAAAAAGGTCGAACGTGATAAAAATTACTAACAAGTATCATATTACAATGTGGGAATAATGACAGTATTTGACCTTATAATTAGAAGTTAATTTAATATAAAGTCTGTTTAAATACTTATATAACATATATGTGCAACTCATGATGGGCTACTCAATATACCATTTCCTTTTCTAACTTTTTTTGTAATACTCTGTTTAAATATAATTTCTCTCACACTATATTGCATCTATCTTATATATGCAACTGCTTGTGGGATACGAAATGTTGCATTATTATTCTAATATTTTTAAATCACAATGTATAACTTTAACCCTACTCCAGCAAATATTTACACCACCCTGTATGTGCGTCCTTGTATATTCTTTACACACCCTGTATAATTGTAATTCTACTGCGTCCTTTATTCCATGAACCCTGTAAATTCAATCGCTAATGGGCTATATTAACTCTTTTACTTTCTAATTTTTTTTAACTACCTTCTGTAACCATAATTTTAAAACGCTCTATATGTGAATCATTAAATATATGCCACTCATAGTGGCAGCACTATAAATAATTTATTTTTCTAATATTTTTTCTAATCACCCTGTATACCTATAATTTCTCTCTCCCTATATTGCATCTATCCTATATATGCAACTGCTTATGGGCTACAAAATGTTGTATAGTTTAAACCATACTTTATTACTACAATTCTTCTCCAGCACATATTCCCAATATTTCCTGTATATGTATCCCTATATAATGTTTTTTGCACCCACTATGATTCTACTGCTCCATCTATTCCAAATACCCTCTAAATGCAACCGCTAATAGGCTACCCTATATAATTCTTTTTTCTAACCACCCTGTATAACTGTAATTGCACCCCACTCAATATTCTAAACAGTCTGAATGTGTAACTGGGCCACCCAATAAAACATTTGGTTTCTAACATATCTGGAATCACCCTGTATAATTGTAATCCACAGCGCCTTATATCTCAGTCTATTTATAGAAGCATATGTAACGACTCTCAAGACAACTTTATTGGGTGCCTCAAATTAATATGAAAACACATAACTTTTTACCCATCCAAAAATGGCCTAACCAGCACTTTTTACTTTAAAATCTTGAAAGGTTCAGGTATAATAATGTAATGCTAGAAAAATAGTAATGAAATTTTTATAAGATCCTACACATCAATTTGCATTAAAAGAATTTTTCATAGCAGTTTTATTCTCAAATAGGTCACCAAATCACCCTGTATTGAACAAAGCTGTCATAATTGTAACAGTCTCGTTCGTTCTCGGTAATACGATTTTTCCCGAGCAATGGATTTGTAGCTGCAAAAACCCTATTTCGACAAAATAAATAAACAAAAATCATATGTATTATATTATTAGATCAATTACTAAAAATATATTTGCAGCATACATACCAAATCTCGTTAAATGGACACTAAACAATTTTTGACTGACTGCTACTTTAGATGACATCTTAAAATTTATTTAAAAGATTGCCTTTACACGCGGTAATGGATATATCAAAATATTTATAAATTGTCATTAGATTTGTGATAAATTTATGACTGAAGAAATGTATATACTCAACTTGGTCAGGATCGAATATAAAATGTATCAATTAGCTTTATAATCTCTAAATAGTTCTTGTACTTACGTAAAACTATTCATGTGGATTTTTCTGAACATGCGCAAACTTCAAAAAAACAAAATCAATTTGATTACAACAGTATAGTTTCTGAAGTCAGCGTTTTTATAAAAAATAACGTCATAAATGAATAGAAGAGAAGGTTCTAGAACATACGTCATAGTAAGTAAAAGGCGATTATGTAAGCAATATTTATGAGGAAGATTCACGGAACGTCAACCGTATGGTGCCGCCACTGCATACAAGGGTATAATGGCCGCCATGCATGAGAATTTTTTATTTGCGGCTGCCATTGTACCCTTATATGCAGTGGCGCTACCATGCGGTTGACGTTCCGTGATTCTTCCTCATACCTCGCTAAACGATTGGGGTATTGTCGATTGCTGTCAAATTTCGAACATTAGATTAAGGCTTAAGGTAGTTATTCATAGTGGGCGCCATCTCACTTGGTTTTTATCAATATTTTATATTTAATTTACTTATTTTAAAAGAAATAAATAAAGATTCCTTATATATTCTGCACATCTGCAGCACAATACTGGTATGGTATACTTTTCATTACCCTCCTTTCAAAATAAAGTCCGAAGAAGGGGTAGTGGGTTTCCTCCGTCTTTGCGTATTAATAATAGTATGATTTAGAAAATTTAGTGAATCAATACCTAACATTTAATTACTACAAAGTTATGATTATAGAAATATCTTTACCAACAGAAATAAGAGTATCATTTTGATATTGAACTATACTTGATTATATTGTGGTTCAGTAAATGACTCAACTATTTAAAACTGCTTAATATCTTTGTTGACAGTAATATTTAAAACACACAATCGTTAAATAACAATTCATCATTCTCCGAATGATTTAACCCGTTACAAATGGAATTATATATTGATATATTGATATATATTGATCTGGTAGGGATCGGATCATGCACGCGTATACTTTACTCATATACACTTGCTCTTCTGAGAATTGTAAAACTACACTCTGAACCGTTGATGAAAGCCAACAAAATTCGTTTCTTGTGTATCGGATCTTCGTGCTAGCACCGACAGTCTGTAGGTACTAATTATCCAAGCTCATAGATTGAAAACAAACTTCCCGAATATTGTAGTTTATTTCCGTAGCTCTATTGTTACGTTATATTTTTCCGCAGAGTGTAACTCGCAGTATATTCCATAAACCCGTAAAAAAACAAGTAAACGACGAAATATCTGAGGTTCGAATTATGCAAAACGTATTTTAAATAGCCTAAATATCTACAATAACTGTTTTCTTGTAACTAAAACACGAGTATTGACTTCGAATATTAAGACCAACGGATAGGATAAAATTATCTTCAAACGTAAACACGTACCTTTTTTTATTATTCTGTAACATTTTTGTTATTGCGATAGGCTTATTGGGTTTTTCGTATTGGAAATATTCTCGCTTGTATTTGGTATTGTTTTGTTTTGATATAAAGTTATGCGATGTTAAGATTTTTGGTTTGATTTTCTTGATGTACAAGGCGATTTTGCTAAGGGTGGAATCACACGTTCCAGACAGGTTAAAGACATTTATGGAAAGAAGAGGTAGAAAAGTAGAGTCGAGCACGGGACATTTCGTATAGATGTTGTGGAATGTCGTAGAGGAAGAACGTTATTTAGACGATGTTGGTATAAGAATTTAGAAGAAGAAATGGGTTGGTAGGATTTTGGAGATGTTAGTTGTCGGAGGAGTTGGCCGCCAACCGTCGTGGACGTCGTGGTGTACGGGTGTTGCTCGTTAAAGGTCCTAGTGTGAGGATGCGTGTAGTACTTGGGAAGAGAGGTTATGGTGAAATGTCGTGATAGATGTCTAGAAGTGTTATCTGAATTTATACTGGCAATTTTGTGCCATCCATTGATTGGGATTTAGTTGGATACACTTTATCGTTGGTTCCGTTATTGGTTTTGTGATATTTTTGGATTGTAACGGAAACCATACTCGTGTGAGGATTTAAGACAAGTTCATCACGGATTATCTCGATGATCACCGGTTTCAGCGACGTTTAATTGATGTTTCCATTGGCAGTTTGGTGATATTTCTGGAAGTTAGTGGAAACACGTTCTCATTTGTGAGGATTTGATTTCTGAATATTTGCATGTACTCTCGTTGGCCTTCCTGGATGACTAACTGGTCAACTACCATTTGAACATCGTATGTAAGACTTTTAGCCCGTCCAAGACCTTGTTTCTTCAGTGTATGGGGCCACCAACTTCACTTAGTTTGTCGAAGTTTTAGCAAGTCTTGTAACCGAACGAGTTCCATTTTGGTTTATTGGGAACCGGAATCGTTGGTTGCCGTATAGCAACGACGGCGTATGTTTGCTTCGATTCTACAGAGGACAGCTGAGTGTTGTGTCATCGCTTTTTAACAAGGTACCTTTGTAATTCCTTTCAGTGTATTTGTTTTGTTCATAATTTGCTTTTCACATTAAAGAGAATTGATTTATCTGAATAACATTTTGAACCTTTTTGAATTTAATAAAGAACCTGATTATTTAGTCAAACTTTGACTGTTAATTTGCTCATAAAAATTTGATTTTTATGCATTTCCTATAGTGTTAAATTTTGAATATCATTTCATGATTACTGTTTTATTGGATCTTGATATTATTTGGTATTTTGTGAAAGCGTCGTGAGAGCTCGAAACGTCGACTTGTTAATTGAATTATTTGGATGTTTTAAAGATAATATTTGTTTCTAGATTTATGAAATCATCATTGATTTTTCATGAAGTTTAAATGTAATTAAACACTTTTGTCAGTAACTGAATTTTGGCTTCAGATTTCAGAATAACATTACAGTTATAGAGTTTGATTTCATTTTTGAATTATTCACAGTTTAGATGTCATTATTGACTTTGATATTATTTTGAATATTGTGCATTTAAGTAACTCATTTCTGATTTTGATATATTGTGCATGTTTACGAATCACAACAACATTTGAATATTTTGAGTAATGCTTTTGATAACATCTGTTTATTTTATCTAGGTTCATTTGATCATTAATTGATTATTACATTTGTTGAATTTGGTAATTGATTATTACATTTGTGATTTTGGTAATAATTTGGACTTAGTGTATCAGGTATGTAATGTTGATTCTTGATTGAACAATAGATATGTGTATGTATGTACAGGAAGTTGGCTACAGGTAGACTTGTGTTTGATATTTTTGCAGGATTGTATTGAAATAATTTAAAAGTTCATTAAATTATTTACTGTTTTATGAAGAGTTTTATTGAAGTAGGTTTGTTGTGACGTAACTGACAATATACTGAGGTTTTATTAGCAATTGAGCCCTTATCTATAGATTTCTTGTAGCCGCGGGGGATTGGTAGGTTATCTTAGGCGGTTAGCTGGGGTAAAAGAGGCAGAGAATCTACCTGGCGCCCAGAACATCTTTATATTGGAAAGTTTACTTACCGTTGGCTTGGCCCTTGTTTGTTAACCCACTCCCGTCTCCACTGAAGCTGCCGTGCACCCTGGTGCGTCAACGTCTACCACGTGGGCCGTAATAAGGTGGTAGGTTAGCCATAACATCGTAGGCATTAACCTGACGTTTTTGACGTTACACTCTAACATTGTTAATATTGGTATGATATATCAATCGGCCAATTGGATTGCTTAGCGTTTTTTTTTCAATGTCGGCAAGATCTCTGCAAGATTTCATGGCGGCGTAAGCATCCGGGGCGGTCTTTGGTGTTAACATCGCCCAATCGGCATTTGTTGTCCCTCTGTTTTTTTGATACACAAAAGTCATTTTAAAGCAACATGATCAGATCTGATGAGGAAGTTTCGGCCAAAAGGATGTTTGCAAAAATGGTCGAGAGCCTTTATACTCTAGGGAAGTTAGTATTTTCAATTGCAAAAAATCCATAGATGCTTGATTAGCGTTTCTTGAAGAATGTATATAGAATAACTGATAAAAACTGTTATTAACAAATAGTTAATCCTTAATTAATTATACGGGGTGTTTAAATGTGCAAAAATCGCAATTTGGCGGACTTTTTAGCAGCTGAATGAAAAATTCTAGTGTCAATATGTTTATTTTACACGTCTTTTCAATAACTACTAAATGACAGGTTCATCTAACCGATTGGATAATTAGATTTGGAAATAAAATGTAAAAATATGCATTTTTCAATCGTTCATAGTTATTGTTTAAAAAACGTTGAAATTTTGAAACTCAGCAGAAAGTTTCATTTTTACGAGGTAAATTACTGGCGACAATCTCATCTTTACGACTTAGCAGGTTTTCTCGTAAATCTGCACCAGTGCTTTTGATTTCAAGTGAAATTTACAATGCTCCCATTTCGCCCTTATTTAATTTTTTTACCATCTAAAACAAAAATATTAATTATCCAATATTTCAAATATTAATTTTGGTTTGGGTTTGTTTAATTGTATGTATCAGTGATGCAGTTTAGAGATATTGGTCTATGTACCATTTGGGTGGGTTAAGTTTCTCAGGAACTCTTCAACAGATTTGTTGCGATGATTTGTCCAAATTCATATTAACTTTACCTTATGATAATTTTGCATTTTTTATTATGTATCTATACTCATTTTTTCTCTAGGAACTTAATAGGTTGTTTCTGTAATACTGAATATTTTTTACAACATTTTCGAATAAAAAAAACATTTGTAAATTAAACTGAATTGAATTGATAGAAAAAGTAAAAGTTTTAATTTAAAATATAATTCACCCATTACAATAGTTGTAGTTTATATTTTGTGAATCTAGAAGAAATATCTAGCTTATTTAAAATAAAAACCTTAGCTTTGGCAGTATGAAAGAATCAGGTAAAGAATTCGACTAATTAAAGAACAATACTGTTTGAGTTTTGGAAGAAAAAGAAACATCAATCAAATAATAAATAGAATACCAACTTAAATTACTTTTTAAAATCAAAATTATATTTAATTAGGAAAAAATCACAACGAAATAACAAAACAACTTAGAAAGAAAATTCGCAAAAGAAATGCCCAATTGATAGAAAATGTTTTTTCATACGTAGGATAAAATGATAAAACATAAAGACAAATCAGTTTATTTTAAAAAAATCGCAGCAATTAATTATAAATATTTGACGGACATAACAAAAACAATGTATAAACTTGCAATAAAAACGGGAACTTATCACAAGCAACCTCTTAGAAAACTTCCTTCACATGAAACTGAACATCTCTTATCTTGCCCCTTCAGTTGATTAATCTTAAAGGCTAGAGAGAAAATTAAATAACTATTACAGGTAATATTGCTTGTTATTACATTTAAAATGAGGACAGGCAAGAATGATTTATATCTAACTTAGATTATAAACTCAAACATAATTAGAAGAAATGTTATATTGCCTGGCGAAATTGGTTGTAAATTAATAATCTTGTAAACGTTTCTGTGACATGTTGAAGCTACACATTTACGTGGTCTTGAAGATTTTTTTAAAATCCTGACATGTAACTTTAAGCAAAAATATTCTATTGATGCTGGCATGGTTGTGGAGACGATAATGCAATTAAATCTCTCTCAAGTAATCAATAAACACGAATGTTTTTAAAACTTAATATACTGGAGAAATAAAGCACTCAACTTCCCGTTTATCTTCGGGAGACTGTCACTTAAAAACGTCGCCACTGTTTCGGTTAGAAATATCCATAGCTTAGAATCATTCAACTATATTTCATGAATAACATCCCAAATATTATACTTAAGCAAACCATACGACCTAGACATTCACTGAATGATAGTGATAGTACTAATATTGTGAGAGTGGTTCAGTGTAAATTTGCATAGTGACGAAATAGCATATTGTCATATATTAATGGTAAATAATAAATATTTTAATATGAAATACTGGTTCAGGGAATAAACTTGAAATATTTTCTTTTGAAAATTCGTTAACAATTTCATGTTTAGCACCGACAAAGAATTCACAACTGAAGGAGGAGATGGAGCTTTATCTGCTTTATTTATTTGGAAATAAACATTAAGGCTATTAAAAAACTAACCACTGTGGTAATTTTCACAAATTTATTATTTTCTTGACAATTGTTTCGCTCTGATGACAGGCTTCGTCAGAATTAAATATTAAACTAAATGCTAAACATCTGAATATATTATATAGTGTTGTAAGATAATAATGATTATATAGGTAGAAAGCACAATATGTTTACGGTATAATATTAGTGAAGGTAAATATTATTAATATAATTTTGAATTTTGTATTATGTAAGTATATTAAGATTAAGTAAAGGAGACATATTTGTATCAGTTTGGTCATTTAAAAAATGTGGTGAATTTTTATTTTTATTGATCTCAAGTGATTCTTGATTTTTACTTTTTTGTTCTAGATGTAAAATTTCGAAAGTAGTTTGTGGAATATGATTTTCATTTAATAAATGGTCGGCAAATGTAGATAGTTGTATTTCTGATTTTCATACGCTTTTAAATGTTCAGACCGTCTTGTTTTAAATGACCTTCCTGTGTGACCGATGTAAAATTTTGGGCAACTACCACATGTTAACTTATAGACTCCAGAGTTTTCATGCTTATTAATTTTATCTTTATTATTTTTTATGTGTTTGGCTAAATTATTGTCGGTTTTAAAGACTGTTTGAATATTTCTGTTTAGTAGAAATTGAGAAATTTTTTCAGATGGAGACTAATGGGTGGCATTGTTGATAAAATTATCGTATACAAACTCAATACATTATTGTGGAATCTCACATTGGAAGGTAAAGTGTTTATTTATCAAAAATAATGTTTTATATTGGTGTAGCAATACTGACTAGTGCGACTACTAAAATGTATATATATATATATATATATATATATATATATGTTTAAGGTGGTTTGCGGGAATTCATCCGCGTAGTTGATAACTGATCCCTGCCGGGATCGATGATCGATGGTAAAATGACGACGTTTCGACAGAGTCACATCTACCCTCTTCAGGTCGGTTCGCATAATTCTCGTAGCCTTCTGCTTTCGCTCTATATATATATGCATATATATATATATATATATATATATATATATATATATGCATCAGGCCACGGAAATACGTATACTGTATAGTATAATATAATATATTTCTATGAAATACGAAAAATTTACTGAAGAATGTTGCTTTGACATGGTCTCTGCAGAAAAAAGCATTGAAATACTGATATGAACGCGCTTCAAGAATACTGCGGAAACACACTGCATCCAGATGCAAAAAGTGCTACTTTAGGCTGAATGAAATCGAATTAAATGATATCAGCGTCGTGTCTAAGCAGAACTGAATGATATGAAAGTTAAAAAGGTATAACCTCTTTGTCCAATAATATTCAGTTCAAGTTGTACAATGTTTGAGGTTCCAAATATTACATAAAACACTCAAAAAGAAGACATGTATAGCTCTGTTGGATTTGTGTGAGAATCAACGGTAGCCAGGATACGTGAGGTAGTGAGAGAATGCCAAATGTATCCCATTCCGTAGAGGTGGGCAAAATTCTGCGAAATTTCTATATATCAAAAGCTTTGTGTGAAGTTCTTCAATATGTTCGTAGGTTTAGAGATTCTTGTGTTGTGAACCACAATAATAGCAAGTTATTCTGTCCCACATCTCTTGTAAAATAAACCAGCATTCGCAATCTAGCTAGTCTGTCTTATAAAAATGAGTCAGTCTTTGAACGTAGCATGTCTGTTGTCAAATGTATTTTGGCTTTTGTAAAAGACAGCATCTTCTATGTCCTTTTTATATCATACGGAATTTTCTCGGTAACTACAACCTGCATCAGAGAACTTTTCATGTGAAACTCTGACGGCAATTTGTTATAGATACTTAATAGATTTCGATACATTGTAACAAAATTTACCAAAATTAAAATTTTCTAAGCATTCCACTTTTTCCTGTATTGAAAAGTCTATACCTAAAAGGTTGCACACATTATTGTAGTTCTCTTACTTTCATAATAATCAGCTGTTGATGTTTTTGGCTAGCTCACCACCGGAGAATAGGTTTTTGATGGGTTAGTTGAACACTGGGTATTACATTAAAAGTTTTATAAAACTCTAAAAGGACATATCATTTCTGTAGGTGTTGGTGAGTGTTTCAAAGAGAGGCTTATTTAGTTAAGTCTTCATTTCCAATGTATAAAAAAAGCTGGAGCAGATTGCACCTCGGAATCTGTATTAATATTGGTCAGTATACTTATATTATAGATTGTGTCTAAATAGCTACGCAATCAATTTTGCAGCATGATTATCTAGAGTTATTGCATTTCTTTTGAGTTAGTAGTATAGCCTAGCAGTTCCACAAATAAAATTCTTTAGAAAACTTTTTCAATTTATTCCAGCCTGAAAGCTGCTTGACTATTATGTAGGATATTAAGAATTTTTTGTGCTACTCTGTATACCTAAAAAACATGTAAAAAAAACAACAAATTTGCTTAGTTATGTATTATATCTTAATTTCAAATTTATATTTTATCCAGATTTTAATGCCATAGACAACGAAGTCAGAATATAACTTTGAAATATGCTGTTATTTCCCAAGACAACCAAAAAAAGATATATTATTTCAAGATACATGTTTTTAGACACTGTTATTATTTCAGACAGTTCGCACTGCCTGTAGTTTTATATTCTTAAAGAATACTACCTCATTGCCTTTACATGATTGTTGGGGCTTTTTTAGTGTACTGCAGTTTCTTCTATATTTAGTCGAAGTAACTTTATATGCTTTTGTAGTCACCTTTAACAGAATTTGTTTTCTCTGTACGATTGATTCTTTTTATTAAAGTTATACTAAATTTTCTAGAAATGATGTTTTTCTTCCAACAGTGTTTTCACTAGAATGTGCCAAAATTTTCGTCTCAATAAGACCTTTTTCAAAAAAACACACCTAAAACCTAAATTAATTACCGGTGCTTCGTTTTATATAAGATTTTATTTGGGCGTTTCTTCAATTATTGGCTTTTTATCGTCAACATAGGTTTCCTCTCTATACAATATGTTGACATCTCTATACTTTATATTATTTAAGATATTGTTACAACTTACGGCTTCAGCTATGGCAAATAACTACCCGACAGAAGTTCAAGAATTAGCTGATATTTACACATTTAATAAAGAATTGGTGTTAGGGTACACAACTTTCTGTTTATACACTATTACTGTGTTGTTTATGTAATTGAGGCTCAAAGTAAGTAAAGGATTTAGTAAGAGTAAATCCAACCCAAGTGTACAACAATCCCATTTAATACGTTTACCGCTCAAACCTATATAGACAGCTTCATAATTAGTGTATTTATTTCAGAGGGATATAAGATATATATAATTTGTCAGTCGAAAATTAGTTAATAATTATTAACATGTTACATAATTATTAACCTGTTACATAATTATTAACGTGTTACATATTTATTTCTATAGGATAACCCGTATTTTAATCTATTACCTGAAAATTTAATAAACTCAGATTAACATCTTCTACTTAACCATTGAAATCTGTTTCCACTAAACCATATTATATATCCCAACAACATTCCTCAAATCTGTTTATGCGGATAAATGGAAATTTCGTTACGTCAATAATTAGTATCTAGAAAACGTCCATCATTATTATTCCAATATGCAATGTTCCTGACTTCCTGCGCATAACATTTTGTTTCTTATCCGTCCTAAAGAGAGCGGATGAATATTCCCATTGACACCTGACGTCTCCTATTTGTATACGTCGGTGAGGCAACGCCTGGCATCATTTCCTTTGTCCCCTTTCCTCCTTTCACGAAGTTTCCCCAATTTCAGAGACGTTGGAGTAAGTGCTTGTCTTGTATTTCGCATGCGACACAACGGAACATTGTGTAGATGGGATGTTTGGGCTCTTACGGAAAATGACGTCGCTGGTGCACGATTTGGGGGATTTATGTTTTCTCAACTAGAAATGAATTTTCCGATTCGGTGGGATGTAAACGATGGGGAAATTAGGGTTTTCCGTCGATTTTCATTAAATTGATAAGTGGTTGAGCAGAAGCGGTTGAATTTATGGTTAGTCCAGTCAATAACGAAATATTTAATATGCCGTGGTATAGGTTAGGTGTCAATTAATGTTGAACCTGTTTCACTATATGTTTTCTTGATTTATATAATAATGAGTAAGGTAGTTATTACGTTAGGATTGCGCTAGAATAAGATAATGTCGAGCAAAAAAATACTTGCTGAGTTTCACTGTGACTCAAATCTGGTTCCCTAATCCTTGAATCACATCTCTGGACTAGATGTAGCAAACGTCGAATTTCGATTCTACATTTCTGCATGGTTACTACGCATTATTACTTTTTACTGAGGCTTAATTTATCAAATTATCCTTATTCTGCTTTAAGTCTCTGGAGTATCTAGGAGAGAGCCTCCAAGTGAAATCACCAGTGACTTATTTGTATCACCAATTTCCCATCCATTGACAATTGCAAAGTTTTTAATAGACCAGCAGTGATTCTTGAAGAACCTGTCTAGTTTTAGGAAATAGTCATTGATAACAATTGTAAAATAATTTCTGTTTTCTAGTTTGTAGTTACATTTTGTTGCTTTTCTTACATTGATGTGATAAGATAAAATATTGTTTAATATGTTGGTTTAAATCCAATGTTTTCACTAACCGTTCTACAACCTCCTGCTTTATTGCATATCTCTGTATTCCCTTTTATCTTATTTTATGCAGATTGTTAGTCACACTACACTTGTCTACCCAAAATTTATTAGTTAGTTCAAAACATCCAGATTTCTAGCACCAAATGACAGAAATTGAGTTCCAATAATGAACGTTTTCTATAAATTCTATATTCACAACAAAACCTAACCAAACCTAGCTTCAAATCAAAATACGTCAAAATTACTTACCCACTTAACTGAACTGCCGGAATTTAAATTTTTTTACTGTCTATAATAGAATTTATAAGCTTAATTTCCAGAAGCCGTCCTCTCTTGTTGCCAAGGTTTCTTCGCCGTTAGAATTTCGGGAAATAATATTTCACTAGGTCCCGTACCAGCGAATAAGCTATTTGTGGATCTCTTCAATTTTTACTAATCAGTGGGATTCAACTGTCAGAGTCACATGAAATTTAATAGCAAACCGCTTTTGCTATCAATAGTTAATACGCAATAATTGACCTGATTTTAACAGCTAATTAGCAGAAGAAAAATATTTAACCGGTAAAACCCGGCGAAAATATGAATTTTTTGTTTTTTTGCTTATCAAAATTTAAGATTGGATCCTAATATATATTGCCAACCGAAAAGTTGCCAGGAATCGGATGAGAATCCAGGAAATCTCATTAAAAGTACCTTTCAAAAAATCATAAAAGAAAATAGAAAATTAGTCTTCAACCTAGTGATAGTTTTAGTTAAGCTCAAGATGGATTTTGTCGGATAAGTAGTTTTTGCATAATTATAATATAAAAAATATCTTGGATTTTTGTTTAAATGCTGTAACAATGGTTTAAAATGTCTTTGAATATTGCAGTTAACACGGAAATACGCGGTAGAAGGAGACAGGACCACTGGTTGTGGGGTGGTCAAGCTAAGTCAAGCTAATATAGGGCAGTCATTTTTCGGGAGACAGGTTGGTCACGAGTGAATTTATGGTATGTGATATAACTTGTTTTAATGCTGCAAGAAAACTTAAATTTTATTTATATAGTAATCGAAAATTATTTTTTTTATTTTACTATTATATTATACATTTCACACATTAAAATATTGTTTGCTATATTTGAAAAATCTATAACTAGACTTTCTGTGAATGGCATTAACAATATCCCCATATCTATTAAATAGGAAAAGTGGATGTTATTGTGAATTATGGAGCATTTAACTTATTCATATACAAAACATACATTTACTCATAAAATATCTATTTTTAACCGACTTCCAAAAAGAAGGAGGTTATCAATTCGTCGCGTATTTTTTCGCTTTTTTTTGTACGTATGTTACCTGATTTCTTCTCCTGTGGTGCTCCGTTTTGAATGAATATGGTCTTGTTTAATAGAGTATATATCCGGATTGGTGAAACTTCAAATTTTGGAAAAGAATTCTATTGATAATGTGATAAAATTTGTGAATGAACACATGCGTGCATGGAAATCGACCAATATCCCTAATATTTTAGTCGATTTTTCGATAACTCCTTATGGATGTGTATAGTTTTTAACGTTTAATCAATTAAGGAAGATCCTTAGGTGATCTCATATACTTTTCTGCGACGTGCAACTTCCAGTTTTGCAGAAAATCGCCGAAAGTTCCAAAAATTCTTATCAAAAATTTCATCCAAATGACATAATGGACATTTCCTCATAAATATTTTAATTCAAACGTAATAGTGCGGTAACTTTAGGCACTGGAAGATTTAATTGCGAATTTAAAAATAAATTTTCTATGTACATTTCAAGCATATAGGTAGTAAAGCATAATATTTTCCGCTCCTTAAAACAATGAGTACCAAGCTCGTTTTGTTTGTATACCAGGCAAATACCTATTTAAATGCAAATTTTTCCATTTTGCGAAGACGGTGCATTTGGTTGTCACATTTTCCTGGCCTAATAGAAAATTCAGTGACAACACATGCCAAACTTTAAACTGCTATTTGGTGCGTTTATAGACAGGGTGTTTAATTATAGCAAACAAAATCACAAAGTAAAGTGGTAGCACGAGTTGCATTTATATGAAGATTGAAATATAGGACGGACTAGAATGATAGTGGTCCGTAGGCAGCCGTATATACAGGATGGTTGGAATATAGGGTGGACTGGACGATTGGTGGTATAAAAATGTTGGAAAAAATGTGAAATTAAAGTTATATAGGGTGATTAAAAAACTGTTATATGATGTGGACATAAGCAAATCATATACAGGATGGTTGAAATATATGCTGGAGTTCAATTATATTTATACAATGTGATTAAAAAATTATTTCTTTTATAGCCCATAAGAAGTTGCATAAAGTGTGGAGAGGAATTAATGTTACACGGGTGATAATATAAAATGTTAAAAATGAAATAATTTATCGGGTAGCCCACAAGGAGTTATATACTATGGTTGAAATATAGGACGGACTTGACTCCGTAAATATGGGATGGATTCTACTCCGTCCTATACTATACAGAAGGCAGCTAACAAATTTATGCTTGTCCGTGGGCAGTCGTATGTACAGGATGGTTGGTACATAGGTTGGAGTGGAATTATATATAGTTATACAGGGTTGTCAAAAAAGTTGAAAAAAAGTTACATGGCGTAGTCCATAAGGCATAAATACATTTTGGGCTTATTAAGTCAACGCGTACTAGTACATTTTGTTCGTAAAGATTTACCTGTCAATTTAAATGAGAAAATATCATTGTGTAATGTTTAGGCTTTCAATGTTACCTGGTTCTGTCTATTAAGGTTATACATACAAAAAAATAAATGAAGAATGAAAACTACCTGAGTTAAAAAAAAAACAAAAAGTTGAAAATAAAACATTTTAAAAAAATATATAACCGACTTCTACCTATAACTAAAAAGCTAAAAATAATTATAACAAAATACAACTCTAGCAAATAAATAACACATTCAATGTTGTTAGGTACCTACTCATGAAGTAAAAAGTATAAACATTAAAAGGTGCTCATTCTGTACAAATTAATTACCTACGAATCTAGTATATTTTTGAAGTCTATTAAGGAAGATCCTTAGGTGATCTCATATACTTTTCTGCGAAGTGCAACTTGCAGTTTTGCAGAAAATCGCCGAAAATTTCAAAATTCTTATCAAAAGTTTCATGAAATGTCATAACGGACATTTCCTCATAAATATTTTTAATTCCAACGTAATAGTGCGGTAATTTTAGGCACTGGACGTCTTAATTGCGAATTTGAAAATTTTCTATGTACATCTCAAGCGTATATGTAATAAAGCATAGTATTTTCGGCTCCTTAAATCAATTAGTACTAGGCTCATTTTGTTTGTATACCAGGCAAATACCTATTTATTTGCAAATTTTTCCATTTTGCGAAGACAATGCTTTTGGTTGCCACATTCTCCCGGCCTAATAGAAAATTCAGTGACAAGACATGTCAAACTTTAAACTGCTACTTGGTCCGTTTATAGACAGGGTGTTTAGTTATAGCAAACAAGATCACAAAGTAAAGTGATAGAATGACTTGCATTTATATGAAGATTGAACTATAGGATGGACTAGAATGATAGTGGTCCGTAGGCAGCCGTATATACAGGATGGTTGGAATATAGGGTGGACTAGACGTTTGGTGGTATAAAAATGTTGGAATTAAAATTATATATTAATGGTGAGGCTTTCGATGTTAAAAAAATAAAGAATGAAAACTACCTGAATTCAAAAATACTAAAAAGTTGAAAATAAAACAATTAAAAAAAATATAACCGACTTCTACCTATAACTAAAAAACTAAAAATAATTATAACAAAATAAAACTCTAGCAAATAAATAACACATTCAATGTTGTTAGGTAGCTACCCAAGAAGTAAAAAATATAAACATCAAAAGGTGCTCATTCTGTACAAATTATTTACCTACGAATCTAGTAGCAATCAAGTTTGATGAATTAGTAGATAAGTACGCAATTAAGTATTTTAGATTTGCTTGGCACCGGCTTCAAAATATACTAGATTGGCAGGTAATTAATTTGTACAGAATGAGCACCTTTTAATGTTTACATTTTTTACTTCCTGGGTAGGTACCTAACAACATTGAATGTGTTATTTATTTGCTAGAGTTGTATTTTGTTATAATTATTTTTAGTTTTTTAGTTATAGGTAGAAGTCGGTTATATTTTTTTAAAAAATGTTTTATTTTTGTTATGTTTAGTAGCTACTGACGATCTTCAGTGCAGAATGCTGAATATTGGTTCATTCATGAAATACCTTAAAAAAATCATAATTTACGTCCACGCTGTCAGTGCAAAACAGTATAGCCAAAAACCATCTGAGTTGTATGCTTTATTAGTGTTTACTTTCGAGCTCGAATATTGGACCTTCGGAATAATTAAAAATTCAATATGCATTATAGCGTAAAAATACGTCAAATGTGCCCGGTATTTCACATAAATTTAATTAATTGTGATAAATAAATAAAATTAACTAACAAATAGGGTTCACATTAATTTGGATAACAATTTAAAGATAACAGATCTTACTTATAGTTGACAAATTGGAAAAAAATATATTTATATTCTTCTTGATGCATATATGGGTGATTCTTAGCTAACTGTGATTTTTTATGTCTCGAACTTTTTTATTATTCAACATTGATTTTTTTTTAACAGAAAATTATAATTATGATAAATTTGATAGTATTTCACCGTCGATATTGTATATTAAATATATTGTATATTCATGGATTATGAATAACTTTCAGAAATATACCCAAAATGACATGTCTGATTTTCGTTTTTCAAACTAAATTTCGATAGAGTTGTCTCATAATCTAAAGTTTAGCTTTTATAACTAAAACTATAATGCTGAATGTATACCCCAATATTGATTAGTAGAATGGAATATTAGATTTAACTAATGTTAAACTTTAGTTGATTCTGCTTTTTCCGGATTTAGACCGCGTCATTCATCACCGTGTCATTCATCATCGTGTCAAAAATGGCGCTGTCTAAATCCGGAAAACGCAGAATCAGCTATGACTCTGGCCGCGAAAACCTACGTTCTCAATGTTAAACTTTGTTTTATTTTATTCTAATTTTAAAGATTCTTAAAATCAAGAAATAAAATAAAATAACGTAAATGTCTTTGTATGATTATCAAAGTCCTATAATTTATCATTTGTTTAATTATTTGAAGAATTTAAAGAGATTTATTATGAAAGTATTTTGAATATTTCATTGTAGTGTCTTTTCTATTTAAGATGTAGTAGAACTAAATTACGGGCTTAATTTTGAGCATAATAAAAGACCAAAAGCACAACAACAAGTTTTAAAGAATTTTTGATTTGTAAAAATCACATTTATCTAAGAATTACCAATATTTATTCACAACACTTAATCTATAAAATCTGTACTTTTGCAAATGATATAAAAAACACATGTTTTTCTAGATTTTGATTATTGCATTATCAAAAACTGTTGTTTTGATCAAAATGTGTGTACTTTAAAACATATTTTTTTCTTCGCTTAATAATTTCAAATAATTAAATTACGAGGTGAATGAAATATGAACCGGACTTTTCGGTTTCTCGCCCTGTAGGTAATTCGAGTGGCGTGACGTCTCAATATATGTTAGGTAGGGATGTTAAGAAGAGGAGAGTTCGTCGGTTTGGCGAGGCGTAGTCGATGCGCTGTTAGTAGCATTATGTCAGAGCAAGAGGTGCATACGTCTGTTGCGCAACGTGTTGTTATCAAATTTTCGGCGCGGGAGGGCGTTAGACCGTCTGAAATTTTGCGTCGACTATCTGCACAGTTCGGCAATGAAACACTTTCAAGGACCCAAGTGTACGACTGGCACAAAAAGTGTTCAGAAGGCCGAGAGACAGTGGAAAATGAGCCTCATGCACGCCGTCCCACGACAAGCATCAATGAGGCGAATATCTACGCAATTCGTGAGCTGATTGAAGGTAACCGCCATATTATAGTATTGGCAATTGCTGAACACGTTGGAGTATCATACGGGAGTGCTCAATCAACCATTTCAGATGAGTTGGGTTACCGAAAAGTGTGTGCAAGATGGGTTCCTCGCCTTTTAAGGGAAGATCAGAAAGCAAACCGTCTTGCCGTATGTGAAAGGCTGTTAGCAAGATATCGAGCAGAGGGGGGTGAGTTTTTGAGACATATTGTCACCTGTGATGAGACATGGGTGCATCATTATACCCCGGAGCCCAAACGTGCAAGCATGGAGTGGCGAAAACCTGGAGAGGCAGCACCGCGGAAAGTCAAGACCCGTCTTTTTGCAGGGAAAATTCTTGCAACAGTTTTTTGGGATTCGAAAGGCGTACTGCTGATCGATTTTCTGCACGAACGCCGTACAATTAATGTGAAGTATTACTGCGAACTACTCCAACAAGTGAAACTTGCCTATCGGCAAAAGAGGCGGGATATGTCTATCCGAAGTGTGATTCTGTTGCATGACAACGCTCGGCCACATACAGCTGCATTTGACTCAAGGAAAATTGAACAAAATGCATTGGGAAACCCTTGAACACCCGCCTTACAGTCCTGATTTGTCGCCATGTGACTACCATATGTTTAGGCCACTTAAAGAAGAACCGGGAGGCCACCATTTAGAGGACAACGAAGGTGTAGAAACGTTTGTGCGCAATTGGTTATCGACACGACCAGTTTCATTCTTTGAAAAAGGTATTAAAAAACTTCCGATTCGGTGGGAAAAATGTATACATAAGAGAGGAGACTATGTAGAAAAATAATATGTATTAAAATTTGTATTGATCATACCAATAAAATTTTTAAAACAAAAGTCCGATTAATATTTGATTCACCCTCGTATATCACATAAATAACACTGTACTAAATGGAATAGGTATATTGTTTTACCTACTGCCTCTCAAGGAGAAATTTGCAAAACTACTCTCAAGAAGTCTGCGGTTAGTTAACAAACGTGTGTAGTGGAATTAATAAACAACTGTTTAAATCGTGTTGTTGATTTTTCTATTTTAATACTTATGTCTTTAAGTGTCGTTCTTTAAATTAATTAATAAATTATACATAACACCACAAAACATTCAAGTGAATTCTTTACGCATAACATAAAATATGTAGTGGATAAAACTGGGAGTGATAGCATAGGTGGCTGAATTGTGTTTTTTTTTAATTGTACTCTGCAATTTACGTTATTACTTTATTTGTTCTCGCATCATTTGTTTATAGCTTCTTAAAATTATTCGTAAGTATATTCAGTAGAAACATGTTTCTATTTTTCATAACGATCATAAATTATGAAACGGTATATTAGAGTTGTTTTTTCGATGGGAAAAATAATTTTAGTGAGTCATAAGACTTTTGTTAATTTCACTATTAACTTCAAAAATTGTTTCGTTTGATTCCTTAGGTTACATATTCTGTCAGGCCATACATTTTTCAGCTTCTACCACAATTGCTCTGAAAACATATAATTTACTACAGATATTTATAAACTTCATTATACATTATTATCGGGCATTTTGTGAAGATCAATTTTACAAAAGAAAATCTCCTGTTATCAGTAGATCACGAGACATATTAAATATTGCTAAGGATAATGGAGGTTGTATGTTATCTTTCCAAAGTTTTGCAAAACTGAGACAGATTTTTGGGTCATTCGGCACGCAGAACAAACTTGGATCAAATATGATGTTGTTTACGGAATCAATGTCTGAGAATGTTATGACTAGGACTAGGAAGACAGGCAATTGCTATCAAGATATCTTATAATACATACTATGTAAGTAGCTCCAAGAATCTGAAGTTCGGGAACTATCCCACCGGAAAATACCAAAAATATATATGAATATGAGGGCTATTTTTTCTTGTAAATTATCTGGGAAACTGTGAGTCATAGACATACCAAGTGGTTATAAAATATATCTTATATTTTTAAGTTTTTAAGCATTCTGGAAAACACTCTTAACAAAAAATTTAAAATCACAAACATTTGTTTATCCAAGATGTAAGTGGGCGATTAAGCTTCGCTCATGATTTCAATGTTACGCCAATCTGTTGATGACATATGTATGAAAATAGTTTCATCAAAAATTATCAAAATCAATTTCATTTCTTTATTTCTGCTAAAAACTCTGATTTATCCACCAGAGAATGAAACTATCAAGTGGTGAGTCATTTATTTTTAATATATATATATATATATATATATATATATATATATATATATATATATGTATATATAGTTTTTGTTATGGTTTTGATGTTATGTAAATAGTAGTTAATAATCAGTTTATAAAAAAACATATATATAAAAATAATGCAAGTGATTTATCCTACATTAAATAAAAAAATATATAAGAGTTATAAAAATTTAAATAAAAAAATATAAATAGTGGAAATTAAAATAAAATAAGTGCAGAGATTTATTCAATCATTACATATGAGATGTGGAGTGAACAGAACAAAAATTAAAATATAATATATATTAAAAGCTATGAAACCAAGTGTTATTAAAAGAGTGATGTTGGTTGCATATGTTAGAAAACCATAAAGTAGTAATTTAATATGAAAGAAAGTTATTTTATGAATAAAGACACATTTTAAAATTTAACTATAAATAATAAGATTAAAAACATACCTGAATTTATATTGGAATATTGTGAAATAATATGACATAAATAATGATGTAGATATTCTAACGTGGTGAAATCGTTCAGTACTTCTTATTCAATTTTAGAAAAGAACTTCATTCAGTCACTATAAAAACACAAAAATATAAATGATATTAGTCACAAACATGAATTTTAAGATAAGAAAAGGCCCGAATTAAACAATTTAGGACTAGAAAAAAATTATTTACATAGAAATGTCATGTTGATTTTAAACTTGTGATAACAATGTTAATATTTCATCAAATAAAATTTCAAATAGATAGAAATGTATGGAACGAATGGATCTTTAGAATATTTAAAAGAAAGTTTGTAATTATTATGATAAATTTTTAAATTTGGTGTATATGATCTAAGAATTTCAGTCATTTGTTTACAAAAATTTATTTAAAGAATGCCAAACCTGTCAAACCAGTTAGTCAAAATTTAGTCGTGCAAGAATGTAGAACTTCCAGTATAAAAACATCTACTATCAAAGTAGCAGTGCAAATTTTTCAACAGTTACTATTCTTTTACACTGTGTAATTAAAATTAAGCAACTTAAATTTAATACATTCCTTTTTGTGATAATCCATTGAATTTTAGATTTGTGGTTTAAAATTTTATTCAACTGCAGTGTAGCATGATTTTCAAGAGTAGCAATCAATTTTGGCTACAGTCAAATGTTCCTGATGGGACAGGTGGTCAGCTGAGTGACCACAAGAGTGTCGGTTCTACTAATTATATGACACTCACTAGATTTTTAAGGGGGATGTATGTCTGTATTTTAACATACATGTAGTAACATATATTAATTGCTTTCCAATTCACTAAAACAAATGTGATTTTCACTTATTTATGAAAAATTAATAATGTTTATATTTTAATAACATTAAATAAATTTTCAAGCAAGTAGGTACAGATCACGGTGTACACCCTGGTACAGATGAAAATGACATCAAGCTAGTTATAAACTTCAGCAATGTTTATGTATTGATTATATATATATATATATATATATATATATATATATATATATATATATTTATATATTATAATGGTTGTACTGATTTGTGAGCCCCTTACTTTGGGTGCCCATTTTATTATGAATGTGATAATTTATATTTTGTTTTTTTAAGTAAATTGAATTGTTATTTTATTTAAAATTTCGCCTCTTTCTCCTCAGGGTTGGATTCAAAAGAAAACTCAATCTTAATATATATATTTTTTAAATTATATATTCACTTACCTGGATTTCTTACTTTATATATATTTTTTAATAGTTTGATATGTTTTAACTAATCCTTATATATTGTTTTTTTTATCCCAGTGCTTTGCTCTACTTCATTGAATGATGTTTATACCAAATTTGTTTTTTCTTTGCAATATAAATTTTTCTATGATTCTATTGTTTACTGTAATTGACTATATTTTTTTTTAAATGTTTTCTATATTCCTATGATAATATTTCAAATAAAAGTTTTAGTCAAATTCTACAAATTATTTTTTTTTATTCATAATTTCTTGAAAATTTTAAAATCAATACAACATTTCAAACATGAAAACAAACTATAGAAATTCCTACTTTAATATTGTTTAACTATGATGTGGAGTTCCAATTTATTCTATCATTTCATACCAATATAATAAATTTCAAATAGATAGAAATGTATGGAACGAATTGATCTTTAGAATATTTAATAGAAACTTTGTAATTATTATGATAAATGTTTAAATTTGGTGTATATGATCTAAGAATTTCAGTCATTTGTTTACAAAAATTTATTTAAAGAATGCCAAACTTGTCAAACCAGTTAGTCAAAATTTAGTCGTGCAAGAATGTAGAACTTTCAGTGTAAAAACATCAAAGTAGCAGTGCAAATTTTGTTTTTCAATCTTGAGCGGACATTAAATCAACAACGATAAGCAGCCATATTAAAAGTGCGAAAATTGCAAATCAAAAGTTTGGTGAATGAAAAGACAAAGTTAAATAAAAAATAAATAAAAGGGTTAAATTGGAAGAGCATAGACAGTGTATACTCATAGAGTATAAAAATAGAGTGGAGCAGTGCAGCTGAAAATGTATACATACAATATTGGAACGAGTTGATGATGTGGAAATATAGCAGTTAGCAGAAGCAATTAGAGAAAAGGAACTTTGAAAGATGAAAGGATTAGATAAGGTATTTATCATTTAAAAAAATTGTTTGAAAATAAAAAGGAATTTGTTATACATTTATTTAGAATAAGTTTGTATAGTATATTGGTATGAAATGATAGAATAAATTGGAACTCCACATCATAGTTAAACAATATTAAAGTAGGAATTTCTATAGTTTGTTTTTATTTGAAATATTATCATATCGATGTTCTAAAGATTTAGGCTTTTTAGGGTTCCGTATATTCAATATACGGATACCCTTATAATATCACTCCGGATTTCTGCCTCTCTCACATCACAGCAATTTTCTCCTAAACTACAGGACGGAAGAGGTTGAAATTTGATATCAATGTATAGTTTTGTGACCCGATCAGGAGTACATATGGTAAAAGAAGAAATTTTGATTTTAGGGGTACTTCTGGAGGGAAAAACTAAAAAAATCGACCGTTCCCTCCCTGATCTCCGAAACTACTGAGCCTAAAATTTTGAAAAAAATAGGAAATATAGAACATTGCCCGAACTTTACAGGAAAAATAAGGAGAAACCATTAATATTAATTTGGGGGGGGGGGGCAAAACAAACGCATCATTTAATATATCAAATGAAAAGGAACACAAATATATTTTTTTCATATTTAAAAAATAAATAAATAAAAGTACATTAAAGAAAATATACCAAAATTTACCCATCCCCCCCCTTATCTCCGAAACTATAAAACGTAAAGTTTTGAAAAAACATTAGAGGTATAGGGTCTGACCTGAACTTTACTGGAAAAATAAGGAGAACCCCCTAATATTGATTTTGAGGGGCAAATTATAGAATTAAGTGGAAAATAAAAAATTAAAATTATTTCTAACCCATCATGTTATATATCAAATGACGAAAACAAATATTTTTTTTCAAATTTTTAAAATAAATTATTTAAGAGATATTAACAAAAATATAAAAAAAATTATCCATTTCCCCTTCCCCTTATCACCAAAACCATAAAAGGCAAAATTTTGAAATAAAATAGTCGTATAGCGCTTCACCTGAACTTTACTGAAAAAATAAGGAGAAACCCCTAATATTGATTTTGGGGGGCAAATTATAGAATTAAATAAAAAATTAAAGTTGTTTCTAACGGATGAAGTAATATATCAAATCAAAGGGCTCATTATGACGAATACAAATTGGTGCGTTCCCGCAATTTGTTTAGTGTATTTTTTTCAATTTGATTGAATTACTTCATTGATTTTTAAACTTCTGCACCTTTTCTAAAACATTCCGTCGCGCTAATGCTAATTGTAAACGTTTTTTGCGTGTAACATATAGACTGTATTGACATTCGTGTTTCGGATCCCTAGCTGTTAAGACGCCTCGGGAGATTCGTGCAATGTACCCGAACTTTTCGGTGGCTTTGATTCCGTCTGAAGAGACGACGCTTATTGTTGTTTTTTGCGTTACGATTTCGCGAGTTCTTAGCTCCGTACGTAACGACCGCTAAACCGCTTTCATTTTGTTTCTTTTGTGTTTACTAAAGCGCATCATTTGTTGTTAAACCCGCATTTTTGTTTGCTCAATCAATGAACATTACGTCGCTATTTTTTGTGTAACGTGTTGTCCAGAAGAAGCTCTAAAAAACTGTTCACGGGGCTAGCCTCTGAAGAAAGAAGAACCAAGAAAACACCCTTTGCAGAGCTTCGACGTAAAAGGTCAGTGACTAACTTTTATTTGGTGAATTAATTTACGTGTTTATTGATTGTTCCGCTAAAGGTCCTTCGTCAATTATATACTTGCATTGAACCAGCATTGAACTAAAACCGCAACATCTAATTCATACATTTTTTTTGAATATTCCCTATGGAATGTGCCAACGAACACATTCCACAAATATATATTTTTTTATATTTTTAAAAGAAAAATATTTTAAAATATATTAACAAAAATATAAAAAAATTACCTAGTCCCCCTTTATTTCCCAAACTATAAGCCCTAAAATTTTTTGTTTACGGGAAAAATACAAAGAAATCTTTAATATTAATTTTCGGGGCTAAATTATGGTATTAAACGGAAAATAAAAAAATATTTTTTAATGCATCATACATCAAATGAAAGGGCTCATTATGAGGAATACAAATATATATATTTCATATTTATAAAATTAATTGTTTACAAGATATTAACAAAAAATATATAAAAAAATCTCATTTCCCGCTTTATTTCCAAAACCATAATACCTAAAATATCTAAATAATTAGGGGTACTGGGGCTCACTTAAAATGTATTAAAAAAAAAACTAGAAAACCTCAATATTTATTTTGGCGAAAAATTATAGAATTAAATGGAAAATAAAAATTAAATTTTCGAACGCATCATGTAATATATCGAATAAAAGGCTAATTATGTGAATTACAAATATATCATTTTTTAAATCATTTGTTTAATAGATATTAACAAAAATATTAAACATAGACTTAATTCCCACTTTAGAACATACACTATCTAGAAGTTTGAAAAATATATTTTATTTGTATTTTTAAATAATTTATCTAAAAGATAATTTATTATTTAAAACTTGACCCACTTTCCCATTTATCTTTCAATCTACAGATCCTAAAATTCAGACAGTAGATTATAACAGGCTTACCTGAAAGTGAATTAGTAAAATAAAACTCTAATGTTAATTTTTTTAAAATTTAAAACGCTTTCTTTAATATATATTAATGTAACTATAAGAAAATGCACTCATTCCATGCTTGTCTGAAACTGGAATATTAGAGTCTTAAAGGTCTTAGTATTCGAGTCCACTTGATCAAATTATTTTAATTCTGTCAAGCTGTATCTAATGTAATATAATACACCGCTGTGGCTTGAAGCTTCTCAAAATTTCAATCATTATTTGGGCATGTTCAACCTAAAATTATAAACAATCACAACCTTTGTAATTATTTGGTGATTATTAACTTGCCTATTTCTTCTGAACCTGTATTAATGTATTTCCTAGTTAACAACACATTTTTTTTACATATAAACTGCCTGTTACTACCAAATACGTCCAATAATATTAACATGTAAAGACTTTGTGACACTTTGAATCTCAATACGTAGTGCTTGCCAGTATTTTTTCTCTCCGTGATTTGTTTAACACATAAAATAAATCTTGTTTAACAATAATTCACTTGAACCCACAGATCGGTTCAATCATTTCTAGTGAATTAACGGAGTGAAATTTACGAGCTCATTACCTGCGTAGCTGACGTTTACTACGACGTACGACGTTAATTCAGCCGTCAGGCAACGATTTCCGTGAAATTGTCAATCTAATAAATGTAATTTTTTTGGGTTCCGAGGAGCGAGCCCGAATTACCTAAAGTTATCTGACCAAATAGATAATCATTATTATAAATATAATGTCTCAAATCTCCCTGTGACATTTTTTATCCCATTCACTTAGTACTGCTTTATAATATTAATTTAAATGAACCATCCACCGTTATTACCGTTTTCGGAGCGCCATCTCTTGGTCGTTTACGGAACCCTTTACAATTAGAGTTCACTTTTAAAAGCGTTGTTGGCCCACCTCCTTAATACACCCTGGTATACTCTAGTAAATCCTATTATATATTTTTAACCGACTTCCAAAATGGAGGAGGTTATCAATTCGTATGCAAATTTTTTTCATGTATGACGAGTGATTATTCACAAACTGCTTGGGCAATTTTCATGATTTAAACTGCATTATATTAAGGAACATTACAGAAAGGTCCCATATAATTGTCTATAACATGAGATTTACGATTTTCCAGAAAATCGGAAAAAAAGTAAATAAGGGCCTAGATTTCAGTGAATAAATCTTCACTGTTTTTTTTAAACCGCTCATAAAATTTGAACATTATAAATTATATTCTACAAAGATAAGTTCCAGCTTGATTCCGTATATTTTCTTTAACGTAAAATTTACCATTTTTCTGAAAATCGGAAAAATATATGCAAAAAAACTGTAAACATCATGGTAAATGTCAAATTTTTATCCTAAATATCTAGTTTAAATGTCAAGATATGCCATGAAAGTATATCGTACAGGGTGTGGTTTTCATTTTAATTCGTTTGAAGTAAGTTTCTTTCAGAGACGAAGTTAAGTTAGGGGGCTTATAGTCGCGTGAAATGACAGAAAATATTCCGTTAGTTTATCGAAATGGAGATTCGTTATGTTGGCGAACTCTTCTATAGGGTATACAGTTTAGGTGTGTGCGTGTGTGCATGTGATATTAGGAGGTACATAAGCAGTTGTATACATAGAATGGTTGAAATATAAGTGGGAATTGAATTAGTTATACAGGGTGGTTCTAAATATATTGTATTGGGTGGCACATAAGTAGTTGCGTATACAAGGTGGTTGAAATCAGAGTGGAGCAAAACAATAGTTATTCACAGTGGATATTTGCGTTATAGGACGGAGAATAATTACAGTTATACAAAAGGCTTTAAAATGTAGAATTACAGTTATATACAGCAGTTTACTAAAGTTATTTAGTTTGGAAGATAAGTGGTTGCTTATACAAAGTGTTTGAAGTAAGGGTGGGGTAAAATTATTATCAAAATTTGTTATATAATCATACGCACTCAGGATATTTGAACTATAGGACGTCGAAAGGGGTATAATTATAGACATGGGTTACAAACATTTTAGAGGCAGTTGCATATACCTGGTTGGTTGAATTAAATAGTACAGTAAAATTATAGTCATAAAATGTAGTTGAAAAAGGTGAATTTTGTTATATAGGGTAGACCATGAGCAATTGCATAAATGGAATACTAGACATATGTGGCGAAGTAAAATCATTGGTATACAGAAATAATTTAAACAATAGAAAAATAGAAAGAGTCAATAGTGGGGAGAGGATTTATACTGATACAAGGTGGTTTTAAAGATGAGGACCGTTGTAATATTGTGTTGTGTTGAATTATAGTTGTACAGGGTGATTCAGAAAATGATAGACCAATAAGTTATATAGGGGTGACCAATACACAGAAGCATATACAGTGTGGATGCAATATAGAGTGAATTAGAGTTACATTTATGGAAAGTGGTCCAAATAATAGAACAAATAAAAAAAATAAAATATATTTGGAAAATATAGACAAAGAATATGAGAGAGGGAAAAAGAGAGAGGGAGAAAAAAAAAGAGAGAGAGATGACAATTAAATTGTACCTTAAATCAGATAAAAAAGAAGATATTTCTGATAATAGTGATTGATTGCACACGGTTTCTAAACGGTTTCTAAAGTCAGCTGAAGTCGGTTCTTTTTTAAATATACATATTGTAAGTTTTTAGTTTGCCTGCAAAATTCGCTTTGATTTTCTTGAATTTTTTTATCAGTTTTTGGCTAAATACATACATAACATAACATAAGTAGGGAATGAGTCGATTTTCTTATGTTTTGCTTGATATCTTTTTAAATTATAAAAATGTACACTTTTATTTCTCACAACGAGCCTTTTCAGTTGATCTGTTATATGATGTGCTTGATTTTTTAAAAATGTTTAATTTTGTAATTTGCCTCCTAAAGTTACAATTAGGATTTTTACATTTTTTGCCCTTTGATGATGAGTGAAGCGCTAAATTGATTTTTCTTTAGAAATTTTAGTGTCAGTTGTTTCGAAGACAAAGGGAGGAATGGGTCAAATTTTAAATATTTTACTTAATATCTCTTAAAGGAATCATGAAAAATACAAATTTCATTTCACTATATTACCTGAAGCGCTTGAAAAACAGGTTTTATTTTCCATTAAATTTTATAATCAGTGGTTTCAGAAATAAAGGGGAAATTGATCGATTTTTGTATATTTTCGTTAATATCTTAAATAAAATATTTTAAAATAATTTAAAAAAATATATTTGTATTCCTCATAACAAGCATTGTTGTTTGATATATTACATGATCAGCTTGAAAAAATATTAATTGTCCCCTACAATTAATATTAGAAGTTTCGCCTTTATATTTCTCTTGAATAGTGAAACCCCATATAGCCATTCTTTGCAAAATTGTAGCAGTTTCGGATATTAAAGAGGGAATTTATCGATTTTAAATATTTTGGTTCATCTCTTTTAAATAAATTATTGAAAAAAATAACAAAAAATATATTTTTTTTATAATGAGAATATATACACCTGTTTCACTTCTGCTTCCCAGATGAACAATCGAATAGTGACTGACAACGAATCCACGTGGGAGGTTGATACTCAAAACGGCCAACTAATAAACAAATGACGCTGGTGCACTAAGTGATTTTCAAAGTCACGTGATCATAGAAAGCGGCCAGAATCAATAGCATGTTAAGGGATAAAATAAATTTAAAATGGATTTTTGCTCATTTTGGTTAATACAAGAATCTATTACATCAAGCTCGTCACAATTTTTCAGCATATCTTCTAAAATCTAAAAACTTAACAGTTTCTCTAAAATGGAAACAGTACTGACCCCCACAACTTTTTCTTTGTGGAACATTTTCTTTTTTCACACTTAAACTTACACTAATGTCTTGTCGAATGCACACCGAAAATTTAATTTTGGAAATGTTATTTATTACTGATTTTTAAAAACAAACAGTGTAGTCGTCTTTTTGATACAAAATCCAGTGTTTATTTATACAATTGCTAACTTTGTAGAACATTAATATATTAGTTACATTACTAATTTGTGGAGAATTTTCATAATTCCTAACTGATTCTAAGCTGACCTTTATGGCCAATTCCAAGTTATTTTCTTCAATAGTATCAAGTCTTTTTAGAGAAGTAGTTTTCTTAGACAAATTACTTGGCAGGCCTTCAAAAACTTTTGATACGGCATCGTCTTTTAGTTTAGGATTAATTCGGTCAAATTCTTTATTAAACCCAGGAAAATTTCGGAGCCACTGTTATTTTAGTTTAACATTTTCAGGCGAACCAAAAGTAGTTACTTGTTTTAAATCTTTTTCTGATTTATAGTTAGAATTACAGCTCCAGACACTGCATTTATAAGGAATATTTTATCAAAATATACCCTTCTAAATTTCAAAGTAACAGTTTGAAAGATAAAAACAAAAAATTATAGTGATTATTATTACACTGCTATCTGGAAGGGTCACCAACTAAAGGACCACTCGCACTGAATCGACTCGGACGGGTAGGTTTGGCAATGCACCATCGATATGTTTTGCTATACATGAAATTAAATGGTTCCCCGCGCATCGACTCGGCATCGGCAGCGAATGATAGAAGGGGCAAGAATTGCCGAACGGTTCGAGGGTTTTCAGTTATTTCGCGATTTATGATGAACTTTTAATTGATAGTGTACGGGATATATTGTTTTGTACGATGCTCAAGATAAATACTATCTTGATAATATTCCTAAAGAGTTGCAAAAAAACAAAAACTTTTGGCAAGGAAGATATATTAATCATTTACCAAAAATAGTGAAATTAGAAAGTTATTTTTAAGCAAAAAAATAATTAATTAAAATATGCCAAATGTCTGAAAAAGCTTTTCATAAATTACATTTATACCATATTTAATAGAATACAGTAGAAATTAAAAATGTTAATTTAACTGAAATAGTCCTATCAAAGTGAAATACAGTACATTTCAGAATATCGACCTGCATTAATTTTTTCTGTTACTTATTATCAAGATTTTTGTCCTATTTTGAAGTCGGTTAACTAGCAGGTATTTAGCTAAATATGTACATTATTTAAAAATAAGTTATTTGAGTTGAATTATTCTGATAGTGTCAGTAATTGTTATGGTTTGAGTGAGCTATTATTTTCTTCCCACCGTGTTTGTTCCCTTTGAATGTATAGAGATTTATATTCGTTACTTAATAATAATTACATATGTCTTACGCATGTTGGCTAAGATTTGTTTCTGTTACTAGCATAGAGATAATTTAACGTGTTATTCTCTGATAGTTTCCAGTTGCTTATACGCATTTCTGACTTTGACAAGTTCACTCAACTTGAGATTTTAATTACCTCTCATGCAAAACAGTTCGTAATACGAATAATAAAATTGCACTCAGGGCCGGATTAGACTTACAATGTGCCCCAGCGTAAAGATGACTAATCCCCTAATCAGAACATTCAACAGATTTGATGGTGAAAATTTTCTCTTGGTGATGCACAATTTTAAGGAAAAATAGCTAGGTTTTACATCTTTTTATTTAAAACAAATATATCTTTACTGAAAAAAGTACTTGAACAATCACACAATTCTTAAAATTATCAATTTGAAATATATTAATTTCGAAAAGATTGTGGAGGAGGTTTTGAATTATGTTGCCCGTTCATTAGGGTTTTCCCTACTCCGATTTTTTTCCTGTAACATATAAGAATTTGAAAATTGGTAATGCAGAAGAAAGTGTAGTATGCCAACATCGAAAAATCACCCGGATTACTCGCTTTCCGTACAGCTGGCTTCCTTAAGTTTTCTCTTTCAACAAAATCTTTGTTTAATCTTATTTTACCCTATGGCTGCCAGTGGTGGTTAGTACATTGCTGGTCATATTTGATTTGCCTAAATGTCTTTTGGAAATGTTATATTGATGTTCTTTCTTCCTTACTTCTAAAGGACTTGACGTTTCAACGGTATACGTTTGGCCACCGTCACATACAAAACTGTACACACAACTTTTGAAATTCTGAGTTGCGTTAAATGGTTTGGTAGGTATCTATGAGAATAGAGCGCAATGTTATTGTTTTAAAAACTGTTTTAATATCATATTTATTTCCTAAGCCCGTTAATTTTTTCCGATACAATCGGGACATAAGGAGTTATGTTCATAATTTTGTTTTCTGGTTGTGTTTGGTTCGTATTAGTGGTGTGCTGGTTTGATGTAGCGATTTTGTTTCTAGTTCATTTATAGTTTTATTTATAAAACCTTGGGGATATTCATTTTAAAGTAGATGTTCTTTGATAATGTTGACTTCGTGTTTAAATATCTCACTGGAGGAAGCACTTTACAACACCTTTTTCTACTTTCAAGTGGTGGATTAGAGCTAAAATTCTAATATCTATTAGTATTGGCAGGTTATCAATAAGTGCTTGTATTTATTGTGTTGTTTGTTCTATCTATAATAACATCAAGTTCAAATTTATGCATATTTTCGATCACTATTCTAAATGTTTCTTGACTAGTCATGTATTCTAGGAATGAATGCAGTTCGTTAGCACCATACTGTCCTGTTAGGAAGAACCTGAAATCTGGGCAATTTTACGAAATTGTCTTACTACACTTTTCACAATTTTCAAATACTTATTTGTTGCAGTAAAACATCTGTGGAGAGATCCCATGCCTTACCCAAAGCCGAATTTTCCAATGAATTTAAAAAATTCGTAGAATGTTAAATAAAACAAAAAATCATATAACTATTGGCTAATTTAATATGGATACAAGAAATATGGAACTAGAGAGCCAAGGACACCTAAAAGATTTTTTAGAAAGTGGTTTTGTGTAGGGTCTCCGAATAAAAACCAGACAAGGCCGACAATAATGTAAATGAGGGCTCATGTATTAACAATATGTTTTTTAAGCTAAATTACTTGAAATTTGCTATAAGCTATATTCACTGATTATTAATCCCTTATTTTCAAGTATGGCTAAAATTAAAATAAACAATGATCTGAACTCAAAATGCGTTACTGACTATAAACAACTCACTAATAGTGCTAGTAAAACTGAGTGGAATTCCTTATTGTTAATCAGTTATTTAGGCATAGCATTAAAATCTCTTTAAATCTAATAAATCAATGCATTTGGCAAGAAAAACTAATGAGAACGTAAAAAATAATAACAAATGCCATACTATCTTCTTGTAACCATAAAGACTATTTTTATAAATTATCGAAATGTAATCGTAAGAATATACAAAATAAAACTACATTCAGAAAATATACAGTTATAACTGCAGCATAAATATAGGTTAAATAAATAAATTCCTCAGCTTCAGCATAAAGTCAACAAACATCCTCCGTTCAATACTAATTCTATATTTATTTGTGCAACAGATTATATCGAAGTAACAAACTTAATTGAGCAATTGAAATATAACAATGGAGGTGTGGATAACATAAATACACCTACAGTTACAACAGTATTATCCGAGTTTATTGTACAACCATTAGCTTACATAATAACTCAATGTATTGTTAAGTCTACTTGGCCAGAAGCACTTAAGAAGGCGGAATTGGTTCCTATTTGCAATTCAGGGGACATACACATCACTTTAAATTAAAGACTAATATTACTAATATCAAATATCGCAAAGATCTATGAGGAAAGCATATGCTAGAAGTATTATTTCTCAACATAAAGAAGATCTTATCAAAAAGGCTGTACGAGTTCTCAAAAAAAATTGGCACTAAAATGATTTATACCAAGATGGACAAAAGTAACCCAATTGCTATAATTTTTCTTGATATACCTAAAGGTGTGTGCTGAAATTATTACTATTAATAGTGTATGAGGTTTCGTTTTTTCAATGTCTCTGCTGTGATTTTATAACTAATATTTTTGCTTCAGAATTCTTCAGAGTTTCTTGTCTAACGTCCGTTGGAAGGTTGGGAATTCCCAATTAGCCCAGGTCATTTAAGAAAATACGTGACAAAATTAATAGTAGAACAAGACCATCAACGTATTCTAATGCTTAAACATTAAACCAATTGACAAAAAATTCAACATTTTTTTATCGATTAGTTTTTGTTTTTTATCAAAGAACTTCAAAAAATCGGTAAAAATATAGTTTTTTTACCGGAAAAACTAAGTTTGCTACTATCGGCATTGTTGCAGAGAAATGAAAAACCTACAAAATAAGCTTCTATACTCTCAGTTTCATTAATTGGTTCCTTAGATAATAGAACCTTTACTCGAAATTGCAAAATAATAATCGTTTATATATTCATTTAATTTATAATTAAGACATTATTATTAATTGAAAGGGTAGATCTTCTGATACCGGACACGCTATTTCTTCACCAGATGATCCTATCACCATCTCAATTTTCCAAAATTTAAGGCATAAATACATATGATAATTGAAAATATTTGTCCATTCTGAGCTGATCGCCTGGACGAGCCTATTCGATAAATTGCTAAGAGGTGGTACCTGTGGAACTTTGTCCTTAAACTAAATAAACTTTTATAGCAAATTTTAATTTTGTGCACACACATATTTCTATTACTGGCATAATATGAATATATTTAATAAATTTAGCAAAATTGAATACCAAAACTCGATCATTTTTCATATGCAATAAGCCTTTTGCATATGAAAGATTTTTCCGTTTGTCAATAATTCAATGAAATATTAAAACACATATATGTAAAGAAATTTGGCTTTTCGTTTATTAGTATTTATCAATAAAAAATTTCTTAACAGCAATCTGAATTTCTTTACATATACCACGGTTTTACGGGTAGATTTTGTGTAAAAGGTAAAAAACTAAATTGATACCGATTTTTGAGGTTTTTTTGTTAAAAACGCTTGGATGAAAATGTTGAATTTTATAAAGACTCATGTTTTATCCTTAGAACACGTTGATATTTGTTTCATTCTACTGTTAATTAGGTCATCAAAAGGTTTTTTTCTCTGTAAATGACGTTAGTTGAATTCAATCTTAGATATGAGCTCGTCTACCAGAACTTTAAGAGGGAGAGTAAAGGTGGTACCTATGGCTAATAACAAGTTTCTTCAGATGTTCATTGAAAAGTAGTGGTTGTTCTGTAATTTAATACATGTTTCTAGACGTTACTCAGAATCCAGAGAGGTTTTGCTCATGTTTTCACCAGTCTCATCACTTGTCTGTTTAAAATCAACGTTTAAACAAGATTTCTACCACATCTTATTATTTGTTGATGTAATGCAACTTACCAACTGAAGTCTGGTCCTATGGTGACAAAAGCTTTTCTGATGAATAAATATTTTATTCTGTTATTAGAAAAGTCATTATAATTTTCTAGCAAGAAATATCAACTATGATTCGACCTCTAGCTTAAAGAGTATTTTGCATTTAGGACAATTACTGCACTAATGTTTAACCCCAATTTCCATTAACAGAATAAAGTGTTTTGACTCTGTTTCCACTGAATGATTTCTATGACGACAGAAGGGTTGCCAGTGACCAAAGTGTTTAAATATGAATGTGACCTTTTATAAGGAAATAATTATTATCTGCATTCTGTCAATAGATAGAATGAAAACTAAGAACGCGAGAAATCCGTGAAAAAATAGATAATAGGACTGCAAATGGTCAAGTATTATTAAGGAAGGGAAATTTAAAGAGTTATTTTAACAAGTTATAGCAAGAGCAATGGACGTAGCCTTCATTAATTTTACGCCGCTAAAAATTTAGAAACCTTCTAGAAGTTAATCATTCTAATAAATATATTGCGAATACAATAATAACAAAGGAGCAACAACATCGGCGAAAATGGGAAAAACTGAGTACTACATAAATTGGGAGAGTAGAGATGACCAATGGAACCTATATAAGACCCGAAAGCTTGATGCGTGGCAGCTTTGAGCTGAAATCAGCGAATAACATATCAGCTGTATTATATTAGTCACTCTGTTTTGTAAACAAGTACATTTATTTTGGTATAATAAACACGTTTGAAAGTAAGTTGATTATACAATACATTTTCTGTAATTTTAAATAATATGTCATTTTGCATAGAATTATGTTTATTATTAAATGGCCTTCAACAAATCGTTGTAAGTCACTGTATAGAAAAACCCAGTTTTCAACAGGTACTTGGTCATCTATAACAAGCGTTAATTATTAGCATACATGGTCTGGCTGCGATAATAATCATGAATAATTCAAATGTTATCTTTTGCTTTAGTGATTCACATAATATCATAAGATTCCAAAAACATTAGGATACAGGCAAAGAATTACTTTAAAATTTGTTCTGAGTTAACGAGTTACAAGTTGATATAGTTCTCTGCACCTAAGCAATTTTTTTAATATGAAGGTTTCGCCCGTTGCTTATCCCCATTTTCATAACGGATACTTACATTATTAAATGTTAAGGTTGTAGTTAATTTTTTTTCTAAATACATCACAGAAAACCTGTTGAAATTTCACTTTTCCCACCCTTTAACTTTACTCGAGTGTTCGGAAAGATTATGCATACTGTTTGTGGGCTATTCATGATCACAACTTTCATCCTCTTGATGGGCAGAAGTGAGATAAATGAGAAAAAATGCCATGTTATCTTACAAAATTAGCCCCTTGCCTCAACCCTTAATCTGTTGCAACCCCTATGCATAAATTGGCTTTATCACAGAACTCATTTAGTGAACGCGACGGAACTGAACGAATATTTCGTGTTTGTTTTCAAACAAATTTGCACTTAGTTTAGCCAAAAATAGTTTACTTTAATACCTCTTAAAATCGGAAATTTAGACACTCTTATCCATCAGCATCTTACAGTGTCATTCGTGAAACCATAATTTATTAACAAATTAACCTGTAAAATTATATCTTGTTTCTATTTAACGGTCAGTCGTCTCGGGCAATATATATATTTTTAGATGTACTTGCTCGCTGTGGAAAAGTTTGTGTTTCCGTACGGGTGATTGACGAACTATCATACAATATTTCACCTAATTCTACTTAAAATTATGATTATGATTATTGGTACAATGCACCACAATTTACTGTCCAGCTGTCATCAGCTGATTAGTATGGATTGTATGGTTTATTGCTATTTATATTGTAATTCCATTAATGTCCCTGCCGGCCTCGGGTCGACAAGGCAATATTTCGACAAAATATCGGGTGAAGACCGATTGCACCAGCTATGGGATGAATTCTCGTAACAGAATCCTTCCTGGTGTGGCGATATTTGTAGGACTCTCCATTTCGACAACGAGAAGTTTGGTGCAAGTAACAGTGAACGGTCTCCGAATCTGGGCTGCGAATATTGAGACAGCATACAAGGATGTGGATGCCACTGAATCGAAAGATTGTTGTCATCATACTTGTCACCACCCTCCAATTCAGTTCATCCAACCCGGAGGCTATCTTTGGAACGTCAATTTTATCAGGTTCTCCTCCATCATCACAGTCCTTAATTCTACCAGAGTTTTCCAAAGATCGCTGTATGTTGGTTTGTCCTGCGAGACTGTTTTCGTTACCAAATAGAAGACGTCTTTGGTACCCATTGCTTGTTGATCTTCGAGATGACGGACCTTCCCTACCACTGGATCTTGCTCCCTTAGCTTCTGAAATTGGCCAAACTTCTTTGCAAACACCTTCCTTCCCTATTCCTCTGGACATCCGAAGATCTCGAGCCACAGAATGAGCCAGGGAATATTATGTGGGCACCGCGAACAGGTCTCGGGATTCCTCTCTGGTCACGTCGTGCTGCACTTTCTGCCCATCAGAGTACTGTACCATAAACTGTTCGAAGGTCATCTCGTCATCGTGTGGTTGGATGTTGCGGACGTGGGCTCGGTCAACTTCGCCGTCATGACTTCCGGCATAAGGGGCTAACCTGTTGAAATATACCAGCTTTGGATTTCCTCGAGGTAGCTTCCTTATTCAGTAGACAACATCTCAGATCTTCTTTACAATTTGGCAATGCCCTCCCAAGATCTCTGTAGCTTAGGCGAATATCCACGAGGACGTTGCGGGTTATACAACCAAACAAGATCATCAACTTGGAATTCCCCGCCTTAGCCTTTGATGGCGTATGCTTCCTTCATGCGGGCACAGGCATTCTCGATATTTAACCGAACTCGTTGATGGATGTCGTTCATCTTTTGACGTAGCTGGCTGCAGTCTCGTCTCCTGGGGAACATCCAAACTTCAAATTGCATGGTAGTCGTAATTCTCGTCCCATATTAACACTGGCCGAGGTCTGACCTGTGGACTCGTGCACAGACGAACCATATGCCATTAGAAACAAGTGCAGATACTGGTCCCAGTCTCTTTGGTGGTCAGAGACTACCTTTAACCAATGGCGGTTAATATTCCTATTCATGCGTTCTGCCATACCATCGGATTGAGGGTGTAATGCTGTTGTCCGTATTTTATTGATCTTCAAGACTTTGCAGACGTCTTGGAAAATAGTAGACTCGAAATTTCTACGTTGGTCTGGTGCAACTCCAAGGGAACATCAAAACGACTGATCCATTTCTTGACAAGGACATCAGCAACAGTAAAGGCTTCTTGATTCGGCAAGGCATACGCTTCTGCCCATTTACTGAAATAGTCCATCACCACGACAATGTACTTATTTCCAGACTCGGATTCATGAATTGGAGCAGCAACATCAATGGCAACTCTTTCGAATGGACTGCCTACGTTATATTGCTTCATGGGAGTTTTGGTCGCTCCTGAGACCCATTAGGCCCCAATAGAAGCGTTCTCTCAACTTCCCCAGGGTTTTTGTTATTCCCAAATGTCCTCCAGTTGTACGATCACGTAGTTCTCGCAAAACCTCTGGTCTCGTATTTCTAGGGACTACAATCTGTTTTCTATCCTTGCTTTCGTCTGGAGTTTCCAGGACGCCCTTCAAAAGTTCATTTCCCAGGATGAGGCAGTTCCACTGAGCCCAATATAACTTTATGGTTAGTGAGTATCGGGAAATCTCCTGCCACGTAGGTTTGGGGTCTTCTTCCTTCCACCGGATAATAACCTCTTTTAACTCCGGATCTAATTTCTGGTCTTTCTGGATCTCCTCAGATTGCCAACGGTCATCGATGACAGTAGTTCTACAGGGAACAGCAGAAGTTCCCTACGAGTAACGTAGTAATTCCGTTCTGGCATGCTCAAGGTCTTGCTGAAATATCCGATGACTTTCTCCTGGCCCTCTTGGACCGGTGAAAGCACTGCACCAATTCCCACATTGCTTGCCTCTGTATCCAAGATGAAGTTCCCATCTGGTAGAGGAGAACTTAAAATGGGAGCACTGGTTAATGCATTTTTCAGGGTCTCGACTGATTGCTGGCATTCCTCGTCCCACTGGTACCGCACCTTCCCTTCTGTTAGCCTAGTGAGTGGCTTGGCGATATTAGCAAATCCTGCCACATACCGACGATACTACGTGCATAACCCCAGGAAACTTCTTAGCTGGTGGATATCTTTAGGTATCGGCCATTCTTGGACGGCTTTAAATTTCTCTTTGTACACAGCTCTTCCCTGTAAGGAAACCACATCTCCAAGATATTGCACATATTCTTGAACAGCTGACACTTCTTCGGGCTTAACTTTATTTCGGAACTTCGAAGTGTCCGAAATACCTCTTCCAGGTTCTTCACGTGGTCTTCAAACGATTTTCCAATCACGATAATGTCGTCAAGATACACCAGTCATGTTCTCCATGAAAGCCCTTTTAACACTGTTTCCATCAATCTTTCAACCGTTCCTGGATCATTAACAATCCAAATGGCATCACCGTAAATTGGTAAAGTCCTGATTCTATGGTAAAATCCGTCTTTTCGCGGTCTTCTTTAGCTAATTCCACCTGTTAATAGCCACTCTTCAAGTTCAGGGTGGAAAACATCCACGATCCAGCCAACGTATCTAGAGTATCGTCTATTCTTGGTAGAGGATAGCTATCTTTCTCGGTGGCGTGATATAGTTGCCTATAGTCCACGCAAAATCGGGTCGAACCGTCTTTCTTTTTAACCAAGACAACTGGAGAAGCCCAAGGGCTATTGAATGGTTCAATAACACCTTCTTCCTCCTTTTGGTGGACTATCCTATTGGCTTTTTCTCTTTTGGCTAGGGGTAGTCTCCTCGCCGACTATCGAATAGACTGAGCGTCCCCAGTATTAATTCACTTTTCTTCCCACTAATTTCTAAATCTTTTTCCTCCAGTTCTTTTTTTTTAAAACAGTCACTTTCAACTGGTACAAATTCAATGCTTTAAACATTGTTAGTCTATTTATTTTCCACTTCCAAAGTTTCACAAATACACCACACACCTAACGCCACTGTAGAGTGTTTATTTTCACACTTTTCGGGTTCAATTCGGTTCTTGGATATATTTAAAAACACAGTCCAACTCACTGTAATTTATTTCCACTACTTTAACACAATTTATATTCACAGAATTATTCACCATTTATCTTAACTATAAGCAAGTCTAATACTCAAAGAAGGCTCTCCCCAGCTCTCCGTATTTATTCTCCCGTTCTCCCAATAGCACAGCTGAATTTAATAATTCTTCATTTCATCTACTATTTTTAAATAATTGTTAGGGCATAAGTGAGTTTTTAATAATATGACAATTAATGTTTTTGAACCTTGTGGATGACATCTGAAGTAATATTTACAATTTGTTGGCGTACCTTACTTTTAATTTTTCGAAATTTAATGGTCCGGCAACATATACTTTACTTTTTGGCTACCCATAGAAGAAAAAATCGAGGTAACTTAAATCTGGTCGCTCAGTAGTCCCATTCTTATCTATCCTACGATTTAGAAAAACTTTTTAAAAATAAGCTCAACAAAAACCTAGTGTGACTGCACTCTATCTTGTTGAACAAAGTTATTAGAGCGGGGATGAGGTGGTTTTGTAGAAAGTCCAGATATGTCTCTTCAACTAAATAAGAACCGGAAACTCTCCCCTCAACTCAATTTTTAGGATGTTGAGTGTGAAATCCGGTAAACCAACTAGGAAAATATTTTTTACAAAATTATCCTTAAGCTTACATAATGGTTGCATCCGTATATAAAACTCATGCTTGAGACAGCTTGTGATATTTGTATAAATGTGTTTGAACGAATATGTCCCTAAACGGCTTCATTTGTTTGTTATTGTTTGTACTCAATTCGTTTTGCCACCTAAATGTGTTCCTATGAAAATACCCTCTAGCCAAAGTTAGTTACGCTTTTTCAACCAACAGCTATACTCTAGGGAAGTTAGTATATTGAATTGCAAAAAAATTCCACAGGTGTTTGATTGGCTTTTCTTGAAGAATGTATATAGTATAACACATAAAAAACTGTTGTTAACAAATTTTCATTCCTTAATTAATTATACGGAGTGTTTAAAGTTGCAAAAATAGCAATTTTAGCAGTTTTTGTAACTTTTCAGCAACTGAATAAAAAGTTCTAGTGTCGAAAGTAAGTTTGTTTAATAGGTAATTTCAATAGCGACTAAATGATAGGTTTATATAGCCGATTGGATAATTACTTTTTGAGTTATTCGGAAAAAAATTAAAAAATACCCAATTCTCAATCGTCCATAGTTATTATACAAAGATATATTGAAATTTTGAAACTCGGCAGAATATATCATTTCTACGAGGTAAATAATTGGTAAGAATCTCAAATTTTCAGCTCAGAAGGTTTTCTTTCTTGTTTTTTTCCAGGGCTTTTGATTTTATGTGAAGTTTACAATTACTTCCATTTGGCGCTAAATTAATATTTTAACCATCTGAACTGAACATATTAATTATTAGATCTTTCAGTACAATCTCTCATAAATTATTTTTTTTGGTTTTCTTAAAATCAGTTTGAAATCCTACATTTTGGTATTCGGAATTAAATAAAACGTACTGGTGGGTAAGCACCTTCCGTTCATTTTAGTTCGAACTGACACTTATTTCAAATCGCTTTTGATTCTTTCGCTAATACAAATGCCATGCCAACTGTCAAACTGTCTGCTGATAGCCCAGGTGCGAGAAACGGTGGCATATAATAATTAGTCCATTGAAATGTTAAATTTTTTTGGGCTTAGTGTGCATCTGCCAGTGGACGCAATTTTATTTTTTAGATATCAAGCGGGGGTTAGTGTTCAATTCAAGTATGTAGGGTTGCAACTCCACGGCCGCCATCTTGGAAAAAGTGGTCCAAATGATTCTTTTGGGGTATCTGACAAATTATAGGTATCACAAAAAAATTATTTAACTTTTTTTGTTGCAAATAAAATTGTCTACAACTTTTGTCTAGTAACTTTTAATCGCATAAATAAGAGAGTTACACGCAAAAATCAATGAAAGTTTGAGAAACAAATTTCTATTTGTTGATATAATTTTTTTTCTATAATCCTTTTACAAAAAAATGACATCCGATTATTTTTATAGGTTTTGTTCTGAGTAATTTTCATTATAAACTTTTTGAATTTATCATTAGTTAACTAACTTGATAGTTCATAACATAACAATATAATTATGGCAAATCATTAATATTAATGTAAGATTAATATTAACGATTTGCCATAATTATATTGTTGACTGATATTTTATTTTCTGAGTCATTATTTCCTTTCTAAAGTTTTTTCTTTTAAAAATGGTCGAATACATTAATTGTGATACTGCGATCGACTTTGTTTCAAAACTCTGACAATTAAGGTCAGCAAAACAATTACAAGGCATATATCAACGGAAATTTTTTCATACATTTATTGAATAACATTATATACAAATGAAATTTCCTGAGTGATTTACATTTAGATCGACTTGGGAGTTTCAGCATTCTCTGTTCATAGAATATTTGAGGGCAAGTTGCATGCCAACTGCGCATGTGTTTCTCGACTTGTTCATTTATTCCAAATCGTTTTCCTCTCGGTGATTTATTCAGAGGCAAGAATAGTTAGAAGAGAACAAGTTAGGGCTATAAGGAAGGTCGAGGGCTTCTCATCCCAGTTCTTGCAGTGTATTCCTTGGTTTTTGCCAACCATAACAACTGGCAGTAGTAATCCACTTTCACTGTAAGTTGGGCATGTAGAAAATCGAACAGTAAATTTTTAGACGATGCGCCTGAAAAAGGCCTTCCCTTCTTGCTGAAATCTATGTAGAAGTCTTTCAACGATCTCCTATCTCACATCTTTTGGTTTACTGGTTTACAGTCAACAACCTCGGAACCCATCGAGCACTAATTATTTTGAAACCAAGTTGATCAATGAGAACTGATTGAACATTTCTAAGTTGACACCCAATTCTTCCACCGTTAATCGGCGGTCACAATATGCTGTCCAATACTATTGGCGTTGTCAGCTGTAAGGCTGCTCCTTGTGCGTCCATTATGGTTATAGTTCTCGTACTCCCTTAAATTTTCTCACCCACATATACACACTATTCTGACACCGGGTTGTATCCCCAAACTGTGCCTTCAATTGAGTTAGAATTTCTGAGGCTTTAACGCTAACTGACCACACATCATACAAAAGGTATTGACGACAAAGCCAAGCATACGCGCGTACCCGACTGGTTCCCCAGTGTCCATAAACCAAATATCTATTCCAAACAACATAATCTAGCTCGAAACTGCATTCTAAGCGAATATCAAAATTACTGTTTATATTTGATTTACCCGCGTATATAACGTAATTTGCTTGAAAAAAGCATTTTAAACGTCATGTCAATTCGATGACATGCGATTTTTATTCTACCATGAGGGGAAATCAGGATCCCCCTCTACTAATATTTATGCGTTGCCGAATACCAAAATGCAAAATTTCAAATTAAATTTACAGGCAATAGAACAAACATAAAAGAAAATTAATATATGATGAGTTGTACCGAAAGATTTGATAATTACCATGTTCCATTCAGATTTATAAAAAGGGAATTTGATGCAGAATGGGAGCCTCATAAACATCACCAAAAATAAAGACCTCTCGATAAAAAATTACATTTGTGAGAAAAGCTTCAAAGCTATGAAGTTGAAATTTTGGACAATTATTTTCGATAGGCAAATGAAACTTTTAAAGTTTTATCGTTCAAAATATTTGCAGATGATAAGAGTTATAAGATGATTGAAAAATCAACACATACAACACATTTTGGTACTTTAAATTCTTATTCTATTTCTGAGAAGTCACAAAAACCAAGATAAACCCCTAGTATAATTAACCAAGAAGTAAAAATGTGTTAAGAACACGTTTTTTGTCTTATGCAGTGTACCTTCTTCAAGAAAAACTATTCAAACACCTGTGGAATAGACTACTAGATACAATACTTTAATATCTTACTTATGAGGGAGGACTTACCCATTGAAAAATCCCTTATGGGGTTCATTGTACACTATTTTCACTCTCATGGGTGGGGTTTTATTATTTAAGTTTTTGTGAATAATCTTCAAGGAAAACCATATTCAACCAAAAAACAAAATAATCATTACATTTGATTTACAAGATGACATTTCATCATCCTTACGGATGGAAGTTGGTAAACTTCTCCTCTTTCAAAATTGACCAATAAAAAAATTACATTAATAATGTGATGTAGTGATCAGCCTAATTGGGAAATTTCTCCTTTGCTGAATTAATTAATCAATTTCAACAAACATCTTTAAGTAATGGGTGATTTAAAAAAGGCCAGTAGCGTGGGAGCCCACTAGCCCAAAAATTTCGCCATTCTAATTAAAATTTGAAATTATTCTATTTTAATGAATTGGCTTAATATTTTTTGGTCTACGTCTTGATTATAATCATAATTTTGTAAATAGCACATAAGTCGGGTATCTCAGTTAATATTTTGAGGACTTTTATCTTTAATATGATTTTTTTTCTCTTCACTGAAATATAAACAGAACAAAGCTTATTTGTAAGAATGCAATAAAGTCGGGTCACAACCAGAGATGACGTACAAAAAAATTCAGCAAAATTATGATAAAATATGTTGATTAAGATAGCAAACGATAACGTTGCAGATTAAATAGTACTGAGTACATTTATCCTATTATGGGAGTTCTGTGTTGCGCCTTATTCATTTAAAAAGTAACAATTGGTTAAGGCTTATTTAGACATAATGTTCTGGATAATAAAATACGAAAAAAAAATCTAATCAAGAAGTAAATAAAAATGTTCTATAATAACTGATTTCATGAGATAGGTCATAAGTCCACAAAGAGGGTGCCCTTTGAATTCCGATAGTGGGGTAAATTGGATACCCAACAAAACCCTTCGCTAAATGCTTAGCATAGCAAACTGAACCATTGGTAGAAGAGGAAGATTCATACCTGAAAAAGTGGACAAATCAAATTGAAATACCTACAATTACTGTTTTAAAATCAAATAACTCATGGTTCTAGCAAAATGTAGGACCTTCACATTACCAACTATAGCAGTACCTCGAAATAATAGTTTCAAATCGGGAAACTCGGATCGATAGAATGACAAGCATGATTACCTGAAATTACGGTATTAAGGTTCGTCTTACAGAGATTAGTCAGTTATATTGTATACAAAACTGAACTCCTTGACTCAGTTGACTTTAGAAGAAGAATAACGCATGCAATTATGTTGGACACCCCTCTGGCGTAGAATAACGTTAAAAGACATCTTTAATTGATATTAAGATGTTAACAAGACGTTTGAGCCGAACAGTCTGAACGTGTTCTTCAGGGACATGTGGCGTATTTTGGCAGTCAAATAATTTTAGTTAAAAAAATTGAAAACAATAACATTTATAAATAACGAATGGCAAGTTCTTTTATAGGATATATCGCATAGTACCGATTTAAATAATTGGGTGTCTTAACTATCACTCGAAGGGTTTAATAATGTTCCAAGTTTCCAGATAATAATTCAAAAATTGTATTAATATGTACAATATCTGAAATAATAACGCCTTTCGGAATTTGCAATAATTTTGTACAAAATCTGGAATAATGAATTTATTCTATTTGACTGTTAGCTACTGTATATTAATGATATTAAATATCATATTAAATACAACAAATTTTGTTACCTGTCAGTCTGTGTACAGTTCTGCATGCATAGTTTTTATATCCGTCTCCTGGTCCAGCATTACTTATGTAGAGGTCGCCATTTGCTAAAACAACGTACTTTCCACCGATGTCCGTGTTGGGGTAGATGTTAATACTGTCGTCTTGTATCCAAGAGGTAACCATCACGTATTCGGCGACGTAGTTGGGAATTTTGCATTTTAAGACGGCAGTGTTCCCCGCTATGACATATTCGTCGTGTACTTGAATGTCGTATTTCTGTTTTACCACTGAAAAAAATGATACATTATGAAAAATGAAACGTTACGAGAATGTAATTGGTGTTTATCTTAATGAAAAGTTAAAATAAAAATTATGTGTTTTACAGAATAACACTTGGTTTAATTTCTCATCATAAACTCCTGAAAAGAGAATAAATATCCTTATAAAACGACATATTTAGTTTAGTGTTTGCAGCATGTGATTCCAAAAACCAATGTGATCTGGATAACATCAATCGAGACACCCGATGTGCAAGTATTTGATATTCCTGATGATTTAAATGTCGCAGGCAACAGCAGTAAATAAGATCAGGTGCAAAATGAATGAAAATCTAAATACTGTAGCATGGACGACTATTGCTTATAATTGTGTGGATAAATATAATAACACGGACCACTCAATAATAGGCTTCGCACCGTGGTAACTGTTGGATGGTACCGATGTTTCATTCATACCAAATTAACTTTAACTAGGAAAAGACGTAGATGGCTGGATTAAAGACAGAAACATTGCATTAGAAAGAACATTTAAGTCACACGATTGTAATAAAATGTTAATGGATAAATGGCATGGTATCCTTTCACAAGATCTGGATAATAATTAGTACAACTTCGTATATAGCGTTATTTTATGAATAATGCAATGTTATTTTATCCAGTTCTGCCAATTCAGTTTACTAATCGGGTTTTATCGGAACTATTTTAAGCTTCGAATATTTTTGGGACGGATCCATGCAAAAAAAATATGTAAGATGTTAGGTGAAATGGTACAAACTATTTGAAACTGAATAACATTTAAAGTTGACATTTAAAAAGTGTTAATGTTAAATTAATTTAATGAGTTAGCGAATCGAATAGTTTGCAACGAGACATAATTAATACATTTAAAATATTTTATACGTTTCGGACAACCATGCAATGCAGTTCTCATAATTTACATTTTAAATGATGCGTCAGGATAGTTTATATCTTCCGGTGGACTACAATGTAAGCTCCTTCAACTGTGAAAGAGATAACTGGTTCTTCCTTGTTAAATAAAGTGATCGTATTTCTCTCGGAATCAACGCCTTTATTTACAGAAGACGGTTCAAGGCATCTATCCAGAGTTTACGAAAATCTGACAAAGGATACATCATAAAAGAAAACTACTTTAGTATACGACGAACGAACATTTCCAACAAATGTCAAAGAGAGGAGCAGGTTAATACGGTATGTGTGATTTTCTTTGCAATGTGGGCATTAAGGGAGCTAATAGAAAATTCATTGTTCAGATTTGGGTGAAGATATATGAATTATGTGCAGTTTACGGAAATTCATATCGTGACTCATCTCCAATTCTGGATTTGTTCATAATAAAATAACTGGAATATGTGACCTGAATTGTATATTATATAAAGCATTAAACAAGCAAGCAACCATTAAATCCTGTATTGCTTAACTAAGGGTATTACCTCATCAAATTTGATTGTTGTTTACTTTTTTTACTTTGTGTGTAGGGAGGTAGGTGAATGTGCGATTTATTGTTTATTGTTACGTTTTGTTAATTATATACAATTTTTTAGTTCTACTTGGTGTCGGTTAACATTAAATAAAAAATGTTTATATTTATAACTGTGGTGTTTTTTAAATCTTATTTTTCAGCTTGTTAGTTCTATTTTTAACTGTACAAGTTCTTATTGTTTGTTTGTTCTTTTGGATGTATTTCGTAAGTACCCCCGAAAGTCCCAACATCTCAGTATAATAAATTTTTGTATAAATTTGCATGTAACAGTCATAAAATAAAGTTGACTTAATAAGAAAAAAATATGCTTAATTACATTAATTACTAATACTATTGCTTTTAACACTTCATGGTTTTGTTTGCCATACTAAACAACCTATGTATCATCTCACCGAATAGCAGTTTGGAGGTTGACATATGTTGGTACTGAATTTTCGTACTCGGGGTCGGTGACACCAAAAGCACCATATTGGCAAAAACCAAAAATTGTCATGTAAATTGATTTTTAACAATTATAAAAACAGACTGAACTTGGGACTCGTTGATTTAACGAGCCGAAAATATGTTTCAAATAATTAGTTACAATATACTATACTCCCTATATGCTTGCGACGTACATAAAAAATGTTCAAATTCGCCATTAAATTTTTCAATATTTATAGTTCCCGGTCTATTACGTTGTATTTAAAATATTTATGGGGAAATGTCAGGGGCCGTTTCTCAGACACGTGAAGTTTTTTTTTTCTATGTTGTTTTAAAAAATGCTTCCTTACTTGCGGATAAAGACTCCACTTAAATTTTTACTTGCGGAATTAGCGTTTCTGAGATGCGAAGGGTTTTAAACATTGAAATTTGTCCGTGGTGTTAATATTTTTTTTTCTCTTTCTCTTTGGAAGCTTAGAACAATACAGACTAATCTTCAAGTTTAGTTTTATTTCCAAAAAAACTTAAATTCAAAGTAGATATGCTGAATTATATTCAGACATTTAACTTTCAATTTGCAATTTACATTTTCAGTACATATTTTAAAACCATTGACAACAAAGTCATAATCGACTTTGAAACGTTTGGTATTTTCTTTCAATATACAGTTTTTTATTTCAATTGTGGTGTTATTACCAAGAAAACTTAAAAATAATATCCTGGTAGTTTCTAACGATGTCCCTCAACTTTGCTTTCTCGATTGGATTTAACTTTCTTGAAGATTCTGTTATGAGTTTCTCCAGTTCTTTCGATATTTTATCTCGTGAAATTGCTATATGATGTGTGCTTTTGACTACAGAGGAAACAATGGCCCAGAGTTGTTCCATTCTTTAACGCGACCGAGTAAGAATTCATGTCCATTACTCTTACTGGCACAGTCTCCTTTTCGAATCCACTACTTTCAAACTGTTTCTGCTTTCGGTCTTTGGTGGAGTTTCTCCCCTTTGTTTTGCCACTACCTGCTCTTTTATTTTGGTGATCTCGCCTTCCGTTACCTGTTTTAACTCTTCTATGCGCGTCTCGTTTTTAACTGTCGTCTGACTCAGCCCTTGAACTATTGTTTGCTTTAGTTCTTCCATTCGGGTTTTATATTTGACTGTCGTCTGATTCAGATCTTCAATCTGGGCTTCATTTTCGGCCATTATCTGCTTTAGCTCTTTCATCCGAGCTTCATTTCCGACTATTTTCTCTCTAGGGATTAAGAATATTCCAGTAATTGGGCGTCTAAATATTCTTTCAAGGTTTTAGAATTTTCAATTAGTTTGTCTTCTACAGCTTAGCATCTACTAATTTATCTTTTAAGAACTTTTTTTTTCTAACAATTTGTCTTCTATTTTTGTCAATAGCATACACATGTCCTCATTACCAGAAGCTTCAAACAAACAAGTATCGGGATCGTTACCTTCATTTGTTAGGGCATCTCGTAGCTGTTTTATTAATTCACTTTTCTTCCCTCTAATTTCTAAAGCCCTTTCATCCAGGTCTTTTTTTAGATCGGTCACTTTCAACTGGTTGAAATTCAATGTTTTAAACATTGTTAGTCTAGTTACTTTACAGTTCCAAAGTTTCACAAATACACCGAACACCTGACTCCACTGTAATGTTTTTATTTTCACACTCTTCGGGTTCAGTTCAGTTCTCGGTTTTATTTAAAAACACAGTCCAACTCATTCTAATTTACTTCCACTACTTTAACACAATTTATATTCACAGAACTATTTACAATTTATATTGAACACCTGCTTTTACTATAAGGCAATCGAATACTGAATGAATGCTTCCTCAGCTCTCCGTATTTATATATTTCATCTCGGAATTCCCCAGAACTTCAAAGAGATGCCAGGACTAGACTAGTTTATTCGAGAAATACAACAAAGCAAGCCGCCGACCTCGATACGCCAGACTAACAATATTTCGGCTTCCCAGAAATATTGGAGGAATGTCGCTTCCACGGATTATCGGATTAAGGCCAGCTATCGGATGAATTTTCGTAACAGTATTGATTAATATGAGAGTCAGTCACTCAGTGATAAAAATGCTGATTTTTTATCTCAATAACCGGTTGACCTGTAATTATAAAACTTGGTATTTTGGTTAACCTAAAGGGTTATAATAAACTTAGAGTTTGAGTTATTAGGGAGTCAAAACTGGCTTCAAATGGTTGGTGTTATATAACACCAGGCTGCTATGTAGCCAGATCCCCTTGAACTTGGTTTGACACGCCGCCGTGTGTCTAAATCATTTCTTTTTCAGAATTCACATTAAATTGAGTACACCCATAATACTTGTTTCTAGTCGTAAACTCTTACGAGTTGCGTTTCATACATAGAAATGCAAATCTGCATAATTATAAATTACGCATGTCTTTATATTATCTTGAAATAATTGTGATGCAGATGTTATAGTTTTCTCCTGATTCAAGTGGTTATGTACAAGTTTTATAGACAATAAATAAATTACTAAATTATCGTGCACAAAGTTTAGGTATTCGTATAGGCTAAAAAAAATATGAATAAAAAAGATAATAACTATAGATTGATAGATAAACTGTATGTCCATTACAAGTATTTCGAAGCACTTTAATATTGTTAGGTACGTACCTTTGAACTTTAAACTGCCCCAGGTCTGGTTGGGCCGATTTCCAACTCACCATCTCTATAATTTCTTTGCCCATTATCGTAATTATCTCAGTTTATTTAAATGATTAATTTCGACTGGAAAACCTTGCAAATGAGTTTGCGGAATGTCTAATAACGCCCGTGCTCAATAGTTCTATATTTGCTGCTAGGACTATATACCGGATGCCTGCTTTATTTCACCGCAGTTTTGCTTCTGCCTTAGCCTGTATGATCATGTATATACGTAATTAGCTGGATTTTGATTTGTTACAACTGGGTCTTCACCTGTAAGTACTCTTTAAAATTGATGGTTTGCGTGATCACCAAATTTACGCTGTTTTTCCAGAATTTCAATCTGGTTATTGACCTAAATGAAATAGTGGAAAAATTCCTGCTGGTGTCGTCTGCCAGTGTTGTATGCTGAAATGCCTTTCTTATCTCGAAAATAACTCAAGAAATGTTTTGTGTATAACTAGTTGTCTCCGGATCAACATGTTCAAATGAAAAGTATTGTGGGTTTGCGCTCTAAATTCCTCTGGTGCATATGTGTAGTCTAGATGAATCAAACCCTTCAAATTCCCCACATTTTGAGCTTGGTCACTTTGGTTTAATTGATTTGACAAAATGTCGATGGAATTCTGAAGAGAGCGCTTTCTGTGCAATCACAATTGATCTGGCTTTTTCATCATTAACTCATCCAATTGCTATAGCAGCTGCTTAAACGATCGCTTGCAAATAACGATAGTTACTGAGCTTATCACGTCTCTCTCAGTATGTTTTTTCAGATTGTTCAGATTTTATCATCGCCTTAAGTGTAAACAGTATAATATAGTTGGTCTTTGATGCCGGTTTTTTTCTATTTGACTTTTAGAATTTTATTTATAATAGAATTTTCATATTCAATTTTGAATGCAGCTGATTACTAATTCTTTAGTTACCCTACCTCGTCAACAGCCGATGGTTTTACCACTTTGACTGTCGAATAGGATGGTCCGGTGGACCAAACATTATATAATGTAAATTTTGAATAGCTGTATAGTGTAATGAAGGTATCTATCACTTAAAAATTGTTAATATATATCTTTAAGGCACCTGATGATTTTTTATGATTTTAATCCTTGCACATTAGTTTTGATATAATAACATGAAGGCATCTATACAAACTACTCTCTTAAGCTATTACAGTATGTTCTAATCCAGGGACGAATTAATTAACCAGATGTAAGAAATACATGTTAACTATAAAACTTTTGTCAAATTTAATATAGTTCTCAATTCAAAATTTTCATTGCCGTTTTTCTTAATATATTGTTGCGAAATTTACCAAAACCGGGCCTGGTTTCATTTCAACACGACATCTTTCGCTGGGAGGACAAAAAAAAATCTCGAAATAGCTCGGCAACTGTAGAATTGATAATGGATTGTACTAGAGGATTCGATGTTAATTTTAAAAGGAGCGGCCCATCATCGCAGCAGTTAGTTAGTGCAGCGAAGAGCTTATGTTGAATTATTATTGTGATATTCGAATCAGCTGTTGTGTATATTTGATGTAAATAAAAGTTCTAGAAAGTGATAGTGAATATTAGTTTTTCAATTTTAATTGTTATTGTGCAACCTACTTTTCATCCAGTTTATTCATTTCCATACATTTTACTAACCGTTCTTGAATGTTTTTTTATATTTGTATTTATGTTGGGACCTTTTCGTTCAAAATTGTCGACAGGTTCTCATTTTGTGTCTTAGTACTTGTACTGATGTCTCATTGCTTACCAATATGTTCTTGATCTGTTGAAGTATTGATCATTGAGTAACTTTAATACTACGTTTGACACCAATACTTGGGCTCGAATACGGTATTTTATAATCAAATATAACCTCGAGTAAAATATAACATATTAGAATAATCTTCATTCAGAACTGACGGTTTGAAATTTAAAAGTGATAATAAGTTCACATTTAATTTATCTTATCAGCATCATTTGAATTTGAAATTTCAAAAGAATTCAATTTAAATTCAAGTGAAATAAAGGGGTAATATGGAATATTCTTAGTACGTGGCCTGAGAAAATGAATTCCAAAGACGTAATTCCTAAAATATAAGATTCTTTACATTCGGCTGGGGTTAGACAAGCTTTATTAAAATTATTTAAATATCGTCACATATTGTAATTTTAAATACTTTGCTTTCTTTTACCAAATACAGCAATATTTACTTAATGTGCATTTTTTTATAAAGGTATGTGAAGTGTTTTGTGAAAGATACAGCTTTCTCAGCGTATGAATTATGTACAATTAGAGAAAGCTGTTTATTTTTCAGATATCTGCTACCCAAAAAGCAATAGCAACTTATACACTATACCAGTTAATCAGGTTAGGTATATTTTTATACAAAATTCAGGGAGTAGGTAATGCATTCGGTAAAATAAAGAATATAAATACTAAATATACACTTTTTCTATCAGAGTTTCGATACTTATATAACTTTGATTTTAATTTTAGTTTATTTCTTTTTCGTTAATTTGCCTATCATTTTAGTATATTGCTTTATTCGATTCTTCACTCCCTTTGCCACAATGTAATATCCACTGATAATAACTAATTTATTATAGGAGTATAAAATATCCCCAACCTATCCCGAGAAGCAGTGGCTAAGTCAACTTTAAAAAGTTGGCATATGTATATCTCCGGGACGTCAGAGCTATCTGGGTGATCTTGGGGGCATATTATAATCAGACTGCACCAGAATAAATACAAAGAACTGCTATCACCATCCTGTGGTTTAATTCATAATTCCCGAAAAGTCATAAAAATCGTATTCCGGTATTTTTCATTGTAAACTTTCGTAGAATATTTATTGCTAATTAACGATAATCAAAATTTATTTATGAAGACAACTCGAAGCATGAAATTTGCCTTGGACGAGATTAACAAGGAAATTTTCAAATGTGTTACCGATAATATGGATGGAACACTAAGTAGAATCTTGGGAAAACGAGATATAAAGGAAACCCAGACTCGAAAGGAAATTCAAAACAGGTTAGTTAGAACTTTTGATGAGAAATTAGAAAACCTGAAAAGTGAACAACATAATTTAATTAAAGGATTGTTTTGCGGATTAAAAGAAAATAAAACATTTGAAATAAAAGAATATACAGATTGTGGAATCAGACATCAAGGAGATAAAAGTGGATGCTCTCGAAAACAAAGCAAAGAGCACCGATTCTGTTTAAAGCAAAGTACAAGACGAAATGAGTGCTATCCAACACAAAGTGGTACCAGAAATTTTTAAAGGAGATTTACAGAGCGGAAAACATCACAACACCGACCGTAGTTACCAAAGATTCTTCGATAAAATAACCCACCGTTAATGGTAGTTCACCTTGGCCTATGTACAAACAGCAATTTGAAGCAGTGGCTGCAACTATTGGCTGCGATATCCTCTCAGTAATTTTATTATGAGGTATAGCATTAGGGGAGCCAGAGCATTCTTCGACAAGTTACAACGCTTCTAGATAAGTCACCGAGTCATGTGCACCATGTGCAACAGTAGAAAAACACAAAATCTGGAGAGAGTAAACAAGAATTCGAAGCACGACTCGTCAATGCCTGATTGACTTATATAAAAATTGTAGCTAAATCCTTAATAACAATTACGGATCGAATAAAACAAATTATATATGAGTAGCTAGAAAGATATCCTAGGAGCTGCGATGAAACGGTGAAGCACGGCCAGTTAGCTCATGATTACTTCTATGGGCGGTCGATATTAAATTCCGAACGAGAGATACCAGTTAGAGTTTTGAAAATGTAGACACCATCATCAACTGCGAAGATGCTTACAAGGCCCCGATGAAGGAGGGTTAAAAAATGGAACAAATCGATTTCCGTGAATTATAGGAAATTGAACAACGTAACAGAAAAAGGCAGTTATCCACTCCCCAGAGTTGATTACACTCTAACCACTCTCTGAGTGTCCCGTCGGTTCTCCAATCTGGACCTATATAGTGGATGTTGGCAGGTTGGAATAAACAAATGCAACAGAAAAAGGACAACATTTCCAACAATAGAGGGCTGTTCTGCTGTTTGTTTTATGTGACGCTCTTGTTACGTTCTAGTTGTTCATGCAGTATGTATTGAATGGCATGACATCAGGGACATGCCTACTATACATCGACGACATGTTAATCATGCGTTACACATTCAATGACAATCTGAAGAAAGTCGGTCAAGTATTTTCTAAACTTAAGAATGACCAACCTGAGATCCAACACTAAGAAGCGTTCCATGTTCCAATAAGAGGTAGAGTTTTTGGTCTACGTCCTTCCAAAGTCAAGAATCCAAAGCCATTGGTGATTGTCCACTCCCGCGACAAACATGAACTACGAAGCTTTTTGTGTCTCTGTTCACACTACAGGCGATCCTTTGAGGGATTTGCCTCTATTGCCCTACCTCTCCATCGGCAGATGATCTTCCATTGGAGTAAGGAAACCGACATTGTGCTGCAGTTGTAGAGTTGTCGAGTTTTCTACAAAGTATGGCATGTTCGTTTTGGACATCAACGCAAGCCACACCAGTTTGCGGCCAGTCCTATACCAATTGTAAGATGGTAATGAGCGGAAGATCGGGCACTACAGTCGTAGATTCTCGAAACCAGAAAAAAGGACTGTGTTACTAGAAAAGAACTGCTAATAATACCGAAATCGTATCAAGAAAATTCTGTCGAGCAGATTGTGATCGTTGCCGGAAAATGGAACAGCGAGAAGATATCTCCATCAGATAAATTCGAGTGCAGGTCAATAAAGACCGGACAACGGAAAAATGTATCCAGTACCAAATTATCAACAATGAACCTATCCTTTCACTAAATAAAAGAGGGGCACGATGGGACGAGGTAACCCAAGAGGCTAATTTATCAGACATATGAGCTGCCCATATATATTTATTTAGTAGGGTGAACCAAAATTATCCTACTGGCTCCTCCTAGCACCTCCAAGTACGTCAACATGAAGGCGAGATTGTCGAAAATTTTTTGATATAAAATTTTCATCAAAGTAGGTAGATATGGAAAAGGGGGCAGAGTATCGCCGAGTGTCTAACTAAATCTAGCAAGACATGCAGGAGATGACTAGTAGGTAATAGACCCGGTAATAGTGGTGATAGCTGCAAATATTTTCCTATATTCCCTTTCAACTCGTAGAACTTACGTACAACTTACTCCAGAACAGCACTGGTCAAACTTTGGATGAACATGGAAATTGGTAGAGACCTTGATGCACTAAATTCAGTTTCGCTAAAGCATCAACTGAGTTTGCACGCTATAAACTCAATGTTCTAACTACTTCACTCTCATAAAATCAATACTTTATCAAAAGAACATCACCAACAACGAGACCACCATGGTGATGGTGGTCTGATTCGAGGGCCTGCCAAGCGTGCGAGTTTAACTGGTGAATGCCGCGAAGTAACCAAGGGGTAAATATCTTAGAAACTAACATTTAAATTTTTAAATAAAATGCAGTGTTGTGAATTTGTTTCGGTTTGCTGCAGTTTGAAAAGTGGATGATGCTGTAATTAATTAGTGATCATCTCTACTCTACTTTTAAGGTTGGTGGTTTGGTATTATTAACAATTTCACGCTATACGGCTTGACAGACTGGATAATAAATTTACTGTGACATATTCCCTGAAAGCGTGTAATCGCCAGAAATGACGATGATAATTAGTATGTGACTTAACAGCACTGAAATTTTATATGCTACTCGGGCGTCTTTAGTTCATTGTTTTTAAGGGTAAATAGAATTTGAAGAAGCAATGACGTCAGAGAAATCAAGTCCCAACTGGTAGTCCCAAAGAAGAAGGTCCCTGTCGTCCTGACGGAAGTACATAATGGGATTACCGGAGGTCATCGGAGTATGAATAAGACTAGATAAAACTTTGTCTACGAATCTACTGCTTAAATTACTTTGAGGATGTCAGAACCTGGTACCGGAAATCATCTATGCAGACGAAAACCAGGACCTAAGGCGGAATGCATCAGTTCAATGTGGGCGTTTCATTTGAAAGTCCGAGAGGGGTAACAAAAATACATTCTGATCAATATGGATCATTTTATTAAAAGGCCTGAAGCATACGCCATATTTAATCAGGAGGCAACCAGAGTGGTAATGGTGTCAGTGGAACAGCGTTTCAGTAAGCTTGGTGTACCAGTAGAGTTGCACTAGGACCAAATCCGGAACTTTGAATCCAACGTATTCTAGAAGGTTAGATTAGGCATCCACAATCGGGTGAAATGATGGAAAGATTTACCGCCATTACGACAATAACAAGGTACTGACTCCAGCAAGAGTATTATTCGAAAAGGATTGATATTTGGCTCACCAGAAGAACTGGTCAATGAATTTAACGATAAAGCTGATCAACTCAGAAAAATCAGGAGATGAGTAAAGTCTAATGTCCAAAGCTCATACTAGCTTAGCATGGTCCATATGAAATGGTCAAGAGGATCAATGACGATGTCTTTTGCATTCGCAGGAATCCCACAACTAAGAAGAGGATGATTCTGATCGGGGCGATTAGAATTAAAGAGGGGCAGTGTTATAAGATTTACTTTCATGCTGCTAAAGTAAAATTTGTTGAAATTCAAACAAACAATTCTTTGGTACGTACGATTGCTGGTATAAAAATGTACCTAAATTTTCAGTCTGTACTAGACTGCGACAGCGACAGTATTTAAACGCCGAGTGGAGTTCAGTAGATATCGTCCTAGTGGACCAGCTGATATCGGAGCCAGAGAGATCTTCAATCTCTTAAAAGTAAAATCAAGACAATTAGTTTTCGGTTAAAAAATTGTTAATACTCACGGAGTTTTCATCGAAGTCGTCTCTCCTATTCTTTTTTGACTCTCACTTACCGGTTTACACGAAATCGGGAAATAATAGAGAAATCATAAACGTGAACAATCCGCGACGTAATCATTCTTCATAAATAACCATATTTATACTTCAGTTTATATCCGTGCAGTGTTTGAGAAATATAACTTGTGAATAATTGTTCACTGATGTAAACTGAAGTATAAGTATATGTAGGAAGTTATTGACAAAGTAATTGAAAATAACATTATAAGTTTTTTTAATAAATCGTTATCATTTTATAGCCTGTATTAATAACTTGATATTGTATTGATCACCCGTAAGCTGCCTATAACATGCAATTGACATGTTTCGCAACCAAAAGTTGCGATATCATACAAAAACACATTACGGTATAACGTATCACAAGTTGTTTTCTAAAAGTTGTGATATCAATTTTAGTTACTCTTTCTGTCCTAGATTCAGTGCTTTTTCGCACCATTGTCAGAGGCTCAAACATCAAAATTGGAATAATATTTGAATACAGGTAAAAAGATTGACTTCAGAAATATACTAGATAGGTGAGTAGTTAATGTGTATATAACAAAAAATTGTGAATGCTATTACTTTATATTGTACTTCAATACTAAAGGTGGGTAACTTTTTATATTTTTATTATTTGAGATTAAATGAAGTAATAGATGGTAATTTAAATTGTTTTCCTCTTTGTTTATCTCAAATCCAATTCGTTGAGAGTTCTTGTTTGTCTTCAAAGAAGATCAATTACTTTACAAAACGCACTGCATTAAATGAATCAATCTTTATGATAGGGAACTTGGAAGTTTAGCAATTCCGATTTTCAAGTCCTTTTGTGTAGTGAATGGGCTAATATTCACTCTATTTACGGCTGATTAAACTCAGTTTGAATAATCTATCTACTTCAACATTAAAAAATATATACTCCTAAGTATTGCAAGTTTACTAGACTATGTAGATTGTACAACGAAATTCAACTTGGGACGGAAACATTTTAAGTAATTTATGGAATTCAAGTTTATGCAATTAATGCCATTTGCAATTTATTTTATTTCATTTTATATCTAGCCAGCTCTAATGTATTCTCGTCAAAGAGAAAATCATCAAATGAAACGTTCTTTACATTGTGCTATTTTTTCTTTTGTTGGTCCGCAAACTCAGTCCTTACAGGGAACGTGTAAAGTTTGTAAAATATGATGTTAAATCTCATTTTGGAACAGGAAAAGTAGAACAGTTCATGTACTTTATGGACTAGAAACTACTTTTTTAACCGACTTCTATGTTTGTTCAGCAATTAGGAATTTCGACCGTTCGGGGGATCGCGAAGTGGTCCCGTATTTTCAGTAACATAGCTTGTACCGTTTCTTAGAAAATCGAGAAAAACTTATTAACGATTATTCTTCTACAGTAAGCTTTGGTGGAGTTGCTGGTATTAACTGTTCGGAACTTGGGATAAATTGTAAATAAACTGAATAAATCAAAGTAAATGTCAGTTAGTATTCTAAAACGTAAACAGTAATTAATCCATGTCACTTTTTTAACTGTAGACGAGGTTTGTCATCAAATAGGTATTTTCATTACGAATTAAAGTATCTTTATTTTTATTGATATCTAAAATTGTTATCAGACAGAAGTAATTAGAAATAAAAACTACATCTGCTTATGCCAATGCACTAAAAAATGTAATTGGCTTTTATCACGAATGAAAACAATGAGCACTAAATGAATAAAATAGGATAATAGTTAAAAATAACAGTTAATTTGCAATTAAAAAGACCTGATCTTCAGTTTATCTTAAAAATAATTAAACGTATAGAAAAAAGTTGAAAAATATTAATAATTAAAAACAAAAGTCGCATAATCCCCCATGAATCATAATATTCAAATCAACCCTGATCAAACGCCTTGTAAAATTTTAATCTTAAAGAATTTTTCCAAATATATACTAGGTTTCAAAAAATATATCAATTTTGTTTATATTTTTTAGTATCTCAAATTGCAATCAAAGTTTATTAGAATTGAACCGTGCATCCAATTGTGCTGTATTATTAAAAATTGTAATAAATTGAAACTGGATTGAAAATAAATAGAAATAAATGTCAGTTAATCAACTTCAAGGTGGAGGTTCTCAGTTGGCTTCGATATACAGCCTGTCTTCATAAGTTGAATGCCACATCACTAAAAATTATATAATAGATCTTCATGTCACTTTTCCAAATTGTGTACTAGGTTTGACAAAGAATCTATATTTTGTTTAAGTTAAGTACCTTTATTTTTAATAATAACTCAAATTGTTATCAGAAAAAGTTAATTAGAATAAAAAACTACATCCTATTACGATATAACAATAAAAACTGTATAACGATTCATTATAAAATTCCGCGGAGCTGAGACTATTAAATGAATGTCAGTATAATTAACAGACCTAAAGAATGATGTTACTCATCGTCTACAATATAGTGGATCCACCTAAGTTAGAATAATAAACAAAATTTTCTTAATACATATACATATCTAGAAAACAAGTTATTATATTCAACAGTAAACGAGGTTGGACAAGCTAATAAATGATGCTTAAAAGTAAAATACCTTATTTTATGCAATATCGACCAAGTTAATTAGATTTGAAAGCTGCATCCAATTAAGCCATTGCATCACTAAAAATCGTAAAATAAATACATTTAAAAAAAACGACTTAAAAAAATTAACTAAAAAGCATGAAGTAATTTTTTGCTAAAACAATTAAATACTTTTTCTGAAGTCGGTTCCAATTTGAACAGCTAAATTGCAAAGTATAAGTTATAAATGCAATTCGCAAAATAGTTTCACTTTAGCTTGGCACCGACTTCATAAAAAGTATTTAATTATTGTAGCAAAAAAATATTTCATGCTTTTCAGTTAATTTTTTTAGTCGATTTTTATTTTTTTTTAAATGTATTTACTAATATTAATCTTACTTTGTTTCATGGAAGTGGGATCTCATGAGGCATGAGGCTAGTAAATTGCAAATTGTATGTGTTAGTTCTCTATATCTTACCAGATATCTTGAATTTATTTATCTGCTTTATCTCAGTGTCACCATTCATTATATATAATAGCTAAGAGGGAAAGTGTCCAAGCTTTCATAAATATCACTAATTCTGAAGCCGAAATCAACTTATGGGCTCGGGTTCGAGTCATAGCCATGCCAGAGTTTTTAATTAGAAAAATAAGATGACAATTCCGGGATGTGGTCTGCTTTAGAAATTGGCAAAGTCCATGAGAAAGAAATTCATTGCCCTTTACTAACTAACATTGAGTTAGCGTGTTAAGGGACATATCGAATACTCCAGAAGTGTTTTGAAACAAACAGAATACTACTTCAGGAGGGTAAACAGTCCCACCCCGGCAAATCGGTTTGCCTTATAGATTCTGAGAAAGCAAATATTCCACTATACTGGGAACCTACAACCAAACCCTGCCAAGCTAAGGTAGAAAATTAAAATTAGAGCAAGTAGCAGAAAAAATCAAATGGAATATTATTTGCTTATGTGACGTAAGGAAAGAAAATGAACAAGTAATCTCACTTTAATCAGGCGACTTCCTGTACCAGCAAGGAACCAACTGGAAAAACTAGCGGGGTAGGATTCCTGATCCAGAGGTTATAATTATTGCAATGTTGTGTTCATCCGATCAAGTCGCTAGCCTAACATTCTCCCTATCAAAATCTCCATCCAAACAATAAAAGTTTACCCCTCAATATTTATAAGATTTATCATGTGTCCTAATTAAAAACAGTTTCTGCCAGTTTTTGGTTTTTAATTTTTATTTTCTGTTCAAGGGATTTACTGAACATGGCATTAGTTGTTGATTTAGTTAATTTGTAGGCCGATTTCACAAGTGTTGTTTAATGAGTTAACATAATTGTTTGGGAGTTTCTGGTATAAAAAAAGATATCATCAGCAAATCTGAGGTTGTCCCTTATTTTCAATGTAATTGTTTGTAAGCTCTTCTAAAGCAGTAGTAAATATTTTTGACAAGGAGCGTCTCATTCTCTCAAACCTTATTCATCTATGGTCTTTGCTGGTATTTAATGGAGGCCTCATAATTTCCCAATGTTCTCCTGTGTCCTCAAATGTACTTTAGTTCAATAATGTACTTTCCTTGACATTTTGTTTGTCCTTGTACAATAATCTCTTTTTAGTAACGAATATTTTAATTAATATTTTATAAAGTTGAGAGTTGTTTGATTTCTCTTCTCTCTCATATTTGCATTATTGCCAGGTATTTAGAAATAATCGCATATTTTTGTTTAAATATTTTCTTGCACTTTTCCGTTAGCTCTTGTTGCTCTAGCCTTGTTCGTTTGTAACAATGCATATCATAAGTCTTCGGTTGTTATACCTGGCAGCGCACACTTAAATATGAAGCATGATATTTTATTATGTATTTTGGTAGTTTTTTCTGATTCATAATCGAAATGGCACGTCCCACAATGGAAAATCGTAATACAACTGCATTTCAAAAATCGTTTGTAAAAATGTCCTAATTGTGACACTGTTTTCTTTTTATTTAGTAGTATAATAGTCAGACTTTAGTATAATGTAGATATTTTTTATTATTTATGTAGATAACAACTGATTGTAGTGCCATATGTTAACTATTTTTATAGGTCGATTGAAGCCTATTCGGTACTAACTTTAAAAGTTATTTTCTTGTTACACTTTCTAAATATATATGTAGTATTATATATTTCCGAAAATTTAATCTTATAAAGATATTACTACAATTACCAGTTTTATATGCTATGTGGTTAATCTATATTTAAAAAATTTTATATTTAGATAAAAACAGTTAATACTTTTGGTTTTTACCCAGGTTTGCCCACGCTTGAAATTTGATGTTATTATTAGCATATGTATACATGAAAAACATTTAAAAAAATTAGCTGCTAGGTTTTGCTAATCTCGAAGCCATTCGGAAAAGCGCCAATATAACCTAAAATGTCATATTTTTGAAATAATAATAATAATAATTGAAATAATAATAATAATAATATATATTGGAACGTCATTGGCTGTGGCATCCATTTTCACAATAGCGACATCTTCGTTTGCCATTTTTTCACCTAGTTCGTCGTAAACTGGAGTCAATTGTTTGCAGTGTCCGCACCAAGGAGCATAGAATTCAATAAAGGTGTCTTTTCCGTTGTTAACGACGATGTCGTCGAAGGTTTTAGCTACAGCAACTTTGACAGGGGCGTCATTTGATTCTGGAATTGCATCAGATTTTAGGTAAGGCTCCAGTTTGCCGTCCAAGACGTCATTGGCGAATGATTGTAGAGCTTCAATAGAGAAATCATCTTTCATCACGATTTTCTTGTTTCTGGCATCTCTTGCAACAGCTACTGGTTTATCACCTTTCACAAATTCCAAACCGAATTCTGTAAATTCGTGCGAGAACTCGTCTTTGTTGGAAATCGCAAATGTCGCTTTACCGGCAAATTCTTTAGCAACCTTAAGAACTCTGTTTCTCCAGTAGTTTGTTCCATTAGGATTTTTGACATAGTCAATTTCAAAGTAAACAATGACCAATGGGTTGGTAAATTCTTGCCCTGATTTTCGCTGTCCAACTAATCCGTGGAAATTCTTGTTGATGAACTGCTGAATATCGGCAACATCGGCGTTTCCTTTGTACTCGACGCTATTGTCTTCGAATTTATTATGTAAATGCGTTGGACGGAAGAGGACGATACCATCTTTTATTCCCTGTTTATCCAAGAGTTTCTTGGTAGATGTATGTGCAAAACGGACTTTTTCCCTCAATTTGTCTGCAAGTTTTAAGAAGGCTGTTTTCAAGTCTGAGTCTTTTTCGAAAAATCCAACTACTGAGGATTCTTTTTCTGATCCTAAGAAATTTTTAAGGCAATCTGCAGAAGTTAGTTCTTTTGAGCTGGGTCCAACCTGAGCTTTCATGTACTTGACAGTACCATTAGCTTTTCTTGGTCCATTATATTCCTGAGAAAATTCACCTAATGTGGGGTATCCACTAACACTGTGTTTATTACACGTTTCTTTGCCACCGGTTGTAGAATCTACCTTGACTAAAGCAACTGGAGGGTCATTTCGAATGAGATCCTCAGCTGCTTTAGCATATTCTGGCTTCAGTCTCTTGCAGTGTCCACACCAAGGTGCATAAAACATGACCAGTGCTGTCTCATGTTCAGCAATTTTAGACTGGAGATCACTGTCTTCGAAATCTAACACATCCTCCTCTTTTGCATAGCAATTGAATAGAAGTAAGGAAATTGTTAATATGTGAAATAAATACATTTTATACTTAATTTTTACTAAACCGGTGAAAATGTTTTTTTACACTATATATATATATATTTATATATATATATATATATATATATATATATATATATATATATATATATATGGTGTATTAATGTTCTATATCCAAAGAAACAATATTTTTAAATATATAATATTTCATCATCAGTGATATTCAAAAATATATTTCTTATTTGTTTAATAAAGGATAGATCGGAGTATCCCGAATCAAGGAAACATTATTAATAAACAACAGAAAATTAAAACATTTATGTACAATGCTGGATGCTCTGCTGAAATTACAGCAGTTGATTTAGAGTTACTTAAACGACTGTACTTAATATTGCGAGTACCGTCATGACTCATGAGGAATTGCGATAGATGATCAAAAATTGGTCGTCTATGCTTAAGAAAAGTGCAAGTTTCTATATTAGTAAATATGAGTGGTAATATATTTCATTTTGAGTTCACAAAATTTCAATTCACGCGGAGAGCATTATAAAACATTTTGCATTGCTTCACACTGGAACAGTCACGTATTAAGAATTATAATAAATTTTACCTAACATCATGCAAGCAAATGCTCTTGAACAGTTAAGTAAGAGATAGCCGTTTACTAAAATCTGAAAGAACTAAAATTTTTGGTTTCGAAGGTTACTAATAATGTGTTTGCTAACTCAATCCCTCAAGTACTCCAGAATTTATTCTTTAATCAGTGAGAAGGTCTAATGAAAGTTAAATCAATATTAAATAACTGCTAGTTTAAGCACATTTTATAACATGCATTATTTATCACAATCAAAAATTTAAGAAAATCCATTTCAGTGTTTTTGAATTTTAATAATTTTTTTCATCAAATTTTTAAGGTAAATTCAAAAAATATATATATTGTATTAAATACCTTATATACTTGATCATATGTGTATAAATTTTCAAAAATATACATTTTGAAGTAAAAAATTGTCTGCGTCAACTGATGTTGGAATAAATAAATTATTGAATGTGATCTTATTTTTTTAACGAAATAGAAACTGGTTTTAACATATTTTTCTTAGATTAATTTATTACTAACTTAATAGCGCATATCTATTGAAGTGTTCGTCATAAATAAACTACCCTTTTGAGAAATAGTCATCTATTAACTGTGAGATATACATTTAAAAACTCCATTCAGTATTTGCTTTCAGCAACTGATTGCTTGACCTTCTCCGATACACGCTTAATCATGATTTGAGCCTTTATCTCTTTGAAGAGATGTGAACATAACCCCGGATTAGCTGAAAAATGAACTGACGCGTTCAATCGGTACACAAGTCCAAAGGCAGCTTGTTATTGACGGCCGCACAATTCGCGTTCGGTTCCTTTTTACGGCAAATTAACCGCTCAACCCCAGGAATAGTTTCCTTTTGTAGTGTTGACTTTGGTTAACTCTGAGCGAATTCATTGATCCTTTGGGTTAGAAATCTTTCAGTTCTCTGTCTGTACTTTGTTCTGTTCCTTAGCGCGTCACTTCCATCGATGAAGAGAAAAAGGAACACTTCGGGCATATCGTTTCGGATTTAACGCGGAAAAATTGGTTTCTGGTTTCACGCTTGGAAAGGTCTGTGGTGTACTGCTAGAGACAGGATATCAATAATGCCATACGTTGTATCCATGAGATTTAAAAGCATCTGTCTTGTTTAGATAAACATAATATTTCTCATTTATTACCGGAAAATGTCACCGATGAATGGGTAATACTACATATCTTATTGTTTATTAGACGTGAAGGAATAGTTCTGTAGAAAATTTTGATATATATTTTTCATACGGGTTCATGGAAATGAGAAAAGCTGTCTCTTGGAAACAAGATATGTATAATTGATAGATTAAACATCGCAACATATGATACATACAAATATGCTTTTCTATACTGTTACTTTCAGGATGTAGCACTTTATTAATAAAATTAATTACATTTCCTTGCATAAAGAATCTTTAACCTTAATTAATCATTCAGAAACTACCTAATTGACAAGTTGGAATAGAAAGACTAAAATTAAAATTTCTCACTGGGAAACGACTCTAGGGCGGATCCATAGAATACTTTATACACCAGAACCTATTGTATTAAAAACAGTTCATCTTTCGTTTAAACCCACAGAAATTACTTTGTTTTATGCCCTTAATTGTAAGGTTTTTCTGGATTTTGTGTCGATCGCCGCCATCGCCGCCCCTTCGTCTAGAAATGAATGTCAGTTGTGTTTGTTTTGGTCTGTTATGACTCCATCTTTAATTAAGTGTTTATCCAGGTTTCTGAGGATTCTTAAAAATTGAGGATAGGATTGACAAAGGACCACTTTGGCTACGACGTCTGGTGGTCAACAAAAATATTATTAAATTAGTGTTCACTTGAATACTCAAGTATATTGAGTAATTCATTATTAAAATAAATAAAAAAATTTTAATGGAAAATGTAACTCACTAACTCAAAGCTCGTACAAAAAATAAGAGTTAGGGTTTATTGTGCGATGAATGGTTGTGGTAGTAAATCCCATAAAAATTTAGAAATTAGTTTTCATGCCGTACCTAAACCTGGAGGCAGTTTTGTTTGCATCGAATTTTTTTTCGGAAAAACAGAAAAAATAGATAGGTTTAAAGCCTGGCAACGTGCTTTAAAATTAAAACATACAAATCCCCATATGAGAGTGTGTTCATTACATATTAAAGAAGAGTGATTTTATCAGGTACGTTTGAAATGTTTAACCTCAAAGCTACTTAGGTTAGATAATTACTTACCGTTAACAGCCACTACGTGCTTACATTGTGTGCTGTAGTGGCTTACACCAGCATTCAACCAAAAAAATATTTTTATGAGCAGGATTTGATCCAGCCGTGCAAAAAACATTCGTTTATAGAAAACATAAATAATTAAAATTAATTCAATGTAAAATTATGGTTAATTCTTTACTTGCATACTAAAACTAATACAAGTGGTCCGTAGTTAATAGCAAATAGTTTTTTAATTTACTATTTATTTTGTTTCTTTGGATTTTGTCTCTTTCTTTATCATTTTTTGTTCCAGTTCTCCTATAATTCTAGAAAATTTTAAATTTTTGAATTGGTCTGAATATCAAAATTACTAGACCACAAACAGTATATTTAAGAATCTAAACATATTAAGATCTGCAACTCACTGAGTTAAATATCCCAGATAACCTTTAGAAAACGACTAGACCAAGATATTGATACCTGACACTATATAACTGCGTTCGGCTAATATACGAAGGCTGTCTCTTATATTTCGGGATTAGGGAACAAAAACAAATATTAATCATCGAAAATCGCTTTATTGTTTTTCAAAATATTCCCCATGAAGATCTATACACTTTTGCATGCGTTTGAACCAATAGTTGAAGCACTTTTTCCACTCTGATTGAGGTATCTCCAAAACACGTATTCTGAACGCAGCAACCCCTTCTTCAGGTGTCGAAAAACGTTGACCTCTCAGTTTGTTTTTTACGTACGGGAATAAAAAGAAGTCATTTGGTGACAAGTCAGGACTATAAGGCGGATGACTCATCAAATCGATGTTTTGAGTTTCTTGGAAGACCACTGTCAAACAAATGCTTGTGTACTCAGAATTGACTGTTCTGCGTTGTTCTAGTGGTAAGGTTGCGACATGTCCAGTTTTCCGAAAAAACAGGCGATCATTTGCTTGGAAGTGCTTCGTGCGCGAACAACTTTTGTTGGATTCGGCTCATCTTGAAACACACATACAGTCGAATGTTGTTTACTTTCGGGCTCATACTCGTAAATCCACGATTCCCCACCTGTCATTATGTCATAAACGTGTTTTGAAGCACCGCCATCGTATTTTTGAGCTTTTCTTTCGACCAATCGACACGAGCCTTTTTTTGAACGATTGACAAATTGTGTGGGACCCAACGCGAACAATTTTTTTTGACATTTAAATGTTTATGCAATATTGAATGTATGCTGGTCCCACTAATGTGTAAGGTTGACTCAATCTCACGATAGGTCACATGACGATCTTGCAATATCAGTTCGCGCACAGCATCAATGGTTTCCGGAACAACACGAAATTGGTCTTGGAATGAACTACGACCTCGATTGAATTCACCATACAATCGATAAACACTGGTCCTTGATGGAGTTTCATCGCCAAAATTTAAATTAACTTCATTCATGCACTCTTGCTGACTTAATCCACGTCGAAAATTGTAAAAAAAAAAACAACACATAGCGCTCGTATGGCAAAACGTTCTGAGTACGTATAACCTCAAAAATGTCAAACTTTACGATAGAGCTGTCAGTTGTCAGATTGCAACACTACGGTTGTCCAATCCCGAAATACTAAGTTTCAGTTTGTGTTTACTACATGATAATGACAGCGTGTTAGGGTAAAACAGTTTGGATTTATACATGTGTGACACAGCAACAGTTCTACAGTTTTCCAGGTACCTACTTCTTAGATCTCACAAAAAGAATTTCAAATAATTCTTAAATTTCGCAAAAAGATTCGATTTTACTTTTATGGTAAAAAGATAACTACGAAATAAAATTACTTTTTCTTGAGTATCCAAAAGTAGTCAAAAAATCAAAAAGTCCTATATTATTGAATAGAGAATTGAAAACCTTTTTAAACGCGCTATCACATGATACCCCTTTTTCTTTATTAATTTTTTAGTGGTAGTTATTATCCCAAGGATGTTGAAAGGGCAGGTGAATAAGAAGTGTGTTTCATATATAAAAAATGACCAGTTTCAATACTATGGACTTTCATAATTACGTCGAAAATGAGTTTATCCGCTACTTCTCAGTGTGTATATATATTCTACTTGAATGATATCTGGAGTTTCTATTGCTTCACTCTCCGTATTTAAACGGAACATAAAGGTTTAGAATCATGCAATTACTTCTAAGCGAATTACTTAACTATATGAAGTTTCATGAGTTATTTATCTTAGTTTCAATTCAAAAATTAGTATTAGGAGTTAATTATTAACAAAATTTAAAACAGTATTCAGAGGTCAAGAACTACCATTCTATCTGTTATATACATAACGATGGTAGTAAATTGGTCTTTAAATATGCTATTATTAATTTCAAATTCTAAATAACTTATAAACAACTCCGAAATTAATGACGTCTTGCGCGTCGGTATGTTGCAAGCAAATACTGTCGTTAAACTAGAATCAATTTTATTTAATGACAATTTAGTTAGAAGTACAACATCTTCGTAAATAATTGGAAGGGTTTATTTGCGGAATAATTGTTCATTGGTATTTATAAAAAAATTCTAAAGAACTTCTAAATTCTAAAGAAATTTCGAAATAAGTTTAATATACTGACTTTGAGCTAGTTGATATGAATATTTTATACATTTTTAGCATGAAAATATATTTACCAAGTTATCCTTGCTTTCTAGCAATACACTCTACTAATATAAGAGCAAACATATGTTATAAGCTGGATTGTTTTATGTATCTTGACAAAGCTAGAAAATGATGAGATATTACGGTTTATATTAAATCAGCTCTTTATATCCTTTTAACTCAAAATGTCATAAATACGCCGTTGGTCTTAAATCCTTCTGACGTTTTTCTTCGGATTGCTTATACAAAATTCCATTGATTTATTTTATTTCTATATAGGTCCCTTATTTAGTTAGGCGCTTTTAGAAATACCAAGTTATGTTTAACAAATTTTCAGGCTCCCGCTGCTTAAAGGGTAGTTTTATAGGATTAATTCACGACAAGGTTTTCTAGAGATTTAACTCGAATATCAACATTTGTAAGAGTGCACTCTGTTTCTGCTGTTAATATTGTATTTTCCGTAACTTTCCGTAATAAATTTACTATTTTCCTTGTTATTGTAAGGTGAAGTCTAAAAAAGCTAAATAAATCTTATATCTATAGGGTAGGCCCATAGCAGTTGTCAGTTGTATTTACAGGGTGCTTAGAATATTAGGTGGAATGCCAGAAAAGAACCTAATAATAAGGGCCTGTAGATCATTTACACAAATACCTCTATGGTCGTCACTTCCTAATCCGAATAGAACATGCCGCCCTCAAATGGGTGATGGACATGAAGATACCGGAAGGACAATTAGCCAGGTGGACCGAGAAATTTCAGCAATACGATTTCAAGGTCTAACACCGCGTCGGCTGTGGGCATAATAATACCGATGCTCTGTCAAGAAGACACTGTAGAGTAGAATGCGAGCATTGTCAGAAGACGGAACAGCATGAGTGTATCTCCATCTGACAGATCCGAGTGCAGACCAATGAAGACTGGACAACGAAACAGTGCATCCAAGACCAAACGGCCGAGAAACCAAGTCCCAGCCATCCTGACCGAAGTACCTAGATAACGAGATTACCGGAGCTCATCTGGGCATGAATAAAACCTTGGATAAAATTCGCTAACGGTACTACTGGGTAAATTACTTCGAAGACGTGAGAGCTTAATGTTGGAAATTTGACACCTGTGCAGCCAGTATGGGCCCGAAGACCCGGACCAAAGGCAAAATGCAGCAGTACAATGTGGGCGTCCCATTTGAGAGAATTGCCATCGATGTCGTCAGTCCATTTCCCCAGTCTGAGGAGGGAAACAAATACAGTTTGGTCGCAATGGATTACTTCAGAAAGTGACCTGAGGCATATGTGATACCCAATAAAGAGGCAACCACGGTAGCGACGGCGCTGGTAGAACAGCTATTCAGCAGGTTTGGCGTCCCGTTGGAATTACATTCAGACCAAACGAGAACAACACCATTGCATTCACAGTTAGACGGAATGGTGGAAAGATTCAACAGGACCCTAGAACAACATCTATCCAAGTTCGTCAGCAATAACCAGTGTGATTGGGATGAGCATATTCCCCGATTCCTGTTGGCCTATGGCTCAGCCGTACATATCAATACAGGTCTCACTTCAGCCAGCCTACTATTCAGAAAAGAGCTGAGATGATTTGGCCTTTGGCTCCCCAGAAGAACAGGCCCAAGAAATCAACGATTATGCCGATCAACACAATATGGTGGCAATACACGAACTAGCACAAATGCAGATGTTGGCCACTCGAGATCGGATAAAGACGCGATATGATCTCAAAGCAAATTCAGTCGGGTTCCAAGAGAGACTATACCACCCCCAGAGGAGCAAAGGCAAGTCTCTAAGGCTTACACCTGCCTAGAATGGTCAAGAGGATCAATGACGTTATCTATTGTATCCGGCGGAACCCAAGAGCTAAACTGAAGGTGGTTCATTTGGATCGACTCGCTCCCTATCATGAAGAGAAGGTTTCCGATCGGGACGATCAGAATTAAAGGGGGCAGTGTTATGAAAGTTGTAATCGCCGCCACTGGAGATACCTCCGACATTAGTCATTCCAATGAAAATAAAACATTAGCCGTCTGGGATAATAAAAACGGCACTATCCGGAATCTTCTATGGAGCAAAAGGCGTTGACATCTAACACTCCACCAACAATGGAATACCCGTCCAGAAAGACGAGAGAATTCCATCTTAGGTATAAAGGACCTTTGTACATTTCATGTAGTTCAGTTGAGTTTATATTTCGGTGTGAATTCTTTTCGGAGAAATCAGCTGATGTAAATAAATAAATATTGGAATTATTTATGTGTTAATGAAGTTCTAGAAAGTGAAAGTGAATATCAGTTTTTAAATTTAATTTGAACCCACGAGCAATATATACTTAATTCGCGATATTGTTGGCGACCATCTTGTATTTTTTTTTTCATAGTGAAAAGAATATATAATTCGCCATTTTGTAGTGGAGGCTATCTTCGATTTACAATCAAATAAAATGTATTAAATTGCATTGTCATCAGAATTAAATGTGTGCACCAAATGTCAAAACAATCTGTCAATAGGAAGGGGTCAAATTTTAAATACTAGATTTGACCCAAATAAATAAATAAACAAAACAAGCTAAATAAAACCGTTTAAAAAGGACTCGTCTTCCTAATACTTATGACTATATTTTAGGTTGCGGAGAAGTAGCATATTTAAAAAAAAATTCCCCACCTGTCCTCCATGAGTTAATTAATTTTTGTAAAATGATAATACTCGCTATTATTTGATTAGTGAGAGGAATATAAAAACCAATTTTCACGCCTGTGTCATATTTTGTTTCCGAGATATTAAATTTTTTTATTTTAAAAAATTTCTGGATTGGGAAACTCGACCTAACGGTATGGAATATATTTTACGACCTGTGCTCATACATACTAAATACATATAAACAATTTCATTAAAAGCGGTCGAGCCGTAATGGAGGAATTCGAACATAAACACCGTTATATGAAATTTGTATATATTAAGTTTATTAAATTTTTTAATTTAGCCCCCAAAATTAAGATTACGAATAAACGTTTGTCTGAATTTTAGGCTCAGTAGTTTGGAAATATAAAGGAGAGAATGGGTGAAATTTTAAAGGTTTTCCTATGAACTGTAACACGTAGTTTTTCAGAAAATCGACGAAAAAACAATTCATCAAAATCACCATCTAAGTGCCTAACAGACATTTGCTCATAAATATTTAAATTCACTGGTGAAATTTAAAACTCTTAATCACTGCTTTAAAATAATTCGTACGTATATTGAAAGAAAACCAAACGTTTCAAAGTCTATTCTGACTTCGTTGTCAATGGCTTTATATTTATTGATGTAATTGCAAAATGAAAATTTGATTTATGACATTTAAATTGACATTAGAAAATGTGTTGTTTTTAGATATATAGGTATCACAAAAAACTCTAAGTCATCTATTATAGTTAAGCAGCTTTCAAATTAGAAGAATTTGAAAGAATTGTCTTTAGAATTTATAAGTGGCGTTCCTAGGTACGACTTTGTTATAAGATAGCGCATTCGCAAAAAATGCAATCAAAGAATTCTATTGTTTCAGTGATCCCAACACCATAAGGGAAAACCTAGGAAAAACCTTATGAACTATCCCGATACTGGGTTGTTCAAAAGGAGGTTACCATTAATAATTTCTTCCTTAATTGTCGGTAACCCGATACGATTAAATTCTACAAAAGTAGAAGCGATACAATCATTTTCATTGAAATAATAATAATTCCAGTAGTAAAACAACTACTCAAACTGGACTCTTCATTAAATCAACGAACTCAGTTATCAATTGAAACAATAATGGAACTACTAACATATTGTACCAAAACTACATACTTTCATTTAAACGATGAGTTTTACCAACGGGATTTTGGCATGGCCATGTCTCTCATCAGCATTAAGTAACATATTTATGGCAAAGTTTGAACAACAAGTAATTTTATCAAAAGAAAATAATCCTTTAGTTTGATGGCGTTACGTTGACGACGTTTTCGTAATTTGGGAACACAATCTTGAAGAACTAGATAAATTATTAAATGACATAAATAACAAAGAGCCAACTATCAAATTTATCCTAGAAATTGAAGAAAATAACAAACTATGTTTCCTAGACATACTAATAACGAAAACAGAATCTTCATTCGAAACAGAAGTTTATAGAAAACCAACTCATACAAACAGTTACCTAAATTTCAATTCAAATCATCCGAATACAGTAAAGAAAGGTTTCATTAAGTCATTAAAGAAAGGTGTCATTAAGTCATTATATGATAGAGCAAAGACCAACTGTTCTGATGATAATAAATTCAACAAAGAAAAAATAATTATAAATAATTTGGTCAAGTGCGAGTTGGACTCGCATTGTAAGGGTTCCGTATAACCTTCAAGATTCGCTGTATTTAGTTTTCTAATTTGGCCCCCACAAATTAACATTAGAGTTTTATTTTACTAATAAACTTTCAGGGAAGTCTTTTATAATCTATTGTCTGAATTTTGAGGCTCTATAGATTGGAAGATAAAGGGCACAATAGGTCAAGTTTTAAATTATAAATTATTAAATCTGTTACTCAAATTATTTAAAAATACAAATAAAATATATTTTTCAAAATTTAAATGGTATAGTTTCTAAAATGGGACTTAAGTCGATGTTTAATATCTTTGCTAAACAAATTATTTAAAAATATGATATATTTGTAATTCACATAATGAGTCTTTTATTTGATATATTACATGATTCCTTTGAAAATTGAATTTTTATTTTCCATTTAATTGTATAATTTGTCCCTAAAATTACCATGGAGGTTTTCTAATAATTTTTCTTATAAATTTCAAGTGAGCCCCAGTACCCCTAATTATTTTCAAAATTTTAGGTAGTATGGTTTCGGAAATAAAGCGAGAAATGAGAATTTTTTATATCTTTATGTTAATATCTTGTAAACAATTAATTTTAAAAATATATATTTGTATTTCTCATAACAAGCCCCTTCATTTGATATATTGCATGACACGTTAAAAAAATATTTTTTATTTTCCGTTTATTTCTATAAATTGCCCCCCATTATTAATATTAAAGATTTCTTTGTATTTTTCCTGTAAATAAAAAAAATTAGGTCTTATAGTTTGGGGAATAAAGGGGGAATGGGTATTTTTTTTAATATTTTTTTAAATATATTTTAAAATATTTATTTAAAAAATATATATATATATTTGTATTAGTCATAATGAGCCCTGTGATTTGATATATTACATGATACGTTAGAAACAAGTTTAATTTTTTATTTTCCATTTAATTCTTTAATTTGCCCCCCAAAAAGGATATTAGGGGTTTCTCCTTATTTTTCCAGTAAAGTTCAGGTGAGGCGCTATACCAATTTTTTTTCAAAATTTTACAGCTTGTGGTTTCGGAGATAAAGGGGGGAATGTGTAAAATTTTTTATATTTTTGTTAATAACTTTTAATTAATTTATTTTAAAAATATGAAAAAAACATATTTGTTTTCGTCATAATGAGCCCTTTTATTTGATATATAACATGATGGGTTAGAAATAATTTTAATTTTATATTTTCCATTTAATTCTATAATTTGCCCCCCAAAATAAATATTAGGGGTTTCTCCTTAATTTTCCAGTAAAGTTCAGGTCAGGAGCTATAACTCAATTTTTTTTCAAAATTTTCCAGCTTATGGTTTCGGAGATAAGGGGGGGGATGAGTAAATTTTTTTATATTTTTGTTAATATCTTTTAATTTATTTATTTTAAAAATATGAAAAAAATATGTTTATTTTCGTTGTAATGAGCCCTTTCATCTGATATATAACATGATGGGTTAGAAACAATTTTAATTTTATATTTTCCATTTAATTCTGTAATTTGCCCCCCAAAATGAAAACTAGATGTTTCTCCTTATTTTTCCAGTAAACTTCAGGTCAGAACCTATGAAAGTATTTTTTTTTAAACTTTACGTTTTATAGTTTCGGAGATAAGGGGGGGGAATGGGTAAATTTTGGTATATTTTCTTTAATATCTTTTTAATTATTATTTTTTTAAATATGAAAAAAATATATTTGTGTTCATCAGAATGAGACCTTTCATTTGATATATTACATGATGAGTTTGAATTTTTTTTATTTTTAAATTTTTATTTAATTCTATAATTTGCCCCCCAAAATTAATATTAATGGTTTCTCCTTATTTTTCCTGTAAATTTCGGGCAACGTTCTATATTTTCTATTTTTTTCAAAATTTTAGGTTCAGTAGTTTCGGAGATCAGGGGGGGGGGAACGGTCGATTTTTTTAGTTTTTCTCCCCAGAAGTACCCCCAAAAATCAAAATTTCTTCTTTTGCGATATGTGCTCCTGATCAAGTCACCAAACTATACCTTCATACCAAATTTCAACCTCTTCCGTCCAGTAGTTTAGCAGAAAATTGCTGTGATGTGACAGAGGCAGAAATACTGAGTGATATTATAAGGGTATCCGTATACTGTATATACGGAACCCTAAAAATGTTCTCACTGGAAACAATTACCCCACAAAATTTATCAACAAAGAGTTAAACAGACTTGAGCAGAAATCAAACCTTTCGAATCAACCCAGAACTTCTCTTATTAACACTACTACTACTCAAGACAACTACACTACAGTTACAACTATACCATATATACAGGGTCTGTCAGAAAGATTGAAAAGAGTGGGCAACAGATTTAAAGTTAAAACAACATTCCAAACAAAAAATACACTGAAATCTCTAATATCGAAAACAAAACCAACCAACAGTACCCAGAACTCAAAAAACTGCATATAAAAGATTCCTTCCGAATGCAATAAATTTTATATTGGAGAAACTTCGTGACCATAAAACTTACGAATTAATGAACACAAGAATTACATAAAGAAATGACAATTTGAAAAATCGAAAATTTGTGAACATGCTTGGGACCTAGGCCATAAAATACAATTTGACAATTCAACTATACTTCACAAAGAACAACACAACACAAAACGAAAAATAAAAGAGTCTGCCTTAATTCTTTTGAATGAAGACAATTGTATCGCTTCTACTTCTGTAGAATTTAATCGTATCTGGTTACCGATAATTAAGGAAGAAATTATTAATGGTAACCTCCTTTTGAACAACCCAGTATCGGGATAGTTCATTAGGTTTTTGCTAGATGTTCCCTTATGACGTTAATGGGATCAATAAAACAATAGAATTCTTTGATCGCATTTTTGGCGACAAAGTCGTACCTAGGAACGCCACTTATAAATTCTAAAGACAACTCTTTCAAATTCTTCTAATTTGAAAGCTGTTTAACTATAATACTTGATCTTTAGAATTTTTTTGTGCTACCTGTATATCTAAAAACAACAAATTTTCTAATGTCGTTTGGTTTTCCTTCAATATACGTCGTTTTATTTCGATTGTGGTGTTATTGCCCAAAAAAACATAAAAGTAATCAAGAATATGCCATAAACATCGTTTAGAAGACAATTAAAATAATTCTTGTTATACACAATCACTGCATATTTTAAAACAAAATCTCTCCTGCTTTACTGTCTGTCTATCTAAACGCGATAATTTCAAAAATTACCGCATGGATTTTAATACTGTTTTTACGAACAGACGGAGTGACTTAAGAGAAAGGATTATGTGTACCGAGTGATCAAAATCAAGTGTACTGAATTGGCAACGCAAATCTTCCAAGATAGGATCTTTTTGAGTTTGCCTATTGCAGATATTGTTTCTAATTCTCGACATGTCAAGTTCCAATTACAAAAAATGTTACCAGTGTTATTGTGATTAGTGTTTGGTAAAAGAATTACTCAATTAGTTCCACCGCAAGCACAAAATATTAGATACTGGCATCAGCTTAGCTTTTATTCAAAATTCGGAATGTGCCAATGTAATATGTTTGGAATAAAAAAAGAATCAACTGACATGTAATTATACAGGGTGTTCTGTATATAGGAAACTTAGTGCGGAGTAGAAGTACATGGATTGGAGTGGGCCATAAAAAGTTGCATATACCAAGTGGTTGAAAAAGGGTAGAGATTTATAAAGTTTGGATAAAAAAAGTCTTATGTAAGCAGTTAGGATCTTTGAATTATGTTGAGAAGATATTATTGTTGTGAAATGGGTTGAAGAAATCTTAGAAGCAGTTGTTTATAAAGGGTTGTTGAAATGTAAGATGGAGTCGAATATAGTTTATGGTGTGGTTAAACACTTGTTTTATATCCACAAGTATTTGCATATATCGGATGGCTGAAATATATAGCAGAGTATAATTACAGCTATAAAGGTGGGTTTAAAAATATTATAAAGAATTGTTACTATCTACAAGCTGTTCCATTTACCGGATGGTTGAAATATAGGGCAGAGTAGAATTCTAAGGAAACAGGGTGGTACAAAAATGTTATATTGCGTGGCAAATAAGTAGTTGCATATAAGAAGTTATTGAAATATAGGGTGGGGTAGAGTTATAATTATACAGGGTAGGTAAAAATGCTAGAAAAATTTTGTTATATAGCAGTTGCATATATGGAGTCACTGAATATGGTGCACAGTAACGTTATAGTAATACAGTGAGATTCAAACAAGGTTAGAAATAGTTGCAAATGAAGGATGGTTTAAATGAAGAGTAAAGAGAAATTATACGTTATAAAATTGTTGAAAAATATGAGGAAAAATTGTATAATAGCGTAGTTCATAATAAGTTGCAGAGATAGGATAGTTGAAATAAAGGGTGGAGAAGTGTTATGGTTAATTATTTAAGAAATGTTAAATTGGTTGACCAATAAGCAGTGCGTATACAGGGTAGTTGTAATGCATACAAGGTGATTTAAATACTTGTTGAACAAAACTTATATATAGGGTGCCCAATAAGCTGTTGCAGTTTTGGTGAAATATATTGGGCATTGATTGATTTATAGTTATACAGGGTGGTACAAAAAATGTTATACTGGGTGGCCGAAAAGTAGTTGCATATACAAGGTGGTTGAAATAGCGATCAATTAGAAAAAAAAGGCTTATATGGCCGTACTTGAAATTTACAGGAAAAATAAAGAGATAAAATTAAACAGAAAATAAAAAAAAAACGTTTTCAATGCATCATGTAATACATCAAATAAAAGGGTTCATTATGAGGAATACCAACATATGTTTTCACATTTTTTAAACTAATTATTTTCAAGAATTTGAAGACGCGAGATGTAAGACCGAGATCTAGGATTTTCAAGAGAATCAGTACACAGAGGTTCCGAATCTGGAGCCGTTCCGTGTAATTACTGTTCTCCCTTAACTCCTAGGACAGAATGTCACGATAAAATTTTCAGGTTACTTCACCTGTCAGAGATATTGAATACTCTCTTCGAGGTGTCATTCCTTTGTACGCAAGACAATATTATATTATATATAAATATAATATATATTGTTTCTGGTCGGGAACCTTCATCAGTTGCGCTTCCCACAATGAATGTCCTCTCGAACATTTCTTTATGCATTTGATGCATTTCGTTAAATTTGAAGACGCGAGATGTAAGACCGACATCTAGGATTTTCAAGAGAATCAGTACACACAGGTTCCGAATCTGGAGCCGTTCCGTGTAATTACTGTTCTCCCTTAACGCCTAGGACAGAATGTCACGATAAAATTTTCAGGTTACTTCACCTGTCAGAGATATTGTATACTCTCTTCGAGGTGTCATTCCTTTTTACGCAAGACAATATATATTATATATAAATATAATATATAATGTTTCTGGTCGAGAACCTTCATCAGTTGTACTTCCCACAATTGAATGTCCTCTCGAACACTTCTTTATGCATTTGATGCATTTCGTTAAAATGGAAGACGCGAGATGTAAGACCGACATCTAGGATTTTCAAGAGAATCAGTACACAGAGGTTCCGAATCTGGAGCCGTTCCGTGTAATTACTGTTCTCCCTTTAATTGTGGGAAGCGCAACTGATGAAGTTTCCCGACCAGAAACAATATATATTATATTTATATATAATATATATTGTCTTGCGTACAAAGGAATGGCACCTCGAAGACAGTATATTTACAAGAAATTAACAAAAATATATAAGAGAATCTCATTTCCCGCTTTATTTCCGAAACCATACTACCTAAATTTTGAAAATAATTAGGGCTAGTAGAAAACCCCAATATTAATTATGGGGACAAATTATAGAATTAAATAGAAATAAAATTTCAAACGCATCATGTAATATATTTTTTCATATTTTTAAATAATTTGTTTAAACGATATTAACAAAAATGTTTAATATTTATTTCCCCTTTAAAAACTACATTATCTAAAATTTTAAAACATATATTTTATTTGTGTTATTAAATAATTTGTCTAACAGATTTAATAATTCATTATTTACAACTTCCAATCTTCAGAGAGTAAAATTCAGACAGTAGATTGTGTAAGGCTTCCCTGAAAGTTTAGTAGTAAAATAAAACTCTAATGTTAGTTTTGCGGGCGACATTAGAAAATTAGCTACTTATTTTTATAAAAAGCAAGCGAATCATGTAGCAGATAAAATAAGAAGTCTATGTGTGGAAAATTAAATTGTATATTTTTCATATATTTAAAACGCTTTCTTTAAAAGTTATTAGGGTAAATATAAGAAAAGCACTCATGTCCTGCTTGTCTGAAACTCGAATATTAAAAAAAGATTTGATTCACCTATATTGTATCAAATCTTAAAGGTGGTACTGAACCCTTAGTGTGCGAGTCCAACTATGACTTGACCAAATTATTGTTATGTATGCTCAGTGATTATTCAAAAACAGTTTTCCAGAAAATCAGAAGAAACAGTAATTAAAAGACTACACTTCAGTAAATTTCAATGAATCTACACTGTTTTCTCTAAAACTTCTCAATCAATTGGAATAAGTTTCTATAACGCAAAACATACCGCTTTTCTGAAAATCAGAAAAATATATGAAAAAAGAGTAAACATAAATGTAAATTAGTGTATCAAAAAGAAAAATTGTTATGTGATATTTTCTATACGGTATACGGTTGTAGGTGTGTGTGTGCGTGTGCTTGTGTGTGTGTGTGAGCGCGGGCCTCGAAATTCAAGCAGCAAGGAATGTGCGCATTTGGAAATATAGGCCGAAGTAAAAACAAAAAATCTTATATATTGTGGTATATAAGCCATTGCATATATAGGATGGTTGAAATATAAGGAATAGAATTAAAGTTATACAGCGTGGTTCAAAAAATGTTGTAATGGGTGGCATATAAGTAGTTGCGTATAAAAGGTGGTTGAAATACGAGTGTAGTAAAACTATAGTTATGTAGAGTGGATCAAAAACGTTAAAAAAATTGTTAAATAAGCATATGCAGTAAGGGTGTTTAACTTATAAGGCGCAGGGTCCAAATAATTTTAAAACCAGTTGCTTATACAAGTTAGTTTAAATATAAGGTGGAGTGGAATTATAGGTATACAGGGCGGTTAAAAAAATGATATATAGTGTGGAACATAAGTAGTTGCTTATACTTGACATATGGGGCTAAGTAAAATTATAGGTATAAAGGATGATTTCAACAATAGAAAAATAGAAACAGTCAATAGGGTGGGAAGGATTAATACTTATACATCGTGTGGAGTCGAATTATAGTTGTATAGGGTGGTTCAGAAAATGATAGACAAATAATTCATATTGGTAGACCAGTACATAGAAACATAACATATTTACATAACTATATAAATATAAATATATATATATATATATATATATATATATATATATATAAATAAATATATAAGTGAGACCTAGGCAAAACGTCTGCAGGATTCACATATGAATCAATATAACGAACGGATGTATTCCCGGATAAATATTTCTTCATATATATATTATACTCAATGCAGGTAAGGTAGGTTTCAAATTCAACATTTATTTTTTTGCACCTTTTTAAGAGAGTTTTCTCTTGTATCAAAGTCAGTCTGTTTATTTACCTCGAGTTCATACCCTTTATTTAAAACTTTATTGTTTTTTAAATAACAGGAAGGTCTCATGAGTAAACTATCTTGTTGGTCTTTATTTTCAATACCAACCTTTCAATGTTGCCACCAAAATTTAGGTATTGCTATTTCAGTAGACTTCAGACTGCTCACCAGGTATAATTCATCAATATTTTGTGTAAATTGATTGAAGTATGACGATAATTGTGGAAGATGTCGGAAAAAATTAAGCTCATTGGGAGATTTTATCGAAAATGATGCCTAATCCTTTTGAGATATAACTAAATAATGTATGAAGGACTTCTTCCTCTTTTATATGCTTGCAGAAAAGTCCTAGATTGCATATGTATTTCTTATACTATATTGATTTAATTGTTTAAAAAATTGGTACATATTGGAAATTGGAATGATATTTAGGCCGATACGATATTACATTAATATTGTAACTAACAACAAAATACGTAAGTTATTTTAGGTATTTCAAGCAAATTATAATTGCCCTTTATACCCTCCAATTTAAATTAATATCTTAGAAGTTATGTGAAAATTAAACCTGTCGCGAAGGAAAATATCTTCAAAAGTTTCCGAGAGTAATGAACTTGTTTTCAGTTACAATGTATTTAAAAATATATTTCAATTCAAAATTATAAAACACAAAAATATATTACTACATATAAAATATTTAGTAGAATAATGAATGTCTCAATACAATGAAAGTTATGCCGAATCTGAATCGTATACTATATCAAAAACAGATATGAAACATCTCGAATATTTTACAAAATAAAAACGAGTTTTTGTGCAACCTAAGATGGAGTATAAATAGACACAACCAGTTTTAGTTAGTTAGTTGAAATTCTGTGGTTTATGAGTTGAAGTGAAGAAAATCTATAGTATTCTCTTCGAGGTGTCATTCTTTTGTACGTAAGACAATATATATATGGTATATATTGTTTCTGGTTAGGCAACGTTCATCAGTTGGGCTTCCCACAATTGAATGTCCTCTCGAACACTTCTTTATGTATTTGATACATGTCGTTAAATTTGAAGCCGCAAGAATCTGGAGCCGTTCCATGTAATTACTGTTACCCATAACTCCTAACTAGAAACAATATATATATATATATATATATATATATATATATATATATGGAATTGAATAGATCAAAAGTTTTTTTTTAGAAACACTAAAGGCAAATTGTTTAAAAGAGTTGAGAAAATATAAATATTGATTGTATGTAGGTTTATGATAACAAGGCCTATCAGAGAGGACTAATCATAAAGAATTTAAGGATAAGGAAATTAAATAAAATAAGGATAAGATATTTACTCAATAAATAATGTAAAAGTGGAGTTAGATGAGTAAGCAGTTAATTAATAATTAATAATAAATGTTGTATGTAACAAAGGTTAATCTGGTTACCTATAGAAAGGTAAAGTCAGAAAATTGATATGTGTGAAAATAAATAATCTATAGAGTAAAGTATAATAATAAAAAAAAGACATACCTTGTTAGTAATTGGACTACTAATAGAATCTGTTATTAATAATAAAATAATCTTTTTATAATTTAAAATCCAGGTGAAGTAACATCCAAGGCTTATCCAAATTTAGTAACCAGACATTCGATATAAAAAATCATTCTCTAAAAAAGAAAAAAATAGTAGTTATGTAAAATTAAATTAACAGAATGTAAGCAGGATAAAATTTGTGTTGGTAGGATAAAAAGGTAGGAAGAAACTACAGGGAAATATGTTAAGAAGTAGGGTTATTATGTAAAGAAAAAAATCACAACTACAGTCACTAAATTTCAGTAAAAGATATAAAATAAATTGATTAGTAAAGTACCATAACTATAAATTAAATACTATAAATTAATTTAGGAATAGAAAAGGAATAGAAATCAATAGAAGGAAAATATTAACATATGTAACACATTTAGATTAGAATATTTAAGTGATAAAAAAAAATTGGAATATATCCATCTTCATAATAATAGATCAATACAAGGAATAGGAGTCAATAAACATGAATTATTAGGTAGGAAGGCGAAAAATAATAGAGTTTGAGAGAAAATTAAAAATTACAGATTCATCTGACAGATCACACTTTGAAATTAAATTACAAAGTTAATACTGAATAAATAGGAAAACCAAATAGATAGAAATGTTTAAGAAAAGTAGATTCATGTAATAAGTAACAACAAATTTCTATAGATTAAAATTATTTTTACAATAATTATGTAAATAAGCAGTTAACATTCATTTGTTTTGATTATCATATAAAAATAATCACAAACCTGTCAACCTCTCTTTTGAATTTTGATCTTCTAAGTGTAAACATCGTTCCTGTGCGTGTTTTAAATAACTCATCAAGACGCTTGTGAAAAATTTGTTTCAACAAACTTGGTTGTGTGTGAAGAAGCTAATTGAGACATTTTGAATAGTTCAAGAAAAAGCAATTTTAGTAAAACAAACATTTAATACCACAAAATCCATAAAAGTGACAGAACATAAATTACAAATTACAAAGTTTCGAGTCGTGGTCAGAGAGCTGATTTGTAATAGAAAATACAGTGCGACAAAACCATAAAAATCATAATGGAGCAGTATTGAAAAGGTGAAAACTGAATATATTTGTATCAAGGAAAAAACGAGTTGGAGAAGAAAATTATGCAGAAACAGTGAAGACAAGGAAGGACAGGTTGTAAATAGATAAGGTATTTATAAAGAAAGAATAATTTGTTGAAAATAATAAAGAAAATGTGTATGATTTGTTAGAATTAGTTTTATGTATAATTTAATTGTTGATTGAGTAAATAATCTATCTCCACTTAAAGTAAATAAAAAACTAATAATTTATACAGTAGATAATTTTGAGAGTAAGTTGTTATTAATTAAAAAGAGTTCATGTTAATTGTTCTGAATATTTCATTTTCAAATATGAATTAAAAAATAGTAAATTTTTAATTTCCAAATTTATTTGTTGTTAAAGTAAATTTTAAAGAAAAATAATTAATGATAAAAAATTTTTTTCAAGTTGATATAAATAAGATAAAGATAGAAAAAGGTAAGTGAAATTTAAATATAAAATTTATTTTAATGTGCCCAGAACTCAACCTGAGATGGAGAGTTGTTATGCCTGAATTTGCATACAATTAATAAATCAAGGAAAATTTTTAAATTAATAATTAAAGCACTAAAAATTGTGAAGATATGGAAAAATAATAATTAGATTAAAATTCCAAAATAATATATAAATATATATATTGGTTTGCGTGCAAAAGAATGACACCTCGAAGAGAGTATTCAATATCTCTGACAAATGAAGTTAATCTGAATATTACATCGTGACATTCTAACCTAGGAGTTACTCTATGTGCTAGTTTCCCCGAAAATCCTAGATGTCGGTCTTTACATCTCGCGTCTTCAAATGCAGTCTACAGCAGTTTATATTAAGTATGTAGTAATTTGGTGCTACGATTCTACGATATAACATTTTATTTTTGACATAAATGCTAAATAAAGAGATTTATTTTGGGAAATAATAATTTTACACGAGCGCACGGAAATATACAACAAAAATTATCAAGTTTTCTTATTTAAGCGCAAAGTTCTTGTGGGAGTGATATTTTTTCAACCTCTGGAACACAAATACCCTTGAGTTTTGGTCACGTTTACGACGTTAGTAAAATAAATAGTACTGAAATTTGAGAATTTATTCAGTCACTCGTTGAAATATTTTATAATAAGGACTTCACATTATTTATCATTTTATTCATTTTAGATAACTGTCAGTTGAATACAAAAATTTCCAGTTTTATTCAAATATTTCTTAAGATTGCGACATCGAATAGTATACGTAAAATACATTTCCTTTTACTGGGCCCATACTTACACATTACACCGGCCAAATGGCTTGGTGCACTCAACGCTGGCAAGGAAATATTGCTCCCTTGAGGCAGTTTGGCCAGAATCAAGTATTCGGCGAGCAAATTCGTCTTCTTGTTTTGTTTTATTTAAAAGGATTATAAAAGGAGCGGAGTTTTCAGCATAAAGGACGATGTTATGGAAAATTAATGCTTCTTTATTCGCTCGGCGTTAAGTTAAAAAGACTGAAATATGTATCTCATATAAAAGTTTGCCCCAAAGAAGTTTGTGTCAGAAATATATGAACCGTTTTGAATATAAAATATTTAAGTGATTATATACGGAACACCAAATGAAATATTCACTTGCTACGCTCAATTGATGTATTTTCTTGTTAACATCTTAATTTTTGTATCTGTGATAACCAAGGATAACTTTAACTCATGAAAACTACAATACTAGGTAAAGGACGTGACGGAATTAGCATGAATTGCTAAAACTTTAAGAAAGACAGGCCAACAATTTTCATTATTTCCTTGTTTTCTACAGTTTTGGAACGGCCCTAAGAGAATTTACTTTGCTTGTAGCTTTCCATAATGCTGACAAGTGCATCAACTGTACAAGTCATGTTCAAATAAAGTTCCGTTTGAAATTTTATGCTCCTTGATAAGTTTGAACATTATAATATGACCAAAAAAAGTTCTCAACCACGGTTTGTTTGTTTATTATGGTTCATATCATTATGCAGCAATTATCGTGGGATATGTGATATGTTAGCATAAGGATATAACATGCGAAGAACAAGAGCAGGATAAGTTTAGAACTGGAAGCTTCTGTACAGACAACATTTTCTTATTAACACAGAATCGCTACAGATTTACAGACATTCGATAAAATATTAATACCAAAATTATGGGAAAATTAATCATACTCCTCAGAAAAAACACATAAAATTTATACAACAGAAAGAACTCTACAGTAAAATTAGGGAATAGAATATCAAAGGCCTTTACCTTCAACAAGGGTCTGATACAAAGATGGTATCTCTCGTGAACAGTTTTCAGAACATATTGTTACGAAATTTTCCCAAAGCCGACCCTGTGTTCTTTCAGCACGACAACAAACGCTTTACGGTAAAAAATACGATTCTCGAAAAGACTCGGCAGCGGAAGGAGCGATGATTATTTTCTACTGGAGAATTCCACGGGGATTATAAAAGAAGCACACCACGATCGCCAAGCAGTGATACCGCGTCGACTAGCTTATATGGGATTGTTATTGTATTTGAATCAGATGTTTGAATGTAAATAAAGTTCTAGAAAAGTGACAGTGAATACTAGTTGTTATAATTTTTAAATTGAACCCACGAAGTATATTACAATTTGGTGTTAGAAGTGAAGGATTAAGTGTAGTTAAAAGCGTAATTTGATTTATGGAAACTCCAAATATGGAAAAAATCGACGAAACTACCAGAAAAATTATCAAACAGGTTACGGAGGGACTAGACGAAAAAATAGCACAGATTCTAGAAAAACGTGACAAGAAGGAGAAACAACATCAAGAAGAAATTCAACAAAGGTTAGTAAAATCTTTTGATGAAAAACGTAAAATAGAATTAGAAAATCTTGTCACTACAATGGAAGAAAAACAACAAAATTTAATGGAAGGATTATTCTCGAAATTGAATGAACAGAGACAAATTGATTTTAAAATATCTGAAGAAAAACGAGAAAATGATTTTAAAATATTTGAACAAAAACAAGATCAAACTGAAGAAAAAAGACAAATGCAATTTGAACAACTAATGCAAATAGTATCACAAGTTAACGACACAGTTAATGAAGTAATGCAAATAGTAGAATCAGATATAAAAGAGATAAACGACGACATAAAGATCCTAAAAAATAATGTGGAGGCCCTTGAAACCAAAGTAGATGATATCGATTCCATACAGAGCCAGGTGAAATTTGAAATCAGTGCTATTCAAAACAAGGTAGAAACAGAAATCAAAAAAATGCAACAGGATTTACAGCGAGGAAAATACCAGAACACCGTGAGTACCAAAGGTTCCTTTAGTAAACCACCCACATTCGACGGCAGTTCATCTTGGCCCATGTATAAACGGCAATTTGAGGCCGTGGCTACAGCTAATGGATGGGATAATCGTGAAAAATCCACATCTCTGGTAATTTCCTTAAGAGGTCCGGCCCTAGAACTCCTCCAGAGCATTCCAGTCGATGAACAAGGCAATTTCGACAAGATCATCGCTATCCTAGACAAACGTTACGACAATCAATCCTTGAGCCAGGTATACCAAGTCCAACTGAGTGGAAAAAACCAAAAATCCGGTGAAAACCTCCAAGAATTCGAAGCAGAAATTAGACGGTTAGTTCACTTGTCCTACCCAGACCTGCCAGAGGAAACGAAAGACCAGTTGGCCACACAGAGTTTCATAAACGGCATCAGGGATGTGGAAGTTCAACGAAATCTAAGACTAAGTGGCGTCAAGAAGAGTAATGAAGCTCTACTTCGGGCTTTGGAAGTAGAGGCCGTCATGAACATGTCCAAGCCGAGGGTCCGAGCAGTTTCCTTCAACCAGGAAGAGTCAGAGTCACCATTTCAAGCGCTGCTGGCTGGTCTGAACAAAATATTAGACCGGTCACCAAGAACTGGCACCAGAGGGGCATGTTACCGCTGCGGACGGACAGGGCACTTCCAACGTAATTGTCGAGTGAGGCCACCTGAACGATCACCGACCAGGGGTAACCAACAGAACAGCCAGATGTCCAGGGACCGTCAGTCAGTCAGCATAGGGGGGCGAATGCTGACTGTCCCTCCACCAGCCCCCAAAACGTTATCCATCCGGGGATTTTGCCGAGATAGCGGCAGCCTAGTCATCAGAGGCACCATCAACGGGCGAGTAGTTACCATCACCATCGATACCGGCGCCGCTGTGTCCATTGCCAAGTCCAGGGTTTTGAGAGCATCAGAAATTCGGCCAGTTACCAATAACATACAGCTCAGAACAGTCACCGGCGAGTCCATGTCAATACAGGGTGAGGCAGATGTCGTGATGTCGTGCTACAGATAGGGGACAACATGATCCGGCATAGGGTCCTGGTAGCGAATATTGAGGACGATTTTATACTGGGAATGGACCTAATTAGCCAGCATGGATTTATGTTCGACCCGAGATATGATGTTCTTCGGTTCCTGAATGAGGAATTTGTATTGACACGGCCCGTCAACACATCATTCACGCCCATAAAAATTGTGGCAAAGTCTTCAGCAAGAATTCCCGGTCGAACGGAACAGATTATTCATGGGCAGGTAGACAGCAATCCTGGGAGCTGCGTTGGAATGGTGGAGCCCGTACACTCAGCTCATGACTACTTGGTTGGACGGGCTATAGTTAAAACCGGGCGAGATATACCAATCAGAGTCCTGAATTTGTCCAACAACGACATCAGAATTACCAATGGTCAAGAGATAGCTTGTTTCGAGCCAGTAGAGACCATCATCAATTGCGAAGAAGAGTACCAGACGTCGGTGAAGGAAACAGGGCCCGATAAAGAGTTCCTACAACAGTTTGCTGACCACTTGACACACTTGATACCAGAGAACCAGAAGAAAGCCAAGCAATTTATCACAAAACACTGGCAAATTTTTAACAGTAAAAATGGAACTACCGGTCGCACCAACATCATCCAGCATCGAATAGATACCGGAAAGGCTCAACCCATCAGAATACCACCTAGACGACTACCATTGGGGCAACAACAGGCCGTCGAGGAAAACATCGAGTCCATGTTACAAAATGGAGTTATTGAGCCATCCATCAGTCCATGGTCTGCTCCCGTCGTGTTAGTTAAAAACAAAGATGGAACCACCCGATTTTGCGTGGATTACAGAAAGCTGAATGATGTCACGAAGAAAGACAGCTATCCACTACCCCGAATCGATGACACTTTGACCACACTAGCAGGCTCCCGTTGGTTTTCTACACTAGACCTAAAAAGTGGATATTGGCAGGTTGGTCTGCACGCAAACGACAGAGAGAAGACAGTGTTGTCCACCAGTAAAGGGCTGTTTCAGTTCACGGTCATGCCCTTTGGGTTATGTAATGCACCCGCTACATTTGAGAGGCTAATGGAGTATGTACTGAGCGGGTTAACATGGAGGACGTGCTTAGTATACCTCGACGACATTCTAGTCATGGGCCAGACATTCGACGACCATCTGAAAAACCTGGGCGAAGTATTCTCCAGAATTAATAACGCCAACCTGAGACTCAATCCGAAGAAGTGTTCCTTGTTTCAAAAAGAAGTAGAGTTTTTGGGCCACGTAGTGTCCGAGTCAGGAATCCGCACCAACGAAGACAAGATAGAAGCCATCCGTGATTGGCCAGTTCCAAGAGACAAACATGAACTCCGAAGCTTCTTGGGCCTCTGTTCATACTACCGGCGTTTTGTTGAGGGATTTGCCACCATCGCCGCCCCTCTACATCGGCAGACCACTGATAAGGAGACCTTCCATTGGAATCAGGATTGCGAAACATCATTCAGGCGACTGAAGGCAGCACTATGTTCCAGCCCAATCCTAGCCTTTCCTACACAGTCCGGCAAGTTCATCTTAGATACCGACGCCAGCAACACAGGTTTGGGGGCCGTCCTATCCCAAGTGCAAAATGGTGAAGAGAGGGTGATCGAGTACTACAGCCGTGGATTCTCGAAGCCAGAAAGAAATTATTGCGTCACCAGAAAAGAACTTCTTGCAATAATAAGGGCTGTGGACCATTTCCATAAATACCTGTATGGTCGCCATTTCTTAATCCGAACAGATCATGCCGCACTCAAATGGCTGCTGGACATGAAGACTCCGGAAGGACAACTGGCCAGATGGATGGAGAAATTACAGCAATACGACTTCAAGGTGGAACACCGTGCCGGTCGGTTGCACAATAATGCCGATGCCCTATCCAGAAGACCCTGTAGAGCGGAATGCAAGCATTGTCTGAAGACGGAACAACGAGAGGGTATCTCCATCAGGCAGATCCGAGTGCAGGCCAATGAAGACTGGACAACGGAACAGTGCATCCAGGACCAAATGGCTGATCCAGACATCGAACCAATCTTGTCACTCAAAATGAGAGGGGCACCCAGGCCACGATGGGACGAGGTAGCTAGATACTCCGGCGTACTGAAATCGTTATGGGCTCAGTGGGACTCTCTAAGAGTAGACAATGGAATGCTCAAGCGAGTTTGGGAAAGCGCTGATGGACGAGAAACCAAGTCCCAACTGGTAGTTCCGAAGAAAAAGGTACCAGCCATCCTGACCGAAGTACATGATGGAATTACCGGAGGCCACCTGGGCATGAATAAAACCCTAGACAAAGTTCGCCAGCGGTACTACTGGATGAATTACTTCGAAGACGTCAGAGCTTGGTGCCGCAAATGTGCCACATGTGCCGCCAGTAAGGGCCCGAAAACCCGAACCAAGGGCAGAATGCAGCAGTACAATGTGGGCGTCCCATTTGAGAGAATTGCCATCGATGTCGCCGGTCCGTTTCCCGAGTCTGAGAGGGGGGAACAAATACATTCTGGTCGCAATGGATTACTTCAGCAAATGGCCTGAGGCATATGCGATACCCAACCAAGAGGCAAACACGGTAGCGACGGTGCTAGTAGAACAACTATTCAGCCGGTTTGGCGTCCCGATGGAATTACATTCAGACCAGGGGCGTAACTTCGAATCGAATATATTCCAGAAGGTCTGCACGATGTTGGGGATCAGGAAAACGAGAACAACACCATTACACCCACAGTCAGACGGAATGGTGGAAAGATTCAACAGGACCTTGGAACAACACCTATCCAAGGTCGTCAGCAATAACCAGCGTGATTGGGATGAGCATATTCCCCTATTCCTGTTGTCATATCGCTCTGCTGTATATAATAGTACAGGCCTGACCCCAGCCAGGGTCTTATTCGGAAAGGAGCTGCGACTACCATGCGACTTGGCATTTGGCTCCCCTGAAGAACCTCCCCAAGACATCGACGATTATGCCGACCAGCTCCGACATAACATGCTGGCAATACACGAATTAGCCCGAACGCAGATGTTGGCCACCAGTGACCGGATGAAGACGCGATACGACCTCAAGGCCAATTCAGTCGGGTTCCAGGAGAGGGACAAAGTCTGGCTGTACAACCCCAACGGAGCATGAGTAAATCCCCAAAGCTTACACCCGCCTGGGATGGTCCATACGAGGTGGTCAAGAGGCGTCTACCGGACCCGTCGAAACCTCAAGGCTAAATTGAAGGTGGTTCATTTAGATCAACTCGCTCCCTACCATGGAGGGGATGTTTCTGATCGGGACGATCAGAATTAAAGGGGGGGGCAGTGTTACGAAATTTACCCAAAGCCGACCCTGTTTCATTTCAACGACAACAAACGCTTTGAGATAAAAAATGGTTCTCGAAAAGACTCGGCACCTGTAGGAGTGATGATGATTTTTACTGGAGAATTAGACGCTGGTTTTATAAAGGAAGCACGCCACGGTCGCAGTTCAGTTATACCGCGACGACTAGCGTATATGGGAATATTATTGTGATATATGAATCAGCTGTTTTAATGTAAATAAAGTTCTAGATAAGTGAAAGTGAATATTTGTTTAATAATTTTAAATTGAACCCACGGACTATATTGCAATATACTCGATGGTTAACGCGCCTATTGGTACGACCGACGTAGCTTTGTAGGCAATCGCGACATGAAATTTCAACAAATCCTTCGACAAAACGGTTATCATCCGGACCACATTGCGCGTATAATTCATCAATCTCAACAACCCTCAATCACACCAACCCCATCAGAAACAGACCAACAACATCAAAAAGCCGTCCTTCCATACATTCGAGGAGTCACTGACAAAATAGCACGGATTTTACAACGACATCAAATAAAGACTGTCTTCAACACCAGTCAAACTATAGGCAACTTAACCGGTAACCCCAAAGACAAAGTACCTAACGAGAATCGAGGGGTTTACGAAATTTCATGTCGCCATTGCCCACAAAGCTACATCGGTCGTACCAACAGGAGCGTTAACCATCGATTATATGAACACTCTCTGTCAGTTCGTAAAAAAGATCCGACTTCAGCTCTCGCGCATCACCATATCCAAACAGGGCACTCTATCAACTTCGAGGACATTAGGACTATCATATCTCTCAATTCTCTTAGGGCATCCACTATTCACGAACCCATCGAAATAGAGAAAAGACCTCTCTGTCTAAATAGACGCGATGACAGCACTCGCCTTCCCACAGCTTGGACCTCCGTAATTGCCAGATTAAACAAACCAGACACGCCCACCAACACCCAACCAAACACCGCACAGCCCCTTCTTCACGCGACATCCCCTCCTAATCGACCGATAACTATAAATAAAAGAAGCAGCGCAGATTCACCTTCAGTTCAGTTACCTAGTGACTCTTGGAGAGTAGGCAGGTTGAGGCCCCGAGTTCGATCTAGACTTTGAAACTCTATTTTATTTTTTGTCTCTTGATAATGGCTCCAAAGCAGGAGTCAAAACGTCGAGTATTTTATAAATTCAGACGCGGTTCTCACCTGGAACCTAGCTTAGTTCATAATAATATAATATAATATATATATTAGATTTGGTTTCACTAAATTCACTTTTTAAAAAATATATTTATTACAAAAAAATTCATATGTTTAAGTTACAAAGACAATATTATAGGTATGAAGTTAAATGAAGATAATGAACACTGAGAATTGTTTTCGGTTACATTTATAACGTAAAAATGCTGACGCTATGTCATCAGTTTTCATGTGAACAAAGCGTCTACGTGATTTCTAAGAATTCTAGGAAGTTGTAATATGATACTTGTGTGAAGTCAATTACGGTTCAAGCACCTATGGTAACTTTAACGTGTAAATTGTAAGTTAGTGCACTTCTCATATAACAACTCCCCTTATACATGAAAAGTTGATGCTTTACATCAACTTTTTAATAAAAATGAAACATCTGTAAATAGCAGAATATCGCTAGGAATATCAAATGGTAGTATTAACATTACAAAGGTAATTCGAAAATTAAATTAAAATTGTTAGTATAAAATATGTTAGTGTCAATAATAAGTCAAAAATCAAACTTATATAATATAACAACGATAAATGGTTAGTAAATAAAATAAAAAGGGTAATACATAAAATATAGGTAAACATACAAAAAAATACATTATTATAAATGAAATGTTTATACAGTTGTCTCTGGGATCGGGTTTGGTTTTAATACTGGCCTTAGTTTAGGCAGCATTCTTAGAGACGATGAAGGCGTCGTCGGTTGGTCGGTATTTTCTTGGGCTTTTGGGCGCTCTTCAATTTTCTTTTTGATGATGTTGAAAATCATGATCGCTGAAATGATCATGACGACAGCTTTTGTCGTATACGTAAACCAAGAGATGTTCTTGGTTAGGAAAGGCTGATTTATAAGACCATCTATGTCTCTGGAGTACTGTTCTAACTTATGGTTCGCAACGTCCAGTTCCTCCACGTTGATGCTGCTTATGTCGAAGGGTTTCAGCTCAGGAATTTGTACCTTTTCTGGAACTGTATCGCAACAGTTGTAAGGTACTGTAACTGTGTGATAGACTTCGGAAAGGGCTGTTTCTTTTCCAGACTCAGCCTGGACCTTAGTAACACCTACAAAGGCACTACACTCCGATTGAAGTTTTAGAATGGAGTTGCGCACTAGAGTTAAAGTAGTTGAGTTCTTTTGATTGCAACTCACCACAACACGTAAAGGTTCGGAGGTCACGACAAGCCACATATTTTGTTCAAGTTTTTGGACACTGTAACCCTGACTAAAAATTACTGCACTCCTGCAATTGTCCGGCACATTTTGAATACTTTTCAGAAGTTGCACCTCGCACGGTGCGTTAGAGTCTATAGGATACGCGTATATGTCGGGACACAATTTTCTTCCGATAGCAAGCGGTTTACACGCGCTCAAGTTCTTGATTGAAATAAACATTAAAGAGTCTTCGTTTTTCGCGAGGTACCTTTGAGTAAAAGACAAAAGGTGATGTAACCCAGTTCTGTCATCGTAAATTGGGATAGGGTATAACCGGAAAAGGGTGTATGGTTGTTGTTCTACTAATGGAATTCTTAAGACAAAAATAAGATCAGAGTTTGTTTGGAAAGCTTCTAACTCGATAATTTCCAAGTATTGTCCAATGCTTGAGTATTTTATTGGTAGTGGAAGATTGTTTTTTATTAGGTTTTGTGATATTTCTTGCAATGCCGTAATGAGATGTTCGGGCGTTAAGATAGATGTATGTATGATTTTAAGACGCGCGAAAGTAATTGAATTTAGTATCATTTAGGCTATCTTCCAAGTAAAGGTAATTCTCCATTAGTTTCTCGCATAATTCGAGCAACATAAGTTTCGTTTCGATGTAGCCGACTTTATCGTTAATTTTTCCAATTTTGGTTTCTAGTTTTTTCATATTGCTGTTAAAGAGTTTTTCGTTAATTTGAAGTTTTTGGACGGTCTCGTTGAAGTTTTTAATGACAGAGGTAGTTACACTGATTTGGCTTTTGAGTAAATTTTCTATTTGTAATTGACCTTGATTGAGCCTATTTATACTATCAGTAAAATATTTACCGTCATCCGCGTCTAAGTTTCCGGTAATTGCTTTGAAAAGAGTACCTGCGCCATCAAGTATGCCGCGTTTTGGTCTTTTGGTGTCCATATTTATTTCGATAAATTTGTCCTTAATTGTGGTGGATATTTGGTTTAGGAGATTTATATGAGTTTGTACATCTGAGCGAAAGTAATTCATTGCGAAAGATTTATAGTTAACAGTTTCGATAAGTGTTTGTAAAAGTCTATTATTTGTCGTGAAAACGTGTTCGAGGGCCGAAATATTTTTGTGGAACAAGAGTGTCCATTTATTGTTAGAAACGGATATTTGGGCTTCGTTGTGGTAGTATATCCCTAATGTGTTATTTATAGGTTCGACTTGATATTGGGCTACTGCTGATCCGAACAGCAGGCACAACCTGAAACAGAAATTAACTTTCTGAGAACGGTTTCATCCTGTCGAAATTTACTTTAGTTTTTTGTTGGGTTTTTGGATTTAGTAATGTCGCGGAATTTTTGTGAATCTCGAGGATTTCGAAAGGACCATTGAATTTATTTTGGCGTTTGTCATTGATTTGGGATTCCTTGATATAGACTTTATCGCCTATTTGATAATTCGGAAGATTTTCGGAAACATGTTTATCGAATCGGGCTTTCGCTTTGTGCTTTTGAACTTCTGTTCTTTCACGAGCGATTTTATAATAGTGTGTGATACGGTTGTTGAGATCTCGGATGTATTTAGTTATCAATGATTGTTGGTTGTATAGAGTTTCGGGAGTCCTACTCGAAGTATGTCCGTAAACAAGTTCGTAAGGAGTGAATCCGTGAGTTTTGTTTGCGGAGTTGTTGTATGCGATGATTGCATAAGGAAGGATGTTGAAGGGGTGTTCGTCGGGGTTTTTTAATTTGTGGATTCTAATCATGTCTAGTAAGGTCGAGTGGAATCGTTCTAATGAACCATTCTACTGGGGATGTCCCACTCTAGAATAGGACAGTTTGATATCAAATAGCTTACACAAATCTCTCATCAGAGCGTTGTCGAATTCCCTGCCATAATCACAGTGTATCCGTAATGGGGTACCGAAGTGTTGGAAATAGAGTAGTAAAGTACTAACAACGGTTTTTGCGGATTTGTCGGTTATGGGGTAGGCCTGAGAGAATTTTGTTAGTTCGTCCCGGATAGTTAAAGCATAGTTTCTTGTCGGGACTTCGAGAATGTCGATGTTGACACGTTCAAAGGGTGTCCGTCGAGTTTCGGTGATTCCTTTATTCTGCGGATAGTTTCATTGATACCTCGATGTATATTATTTTTGCCATTATGGAATTGGTCGAGAATTATAGGTATTTGATCTTTCTCAACCTTTTGGACGATATTTTGGCAAACTTTCCATTTTAAATCGATTTCGGAAAAGATGAACGAAAGCATTTCCAGAATGAGCAAATCTATGTTATTCTCAACACAGTATATTTCGTTTTCCGTAAACACATCTCTACTATTGTATAAAGATGCGAAAAGAATCTCGTTAACTACTTCGGGGTCAGAAGGAAGATGGACAATGAGATAGCGTCTCTTTCTGACGCTTTTGCTTGCAAAAACGTTTATTCGTAGGGTGCGAAAATCGGCATTTTCCTCAAAAATGTCCTCAATGATGTCGTGGTGAAAATCTTTCATGAGAGAACCTTGGGGGAATATAAGAATATTTTGTTTTCTCTGTCTAATAGTTGGCAGTTAGAAAATTGAATTTTGTCGTAGTCTATTAGTGAGACGGTCTGGTATCGCTCTACAAAAGTTCTGAACTCCTCAGAAATTTGATGGAAGTTAATGGGAGTTTTTGTGTTTGGTCCTCGTGAGTCATCGTCAGTCTCGTCTGTTGGGAGTACTGCAAACGGTGTTAGATGATTGTTTGTCTGAAAGGATACGTATTCATTAAAGTTGTTAACTTTAATGCGAGAGAGAGCGTCGGCATTTTTATTTACCTTGCCGAGCTTGTAGATTATTTGGTAATCATACTCCTCGAGTTTGAGGCGCCATCTGGCAAGTCTACTTCCAGGGTCTTTGATTGAAAATAACCACGTCAACGGGCGGTGGTCGGTCAGAAGTAGAAACTTACGTCCAAAAATTAGCGGTCTATAGTGCTTAACAGCCCACACTATAGCAAGAAGTTCTCTTTTGATGGTAGAGTACTTAGTCTCAGCCTTGCAAAGGGTTCTCGAGGCATAGGCTATGGGCAAATCCTTACCTATAGGACCTTGAGAAAGAACTGCGCCGATAGCAAAAGAACTGGCGTCATTTGTGAGAATAAATGGTTCCTCGAAGTTGTTACGTTATATTTTCGCCTTAGCTACTCAGTATAATTGAACGCGTTAGCGATCGATAAGCTACTGATTGCGCGCCGATTTTGCCTTATTATTATATTTGGTTCTGATTTATTTTTGAAGGATGTTTGAATTTGACCTGTGGAGACGAAGTGATTTATCGAATATTTCGTGTTTGGCATTGTGTGTTTCTTGACAGTTGTCATTGTCGTCGACAAGGCGGGATGTGCGTGTAGAAAATTGTGTGAGGTTAACTGGAGAACTCGTGCAGTTGTTTTTAAGGGATTTTCCACTAGTATACTGGCATTTGATAAGCCATCCGATTTCGGGAGTTATATGGAAATCCCTACATTGTGTTCCAGCATATTGTAGTACTGTTGTTAGTTGCTGGGATGCTTCTCTCATTGAGGATTTGAAAACTTCTGTTGTTGCGTAATTCTTCAGAGTGGTCTTGGTATTTGGGGCCACCCTCACAATGGAACCTTTGGTATAAGAACCCCTTGGTTGATAGGGTAAGTGATTTTTGTTTGTTCACTAGCCGATTTCTCGTATTGTCAGACTATTGATAGATATTTTCTTTTTTTTAGGGTTCTTGTTCTTTTTCCTCCTACTTCTTGTTCTACTTCTTTTGTACTGTCGTATTTCTTCCTTTTGTTTTGTTTCTACGTCCTGCGTTCCTGTTTTGTTCTCCATCCTGTGAGATTGGGGTTATATTTTGCTGTTCTATTACGACACTAGAACACAGACCTGGTTTGGCATTATGGTATCATGCCGATCATGGACTTAGCATGCAGATGAACTAGTTGATGGTGCATACACGAACACTGTATTTCTGGTATTTCTATCATCAGAGTTCCAGTGGTGGAGCGAGTGCAAGGGACTCTAACTTCAGCTTCAGCTGTGGTTTCAGATAAGTGACAATTTGTGTATCTGGTTACTGTTTCATTATCAGTTATTTTTACAATAATAATATAAACTTTAGTATTTGATTTGAAATTAATAAAATAGAATTTGTTAACCGAAAGTAAAGACCATTAGCCTACTATCGGGTTTATTATTATTATTTTGATCAATTGCACTTACCCTCGAGCTCGAGTGTAGTATAGATGAGACACCAACGTCGGAATTCTGAATTTTATTGAATGATAAACATCAGGTAATTATGATCGGTTCCCATTAATGTAGTATTTGATATGGACGATTTATTTAAATATTCTATTGATTAGAATTATTGTATTAGAGGAATATTTAAATATTTGTACCCAGGTTATTCAGAATCTCACATGTTTGTATGTACAGTTTGAATCTCTCTCCTTAAGTGTATGTTTGTTTCATTTCATTTTTTCTTTAGGTATATTTAACTTAAACATTCTAAGACTGTTTTGCATTAATAGAGTGCCCTATGGCATATTTTTAGCGCCTTGTACTAGTCTGTTCGCGCAAATTAAACTTATATTTTGGAACTGTTGTATGCTTATTATTCCTTTTAATTACAACATTTATTTATTTATATTTAGAAATCTAGCGCCCCCAAATTAGCAAAAATTACTACAGCAGATATTTTAGGACGGGTAGGTGTTCTGATTATGTGTATTTAGAAGGTATAGGGGAATCTACCTGGCGCCCTTATTTTCTCTCTTTATTTACGTTCAAATAAAACGAACCCCCCCGTCTTCACTGAGACTACCGGACATACCTTCTTCTGCCCTTAGCATAACTAGGTAGGGTAGAAATTTGGTGTCACGTAACATTTTGGAGTGGCAAACTAGCAACCAACGTGTGGCGTGGCAAAGTTAGGGTATATGAGAATTGGGGTAGATGTAAGAGCAATTTTTAATTGTTCAAAATATTTAACGCATTCTGTGTCAAATTGAAAGGGGACATCTTTTTGAAGTAATTTTGTTAGTGGTTTGGAAATTTTAGCGAAGTTTGGAATGAACCGCCTATAATAGCCAGCTAAACCTAGAAATGATTTAATGTCTTTTTGTTTTTTTGGCTGGGGAAAGTTGAGAATGCAATCGACTTTTGAGGGATTTGGCTTTACGCTTTCAGGAGTTATAAGATGGCCTAGATACGCGTCTTCTTTGCGAAGGAACTCGCACTTGTCGGGTTGTATTTTCAGATTGGCTTTTCGTAGTCTTTTGAAAACATCGGTGAGACGGGCTATATGCTCATGAATTGTCGGGGAATATACGATGATGTCGTCCATGCAGACTAAACATCTTTCGTTTTGGATTCCGAGAAGAATGTTATCCATAACCCGTTGAAACGTTGATGGAGTATTCTTCAGACCAAAAGGCATCCTAACAAATTCATAGTGACCATTGTCGACTGTAAAAGCAGTTTTGGGAATGTCTTTGGTGTCGATTTCAATTTGATGAAATCCAGAAGCCAAATCGAGGGTGGTGAAATACTGGCACTTGCCGAGTTGGTCGAGTAAGTCAGATATATTCGGAAGAGGGTACTTGTCGTCTACGGTCAGTTCGTTTAGTTTCCGGTAGTCAACGACGACACGCCATTTTTGGTTTCAGGAAGCGTCCAATTTTTTAGGAACTACCCATACAGGGGATGACCATGGGGAGTTAGAAGGGCGTATGATCCCTTGATCTAGCATTTTTGATATTTGGCTTTTCACCTCTTGTTTGTGGATTTGGGGGTATCGATATGATTTTGTGAAAGATGGTTTCGCATTGTTGGTATCTATAGAGTGTTTAATTTCATTCGTAAAGGTCAGTTGGTAGCCTTCTAAATAGAAGATATCGGAGTATTCAAGACAAAGTTCTGAAATGAATTCAGATTCTTCCTCGTTGAGATGTTCTAAAAGAAGCTGGTTCGTTATCGTCATTTGTCTGTCATTCTCGGTTAGGTTACGTGTTTCATTTTCAGAGAAGGTGTTTATTGTGAAATTCTGTATTGGTTCTAAATCGAGTTTTTCAAAATTGATGGTTTTGGGAATGGCATTAGCGTTCAAAACGGAAGTTAGGAATTCACCATTTTCATTGATTTTGACTATGGCATTCGGGAGACGAACTTTCTCAATTTCGATTGAAGCGAGAATAGCATCTGTATTTTTGAGGTTACATTTCAATTTACAGATTTGCTCAGTTCGAGAGTCCAAGGTAATTGTGTTGACAGGAATATATTTAATTGAAGATGTAGAATTATTATTACGCATGATCGTATCATTCGTAACTTTGAATAGTGGCAGAGTTTTAAAATTTGTAACGAGTTGTTTCTTATTGAAATATATGATGCAGTTATAGTGTTCCAGAAAGTCTGAACCTAATAACCCATCAAATTCAATATCAATATTACAAATATACACCTTATGTGGGTCGGAGATGTTAAAAGGCACTAGGGTGGATTCATTAATGAGAATTTTCTCATCTGTGATGCCTTGAATAATAACATTTTCAGGAAACCGTTGTTTAAATCGTTGGCAAGTTTCGGGCTTAAATATTGACAGTCCTGCTCCGGTGTATGTTTGGAAGAGTCGGTGATGTAGTAAATGTTTTTCGAATTGACCCAAAGAAGTGGCCTTACAGAAAATTCTGTTCGGGAAAGTTTAGGTTTGGATTGAAATAGTCCAAGTTCATCGTTTGAATTTGTGTTTGAAGGTCGGAGATCTCGTGATCGGGAGGTTTTGTTTCTACCGGGGTAGTCTGAAAATTTTGTCGGGAAGAAAACTGTTCGCTATCGTAATCTTCATCATATTGTTAGTTATAATTATCATTACAAACATTTTTGCTTGAATGATATTCGAATTTGTCATGTTTTTGTGTATTAGGGTAATAATAGTCTGATATGGTTTTGTATTCAGTTGGTGTTTGAAAGTTCTGTTGCTCATTGTAAGAAAAATCATAGTTATGTTCATACGGATCGAATTGTTCGTTGTTTAAGTGATGAGTTTTCTGTTGTTGTTTGAAAAAACTCGGATTTGGCCTGAAATTACTAGAAGTTGAGATTGGTCTACTTGTTGAGGGTTGTTGTTGTTGGTGAGAAAACTGAGGCCTATTATTAAAATTCGTAGGTTGAATAGCGGGCTGATTCGCATAATATGGGCGATGGCCCGAGTAATTTGAGTGAGAATTTTGGTTAGTCTGGGATTGTCTCATTCTGATGAGGCATTCGCTGCTGAAATGTCCTATTCTTTTGCAAAACGAACATTGTTTTGGGGGTGGACCATTATTCGGTTTACGAGTCTGTTGGGGTGTATTTCGGTTGATTGAGAATTTTTGAGTTTCCAGATTAGACAGCTGTAATTCTCTTTTAATACGGGAAATAGCGGTCAGGATATCTCTGGGATCACTGGCTCGCACAATTTGGCCAATTTTCGGCTCTAGACCCGTAAGTAGGCTAGTTAGAGCCATTGACTCAATTAAGTCAATCTGGGTCTGTTTCTCCGTTACAGTTAAATTTTGTTTATTGATAGCTTGCTTGTTGTGTTTGAAGCCTAGCTGAAAATGTCAATGGAGATTCGTTGGGTAATTGCCTCATTCTTTGTAGGTCTTGAATAAGGGCGGAGAGATCCCTTGGATCTCCAAAATAGTTTTCTAATAGGCTTTGAATATCTGCTAAATGGCTGGGGTCACGTGAATTAACTAGTTCAGCCGCTCGTTCACGGAGTTTGTTCTTAATGTGGAGAATTAACAGAACTTGTTGATTATCAGATGCCATATTATATGCGGTATTGCAAGAACAGATAAATGTGTTTAAAAATATTGGGTTCCCATCGTATTCGGGAATAATGGCGAAAATTTCTGAGAGCTTGTAGGGCTCTACATTTTGTGCTACAGCCCTAGTTTCTGGCATTTTGTAATTTTACTCAAGATTGTGCAATATTAGGAAAATACAAAGCTTGGGAAAAGCGAAGTAAATAATTGCGATTGTAATTAAAATGAAGAAAAATATAAGAAATAAATTTTTGTTACTGGTTCTAAAATAAGTATAAGTTAAATAAAGGTATAAACATAAATAAATATTTAGAATATCTTAAACTCTCAAAATAAAATTTCAAAATTCGTTCTTGGGTAAATATTTAGGATGGTTCATTTAAAATAGGAAAAATGATAGAACTGGTTGTTCAACAATTATTAAATATTATAACTTTTTAAACGCTTACGTGATTATTCCTATCATAGGACTTGTTCTATCCGTCACTGAACACTGGTTAGCCGCTGCTTGTTCCCTTGTTGAGCTCGGTAGTTGTTGTCCAAGTAGGTTCTTTGTATCCGCGAAGGTTAGGAAACCACCGTAATTAGTTAGAATGTTTGTTGTTCTAATTACGTCTGGAATATCCTACTGACTGCGCCAATTTTAGATTTGGTTTCACTAAATTCACTTTTTAAAAGATATATTTATTACAAAAAAATTTATATGTTTAAGTTACAAAGACAATATTATAGGTATGAAGTTAAATGAAGATAATGAACACTGAGAATTGTTTTCGGTTACATTTATAACGTAAAAATGCTGACGCTATGTCATCAGTTGTCATGTGAACAAAGCGTCTACGTGATTTTTAAGAATTCTAGGAAGTTGTAATATGATACTTGTGTGAAGTCAATTACGGTTCAAGCACCTATGGTAACTTTAACGTGTAAATTGTAAGTTAGTGCACTTCTCATATAACATATATATATATATATATATATATATATATCCTGCCGTCGTCCGAACGGTTAGGATTAAAATGGAGAGCGCGCCTGAGTGTGCGAGCTGTGGTGATTACTTTATCGTTAATGTAAAGTTAATTTCGTGTAAAATTTGTGCGTATAAATTCCACCCGCAATGCATTAAAGTAAAAGATGCCGTTGTAAAGTTAATAACAGAAAATCAAAATCTATTATGGGTTTGTAACAAGTGCATCATCAGACTGGATGAAAAAGTTGATGTGATAAAACAAACTAAACTATTGGAAGAAAAAATATCAAAAACATTTGAAGAAAACTCTAAGCAGATAATTGAAACTGTTCAAGTTAAAAGTTCTTATGCTGATACTGTCAGAAGTAAAGAGCCGCCAATTACTATTAGACCGAAAAATCAACAAAACAGTGAGACAACAAAACAACATATAGAACAAAATATTAAACCTTCCGAAATTGCTGTGTCTATAACGAAAATTCAACCAGCTGGCCAAGGTAAAATTTTGATACATTGTGGTGATAAGGAATCCAGTAAAAAAGTGCAAAACATTGCGGTCAGTGAACTAGCAGCGAATTACCGAGTGGAATCACCTAAAGAACGGGTACCAAAAATTTTAATAACTAATATTAAAAAGGAAGACATCGAAAATGAGGAATATTTTATAAATAATATTAGAAAACAAAATTTTCCGGATAAGTCACACATTGAGCAAGATGAAATAAAATTTATTAAAAAATATATTCCCAGAAATAAAACAAGATATAATTTAATTATTGAAGTTTCGGTGAATGTTTTTAATCACTTGATTAACAAAGGTCTGTTATTTGCTGGATGGGAAACTACAAAATTTTTGAATATGTTAGTGTTCTGTGATGTTTTAAATGCTATAAGTACAATCACATAGCTGCTAATTGTGATTCAAATGCAGATGTGTGTTCTGAATGTGGGGGTGACCATAGGCATACTTTATGTCACTCTAATACAAAGACGTGTGTGAACTGTAAATATGCTCGTGATGTAATAAAGATTTCAGGAATAGACATCAATCATTCAGTGTTTAGTAAAGACTGTCCATCTTACAAAAGAGCTCTGGAACAAAGTAAGTCGAAAATTAAGTACATATAGCAACTACAAAATAATAAAATTAAAAATGTCAATTTTGTAACAAGTACCAACATTTGCGGTTTAACTTCTCATAAGACTGAATTCACAACTTCTGTTTTTGAAAAGCAAAACAAAAAACGAACAAGTAATACCGCACCCCTTTTAAAAGTTAAATGCTTGTACACAAATATCGCTTCTCTTAACTCTAAATTTCAAGAACTTCTGCTATCAGTGAATTTTCATAAACCTGATATAATTCTTTTAAATGAAACGTGGTTAAAGGTTGAAATAAGTGATAATGTAATTAATATTCCTCAATACACAGTGTTTAGAAAAGATAGAGATCATTCGCGAGGTGGTGGTGTTTGCATATATGTTTCGAACTACATAGGCGGGTTGAAATCATCTTCCATTATGTTGGACAAAATTGATATTCCTTCTCTTGAAGCGGTTTGGGTCGCTGTTAAAATTGCTGACGTTACACTGAACTTTGCATGCATTTATAGACCTCCCAGCTCCAGTCATGAACAAGATATCCATCTTTGTAACACTCTCTCTATAGACAGTACTACACTGAATAATCTCTCAGTATTTGGTGATTTTAATTTCCCTGAACTTAGTTGGACTACTCCTACTCGGCTAGACAACAACTCTCCAGCAGCATTATTCATGAATATGTATTTGAACTCCAACTTAAAGCATTTGTTACCGAGCCGACTCGCTTTAGAGCCAACAATACTCCCTCGCTACTAGATCTAATGTTCTCCACAGATCATAATCTCATATCTTCAGTCGGTTACTATCCACCTATTGGAGCCAGTGATCACATTGCCATCAGTTGAATCTTAGAACACAGCTTTTTTAGGAAACCATTTACAACTTATAAATTTTATTCTGCTAATTACACATCAATTAATGAACATTTAAAAACTTTACATTGGGGTACTTCTGACACCAACGAAATTTGGACTAAGTTTGTATCTAACATAATTGCAATGTCAGAGTTGTTAGTACCTAAAGTATCGTCTAAACTGTTTGATAAACCGTGGATGAACAACAACATTCGCCATGAGATCAATGTGAAAAGGAAGGCATGGCATAAATATCGAATTAGTGGATCAGAAATCGACTATAATTTGTACAAGTCCTACTCAAACACTGTAGCGGCTCTGATCAGAAATAGTAAATCTACTTTTGAAAACAAATTAGTTGACAGTAAAAGTAATAAAAACTTCTTTAAATATGTGAAACGTAACCTAACTAGCAGAATTTATACTATGACACTCAAAAATTCAGCAAGTGAACTGATCAGCGATCCCACGAAAGTGGCAGATTTATTTGCTGCATAATTCTCTAATTCGTTTTCTCATGAACCTCAAATCAACCTAGCCAACAGCTCTGATCTTCCTGTGATCGAGTCAACAATTGACACCATCGAAATTACCGAAGAAAAAGTTCTTGCTGTTATTAGAGAAGTTCGTTTGGATTGTAGCACAGGACCGGATAATATTAACCCGGTGTTTTTTCGAAGATGTGAAGAATCATTGCTTCCCCTTTAACTAATTTGTTGAAGCTTTCTTTCGAGGAGTCGAGTGTTCCGGCTGATTGGAAAAACTTAATAGTTGTCCCAGTCTTTAAAAAGGGTGACAAGTTAGTCACCAGTAACTATCGTCAAGTTAGTTTAACTTGCCTTCCATGCAAATGTTTGGAGTAACTAATTGTTCGGAAATTAACTGATTATTTCGTTACTAATGGGATTTTAACTGAGAGACAACACGGTTTTTTACCTAAACGTTCAATAATAACTAACATGCTATACTGTGTTAATGCGTGGACCAAAGCTGTTGACAATTCTGAGCCAGTTGATGTGATTTATCTAGACTTTAGAAGCGCTTTTGATCAAGTCCCTCATAGCCGGTTATTGTATAAACTTGAACAATATGGTGTTCGGGGAAAATTGTTAGACTGGATAAAAGACTTTTTTCCTCAAGGTTCAGTTCTCGGGCCTCTGCTGTTTAATGTGTTTGTCGCTGACCTGGATTTGCTGTTTGGTTCAGATGTAGTGCTGTATGCGGACGACACCAAATTTTTCGGAAATCCATTAGCCACTGATAACCAGCTAAGTAGTGATATTGCTAAGTTAGCACAGTGGTGCAGTGATTGGTGTCTTCACTTGAACTCCGACAAGTGTTCGGTATTGCACATTTGTTACAACAACCCAAATAATCATTACTTTATTAATAACACTCGAATAGTCCCTGTTATTACCCAAAGAGACCTTGGATTAATTGTTTCTAACGATTTGAAATGGTCTGCTCATATTTCCAAAGTAACAAAAAAAGCCAACTCTATCGCATACATAATTTCTTTGGTTTTTAAAAATATGCCTCTTACTTTGCTATGTAAACTATACAAAACCTATATACGTTCTCACTTGAATTTGCAGTTCCCGTATGGAATCCATATTTTGCTAAAGATATTCATTTACTTGAACAGACTCAACGTAGAATTACAAAACTGTGCCCTGCCCTTCGTAATTGTCCATACGAGGAACGCCTAGAGAAGTTGGGCATCACTTCACTTACAGACAGGCGATAACGTGGTGATCTTATTGAAACTTATAAGATTCTTCATGGGTTTTATTCAGTGAACTTAAGTGTATTCACAATTAATCCGAACAGCCGTCTTAGAGGTCATAATTTAAAATTGTGCCCGGAAAGATTTTATAAGTTGTGTCGACTATTCTTCAAATCCAACCGAATCGTACGTTCATGGAATTCGCTGCCCTCGGAAATAGTGAATGCTACATCCGTAAATTCTTTTAAGAATTTATATGATCGATATGGCACTACTATGCCCATAAAATTCAACTAATTTTTCTTACTCAAATGGTATTATATGGCAGTTCATCGGCAATTTTGCCGCCTACATTGTTTTTCATCTAATAATAATAATAATCCCGTGTGGGGTCCGGGTGAGAATAGCACCATGGTATCTACCGCCTGTCGTATGAGGCGACTAAAGGGGCAGCTATCCGCTGACCTACTACCTAGCCTTCCTCCCTTCCCCAAAACCCGCACGGGATGATCTGGTTTAAATCATTTCATCTGGGAACTGACAACCCCACGGTTCCGAGTTACCCGGGTCACCAGGGTCAATTGGTGGTACCACCCATGAAAATGGAGCTAAGGAGTAGAGGCCTCGGAAAAGAGCCGCTGCCTGGGGATCGCCAGGGCATCTCTGGAGCCGGCGCTGGACATGACAGCATGCGGAACGTCGGTGGCAGGGTGCTGAGGAGGCGGGCCCCTGTCGTCCAAAGAGCAACAGCCCAAGAACCACAACAACATTCACCAATACAGTCACAGCAACAACGTGACCATCACCAACCGAGTCAAACGAGAACGAGAACTCCACCCGCAGAAAGTGTTGCGCAGGATCAACAGCCAGCGCTCACTCAAGCGGGACTGATAAGACAGCGCATGAAATGGACTAGCGCCATAAATAAATTTATAATGAGCACGTTTTACAGAGTGACTAACCTTGGCCAGGACAAGACAGGATATCGCCAAATACTGCATCAAGAGTTCTGTCGGGAGTACCCAGAGCTTCAAGTTACCGAACAGAGAGTCGCAGATCAATACCGTGTCATCTTGAGAAATGGCCTTATTTCGCCTGATCAACTGGACGAAATAAAGAGCGAAGTTGAGCGCGAATTATTTGGTCGAAATACAACAGATCCAAAGTCTGAAACACCTTTGGCGCAAAGAGCAAACGAGATTCAAGAACTTCAACAAGAACAGCCAGCCAACGCTGACCTGCTTGAGAAAATCCAAGCAGAAATGGAAAGAGCTCTTATAGAGTATAGTGGAACAGATCCATTGATTAGACCAACTCTTCCCAAACTAAGATCTTCTAAGAAACTGGGAATCGTCTTGCAGGCTATGAACAAATTTAGTTTGCCACACTATGTTTTAGGTGTTAATACATTAGAGTCGCTACACACAATCATCTACTGTGCTGCAATTTCCATCTGCAGAACAATTGGGGTCGCAATAAGACCAAAGCAAGACCCTCCCCAATTTAGACAAACACCTCGAATACCACCTTGGCAAAGAAGGCTAGAAGGGAAAATTAATTCTCTTCGGAAAGATATTGAAAGACTGACCGAGTACCAACGAGGGGTCAGAAACAACAGAATAGAAGGACTTGTCAAGACGATCATGGACAATAACCGAATACATTCCCAGTGGGATGGAGAAAACATCACATCTCAGCAGTGTCTGGATAGTCTACGACAAAAGCTTTCCATGCTTTCCATATACCCAAGTCGATTGAGAAGGTACAAAACCAGTAACCAACGGAACCTAGACAACGCACTATTCCGAAATTCAGAAAAAGGGTTTTATAGAAAACTCAAAAACACCAATAATAATGAAACCCCTAGTTATCCCAGTAAAACGGCGATCGAGCAGTTCTGGAAAACACAACTTTCCACAACAGTTTCCCATAACTCCAGAGCGAGCTAAATTAAGAAGGAGGAGGCTGCATTTCAGAATTGTGATAAGATGCAACACCAACCATTTACAACAGAAGACACGTCCAACATAATGAAACACCTCCATAACTGGGAAGCACCAGGACCAGATGGTGTGCAGTATTACTGGATAAATTAACAGTACTCATTAATGACATAATTATTCATCCACACAAGATGCCTAGTTTCCTTACACATGGTGCTACATACCTCTTACCAAAGGATAACCTATGTACACAGGACCCAGCAAAGTACAGCATATGTGGACTACAAAAAGCCTTTGATTCAGTTCCACATGATTGGCTCATTCAGGTGCTGAAACTCTATAAAGTAAATAATTGTATTGTTAACTTTTTAGAATATGTCATGACTACCTGGCAAACCAAAATCTTTCTGAATGAAGTCGACTGTTCGATACAAACCGACTCTATCCCAATCAGAAGGGGTATATTCCAGGGAGACTCTCTTAGCCCGCTGTGGTTCTGCCTTGCCATGAACCCACTTTCACGCAAACTGAACGCGACTAACTTTGGATTCAGTCTCAAACACAACAACGTACAAGCACTAAAGATAAACCATTTGTTATTCATGGACGACTTAAAGTTGATGGCAGCTACGAAACAACAGCTGCATGATATGCTTAAAATAGTAGAAGGGTTCTCTAATGACATCCATATGCAATATGGCCTAGACAAATGCCGGATTATCAATATAGTGAAAGGCAAAATACAGCAGGGGCCCTACGAAATGAGAGATGGCACCTCAATTGAATCCATGGAGGAAGGCCATACTTACAAATACCTTGGAATAAAGCAGGCTCAACGAATTGATCACTCCACCATGAAAAAGGAACTATCAACAGAGTTCTATAGAAGGGTAAGACGACTGTTGAAAACTAAGCTTAACAGTAAAAACCTGTTTCAGGCTATTAACACTTACGCGTGCTCAGTACTCAGTTATTCATTCGGAATAGTTAAATGGTGCAAGACGGACATTGAACAACTACAACGGAAAGTACGAGTTCTACTAACAACAGCTCAAAATCACCATCCAAAGAGCTCCGTCGAACGTATAACATTGCCACGGTATGAAGGAGGAAGAGGATTGGCAGATATAGGCAAGTTACGTGATCAACAAATTTCCAATTTGCGTAATCATTTCCAGAAACTCGCAGAATTTTTTGATCTACACAGAGTCATATGTCAGGTTGATGACTCAACACCTCTCGACTGACCGAACAACAAGTTCAAGTATACCACCAGACAACTGATCAGAAACTGCTGAAATGGAAAGAGAAGCCGCTTCATGGAAGGCATATAAATGACGTCAACCAAGTTTATGTCGACAGTTCAGCGTCGAACTACTGGTTGATCTCTGGTCATATTTTTCCTGAAACGGAAGGCTTTATATTGGCAATCCAAGATCAAGTAATTCCAACTAAGAACTATCTAAAGTACATCGTCAAAGACCCTTTTATCAACAACGACAGATATGGTTGCCAAACATCTGAATCTATCCAGCATATCACAGGAGGTTGCCAAGCGTTCGCTGCAACTGAATACAAAGAACGACCCGATGCTGTGGCAAAAATACTGCACCAGGAACTAGCGCTGAAACTCGAGCTATCACGGTCGGTAAGAACACTCTACTATATATACAAACCAGAATCTAATTTTCGAAAATAACAACTACAAACTGTACTGGCACCGGACGATATTGACCGATCGGACTGTTGCTCACAATAGACCAGATATAGTTTTGGTAGATAAAGTCTCTAGAAAAACAACCTTAATTGACATAGCAATCCCTAACAACAACAATATAAATATTAAGCAGGCTGAAAAAATAGCCAAATATAGGGATTTAGAATTTCAAATACAGAGACAATGGGACATGAACAACACTCGAACAGTACCAATTGTTATGTCAACAACAGGAGTAGTCCCAAAACATCTAATAAACAATTTGAAATACCTCGGTCTGGACGAACATCTTTACCAACTGATGCAAAAAACCGTCCTGTTAGGAACAGCCCGGACGGTTAGAAAATTCATGGGGAACTGCAGCCACGACGCCAACAACGGGCCTGATAACCTGGCAAGGGCTCCCACAGAGCTAAACCCTTTTGATATGTAGTATATCTGGGGTTTAGTGAATTTTCCCCTAAGGGCACAATATGTGTGCCTTAGAGGGAGTGTGATGCCATACATTGTATGGTCAAGTCGGAATAATATATATATATATATAATGGCGCAGTGAGAATAAGTATATTATGAAAGTTGATAAAGGCACTGTATGCCGAAAACGTGTGGTTCTGTCAAAATAAAGTGTAAATCTCGAAGTACGTTTTCGTTTTTGTGTTTCTCATCATAAATTTACATCAAGTATCAGTCACAACAATCCAATAATATATGTACAATAAATACGCTAAAACCAAGATGAACATTGTTTCGAAATTAAGTTTTTTTACATTTCACATTGAGAGAATGTTATATTATAGTTAAGTAGGTACGGGAAATCCGAAACATGCTTTTGATTGTTTTATAATTGCGCTACCTAACTAATCGTTTAGAGAGGAAAATGGACCCGTTAAAATTTTCTTGTGAAGTCGATAGTTAAAAAGATAAAGACATAAAAACTAATGGTATAATTCAACATATCTAATAAACTATTTGACGATGTAGGATTTTGACATTGCAAACTAGGAAACTGTCACAGTAAGTAGTATTATCCCTAGCATATACATGTTTATGATATCAGACTTTCTAATAATAGTTTTAAAATGTTCCGTTCAGAACACTGTTGATTTCCTGTATAGTAAATTTGATTTTAACTTTGCACGGAAACATTTCAACACTATCCTTCTCTGACACATTAAATCATTAGAGAATGTGTGAAACATTTCCAACATTGCTAAAAATACTTTTATATTCTGCCGAAAATTCAATTCTCTAAAAGGTTTTCGAATCCCGAAAAGTTCAGAGCAAGCTCGAGCGGAATATCAATTTGGTCTCAACATTGACTGGGCACCTTATGAAATAAGGTTAAATATTGGAATGCCTCGCACAAATATATAAGTGAATCACTTCTACAACCGTTGTATGAATAAAAAAAATGCCAACGAATATTTGATTTACGTCAGTTATTGTCGTAAAGTCGTAAAAATGGAGGCTGAAAGCGGCATTCTTCGATTTCAGACAAATTTCGCAAAACTGATTGGCGCTAAATTGGTGCGGAATATTGACAGAGAGAAAGACATTTACCGAAATGGCTTTTTCACTTATCTACGTGACTTTAAAGAAGCGATGAACATAAATGAGATATTCGTTTCATTCTGTTCCATATTCTTGTCATTCATCTTAAATAGTTGTGTGTTTAACAGGCTACTACTATTAAATTTTACATGAAAATCGCACTATTGATTTGCAATGTAAATTTATATTGACTTGGGCATAAACACTTAAGCTATACTTTTGAGGAGGAGTGTTCTTCACTAAAAACTTTACATATTAAGCAAGTGCAAAGAATTTTACTATCATTTTAGCACCTTGTTGTTATAATCTTAATTATTTGCAAGGTAACATTGACAACGCTCATGATGCAAAATAAAATAGCTGTTATACCGGGCAGAGAGCGTAAAGTTATCGTAATTAATTTAGAATTTAACGTATGTTATGTTTTGAGCCCTAATAATCAACAAACATTTATTTTAATTATTTTATTTTTAGTCGGTCGAATATATATTTCTTGCTTTTATATACAGTTTGTCTATATAATTTTAAATTTCAATTAATACAGCTTTCTTGTATCATTTAGGTGAAGAATGGCGATGAAAGGAAAGAAAAAACAAAAATTTCGGATATGTTTAATTTCAAAATGCTTAGGGGTACAAAATAACCTTCAGGTATACTGCCATTGCTCAAATTCATTTTCGAAAATATTGTATTTTTGACTAATTTCGTCACTGAGGATTTTTTTAACATTTTTTGTCACTTTTTCGACCTACACTATATTATTATTTGATATTTTACATATTTCCCAGGGGTTTAAATTATTCTGCAAAAACCGTTTGACCGTCTTACATGGACATAGAATTTCCTGACATTTGTGATAGATATTTTATTCAATTATTTTCAAGGTTTTCAGGCCAATTGGTGATTTACAATATCTTTGGAATTTCTATTTACATTTGGATATATTTAATAATGATGTTAGTCAGATATTAACTTGAGGGGAAAATCGCAATGAAATCAATTTATTAGAGTCCCTAGAGATTAATAGATACAAGTATAAGGGTAAATTCAATATATACATAAGACACATATTTCAGTATATTCTGTTACTAGATTATTGCCTATTATATTGTATATAAAAATATTTGTGTCTTTAGTAAACAACATAAATTGCATATTATTAATTTTATGATTTTAGAACAAGCCTAAGATTTTTTGAGGAAATATTTCACGCTGGTTATGGAGAGAAATTGTTTGCTTTGTCTGTTCTCAATCGGACTGTAAATTTTTATGCGAATGTATGTTAGGAATAATAATTTTGATAAAACTCAGTTCAAGGTCTGTTGACATATTAGTTCAAATATCTCCGTGAGTATTATATCTGCCCCAGAAATAAATGAGGATAATTTCTTCACATTAAAATTTTCCATCAGAATATTAGTCCATTGTGTATAAATCAGTTTGCGCGACATAACAGTGAGGATTTGTGAAAAAAGTTAAAATTTTGATTTTGAAAAATTGTTCAGTAAAAGATAAACCAAAAAGTTGATGCATCTGATAATTCAAGTAGAAAAATGATGAGTTATTACAAACATATTGACGCCATGAGGTAATCGATATTTGTATTAGTTTTGGATCAATAATTTTGCAATCCAGATTTCTCTGAAAATCGGTAATTATATAGTAGCTTTCAATTGACAAACAAAATGAATCAAATAGGTTATAAATAAGAGAGCTTAGTAATTTTTTGCAGATTTTCACAACTTCTACTACTCGGTGTCATATTCAAGAGTTTCAGAGAAATGAGCTACCAGCTAACAGGAAATACAAATCGGAAGTACCTCGAAATGTATTAGGGTACATTTCGACTCCATTTGAACGCGTCCATCAAGGGCTTTCACTTTTTTAAAAAATCTCCACCATTATCGGCGATATAAATAATCACAAGATGGTTTCGTTGAGGTTTGAGGAGGCAGCTGTGGGGGCTATCTCAAGTGACAATATTATTGTTATAACTTATAATAACCCAATAATATTTAGGTCTGCTGCAGGCGGGTCTTCTGAAACATGTCTGAGGACGAATACTGCATGAAAAATCGATTTAGAATAGTAACCTCTGTTGTTGCTAATACAGACAATACTATTGCAGTAAAGGCCCTGGGTTCAATTTAAAATTATAAAACTAATATTCACTTTCACTTTTCTAGAACTTTTATTTACATCGAATATATAACAGCTGATTCAAATATCACAACAACAATTTTACATATAAGCTCTTTGCTCCACCAACTGACTGCTGCGAGGATGGGTCCTCCTTTTAAAATCAGCGTCGAATTCTCTAGTATAATCCAGTGTCCATTTTACAGTTGTCGAGTTATGATCGAGAGCTTTTTTTTATATCCCAGCGGTCGTTGTCGTAATGAAATGAAACATGGTATTCTTTGTTAAATTTCGTAACACTGGCCCCCTTTTAATTCTGATCGTCCCGATCCGTGGCAGGGAGCAAGTCGATCTAAATAGACCACCTTCAACTTAGCCTTGGGGTTTCGACGGATCTGCTAGACGACGTCATTAAGCCTCTTGACCACCTCGTATGGACCATCCCAGGCTGGTGTAAGCTTTGGGGATTTACCCTTGCTCCGTTGGGGGTTGTACAGCCAGACTTTGTCCCTCTCTTGGAACCCGACTGAATTGGCCTTGAGGTCGTATCGCGTCTTCATCCGGTCACTGGTGGCCAACCTTTGCGTTCGGGCTAATTCGTGTATTGCCAGCATGTTATGTCGGAGCTTGTCGGCATAATCATCGATGTGTTTGGAAGGTTCTTTAAGGGAGCCAAATGCCAAATCGCAGGGTAATCGCAGCTCCTTTCCGAACAGGACCCCGGTTGGGGTCAGGCCTGTACTATTATGTACGGCAGAGCGATATGCCAACAGGAATAAGGGAATATGCTCATCCCAATCACGCTGGTTATTGCTGACGACCTTGGATAAGTGTTGTTCCAAGATCCTGTTGAATCTTTCCACCATTCCGTCTGACTGTGGGTGCAATAGTGTTGTTCTCGTTTTCTTGATCCCCAACATCGTGCAAACCTTCTGGAATACATTCGATTCGAAGTTACGCCCCTGGTCTGAATGTAGTTCTAACGGGACGCCAAACCTGCTTAATAGTTATTCTACTAACACCGTCGCTACCGTGGTTGCCTCTTGGTTGGGTATCGCATATGCCTCAGGCCATTACGACCAGGATGTATTTGTTCCCTCTCTCAGACTCGGGAAACGGACCGGCGACATCGATGGCAATTCTCTCAAATGGGACGCCCACATTGTACTGCTGCATTCTGCCTTTGATCCGGGTCTTCGGGCCCTTACTGGCTGCACAGGTGGCATATTTGCGGCACCAAGCTCTGACGTCTTCGAAGTAATTCACCCAGTAGGACCGCTGGCGAACTTTGTCTAGGGTTTCATACATGCCCAGGTGGCCTCCGGTAATCACATCATGACTTCGGTCAGGATGGCTGGTACCTTTTTCTTCGGAACTACCAGTTGGGACTTGGTTTCTCGTCCATCAGCGCTTTCCCAAACGCGCTTAGAGAGTCCCATTGAGCCCATAACGATTTCAGCACTCTTGAGTATCTAGCTACTTCGTCCCATCGTGGCCTGGGTGCTCCTCTCCTTTTGAGTGACAACATTGGTTCGATGTCTAGATCAGCCATTTGGTTCTGGATGCACTGTTCCTTTGTCCAGTCTTCATTGGCCTGCACTCAGATCTGTATGATGGAGATACCCTCTCGCTGTTCCGTCTTCAGACAATGTCCGCATTCCGCTCTACAGGGTCTTCTGGATAGGGCATCGGCATTATTGTGCAAACGGCCGGCATGGTGTTCCACCTTGAAGTCGTATTGTTGTAATTTCTCCATCCACCTGGCCAGTTGTCCTTCCGGTGTCTTCATGTCCAGCAGCTATTTGAGTGCGGCAAAATCTGTTCGGATTAAGAAATGACGACCATAGAGGTATTTGTGGAAATAGTCTACAGCCCTTGTTATTGCAAGAAGTACTTTTCTGGTGACGCAATAATTTCTTTCCGGTTTCGAGAATCCACGGCTGTAATACTCGATCACCCTCTCTTCACCATCTTGCACCTGGGATAGGACGGCCCCTAAACCTGTGTTGCTGGCGTCGGTGTCTAAGATGAACTTGCCGGACTGTCTAGGAAAGGCTAGGATTGGGCTGGAACATAGTGCTGCCTTCAGTCGTCTGAATGATGTTTCGCAATACTGATTCCAACGGAAGGTCTCTTTCTAGGTGGTCTGCCGATGTAGAGGGGCGGCGATGGTGGTAAATCCCTCAACAAAACGCCGGTAGTATGAACAGACGCCCAAGAAGCTTCGGAGTTCATGCTTGTCTCTTGGGACTGGCCAATCACGGATGGCTTCTATCTTGTCTTCGTTTGTGCGGATTCCCGACTTGGACACGACGTGGCCCAAAAACTCTACTTCTTTTTGGAACAGGGAGCACTTCTTCGGGTTGAGTCTCAGGTTGGCATTATTAATTCTGGAGAATACTTCGCCCAGGTTCTTCAGATGGTCATCGAATGTCTGACCCATGACTAGAATGTCGTCGAAGTATACTAAGCACGTCTTCCATGTTAACCCGCTCAGTACATACTCCATTAGCTTCTCAAATGTAGCGGGTGCATTACATAACCCAAAGGACATGACCGTGAACTGAAACAGCCCTTTACTGGTGAAGAACGCTGTCTTCTCTCTGTGTGTTTGCGTGTTGGACAATATTTATATATATATATATAAATTCGTATAAATATAAAATTTATTTTAATGATAAACATGATTAATTGGTTAAAATTGAATCTCGAAACCAAAAATTCCAAAATTTCGGGGGGGTTGAACCCCAGACCCCCCCCCCCGCTGGCTACGGGCTTAAGTGTGGTCAAAGTGTCATCGATTCGGGGTAGTGGATAGCTGTCTTTCTGTAATCCACACAAAATCGGGTGGTTCCATCCTTCTTTTTAACTACAAGACGGGAACAGACCATGGGCTGATGGATGACTCAATAACTCCACTCTGTAACATGGACTCGATGTTTTCCTCGACTGCCTGTTGTTGCCCCAATGGTAGTAGTCTAGGTGGTATTCTGATGGGTTGAGCCTTTCCGGTATCTATTCGATGCTGGAAGATGTTGGTGCGGCCGGTGGTTCCATCTTGACTGTTAAAAATTTGCCAGTGCTTTGTGATAAATTGCTTGGCTTTCTTCTGGTTCTCTGGTGTCAGGTGTGTCAAATGGTCAGCAAACTGTTGTAGGAACTCTTTACTGGGCCCTGTCTCCTTCACCGACGTCTGGTACTCTTCTTCGCAATTGATGATGGTCTCTACTGGCTCGAAACAAGCTATCTCTTGACCATTGGGAATTCTGTTGTCGTTGTTGGACAAGTTCAGGACTCTGATTGGTATATCTCGTCCGGTTTTAACTATAGCCCGTTCAACTAAGTAGTCATTGCTGTCTAACTGCCCTTGAATAATCTTTTCCGTTCGACCGGGAATTCTAGCTGAAGAATTTGCCACAATTTTTATGGAGGTGACTGAACTCATACCTCGGGTCGAACATAAATCCATGCTGGCTAATTAGGTCCATTCCCAGTATAAAATCATGCTCAATATTCGCTACCAGGACCCTATGCCGAATCATGTTGTCCCCTATCTGTAGCACGACATCTGCCTCACCCTGTATTGACATGGACTCGCCGGTGACTGTTCTGAGCTGGATGTTATTGGTAACTGGCTGAATTTCTGATGCTCTCAAAACCCTGGACTTGGCAATGGACACAGCGGCGCCGGTATCGATGGTGATGGTAACTGCTCGCCCATTGATGGTGCCTCTGATGACAAGGCTGCTGTTATCTCTGCAAAATCCCCGGATGGATAACGTTATGGGGGCTGGTGGAGGGACAGTCACCATTCGCCCCCTTATGCTGACTGGCTGACGGTCCTGGCCTGTGGCTGTTCTGTTGGTTACCCCTAGTCGGTGATCGTTCAGGTAGCCTGACTCGACAATCACGTTGAAAGTGCCCTGTCCATCCACAGTGGTAACATGCCCCTCTGGTGCCAGTTCTTTGTGACCGTTCTAATATTTTGTTCAGACCAGCCAGCAGCGCTTGAAATGGTGACTCTGACTCTTTCTGGTTAAAGGAAACTGCTCGGACCCTCGGCTTGAACATGTTCATGACGGCCTCTACTTCCAAAAACCGAAGTAGAGCTTCATTACTTTTCTTGACGCCACTTAGTATTAGATTTTGTTGTACTTTCACATCTCTGATGCCGTTTATGAAACTCTGTGTGAAACTGGTCTTTCGTTTCCTCTGGCAGGTCTGGATAGGACAAGTGAACTAACCGTCTAACCTCTGCTTCGAATTCTTGAAGGCTTTCACCGGATTTTTGCGTTTTCCCACTGAGTTGGACTTGGTACACCTGGCTCAAGGATTAATTGACGTATCTCTTGTCCAGAATGGCGATGATCTTGTCGAAATTGCCTTGTTCATCGAGTGGAATGCTTTGGAGGAGTTCTAGGGCCGGACCTCTTAACGAAATACCAGAGATGTAGATTTTTCTTGATTATCCCATCCATTAGCTGTAGACCGTCCGTGGGTTCAATTTAAAATTATACAACTAATATTCACTTTCACGTTTCTAGAACTTTTATTTACATCGAATATACAACAGCTGATTCAAATATCACAACAACAATTTTACATATAAGCTCTTCGCTCCACCAACTGACTGCTGCGAGGATGGGTCCTCCTTTTAAAATCAGCGTCGAATTCTCTAGTATAATCCAGTGTCAATTTTACAGTTGTCGAGTTATGATCAAGATAAGTTTTTCTCGCGTCCGAACATTCCAGCTTTTTTTATATCCTAGCGGTCGTTGTCGTATTAAAATGAAACAGGGTCGGCTTTCGTAAATTTCGTAACACTATATTACAGGGTATTCCCCGAAAATCCTAGATGTCGGTCTTTATATCTCGCGTCCACAAATTTAATGTTATGTACCTAATACATAAATAAGTGCAACTGATGAAGGTTCTCGACCAAAACCAATATATATCATATATATTGTCTTGCGTACAAAAGAATGGCACCTCGAAGAGAGCAGAAAATTCAGACTATAAAAAATAATATGTAACATTTCTTTTAATCGATCTAATAGTCAGTATATTGGCAGCTTATGTAGCGGTTAAATTCACGTACTTGGATATTAAGAACTTTAATGATATTATTTACATTAAACCCAACCAATTGAAAATAATTGCCTATATTATTTGAAATTGTTATTCAGAAGTCTGAATGTGAAATATATATAATATGAACTTGTCAGCACACAAATGTAATGACAACTTGGCAAAGTAGTTTGTAGTACTCTTACTACTGATGTACTTTCATTTAAAATATCGCAATTAGAATGTGTATTAAACTGAAAAGCAAATTTTAGGCTGATATTGCATCTTAATTGGTTTTAAAATTGTTTTTAACCGACTTCCAAAAAGGAGGAGCTTATCCATTCGAATGCAACTTTTTTTATGTACGTGGGGCGATTATTCAAAAACTGCTTGGGAAATTTTGATAATTTAAACTTCATTACACTAAGGAACATTACAGAAAGGTCCCCTATAATATGAGATTTACGGTTTTCTAGAAAATAAGAAAAAAAATAATTACGGGACTAAATTTCAGCGATTTTCAATAAATCTTCACTGTTTTCTCTAAAATTGCCCACGCAATTTGAATATCATAACTTGTATTATACAAAGATATGTTCCAGCTTGATTCCCTAAATTTTTCTATAACGCAAAACATACCACTTTTCTGAAAATCGGAAAAATATATGCAAAAAAACTGCAAACATCATGGTAAATGTCAAATTGTTATAATATATATCTAGTTTAAATGTCAAGATTTGCCATGAAAGTATGTCGTTCAGGGTGTTTGCAATGATTTTCGTTTTGATGCCTATGAAGTCAATTTATTTTAAAAGCGAAGTTAACTAACAGTCGCGTGAAATTGCAGAAAACCTTCCATTAGCTTTTGAAAACGAATATTTGTTATTCTAGGGATCCCTTCTGTGTGGAATACGGATTGAGGGTGTGTGCGTGAGTGCATGTAATATTAGGTGGTACATAAGCAGTTATATACATAGGATGGTTGAAAGATAAGTTGGAATTGAATAATTTATACAGGGTGGTTCTTAAAAATATAGTATGTACAAGGTGGTTGAAATAAGAGTGGAGCAAAACTGTAGTTTTACAGAAAATATTTGCGTTATAGAACGGAGAATAATTACAGTTATACAAAAGGCTTTAAAAATTGTCTGAAGCAGTTGAGTATACCGGATGGTTGAAATATAAGGTGGAGTATAATTACAGTTATACAGTGTGGTTTAAAACAGTTATATAGTTTGGAAAACAAGTAGTTGCTTAGACAATGTGTTTGAAGTAAGGGTGGTAATAGCTTATTGTTATTGAGGGTGTATCAAAAATTTGTTATATAAGCATAAGCAGTTAGGATATTTGAATTATAGGACGTAGGACGGGGTATAATTATAGACATGGGTTAAAACTATATTCCAGGTGATTGAAGTAAATGGTAGAGTAAACTTATAGTCATAAAATGTGGTTCAAAAAGGTGAATTTTGTTATATAGGGTAGACCATGAACAGTCGCACAAATGGAATACTAGACATATATAGCGAAGTAAAATCATTGATATACAGGAATAATTTAAACAATAGAAAAATAGATAGTGTGAAGAGGATTTGTTCTTATACAGGGTGGTTTTAAAGATATCAGGACCGTTGTAATATTGTGTTGAGTTGAATTATAGTTGTACAGGCTGATTCAGAGAATGATAGACCAATAAGTTATATAGGAGTGATCAGTACACCCAAGCATATAGAATGTGGATGCAATATAGGGTGAATTAGTTACATTTGTAGACAGTGGTCCAAATAATAAACAAATAAAAAAGTAAAATATATTTGGAAAATATAGACAAAGAATAAGAAAGAGAGAAAGAGAGAGGGAGAAAAAGAGAGAGAGAGAGAGAGATAAGAATACGCTAAAATTTTCAGTTGAATTGTACCTTAATTAAATCAGATATAAAAAAGATATCTATGAAAATAGTGATTGATTGCATACGGTTTCTAAACTGCTTTTATTTTAAGTAAGCTGAAGTCGGTTCTTTTTTAAATATAAATTATTTTATTATAATTTCTAGGTTTTCTAAAAACGAAGTGACTTAATAATATATAGCCTGGTCCCTGTTTCTTCCAGACAAAGGTAAGTTGAATGGATATATCAAGATCAAAAGAAGTGCCGAAACCACAGACCTACGAATTTAAGGTATGTGGTCGGAACGAAGTCTCGGAACAGCAAATAATTTTTGAATCTCTCTCTACCATACTCATCTACTATCGTGTTTGTAAGCGTCGGCTTCCGTAGAAACTTTCCCTTCCGAAAAGTCACATCGTGTACCTTATATGGCTAGTTGCGTCAACCAATTCGAACCTTTCTCATAGGTCACATGTTCTAACAGACCTGCAGTGGACGGGGAAACAGAAAATTTCGGCTTGATAAAACTCAAACGAAAATACTCATGCTTTTGTGGTATATCTCACTCCTTTTACCTAATTAAACATTTGTTACCTCAGTTGTGATTCCACTGTAATATTTTAGAGTATGCCAGAATTGATACAATTGCAATGACTTTTGACTCAATATATTTTTGCATTTTTCAAGCAAATATGAATAAATTATAATGGTAAACATTTTGAGAACTAGATTTGATATTTTATAAAGATAACTAGCTTAGTTAAAAAAAAAATCGACTACAATGCATAATAACAATAATGATACTTGATACTAAAAAGTAAAATACAATTCAATTGACTATTTTAAAGAAAATAAAGTATTACAAACTGTGTTTGAAGTTGGTGTCAAGCCTAAGAAATATATATATATATATATATATATATATATATATATATATATATATATATTTTACATAGAAATATATATAGCTTTATAAATGATATATAATACTTTTGATTTAAGATATCCAATTCAGTTATTATGCGATAATGTATTTTGAGAATCTACTAACTTTCTTACTTTTTATTGATATAATGGCATAATTGGATGCATATTTCAATTGTTATTAACTTTGTTTTATAACAGTTTTTATTATAGGTAAAATAGGGGTACTTTACTATTAGAAAAAAGTCATATTTTTTGACGAATCTCGTATAAAAATGGAAAAACTGATTTCTTGCGATTTTATTGTAGGTTTAAATACATGAAGATTTGAAGATTATAATTTTTTTAAGTATTAATATTTTAATATCTGGGTAACAGAACTACACCCGTAAATATAATGTTTCGTAAAAAATGTATACAAATTATCGGACATTAGCTATGTAAAATTTATTTAAACTAATTCCAGTTATATATGTGTTAGGTGTTAATTGTACACACGTGTATGATGCAACGGTATCATATTACGCAGACAGCTTTCTGGTACTTCGATGTCAACGTGGGAACGCATCGCCTGAATATCTTTTCCGCTAACTTCAGCTTTTATTAAATCATAAATACAACCGAAGCGATCCCACGGTTGTCATTATAATACTTTATTTTGTCCAGTTAGTTTTTATATTAAATTTATATTTCATTATTTTTCCAGGTTAAAAGTGCTGATTTTATTTATTGTTTTGAATAAAATAATTTAAAAAAAAGTCTAAAGTGAAATCAAAGATATAAAATTGGCGCAGTCAGTAGGATTGTCCAACACAGTTAGAACACGTTCATACTAACTGACTGTGGAGATTTCCAAATCATCGTGGACAAGACCTACTTGTTTGAGACAACAACTGTAGAGCGGAAACCAGGAACACGCAACGATACAGCTAACCAGTCGACGTTTCCGCAGAACAAGTCCTATGCCTGGGGTACTAACGTATGTCGAAACATCACGTTTTTGATTTAATTATTTATCAATTGAAACGATTTTTATATTTATTTTTATATTATTACTAGCGGACCCGACAGACTTCGTCCTGTCAAAAAGATTTGTAATGTGGCAGTTTTTTGCTCCTACCTATTTTATAGTCGGGGCAAAAAATTCTCCTGAACAGAACCGTCATCCTGCTGATAGGGCGGTGTAAATAAAAAATAATTAAATATAAGACATGTATAAGCATTTAAAACTAAGTAAGCGCTTTATTGTTAATCATGTCAAACATAATTATTAACAAAAATCAGTTTTATTTGCATTGTAGTGTTTTGTGATATACGATGTTTTTTGTTTGATTACTTAGCGCATAGACAAACAAATCTTGTGGTTATCCAACACGGGAACAGGCAACATACAATTGACCATGTGAGAAACATGGGTTTTCACGATTAATACCACAAACACTGTATATGATTGCTTGTTTATGGTCAGAGCAAAAGGAAGCCGCACTGGAAACTGTAGTCGTTTAAACTCAAATGGCTCATCAGTCGGAATCATTGGGATGCGCGGTATGAGAACATCTTCTCCTTTATACTTTTCTTTGAGTATAGTTGCTTCTATCACGTTGTTTAGTAATTTTTTTATCGCTAACCGTGAGCCGTTGTAAAGACGCGGTTGGTTGATATTTCGCAACATTATAACTACCGATCCAACCTTTAATTGAAGATTGTGAAGAGGCAATCCTGGCAAATCCAGCGAGTTTAAAAATTCCGGTGGATAGTCGACTACATCATCTTGGTTAGTTGCCGAATCAACTGATTTATATATCCTAGATACGCCTATAATTTGTTCTTGAATTTTGAAATTTAATTGATTTATATCTATGTTTTTTGCAGCCAATATAGCTCGTTCGCTCAACCAATCATGGTTTCTGTAATTTTGATCAACATTTGGAAACATTGGAATTGACAAAAACTTTGAGGAAAGTTAATGCAGCCAGTCAACATGTCTATATATAGGAAATTTGCTATTACCAATGTCAATGAGTTGTTAAGAGAATATGTTTCCAGATTGGTCATTTTGCAACTCGATACGCATATTCTTGCTTACATGAAGCACCTTGACATGTTTTCACAAATTGGATGACTTAAGAGATGCATTGAGTTCATCAGCTGGCGTTGATCGTGGAATCACTGGCAATGTTTGACGAAAGTCTACTAATAAAATCATTGCACCACCAAATCGGTTGTGATTGCTCCGTAGATCTTTCTGCCTAAAGTCATAATAAAGTACGCCACAGACTACGATTATTTTCGTCCGTTTGTATCGTCGCGATTCGGAACGTCGTGTTGACTCGCCAAATCAAGCACGGGCAGATATTTAGACCGACGATGCGGCACATTTTTCGAATCACATTTTATGCATTACGCTGCTGTGCATTGGTCAACCAATATAACACTTTTTAAATACTTAACTACAACACTTCTTCACCCTATATTTCAACAATCCTATGTCTGCAACTGATTATGAGACACGCTATATTTTTATAACCACATTATAATGTATAATTTCTCTCCACACTTCATTTAAAGCAACCTTCATTTGCAACTTTTTCTAACCTTGTTCGAATCACACCTTGTAACTATAACTTTATACATGCAACTGCTGTATAATTATTATTGTACTCCACCCTATATTTCAACAACTTTGCATATGCAACTATTTATTTGCCACCCAATATAACATTTTTCTACCACCCTGTATCCTTAAAATTATACTCCACCATATATTTTAACCGTCCGGTATATGGAACAGCTTGTAGCTCATAACATTTCTTTATAATACTGTTTAAACCCACCACTCGATCTCATATTTCAGCCACCCTGTATAAACAACTTGTAAGATATTTTCAACCCATTTCATAACTATAATAACTCAAAACATAATTCAAAGATCCTAACTGCTTACATTACCCTTTATTTTCTTTAAAAAAATTATCCACTCTGTATAAATATTCTACCTTTATTTCAACCATATTATATATGTAACTACTTATGAGTCAAACAAGATATCATTTTGTTATCCACAGTATGCAAACATAATTCTACTCCGCCCGTTATGAACCACCTAGTACATGCAACTATTTATGGCCCACTTAATATAACTTTTTTGAAACACCCCGTATGACTAATTCCACTTCCTCTTATTTAAACCACATTGTATATATCCAGCTGTTTATGATACACCTGACATAACTTTTTGTTTAGATTTTTTAAATCTATGTCATTTTACTCCGCACTAAATTTCCTATATGTAGAACACCCTGTAAAATTACGGTTGATATATCAGTTGATTTTTTCTAAATCGAAACATGTTAAGCTAAGCTGATGCCAGAATCTTAAATTTTGTACGTCCGGTGGAACCAATTGAGTAACTGAATTACCCAACATGGTAGAAGTTTTTTCGCTATTTCTACCGTTTCTGTCAATTTAGGGAGATAAAATATCTACCAGATTTTAAGTAAAACTATAGGCTTTGCAACAGAAAAAGATTCAGCAAAATCAGTTAAGTAGTTCTTACGTGATGCCCGAACAAACAAACAAACAAACAGACAGACAGACAAACTTACAATTTTATAATAGTGTAGATATAGATAGAAGATGAGATAGATAGATTACCTAACCAGATGCTTTGTTACTAAAATGAGTGAAAATATTTGTTTTTATAGTAAAGAAATTCAAAAAATTCAGTATTAGCTTATAACCTGGTAAATAAGACTTCAAATGGAATGTTTCATATTAACGTAAAACATCAAACAGTTTATATCTGCAAGAGAGTTATTGGAAAATACGAATAGATGAATAAATGAACGCGTATGTGTCAAGTCGGATTTATAAATGGCCATAGACGTATATGAAATAAATATTCTGCAGATGGATCTTGGCTGTTCGCTTAATTTATGAGATAACGGGCTCCATATATCTCGATCATTTTGACAATATTTGAAACTGAAACAGAAACCTTTTGCAAATAATTCTGCATGAGTCTGGGTGTGCAGACAGGGCAAAAAGTCATTTCGTGTTAATAACATTTGATGCAAAAGTTTTCGTACTGACAGTATAGGTTAATGAATTCATTAGTTACTATGAACTATCTATCATTCGTGTAGTGTCTAAAATATGTTGTTTCTTTGTAGGAGGTACCAGAAGTTCGTCCTTCCAAGAAAATGAATTATATGGGTTTATAGTTTAAAACTGAATATGTTTTTATGGTGCTTTCAGTTTTTAGAAAATTCGTTTAACATAGTAAACACATACACACACAAATATTATCCACCAACCTGACAGGCATAGCCCGATCTTTCCTGTTCTACAACTACTAAGAAACGAGCAGCCTCATATGCAAATGTAGCGACGACTGCGTGTCTCGATTCTCAAAGACAAATTTAGCATTCAAACTTGTCATTGCGAACCTTTTAATTTTTAAGTTTATTATTTAGTTGTGTTAATTTTGATTGCCATTAAAAACGGGGTCTGATCTAGACCCTGAGTATTCGAAATATATAGACTTTCCAGCAATTGTGGTGTTATTCTCAAAATAATCAAAAAAATATTAACTGTCTTTCAGAAAACAACCATAATAATATTTTTCTTGCAAGTGACTTGCAAGAAGAAAAGCCGTAGATAGAGACACGATCTCGAATAGAAAGTATCGATATTGTACTCATGAGTAGTATCGAAAAAAAGTATTGCACTCGTAAAAGTATCAGAACATATCAAAACAAAAGTATCGATACTTCATAGTATCGAGTACTTTTCTTAGAGCCTAAGGCTATGTCCCAGGTAAACGCAATACACGCGTCTTGGGCGGTAATTTGCGTCGATGTGGCAACCGCAGACTATCAAACACATAAAAATAATTCATTTTGTCCTAATAAATTCGACTCAATGTCAGTCAATAATGTCAGTTTAGCTATAGTAGTAGTCTAGGTAGAAGCTTCGCTCGCAATAGCAAAATTATTTCGATTCGTTTTTTTTTGCTGATTCTTATGCAAAAACAAATTCGAAGGTTGGCGGGGAGAGAAATTGTTAAAACATTTTTTTTTAACACATAAAAAACTAAACTTTTTTGCGTCGATAACCATTTTCTTATGGTTTTTTAGGTCATTCTGAACATCAAAAGTGTCTTGTGATTTTCCTCCAAAGTTGGTCGTTTTTGAGTTAATAAGCGATTTAATTTGTTGGAAAAACCTAAAAATGACCATTTTCGACGCTCTATAACTCGGATAAAAATCATCATTTTTAAATCCACAAAAACCAAATGACAGTCCACAAAAATTGAAGAGAATGGCCAAGTATTGTCAGTATAGTAGCTCTTTTTTGTAAGCATTTCATGTCTCTTCAACATTGCCCATAGTAGCAAACACGGGCCCATATGTGTATTTTGGGTAAAAGGTAAAAAACTAAATTGTAACCGATTTTTTGAGCTTTTTTGTAAAATAACAAAAACGCATCGATAAAAAATCCAATTTTATGTCAATTAGTCATGTTTTATCACTAGAACACATTGATGTTGGATTTGTTCTACTATTAATTTTGTCACCAGAAGGACTTTTTCTCCGTAAATGACCTGAGCTAAATGTGTATAACACCCTTACGCCCGCTATCGATACTTACCAGTGATGTGGCGTCTCTCTCGCAATTGACATTAAAAGATTAAAATAATTAACAGTACATCTTTTTGAGTACCACATATGGATTCATTTTATCGTCAAATATCAACGTGATAGAACTAATTTTCGATTTCGATGGATTGCACAGCAGAATAGAAAGTGTGGCAAGTGAAATAGCCTCTTGCCTTCTCTATTGCCCTCTCTTTCCAGTCTTTTCACGGTATTAATGCATTGCAGGCTATCTCTAGAAAGTAGATCGTCTAAGCCGTAAACATGAGCCATAATGTCTAGTTTTTAAGAGTAAACTGTTAAGATTTATTCGATACGATACCTACCTAAATATCGAATAAAAAGTATCGAGTACAAAAGTATCGGTATCGCAAAAAAGTAATCGATAGGAGCAGTTAGTTAATCTACAGATATTCTGATTTTTTAGCAACCAGAGAACTTTAAGGTTCAACTTTTCTAAGTTACTAAGTCTAATATCCTCAATTGTGACATAACCACTGTGTGTATTAAGTAGTGGAGGTTTCAGAACGGGGACGCTGCGCACTATTCGCTCAGTGCCAAGTCATTGTAGGAATAGCCCAATCGACGCCAGTGTACACAGTTTATACCTTTGGCATTATAGGAGACAAATACACAACATCTTATTTTTGTTTTAATTTATAAAACAAAAACAAAATGAGTCAACAGAGCCGCTGTGTATTGAACTGTAAAAATACTGTCAGAAAAAGTAAATGTGAATTTTATAAATCAAAGAAATAAATGGATGTTGCTGTTAGAATGTAATAAATAGTTGGATGACCTTAATTTCAGCAATAATAATAACACTGAGAAACATTTTTTAATTAATATTATAAAAGAATCATTTGTAGACGCTTTAGTTATTTGAAATATAAAATTATTCGCTGTTTCATTTAGTATTATGGTTTATTAAGATTATGTCACCTCATATTATAAAAACAATTTATTTATGCTTTTCTTGGTTTAGCATATTTTTTAACTGTTGATGGATCACTATGAATTTCCAAACAACATGATTATATTTTCCTTTATTTACTGCTTATAATTTGACGTGAATATAACCTGTTGTTCAGCTATTTGACAAGTGCTAAGAGCCTCCTTAATTTAAAAGTCTTATTGAGGGTGTTACTTAAGTAAAGTATGACTCACTAATGACTGAACTTAACATAAACAGTTGACAGTAAAATCTCAGATTTATAATGTATACCAACCCCAGATGAAATAGAGGGAAAACTCGAGAAACAATTAGTAGTGAGTTTTAGCACAGATAATCGGTTAAAAGTAGGATCAATCGATCATGAAAACCACTGGAGTAATCCGATTATAGAATCTGAGTATTCGAATGAAAAATAATCGATTATTTAACTCGAAGCATTCACCGAATGTTCAGCGACGATGACGAGCGATAGTGTATTCGACTTATAATCCGAGTAATTTCCTTGCCAATCGAGAAATGCATTTTTGCCAGTCGGCGTTCATATAGACTATAGAGGCACTTTCGTTCGTTCTCGGTTCTCGCTCTTATGCAGTTGCTTCTTTACATCTTTCATTGGTCAGAAGAAATGCAATTATAGTAATGCGAAGTAATTTGATGAATTGACTGTTCATGTAGATTAAACAACATTATACTGTTCTTTGAATTTTTAAATTAAATAAATATTAAGGAAAACTTTAATAGTATAATTTTACCTATATTTAAATGTTTACAAACGAGGCAGTGGCTGACACGTAGCAAAGGTTTCGGATCTGAGAATAAAACGTACCATCCGAGTGATGGGTCATTCGAGCGATCATTCGTTTATTAAAATTACTCGTGTTGTAATAATGGATTATTAATATCATTCGATGATGCTTATCACTAAATTGAATGACTATACCTGAAACGACGGATAATTTAAATATTTCAAACGTTACGGTCATACCCCGTTTTCAATGGTAACAAAAAATATACCCTATGTTAAATTGTGTTTATTTTAAACTGAAATTTGACTGAGATTTAACATATAGGCTTTATCTCAATTATTGTGTTATTTCCAAAAAATACAAACTAGAGATGCCCCACCTGTTATTCAGAAAATATCTATACCCAGAAAATTAGGAGTCGTGCTATGTATTACGCTGTTACTTTGTAGTTGCAAAATCAGAGATGACAATATATAAACTCGAAGATAAACTGAACCTTTAAAATAAGTAGGTTACTATAGTTTCAGACTTTTCAACGCAATACGTTTAAATATCCGGCCACATGAACAGGCATATTTTTAGAGATTTCGGTCTTCGAAGTGTAAGTGCAACTGATGATGGATGTTCAAAAATAATATAGCTTGCGTTGAAAAATAATTATTATAATATATAAATATGTATGATGTGTGCCCTTGCTTGATCTGCGTTTGTTTGTAATGTATTGCCTTCATTTTCTGCATTTCTCCTGACAATGGTGTTGTCTCTATACATCCAAATTATCTCTATTTTAGGGCAAGAATAGTAGTTGTACGTGAACTGTTGGTAGTCATATTCTTGTAGTATGTTTTCTGTACGATATATTCTATTCTTGATGTGAACCAGATAGGTCAAGTGGGTGTTTCTGTATTCGCAAAGTTAGTAATGTTAGGACTATAATGTTCCAGAGCAGATACGCGCAAAAACAAGACCTAAAGTGCCACCAATATAGGAACATACCTTACCTAACTAAGCTCTATTTCGATATATAACGGGTGTAAATTATTTTTAAATCAACTTACAGCAATTTCGCAACATATATTTTTTCAAGATATTAAGTTTGACGGCCCGAGTCCTTACAATACTTTAGTTATGCGATCCTATACATTAGTACCACAGAAAGCAGCATTATTAGAGACTTAGGGCAGGCACTACGTATTACTTATTCGTAACCTTAACCGTAAGGCGATACGTTTGCTCTTCTCACATTACGTATCTTTCTACGTATACGTCTTATGTATCCCATATCGTTTTATGAAATGAAGCACCACAGAACAAGAAAATCAGTTTCTCTTTCCTCAGTAAACCTTTGTTCTTTGGATATAGGCACAGAATAATCATAACGTGAAATCTGTAGATTTCCTAACTAAAAATTAAACATAAACGTATCGTCTTACGGTTAGAGATACGGATACGTTATACATAGTGCTTGCCCTAAGACTGAATTAATAGGTCGGTTCAAATCGAAGGAATGACCGTTACACAACAGGTTATCAACTAGAGCGTTACAGTTTACAATGACATCACTGCGGATGTTAGTTAGCACGCTTGTGTATCAGCCGTATCGTTGTGTTGAAACAGCCCTAATATATCCCAAAACGAGTGTTGTTGAAGAGTAATTATTTTCCAGGATTGATGACAACATGCAAAACAATAATTTTCTCTGAATCTTTTATCTAATGATGGTGAAGAAATGATGACTATATTTTGAAGATAACTTCACTTGCACTGAAAAATTATAAATGGCTCTCTAAAGTTCATCCGCTCTAGCTTAAAGATTTTTTATAACATAATATCTATAATTTTTGTAACATCTCTTATTCTTAAAATATTGAATTATTGCTTTCTAAGAAGTCTTACTTTTTCAATGAAATTTCACATTTAAAAAACAGCTAAAGAATTTTGTGTGTCCTATTCACATTACGTATTTACAATACAGGTCAGGTAGAATTCAGTTATAGCCTGGAAAACGATACTCACAGAACGGTAAGCAAATCGCTCCCTCGGTGTGGTTAAAATTGGAATTAAATTGTGACGACTCTCTTGTGTATTGTTTGGTCACCTTCAACGACATATAAGTTCAATTTTTATAGTGAATCTAATTGACTAGGACATTTACTATTACTTCTCGTTAGAAAAAATAAAGTGTTTGTATACATTGGTTAGTTGTTTATTTTTAATAGTGTTAGAATGTTTAATTTTGCGCTAACAAAAATGACTCCTTTTCGAAATTAATCATCTGTAACAAAAACTATTTTTCCAAATATAAATTGTGGATAAAAACAAGAGATAATAAAACGTATCGAAGTGTATGTAGCTGAAGACAATTAATTAGTGAAATAGTTTTGCTTTTGTGAGAATATAAAAAAAGATTAATTTTAGTCGTTTTAGAACCTACAGTTTTTTAGAATAGCTATTTTCTTTACAAAACGAAATCCTAATATGATATCAGTGAAAGATATTTAAATGGTAGTTTCGAGCACTCCTAAGTACATATTCCTTACAAAATTTCAAGGCGTCATAGAACCAACAACCCAATCTCCTAAAATTATTGCCAATATATTTACCTAAGGCTTACTCAATCATGATTTCCAAAATTTTAAACTATGATTAATATCATCTTCATTCACTTCCTGGAGTGGTTAAATTTTTACTGTATGAAACTTGTAGGTTTTTAAAATTCGCAAGGCACCTGTACAACTGGCGTTCGTTGCGTGGTTTTACACTGATGTTACTATCTACTACAACTTGTCCCATCACTGCGGCGGAGAACAAGTGTTCTTTTAATACCGGAATTTTCACCTTCCTTTTATTGTGTACAGAATAATCTCACCAATATGTTTATAAAATAAGGTTCAATCATTTCCACTCTATCGCTATTAGTTTACATTATATTTATTATTTTTTCAATATTATGTTCAAACCACTTGAATACACAATTCACAAAACATCTTATTCTAGCAACTGTTGAGCCAATATTAGTCGAATAAGATTTTTTGCAAGCCAAAACTCTCTATTTTTAATATTATATTCATAAGCTCTCTAAATCAACAACACTCCTAATACTTTTGAATGTTTGTTTCCTGCAAAGGATTAATTTTGGGCTATTTTTGTGAAATGTATTTGCTACAATTAAATTCCTAAGAAGTCATAAACGCCAAGACTGTATTCCAAAAACAAAACGACTGCATTGGGACAATCAAAAACCCCTTTCAATGATGTATCACATGACAAAATTCCCTATGTTGTTTTCTGAAAGATAGCTGTGGTATCTTTGCTTTGTCTGATTTTATAGGATTAACACCACAATTGCTGGAATGTCAGTATATTTGAAATAGTCCTAACATTTCAGGCTCTAATTCAGACTTCGGTCTCAATGGTAATGAAACTTAACACAACTGATCAAGAAAATTAAAAATTCAAATGGTTCGCAGTGACAAATTAAGTAATTCAGACATTAAATTATTATTATGCTCCCGGTATTTTTTTGACGGATTTTCCCTACTTCTAATGTATTAATTGGATGACGAAACTCGTTATTTTGTGATCGATTATTAGAATGTAGATAAATCTGTATCAAAGTAAAAAGTTATTTATGGACTTCTTATTTTACTGAAAACTTACATCACCAAAAAGTGATTGGCATTTTTGGGTTTGAGAGGCAGGTGATTTTCTAAGTGTCAGGTACAGATGAAAAGAGTATTTTTCATATATAATAGATATTTAGTCTATAAACGTTATTTCAGGCAAACCTCTGAGTTATTATATTTAATTCGACCCTTAAGAGTATTAATCTCCTGACCAAACGACGTCACACACACGAGAAAGTAAGGAAACTAATCGATGATTTTATGATGTAACTTAATATTTTACGCTAAATTCGTGCCAGTTAAAAAAATGCTTGAAATGAGAATTTATATCACATTTTGCCTGTTCACCGGGATTTTCTCTCCTCTTTCCTTTCTGTAACAGTGTTTGAAATTGGTAACAGACACTAAATCTAGTGTGGCAGTATTGAAAGATTTGTCTAAGAGACAGAGTTCAAACAGCTTTCCTTAGTACAAATTTTGTGTATACTAATCTGACAAGCAACTCAAAAACAACAGAAACAAATGATAGTCCGTACAAGCTAGTCAGAAAAATAGTAACTAATTAGGTTACGTTTTTGTACTTTTTGGGAATAACATCACAATTTCAGAAAAGTCAGTATTATTCAAAGTTACCAAACGTTTATTGGTCAAAATCAGACTCTTATATATTTTACGTTTTAGGCTTATCAGTATATCTTTGTTTTTAAAAATAAAGGTGAGTTTCCCAAAGGCCCGTGACAGTTGAATCCTTGGTGTTATTTCGGCTATTTGGTTCTGTTTACTCATTTTAAGGTGTGAACGAGATATGTGTATTGTCATATGTTCTCTAGGGAGACATTGTCACTGGTAATATCTTTTGCGTGTTGATCTTATTGAAATTCATTTTGATCCCTATTTTCTTCGATTGTTCCTTTAAATCGTGCAGCTTGTTTTTAGTTCTAGTATGTCGGCACTGATCAATACTATATCATCTACGAACCTCAAGTGACTTATGCGCCCACATACTTCCAATCTGTCTGTTTAAATCCATTTTCCTATGGCAAGATAAACAAACTGGGTAAGCTAGTGTCGCCCTGCCTAATTACTCTACCAAGTGAAATTCTCTCTTTTTTGTATTTTAATGCAACAACAAATTATGTTCTTTAAAATCTACTGTCCATATGAATTCTTAGTAAACTATCTATATAAGGCAAGAAGATGTTGACACTCAGGAGATTGCTGGGTATGGATTCCAAGAAACTTTCACAACCACCAAGCATATTCTCATCGACCAAATTTATAATTGTAACTAACTTTGTGAAGGAATGATTGAAGTACATCATTTGGGTCAGTAGCCTCTATCCTCTATGTTAAGGAAATATTTCAGTTTGCGATAGTTTTGTAAGAAACAGATATCAATACTCATACATTTATATTTTAGCTTATGCAATAAACAACTTTTACTATAGTGACAGTTTATTAATCAGCAGTATAATCGCACATCTCTATGAGTGATTTATTGTAGATGATATGATATAAATGATCTTCGGTTAGGATAAATATTTTTATCCCATGTGGTAAAGAATTCTCGATAATGTAATATTTTTCATTGTGAGATTAGTTTATGACTACGGTACATTAATAATTCCAACGCAATATTTACCACTCCCTCTCGAACATATTTTAGATTCATCATATTTCTAGTGATCCACATCGCTTAACATGGTTGCCGGAAAACCCATAATGATATTTTTGTCGCAGCTGTTCGAATTATTCTCAAAGTAACTGTGCTGAATATTTAATAACCTTTAAAAGCTTTCAGAAATAGCAGGATGGTCATGGGCTTCCGGACGCTATAGATGGAAAGGCGGATAAGAAGAGTACATTTTACGATGTCAAAATAGAAAGTTGATAGCGAGTTATATTCAAGTTTTTGAATTATTTTGTGAGCCTCTATGAATACTTGAGCCGAGACTAAGATACAAAGAACTTTAGCTTGAGTTGATACGAATAACACTAAAAGTTTCTTGTCTGATTTATGGGCTAAGTTAATGATGACAAGAAAGTTGTTAGAGTTACTAGCTGTGCAACGCCATATTTCAGTTATAATTAAGTTAGATATCCGGAAAAGAGAAGCTTGAGTTTCTTCTCTTCAAAGTAGATAAAGCCTTAATTAACGCGTTTTATTTCACCGAATTTAGGAGGAGATTTTAAAAATAATTTATATCTTTTACAAAATAAGAGAGAGAAAACGGGGTAGCCAACGTACAACATGGCTACAAAAGTATATAATCAACGAATATAGACTCTACATTTATTGGTATAATAAAGGTTTGAAACCACTCATAACAGTACACCTGAAATATTGTATTAGTTTTATTATTAATTAGTATAAAACTTGCTTGGGTATAAAGCTCATATAAAAATATTTTTTGAAAAAATAAGAAAAAAATCTATATTGGGATTTTTTGATAATATATTTAAAAGCTAAATCAGTATACACAAATAACTAAGTATGGAATATTTATGTAATATTTCTTCACTGTGACAACTATAAACATAGAATTCTCCTTCTTGACATCCTTAAACATATGTAGGCACTTGACAGTGCATTCTATAAACAATTCGAAAACTTCATCAACGGAATTATACATTTAAAATAAACAATAGGTACAAGTAAAACAAATTAGTACTTTCTTATGAAATGTGGGTTTCATTTTGCAGAAATTTTGCTCATGACTATTAATTGTTATATTAAATTTGATTCTTAACATACTAATTTCATTTTTGGTATTTTGATAGTAATTGACTTAACAGCTCTCGATAAAGCAACATTTATCGCTCCAATAGTTTGTTCATCATATATAGCTGCTGAGGAAAATCGATAGTAGTTTCCTATTGAGATATTGGCGTTAGAATAATAATTTAGATTTTGGTCAAACAAACATCTTCATCAATAAATTTTGTCACATTCGACTGCTGAATTTGATATAATGCAATCGATTCTGCTGGTTTTAAAATTTACAAAATATAACTTTCACTTTCAACGCCTTTATTTTAATCAAAATAAATTCGCTGTTTTTATAATGAGTAATACTATTGGAAACAGCTGTTCACTTCTTTCGCTGTCGATTCAATCCTCATGGCAAATGTACAACTACTCAACTTGTACCACCGCCACCTTTCAATGGTCAGTTTAGAAGTTACTTTGATTCCGGCGAATACGATCAAAAACGTTATTGATTCTCTTGACAACCTCGTATTACTATTCCAGGCTGAGATGCGCTTTGGACACTTGCCTTTGCTCCTCTGGGGGTTGTATAACCCAACCTTGTCTCTCTCTTGAAACCCTACTGAATTTGTCTTGAGATCATACCGTATCTTCATCCGATCTTTGGTGGCCAACATCTGCGTTCGAGCTAGTTCGTATATTGCCATCATGTTATGTGGGAGCTGGTCGGCATAATTATTGACTTCTTGGGGTTTTCTGGTGAGCTAAATGCTAAATCAACTGGTAATCTCACATATTTTCCGAATAGTACCCTGGCTGGAGTGTCCTGTGGTGATATGTGCGGCTGAGGGATAGGCCAACAGGAACTGGGAAATATGTTCTTCCCAATCACGCTGGTTATTGCTGACGTCCTTGGATAGATGTTGTTGCAAGGTCCTGTTGAATCTTTCCACCATTTCGTCTGACTGTGGATGCAAAGATGTGGTTCTCGTTTTCTTGATTCCCAACATCTTTCAGACTTCCTGGAATACATTTGATTCAAAGTTTAGCCCCTGGTCTGAATGTAACTCTAACGAACAACTAACCTGCTGAATAGCTGTTCTACCAGCACCGTCGTCACCTCTTGATTGGCTATACCATTTGCCTCAAGTAATCCATTGCGACCAGAATGTATTTGTTCTCCCTCTCAGACTCGGAAAATGGACTGGCGACATCAATGGTAATTCTCTCAAATGGGACTCTCACAATGTGTTGCTGCATTCTGTCATTAGTTCTGGCCTTCGGGCCCTTACTGGCTGCACAGGTGTGAGATTTCCGGGACCAGGCTCTAATGTCTTCGAACTAATTTACTACTGGGGAACCGTTGGCAAATTTTAACCAAGGTTTAAACGCTGGGAAAGGGCTGGAACAGAGTGCCCCCTTCAGTCTTCTGGACGATGTTTCATAATCCAGATTCAAACGGTCTTTTTTCAATAGTCTGCCGATCTGGAGGTGCGGCAATGGTGGCAAATCCCTATACAAATTGCCGGTAATACGAAACTTCGTAGGTTATGCTTGTCTCTCGGAACCTGTCAATCACGGATTGCTATCTTGTCTTAGGTTGTGCGGATTCCTGACTCAAAAACGAAATAGCCCAAAAACTATACTTCTTTTTGGACCATGGAACACTTCTTTGTTTTTATTTTTATAACTGCTATGTTTGGGGTCCCAGGCCCTCCAAACAACAGTTCTTCAAATCAAGTTGTGGTTAAGATACGTAGATGATACATTTGTAATATGGTCTCACGGAAAAGAGACGCTTTATGAGTTTTTAAATCATCTAAATAGCATACATCCCAACATCTGCTTCACCAAGGCAATAGAGGAAAACCGAGCACTGCCATTCTTGGATATACTCATCAGCCGGACAACAAATGGGACAGTAGGCTACGTAGTGTACCGCAAACCAACGCACACAAATAGATTATAAAAATCTTACTCACAGATCCCTAACATTAACCGACCGCGAACATCTCGACGCCGAAATAACAATACCTAACAAGGTTCTATCATCCAACGGCTATGAAAACAGTACGATACAAAAAGCGTTAAGAAGAAATATACCAAAAGAAAAAGACAAGTCGGAAACAGACAAAAAAGCCTTCTTACCCTATATACGGGGAACATCAGAGAAACGTGGAAGAATCCTACAGAAACACAATATCCAAACAGTCTTCTCTACACATAAAAAGATAAAAGACATATTACCAAATCCCAAAGATAAAATTGCGTTGGAAAGTCACGGGGTCTACGAAATTCCATGCCAAGACTGCAATTTGTCCTACAGCGGTCAATCCAAAAGAAAAATTAGTGACCGCAAACAAGAACACAAATTTCGTAAAACAAAAAGTAAGCACATCAGTGTTAGCCCAACACACCATAAACACGGGGACATACTATAAATTACGAAGAGACCAAAATCATAGCAAATATCCAGCATTACAAAACTAGGATTGTTAGGGAGGCTATAGAAATAGAGAAAAGAAAACCAAATCTCGACAAACATAACGACGCTCAATACTTACCAGCCATATGGAAGACGGTACTACCAAAACATCAGTCTAAAATCCAGGTAACAACAAACACGCCTCCCTTCAGTGATACATCGCTGGCGACGATTAAAAACGGAATATGCGGACTGACGACACGACAACGGACGCGAACGGCGCTGGCCGAGACCCATCAGCCAATCAGGAAGCACCGGGCCTTAATAAAAGCTGACGCGCGGCCCAGGAACGGTCAGTTTATACAACGTAACTAAGCAGTGAAATCCAGACGAAGATGAATGAGAAGTCATTGAAACGTAGACAAAATTGTTGCTTGGTAACGTTGCACAACATTTTAGATTGTGTAGTTTCTGAGATAAAGGGGGAATAAATCTTTGTTTAATATTTTTGTTAATATCTTTAAACAAATAATTTTAAAATTATGAAAAAAAAAATTTATATTTCTTAATATATATTAATACATGACGCGTTTGAATTTTTTAATATTTTCTATTTAATTCTATAATTTGCCCCCCAAAATTAATACCGCCGTCTTTTAATATTTTTCTAGATATTTAGGTTCATTTTAAATTTAGTTAGTTTCTAGTTATGAATTAACACCACAATATTACTGACTTCCACTATAATACTGTGGTTTTACTGCATTATGCGTTTAAAATTTCAAGTAACGGCCAAACTCCATCAAATATCTTTGACTCTCCCTAATATTCAGTTATCTATGAGTATGCAGACCATTAATTGCTTAGGTTAATGATGATGACATGTTATTGTTTCGAATGTTGTTTTCTAAACAGATATGAATGAAGTACTCACTTCATATTGAACCACGATCCAGGGATGCACAAACTGGGAGCAAACTTCCAAAATGTTCACTGAGAATACTTATATCGATTTTGCCATTTAAGAAGCAAGATTAACTGAAAACTGCATTGAAGGGTGATGAGTCAAAGTTTTCAAACGAATGCGTAGCCAGTGCAGTGGGTAGCAAATAAAATCCGGAATGTGGAATTCACATATTAAAATAATGTTCATTTCATTTTTTAACATAGGACAATTAGATCATCTTGACAATAACAGGTTTGCCCATTGGTCTTTGACGGTCAGAGTCTGAAATTGTGGGGTTAAACATTGTGCAGAATCTTAGCACCACATACTACTACTTGTCTTATCTCGTATGATTTCCGAGGAGACAATTTGTCAATATGTATAGCAAACACCATAAAAATCGTCATACATTATGAATTTCTTGAAACCTTTATATGATTGCCAAATGGCATTAATAAAAACACAAGTGTACACGTGCAGAAAAACATTTTCATTAAATACGGTATTCCTACAAAAATGTATTTCAATAATTAAAGGATTTTTTTTCATTGGCTATCCTTAATAAGGACTATAGCATTTTTGGCAAAAATTATTGTATTGATTTATGGACTTATTATTTTTAATAACTTGAACAATGTGCCATCTTTTAGCAATATAATTACGACATAATTTATTATTTTTTAATAGCATAATTATATTATGACAATATTATTCAACTATTGTTGCACTTTGTCTCCTAGGAATTCGCAATTGAAAATTAGTCAACGGTTTACCTTTGGACTATTTGTATTAGATTGTTAATAAACTTATTAATAACACTAAATTGGTAGCAATAAAGTTAGAAAATCAACTTTAGGGTTTGACATGTTTTAAACATTTTGAATTGTGATGAACTAAAATTAAATATAGTTGCTACACCTTTATGAGTGAAGCATTTATTTCAATCATCTGTAATTTTAGGAGTTGCATAATGCACCTTAGGTAAAAAGTTGATGTAAAGAATTTGGTAGCAGCACTGATGACCTGACTCTCTTATATGCATTTATCTATTAAATAAATAAATAAATAAATTTATTGGGAATTATACAAGTGTTTTCACATGTTAATGCAAAGGTAGAATGATTCACAAAAAAGCATTAAATTTAAATAAAAAACAATGTCTAAGAACATAATGAAATAAAAAACTTACTAGGGATTAGACGGTACTATATCTCAACCACCAAGTCTCCGAAACTATTATTAAAATATTGTTGAAAATTATAAAATGCTTTACTTTTGAGATATTTTTGCTGTAAAAGGCAGTACATTCATTGATCTTTTCAATCTATTATATGTAGGACACAAATTCTCATTATTTCTTATTGATTAATTATGTGTATCACTGTGCTTACTGAAACTTTTAAGATTTTGCTTGGCATAGATCAACACGTTAACACATATACATGGTAATGTGAGTATATCCATAATAATATAGCTCTGTCGACAACAGTTACATTATTCTTATACACCTTCTTTGAATGCCACAAAGCTTCATGGTAAATGGAGAATAGCCCCAGTTAAGTCCCGAATATGACAATAAAGGTTGCAATGCAGCATAATTTGCTGTTTTCACAATCTGTTTAGTTACTGTTTTCCCCAAACTCCTGATCTAAAAAGCTTTCTACTAAGTTTTTACTTTGTACATTTATATTATACATCACATATTGTCTTCTCGCGTTTAAAAAAATAAATATTAAACTGAGAGTACTTTTATCAAAATTATAAACCTTAAGCTTTTTTAATAAAATTTCGTGGCTGACACAATCAAAAGCCTTGCTTAAACCAAGAAAGGTTGCTTCACAGTACCTACCCTCTTCAAAACCCTCTCGAATACATTTTGTCCAATCCTTAACTGCTGTTGCAGTTGACCTATTGTTTCTATATCCAAACTGACTTGGTGAGAATAGATTTTTTCCCACAAAATAAACATGTATTTGTTATTTTAATATGGTTTCAACAATTTTACCAAATATTGGTGAAAAACGTATTGGTCTAATTTTTTGAGTTCTTCTTGTTAGCTTTTTTTAAAAAAAATAGACAATTTTAATATATTTGGCAACGTACTACTTTGGATGCATAGATTAATTAAAATTGTTAATGGGGTGATTTGTTATTGCCTTTATTATTTAAACTGTAAAGCCATAAGGGTCTTTATTGTTACTGTTTTTTAAATTCAATATACAGTCAGGTATACTTTTACATCTAATTTGCTTAAAGCTTAATATAAATTGTTGAGATTGATTTAAATAAATTAATGGATATTGTTTGTGTGGTCAAGTGATTCAATATTTTTTTTGTATTATTGTCTTTATATTATTTCCATTATTTGATTTCTTGATCTGTCATAAAGCAGTTTGTATATTATTTAACCTACTGATATAATTGTCATTAGATTGCTTTTATATTTCATTTATTAATTTTGTAGGCCTGGTTTTAACTGAATTTATTTCTAACTTATTAACGTAATTGTAGATTGTTTTCATGTATTTCACTAAGTAAATCTAAAATTTTACAAATTTTTTTTAATGGAATTGTTGAACAAATTAATTGTTGACTTATTTGACAAAGTTAGCACTTTTGATTTTTCCGGAAGGCATCTATTCATAATGTCAGTTGTCATTATTTGGGAATTTTTCAATTTTTTTTCTGAAGTTGGTTTGCTTTCTTTATGAAACTCCCAACATACTTCACTTAATTCCGTGTTCATTTCAAAGAGACATTTGTCGGTAGCAGATGTAACAGATCTGTATATTATCTGTCTGCTAGTTTTGATCTTTATGTTATTAAACTTAGTGATATTAGTTTTGTGTTTCCAGTAATTAAATCTAAAGCAATATATAAGCTAGGTTGTGTATATTTGTTGTTCCTAATAACGCATCAGGTGCATCAAGATTGCTTTGTAAACGGCCCCATCCATCTGGTCAGTTGCCCTTCTAGTATTTGTATATCCAACAGCGGCATGATCAGTAGTGATTAAAAAACTTGGAACATAAACCCATGCTGGCTAATCAGCTCCATACCTAGCATAAAGTTGTCTCCAATTTCTTCTTCTTGGACCCTGTGCATGAATATTTTGCCCCCTTTCCGCAGCTCTACATCGGCCTTGCCCTGTATTGACATTAATTCGCCTGCGACTGTTTGTAGCTGAATGTTGGTGTTAATTGGCAGGATTTCAAATGATCTGCAGATTTTTTGATCTCTCAATGGATACAGCAGAGCCGCCGTTGTCTAATGTGATGACGATTGCTAGGCCATTGGTGGTGCCATTGAAGATAGGCTGCTGCTATTTCTGCAAAATCCTCGAATGGCAACTACCTGGGATATTGGTGGAGGATCAGTTACCAGACGCCCCCTTTTGCTGACTGATGGCTGTTCGTGGTGGTTGTATATTTACTTCACGCATCAGATAGGCTTAATGTGCAATCACGTTGGCAATGCTCTGTGTATCCGTAACATACCGTTCTGTCTCGGCTCAATTATTTTGTTTATTACAGACAGCACTATCTGTAACATTTATGTACCTATTCCTTTTTTATTTTCAGTATAGTAGCATTATTTTAACCAGAGTTTAGGCATTTTTCAATAGGGCGATCCCAAAATTAATCTTCGAAATGCTATGAATTATATTTTAATAATTATTACAACTTTTGCCAAGACATAAATTTAATACTAAAGATAAATTATCATTTAAGTCAAATTAAGAATATTGTTTATTTTATTTGTTAACGGGTGATACAATTTTGTGACAACGTAAGTTGCGTGGTAAATTATATTTATGAATATAAACATTTATTGTTTGATCAGGATACTTATATGCGGGAAAGGAACATTTGTGCTGAATACAGATAATCTGATCGAACTACTGTTTACACAGATTGAGCAAAATCTAAATTAAGAATGGCAAATTAAAATACGAGGAAACTCCCGTAATCTAGCTGCATCATGATTAATAATCACGAAATTACTATAGAACTGGATAATAGTTGGTGAAAAATACTACAATTCTAAAACGAAATCTGCAGCACACAATGATTCAATTCATACTTGAAGGTCAACATTGTTGGACGCAAAAGAAAATATCGTAACAGAGATAAAATACAAGGAATAATAAACAATAATACAATTTAAAAAATATTATTAGAGGATCCTAGTGAATAATTGTCTTCTAAACGTTGTTTGTGGCATATTTTTGATTATTTTTATGTTTTTTTGGGCAATAACACCACAATCGAAATAAAACGACGTATATTGATGGAAAACCATACGTTTCAAAGTCTATTCTGACTTCGTTGTCAATGGCTTTTTATTTATTGATTTAAATTGCAAAATGAAAATTTGATTTATGACATTTATGACATTTAAATTGACATTAGAAAATTTGTTGTTTTTAGATATACGGGTAGCACAAAAAAATTCTAAAGATCATGTATTATAGTTCAACAGCTTTCAAATTTGAATAATTTGAAAGAGTTGTCTTTAGAATTTATAAGTTTCGTTCCTGGGTACGACTTTGTTATAAGATAACGCTTTCACCAAAAATGCGATCAAATAATTCTATTGTTTCAGTGATCCCATTAACGTCATAAGGGAAAACCTAGGAAAAACCTTATGAACTATCCCGATACTGGGTTGTTCAAAAGGAGGTTACCATTAATAATTTCTTCCTTAATTGTCGGTAACCAGATACGATAAAATTCTACAGAAGTAGAAGCGATACAATCGTCTTCATTCAAAAGAATTAACACAGACTCTTTTATTTTTCGTTTCGTGTTATATTGTTCTTTGTGCAGTATTGTTGAATTGTCAAATTGTATTATATGGCCTAGGTTACAAGCATGTTCACAAATTTTGAAAACCTCCTTTTGAACAACTTAGTATCGGGATAGTTCATAAGGTTTTTCCTAGGTTTTCCCTTATGACGTTAATGGGATCGCTGAAACAATAGAATTCTTTGATCGCATTTTTGGCGAATGCGCTATTTTATAACAAAGTCGTACCTAGGAACGCAACTTATAAATTCTAAAGACAACTCTTTCAAATTCTTCTAATTTGAAAGCTGTTTAACCATAATATATGATCTTTAGAATTTCTTATGCTACCTGTATATCTAAAAACAATAAATAAATTTTCTAATGTCAATTTAAATGTCATAAATCAAATTTTCATTTTGCAATTTAAATCAATAAATACAAAGCCAATGACAACGAAGTCAGAATAGACTTTGAAACGTTTGGTTTTCCATCAATATTCGTCGTTTTATTTCGATTGTGGGGTTATTGTCCAAAAAACATAAAAATAACCTAGTGAATAAACCAAATACTTTTAATTTTTTACTACTACTTTTACTAGGGATGGTTTCTGTTCCTTAAGTTTTTCAAATCGCAATGCAATATAAATTTCATTGTTTTGTTACTTTTAAAATCATATTTGTTTATTTGTATATTATTTACCATCATTTGGGTTAAAAAAATATCCTTTTCATGATCATATTAATGTAGTTTCCAAAATGTGAGTATTAACAGTTTTCTTAGTACTACACTTCATAGAGATATTCTAAAATCCTATAGTATAGCATTAAGCAGTAAAATATTGTCAAATGTATAATTTTATTGTATCAGAATTACTTTCATTATGTATTTAAAAACTTCCCGAGAAATAAAGTTCCCATCTTGAATAACTTTCGTTCCCATAGTGGTCTAAATTAAGGTAAACTAAGGGAAATTTATTATTCTGAGGTTTACAAAAAATTGCCTTTGGGGTTTTATTTAGTTCGAAGTTAATGTGTTCTATTTGTTTGTGGGTTCACCCTTACAGCTCATCGCAGTTCACTAATATATAATTTGCTGCCTTTAAACCTAACAGATTTTAGCTGTACGATCCTGAAAAAATGTCTTCATATTATCCTAAATCAATTTCTTAATAATCTAAGAACTGGATATACACATGGATGCGTGCTTCTTCGTGTTTTATATTTTAGTGTTCTGTTAATTTTCCCCCATATATATGAGTAAACGTATTCATATTTAGGTTATATTCCAAGTACAGTCGCAACACAAGTAAATAAAATGTTTGAGCTGTTCTAAGATTTCATCATTTAAAGTCATTTTTATTCTTCTTAGATCTGATCCTCTGAACGTCATTGTCACGGCTATTCAACAGGGATCTTCGTGTCGTATTTTTAACAGAAGTTGTTGAATTTGAAGATAGGTACTTTTTTAATCATTGACATATAGCAGCGAGTTAAAGAGAGTGTTCTTGTTCAGTAGATTCTCATTGTTCTCTAAGTACATAATGTTGTCTGTACTGATCAATGTTGGTGAACTACAGACCTCTGTAACACCACTGGTAGTCTTGATCGGACTGGAAATGTGTCCCTTAATTTCGTTTCGTTATTGAATTATAGATGTATTTCAATTATTCTATTATGTGCTGTATCGTCAAGATTCCCTCGCCTGCTGCTATTTCGTTTCTAAATCACATTTATTCTTCTTCTAAAATTAATACTTTTTGCCTTATTATTCAGTATTTTTGCATAAATATTATATGCAGTTCCTCGAAGTTTCCTCTGACTCCCCTCGTCTTCAAATGACCACGTTTCAATAGCTTTGGATCGGCTATCGTCATCAGGTGAAAGATGCGAAATTAAGATTTTCCGTTGTATTTATACTCTTAACCGGCCATGCTCATTAGGTCGCTTAATCCCCGGTCTCGTCCAATCAGCGTAGCCGGACTCCCCATGTTGCCTAATAATGATATTTAGCAACATGTGGAGCGAGAACTACAGGCATTTCTAGAGTATCTAAACCGATCACAATCATCCATCAGATTTACCATGAAGAGGGAAGAGAATGGGTCCCTACAATTTCTTGATGTGAAGTGGCAAAGAACTACGACCGGAATCGAAACAACAGTTAACACGAAGGCTCCACATGCATAGTTATACTTACACTACAACTCTAACCATCCATCAACAACGAAAACTGGCATCATCAAAACATCAGTCCATAGAGCCAAAAATATTTGCAGCACACCAGAGACCCTCAAAGAAGAAAAAACGAAACTCAGAGAAGACCTTTTGACGAACGGATACCAGGAAACCATCATTAACAAGGCATTTGAACAGCTGGAGAAACCACCTAGGCAGGAAGAGGAAACCACAATCGCAACCGTATTACTACCATACACCAAAGGCTTGTCGGAAAAACTTAACGTATTGGACACGGATATGGTATCGAAATGGTTTTCAAGAGCAACAACACCTTGAGGAGCATGATCACAAAAATAAAGCCGGATAATCCTGTATATACAGCATACCATGTGAATGTGGCAATCTTTACATTGGAGAGACAAAGGGACCGCTGGACACCAGGATTAAGGAACACCGCACAGCTACTCAAAGGGCAGAGGTAATGAGGTCTGGGCTAGCTAATCACGCATGGACCGAACACCATAATATCAACTGGGACCAGGCTAGAGCTATTCACAAGAAAGAGCACTGGTACAAAAGGAAATTCATAGAGACAGCACATATCATCTCGAACGAAAACATAATTAGCGAGCCCAGCATCCAAATTAAAAATATTTGGAGATCTCTTTTTCGGCCTCAGTCGCTACGCATCACCGGCAACCAACCTCCAGGTACGACGACGCTGATTGGACCAGATAACACCAAATGATCATACAATATATAATATAAATACGACCGATACTCTGAATTTCCTATCATTCACCTGATGATGATAACAGATGCACAGCTATTGAAACGTTGTGAGATCAACCACTTCAAGACGATGGAGTCCAAGGAAACTTCGAGGAACGAGTTACATTGTTTACCAACTTCAGACTAACATTATATGCAGTCTTTATAAGGGTTACATCTCTATAGTTTTGACAGTTGTCACCTTATTTAAATAATGAAACAATTTGTGCCTGTAATTGAGTACAAATTAAACAGGTGCAGTATAGCTCCTGTATATCTCTGTTTTGCTTCGATGTTTATGTATGTATTTATAATAAAAAATTGTTGCGTGCCTTGCGATAAAGTGCCATGAGAAGTTTTTTTTTAATTGTAATCCTATAGCTTAGATTCTGTCGTTACTTTTAAGCAAAATACACACTTTTTAACAAACCTCGGGTACAATTTACAAAGTGACTTATGATTTCATTTAGGTTACAGACCAGCTATTTCTTCATAAAATCTAACTCTTTCACTTAGTATTTATAATGCGAGCTTTTTCCATATGATTCCACGAGACATACTATACCGCACTAAACCGCCATTTTTAAAGAAAGTTTATTAAAATTTATTTTTATTTAATATCATGTTGTTGGTTAATTTTATCATGTAATTCGAATAACGATAATTAAATTAGTTTAAATTTCGCGCTCTAGTCAAATTTTATTATAAAATGGTGCGTGAAGTTTTCAAGTGGTTATCTATCAGAGGTGTTAAAAAAAAGCATGTTATTAAGTTTAAAATTTAATACATGATAAATACTACTCTTATTTCTGGAGAAATTTCAGAGTATGAGTGCTGTCTTACATTCAGTTCAGTTCCAGTTTCTAAGTCTAATCAAAAAATGTTATAAGTATTAATGCGATTTTACTGCAAGTTGAAAATTTGCTAGCGCTTGTACACGAAGTCACGAGCACACGGCATTTTAGGTTGGTTGTACAGAAATCAGGATGTAGGTCAATCCAGTTTTTGTAAATAATATATATTATGTTGATAACACAGCTCTGACTGCAGATAACATAGAAGGAATTCAACAACTGGTCAGTGTAGTAGAAGAACATAGATAGCCAAATATAATATATATATAACGTGATAGAACGGGAAATGAAATTTAATTATCTAGTAACATGGCTGTATGAAAATTGTCATGCAAATTAAACAACGGATAGAACAAACCCTAATAAATTTCCTAAAGTTAAGAAAAGTGTTCACCTCTCTTGGTTTTTGACTGACACTGGTGGGGTGTTATTTTCGATTAGTACTTCTATTCGGTATAGAGAGTTGGACCATATAGGTACATGCTAAAAACAAATTAAATTCGAAAAGTGGTATTCAGCGGAATCCTTAAGATTCCAGGAACTGTTAGAGAATCTAATCAAAAAGTCCTTAGAATTCTTAATACCATTAATTTTTTAACATCTTATATAAAAGAATAACTAACTACCTTTGTCACATTGCGCGAATTTCTAAAATCAATTATCGATTGCAAAATCGAAGGTAGAAGAGGACGACATTAAAAGTCATTTACTGTCTTATAAAATCAGAAGATTTAGAAGTAATAATAACAATAAATTTACCAGTTGCAAGAATTAACAGTTGCATGCCGTTATATTGTATATTCCATAATATGTAATGTTATAATAAAATACTCAAATAGAAACATGGCTGCCTCTTTATTAAGGTTTGAAAATATTCAAAACAATTGTCGGTTACATGACACTCACCCAGTATATACAGATAACAATGAAGCCATCTCCCTGGTATTTGAAACGTTTTTCGTGTATTTATTGGGTAATATCTAACAAAGTACCAGGATTTACTTTAAAATTAATTCTTTATAAATGGAATTGAACATAGCCCAAACGTTTACTTTACTAAACATAACTTATATAATGAACTTAACGCCAAGTCATCTACAATTTCTTTGCAATTTTTGTAAACTGGATAATTAGATATTGTTTTAAAAGATTCAATTGAGTATTAAATCACGGATTGATTATGATTCGACTGAGTGAATTTTATTTATTTTTTGCCTTGTAATGTTTAAGTAGCATCCTTTAATTCTACTCAGGAAACAAAAATTAACGGAATGATTAATATGGGAATTTTTGAAACGTTCAAGGTACGTAGTGTCCTATATCATTATATCAGATGATAATAATGACGGTTTGATTTCAACGGTCTAACCCATAATTACCACAATTTAAAATGCTTTCCAATTAGTACTGCAATCAGATGTATATAAACGGTATGAATTTTAAAGATCGCAACACTTTTTTGTGTGCTGATTTGAAGATAACGTAATCATGGCAAGATTGTTATTGGCAGTTATTGGTATTTTGGTTGTAGGAAGTTCGAGTGGAATGGTGAGTAGTTAATACGTTTGATATAATCTATTTTATATTTTGCATAATTTTATGTTCATAAATAGGATTTCGACGGAAAATTTAAAATTTTTAATGAATTTTCGAAATCAGTTATTGAAAAAGTAGTTTAATTAGATTGTTAACAAACTCATATTGATTCAGAAATTTATATTCCTGTTTTACACAATATTATTTACTTGCAATATTAAATAGAAATTGTAAATTTACATTCAATTGAAGTTGTAACAAATCAAAATTACAATGAAAACGAAAAACGGCGGCACTGGTACTCAAAATGTAATGCACATGGTTACGCTATAAGAGTAAAAGTTTCAAACTGTATATGGAAATAAAATTAAAGGATGCTAGTGAGAAGTTCGTGGTGTTAAATAAAGCATATGAATTAGAATCCAATTACCTGGAATAAAGCGTTAATTGTAATAACAATAAAACAAGTTTTTACAACAATTCAGCCATGAAATAGCCGTAAAAATTTGATAACAGCAATTAATGAATTGAGAGTCATATACAGCCACTACATCTATTAAATTTTGCGGTATCAGTTGCGGTTATTAGAATTTGCCTCTTGTTCTAAATCATGTGTTGCTAGGACAACGTTATATGATTTTAATGACAATGTCACGATTACCCATATTATATAACTTGAATGTATTTCTTTCCGGTGTTTTCTTTGCCAGAGATGTGACCTATGAGTTTTGTAGAAATCATTGGAGTTTTATATCTATGTTTTTTTTCTTCGACCTTATTTATATTATATAAATTAGTTGAGTGTATATTTTCTTGATTTTAGGTCGTTACAAATAATAAGATTATGCTTATTTCATATGTTTTCATGGTGACGTTTCGGCCACATTTTTGGCCTTTTTCAAATCTATTCTAAAATTGTTAAATTTATTGATACATTTAAGAAATTATAGAATTTTAATTTTGACTTACCTACAGAGTTAGTACTTGTGGAGTAACATTTTTTTCTGCAAATCATTTTACATTTTTTTACTTGACACAAAACTAAGCTTACATTATGTGTCCTTTCAGAGGCAACAAAATGACCTGTTTGTTCTTTTAATAGATTAGAGGGATGGTTTCCGGGGTATACTAACTGTTAACTTGCAAAAGTCTATTGATTCAGTTTTAAGTGTGGGTTATTATACATCTGGGACAATGATACAGTGTGGTGTGCTTTCAGGTCAGAATTTATTAATATTCATTGGTGTAGACCTATCTAAAGAATGGAGGTGTAAATCTTACTTAATTTATTTATGTATTTTTTTGTCATTTATAGCAGTACTGCTTTTGTGAATATTAATCATTTCTAAAAACCCTATCTTTTTTAATTTAGTTTCTGTTGTAAGGATTTTTGTGTTTTTATATTGAAATTTATGATTTTTTGACGTTTCGTGGTTAGTTAGGGCTGTTCTATTCTTTTTATCATCAGTATGATAAACCATGTTTAGTTTATGCAAATGTTCGATACATTGCTCCAATATTATCAATTTTAGAGCTATTTTGTTGCGCTGAATACTTGACTCTTTGATTTTGATTATACACGTTTTCAACATTTTGAAATTTTATTGGACATACGCCGCTATTATTAAACTTTCAACGGGAACATGAAATTTGATTTTCCAAATTTTATTTTTCTAAAACAACTATTTATATGGGATATGTCATGTGCTGGGTTTTATCCAAAGGATGAAAACCTAGACAACAGTCTAAATAATCATAGCCTAGTCTACATATAAGCTAAACCTCCTAGATACAATTTGGCGTAATTTCATTTCTTTCTGCATACATTTTTAACTGTGTTTGCTACTAAGTACAATAGCTTTTTCCAGGGCGGTTTCTGTTAATTAATAAATTTATCGGAGGATTTCTTAAACTTATAGCATTTGAAGAATACTCGCATAAATTTTTCTCAGTAATTTCTGAATGGAAATTGTGAAACTAAGGTGTAGATAAAGATCTCTGAGTGTTTTTGATCACGTTTGATTAGCGCGACGTTCTCTATGATTATAGTTGGCTTTTAGTTATCGCAAGTAGTAACCATGCTTTGGTAAAAACTCTAAAGAACTATTCAATATGTTTTTCCTTAAACCACAGTCAGATTTATGGGTAATTTCAATACTTGGTACAAGCATTATATCCTAACATTATATTTAGTACTATATGAATATTTATCAAACTTTGTAGATATCTAAAGTTTAAAGAAATCGGTGAAGTACTATTGAATAAATTATTTAGATTGACAATGGAAGACAGCTTGCATATGCTTGTACTGCTTAGTGGATTGAATTACATGGATTTTCAGTTGATCCTGGTTTACATTTACATTCGTATTTTTGTTAAACTGGAAACGTTACTTCATATCAAGAAAAAAGGAAGAAGCCTGAAGAAGACAGACTCTAATCTAACGAAAACTCTTGAATTTACTAACCACCTGATAAGAATATGTTAGCAATGACGCGGATGAATACCGAAATATCATTGATGTTTCGATGAAATCTTATTCATCTTTTTCTGAACTGTCTGGCTCCGCGCAGAGACTAAATAAATATAAATTTCAGTAACTGTCAATTGTCCATCGCACACTTATTAAGCCAAATATGAGTAGTTTAGATATTGTAAGTGAATTAATATGGATCAAAAGATGATGCAAGAGCGTAATCTAGTAGTGAAAGGCATATGGTAGGTGTCATTGGAACAATGAAGTTATATGTGTATGTTATTTTGAGTTTTGGGTTTTTCCGGAATGCATATTAACAAGCTAAAGTTGAGTATATCAAAAGCAACTCGTCATTTTTAATTGCTTTTTGGTAAGGACTGAGGAATAAGATAAAATATATTATGGCGATTACAAAATCAATGAAATTAACTTTCGATATTAAAATTAAATTTGTGTTTTCGAGAAGAATATGCTAAATGTGAGTTGATGCTTATAAAAGTTTAGATGTTTGGATATGAAATTATCTATATATTATAAATAACAACATCAGCTTGCATTATAGTCCAAATATATGTATAGAATTATCTCTAAAATTTACTTAATTTGAACCACTTATTAGAAAAATTCAAATTTAAAGTTGTACGAAACTATGTTATACAATATTGCCAAGCAGTTATACAATACATAAGACAAAACAAATTTATTTAACCGGTTAATTTATAAATACTCACGTGGGTTGCATAATATAGTCACCATTGACTTTGTCTGCACCAAGGTTAACATAATTATAGTATTTAATTACTCTTGCTAAGAATATGATTATATTTGCACTGTATCATGCATACTTTATATTAAGCTTAACTGGCTTAGGAATATTAGTAATTTTGTTTAATAACTTTAACTTGAAATGTCAAATTGGCTTATCAAAATTAACCTCCCGAATCCGGATTTGTTTTTATGTTTCAGTAATTCCATATCCAAACTGAGCGTAAATATAAAATTCTTGCTTTTTGTTCCGGTGCATAAGGAAAAAATGGGTTGTGTCAAATGGACAAACAATGTTAACATAATTATAGTATTTAATTACTCTTGCTAAGAATTTGATTATATTTGCAATGCATCATGCATACTTTATATTAGGCCTAACTGGCTTAGGAATATTAGTAATTTTAGAAATATTTATTTCAAATACAATATAAATTATATATATATATATATATATATATATATATATATATACACATTATACATATATTAGGTTGTTTTGTTTTCGACTTTTTTTTTCGGTCCTATCATGAAATTTTGTTAGAAATACCCCAAAAAAAACCTCAAACTTTGAGAACTTAATATATTAATATTAAGTCCACGATCAGGGCCTGTAAAAATGTCCCTCGTAAATGACAAAAGCTACAGGAAAAATGTAAGAGAGGGTTGTAGGATATCAATTTTCTACAAAAAAGGTCCTATGAACCGAATGGCTAAGGTCAATATTTAACTAGATATTAAGCCTTGAATTGATTTGTTTGTAAAATCAATTATCGGCGAAAATTTTCTGTAGCTCTTGTCATTTACGAGATAATTGGGGAAAATCGCGAATTTCATGGAAAAATCAGGTATAGTAGCCCGTACTACCTCACAGCTGTGGGTTACAACTTCGCCGCAATGGGCACTTTTATAGAGCGTTCATTTTGAAAAATATATGGTTAAAGCGATGCCATGAAGTCCCCGTAGCCATAGAAATTTAACAATGAAAAATAAAGGTTTTTGTACATTTTCAATGGGTAATCTTTATACGCCTAGGTCGAGGACTTAATATTGTTAAGAAATTTACCCAAAGCCTACCCTGTTTCATTTCAGTACGACAACAATCTCTTTGAGATAAAAAATGGGTCTCGAAAAGACTCGGCACCTGTAGAAGTGATGATGATTTTTACGATAATTTTCTATGCTGGTCTTATAAAGGAAGCAGTCACGATGGAGAGTTCAGTAATACCGCGACGACTAGCGTATATGGGAATGTTATTGCCATATTTGAATCAGCTGTTTTAATGTAAATAAAGTTCTAGAAAAGTGAAAGTGAATATTAGTTTTATAATTTTAAATTGAACCCACGGACTATATTGCAATTTGGTGATCAGAAGTAAAATATTAAGTGCAGTTAAAATCCTAATTTGATTTATGGAAACCCGTAGTATGGGCGAAACCACCAAAAAAATAGTCAAGCACGTTACGGAGGGACTAGACGAAAAAATAGCACAGATTCTAGAAAAACGTGACAAGAAGGAGAAACAACATCAAGAAGAAATTCAACAAAGGTTAGTAACATCTTTTGATGAAAAACGTAAAATAGAATTAGAAAATCTTGTCACCACGATGAAAAGTGAACAACATAATTTAATCGAAGAATTATTCTCGAAATTTGAAGAAAAACGAGAAAATGATTTTAAAATATTTGAACAAAAACAAGATCAACATGAACTAAAACGACAAAATAAATTTAAATTATTAGATGAACACAGACAAAATTAATTCAAATTACTGAAAAAAAACAAATGCAATTTGAACAACCAATGCAAATAGTAAGACAAGTTAATGAAACAGTTAATGAAAGAATGCAAATAGTTGAGTCAGATATAAAAGAGATAAATGATGACACTAAGACCATAAAAAATAGCGTGGACACTCTTGAAACAAAAGTAGATGACCTCGATTCCATTCAAAGCCAGGTAAAAGTTGAAATCAGTTCAATTCAAAATACAGTTCAAGACCAAATCAGTGCCATCCAAGACAAGGTAGAAACAGAAATTTAAAAAATGCAACAGGACTTACAGCGAGGAAAATACCAGAACACCGTGAGTACCAGAGGTTCCGTTAGTAAACCACCCACATTTGATGGCAGTTCATCTTGGCCCATGTATAAACGGCAATTTGAGGCCCTGGCTACAGCTAATGGATGGGATAATCAAGAAAAATCTACTTCTCTGGTAATTTCGTTAAGAGGTCCGGCCCTAGAACTCCTCCAAAGCATTCCAGTCGATGAACAAGGCAATTTCGATAAGATCATCGCCATCCTAGACAAACGATACGACAATCAATCCTTGAGCCAGGTATACCAAGTCCAACTGAATGGAAAAACACAAAAATCCGGTGAAAGCCTCCAAGAATTCGAAGTAGAGATTAGGCGGTTAGTTCACTTTTCCTATCCAGACCTGCCAGAGGAAACAAAAGACCAGTTGGCCACACAGCGTTTCATAAACGGCATCAGAGATGTGGAAGTACAACGAAATCCAAGACTAAGTGGCGTCAAGAAAAGTAATGAAGCTCTACTTCGGGCTTTGGAAGTAGAGGCCGTCATGAACATGTCCAAGCCGAGGGTCAGAGCAGTTTCCTTAAACCAGAGTCACAATTTGAAGCGCTGCAGGCTGGTCTGAACAAAATATTAGAACGGTCACAAAGAACTGGCACCAGAGGGGCATGTTACCGCTGTGGACGGACAGGTCACTTTCAACGTGATTGTCGAGTGAGGCTACCTGAACGATCACCGACCAGGGGTAACCAACAGAACAGCCACATGTCCAGGGGCCGTCAGCCAGTCAGAATAAGGGGGCGAATGCTGACTGACCCTCCACCAGCCCCCAGGACAGTATTCATCCGGGGATTTTGCCGAGATAGCGGCAGCCTAGTCATCAGAGGCACCATCAATGGGCGAGCAGTTACAATCACCATCGACACCGGCGCCGCTGTGTCCATTGTCAAGTCCAGGGTTTTGAGAGCATCAGAAATTCGGCCAGTTACCAATAACATCCAGCTCAGAACAGTCACCGGCGAGTCCATGTCAATACAGGGTGAGGCAGATGTCGTGCTACAGATAGGGGACAACATGATCCGGCATAGGGTCCTGGTAGCAATATTGAGGACGATTTTATACTGGGAATGGACCTAATTAGCCAGCATGAATCTATGTTCGACCCGAGATATGATGTTCTTCGGTTCTTAAATGAGGAATTTGTATTTACACGGCCCGTCAACACATCAGTCACCCCCAAAAAAATTGTGGCAAAGTCTTCAGCTAGAATTCCCGGTCGAACGGAACAGATTATTCATGGGCAGTTAGACAGCAATCCTGGGAGCTGCGTTGGAATGGTGGAGCCCGTACACTCAACTCATGACTACTTAGTTGGACGGGCTATAGTTAAAACCGGACGAGATATACCAATCAGAGTCCTGAATTTGTCCAACAACGACATCAGAATTGCCAGTGGTCAAGAGATAGGTTGTTTCGAGCCAGTAGAGACCAACATCAATTGCGGAGAAGAGTACCAGACGTCGGTGAAGGAGACAGGGCCCAGTAAAGAGTTCCTACAACCAGAAGAAAGCCAAGCACTTTATCACAAAGCACTGGCAAATTTTTAACAGTCAAGATGGAACCACCGGTCGCACCAACATCATCCAACATCGAATAGATACCGGAAAGGCTCAACCCATCAGAATACCACCTAGACGACTACCATTGGGGCAACAACAGGCAGTCGAGGAAAACATCGAGTCCATGTTACAAAATGGAGTTATTGAGCCATCCATCAGCCCATGGTCTGCTCCCGTCGTGCTAGTTAAAAAGAAGGATGGAACCACCCGATTTTGTGTGGATTACAGAAAGCTAAATGACGTCACGAAGAAAGACAGCTATCCACTACCCCGACTCGATGACACTTTGACCACACTAGCAGGCTCCCGCTGGTTCTCCACACTAGACCTAAAAAGTGGATATTGGCAGGTTGGTCTACACGCAAACGACAGAGAGAAGACAGCGTTCTCCACCATTAAAGGGCTGTTTAAGTTCACGGTCATGCCCTTTGGGTTATGTAATGCACCCGCTACATTTGAGAGGCTAATGGAGTATGTACTGAGCGGGTGAACATGGAGGACGTGCTTAGTATACCTCGACGACATTATAGTCATGGGTCAGACATTCGAAGACCATTTGAAGAACCTGGACGAAGTATTCTCCAGAATTAATAATGCCAACCTGAGATTCAATTCGAAGAAGTGTTCCTTGCTCCAAAAAGAAGTAGAGTTTTTGGGCCACGTAGTGTCCGAGTCAAGAATCTGCCCCAACGAAGACAAGATAGAAGTCATCCGTGATTGGCCAATTCCAAGAGACAAACATGAACTCCGAAGCTTCTTGGGCCTCTGTTCATACTACCGGCGTTTTGTTGAGGGATTTGCCACCATCGCCGTCCCTCTACATCGGCAGACCACTGAGAAAGAGACCTTGCATTGGCATCAGGATTGCGAAACATCATTCAGGCGACTGAAGGCAGCACTATGCTCCAGCCCAATCCTAGCCTTTCCTACACAGTCCGGCAAGTTCATCTTAGACAGCGACGCCAGCAACACAGGTTTGGGGGCCGTCCTATCCCAGGTGCAAGATGGTGAAGAGAGGGTGATCGAATACTACAGCCGTGGATTCTCGAAACCAGAAAGAAATTATTGCGTCACCAGAAAAGAAATTCTTGCAATAATAAGGGCTGTAGACCATTTCCACAAACACCTCTATGGTCGTCATTTCTTAATCCGAACAGATCATGCCGCACTCAAATGGCTGCTGGACATGAAGACACCGGAAGGACAACTGGCCAGATGGATGGAGAAATTACAGCAATACGACTTCAAGGTGGAACACCGTGCCGGCCGTTTGCACAATAATGCCGATGCCCTATCCAGAAGACCCTGTAGAGCGGAATGCGGACATTGTCTGAAGACGGAAGAGCGAGAGGGTATCTCCATCACGCAGATCCGAGTGCAGGCCAATAATGACTGGACAACGGAACAGTGCATCCAGGACCAAATGGCTGATCCAGACATCGAACCAATCCTGTCACTCAAAACGAGAGGGACACCTAGGACACGATGGGACGAGGTAGCTAGATACTCCGGCGTGCTGAAATCGTTATGGGCTCAATGGGACTCTCTAAGAGTAGACAATGGAATGCTTAAGCGAGTTTGGGAAAGCGCTGATGGACGAGAAACCAAGTCCCAACTGGTAGTTCCGAAGAAAAAGGTACCAGCCTTCCTGACCGAAGTACATGATGGAATTACCGGAGGCCACCTGGGCATGAATAAAACCCTTGACAAGGTTCGCCCGCTGTACTACTGGGTGAATTGCTCCGAAGACGTCAGAGCTTGGTGCCGCAAATGTGCCATCTGTGCAGCCAGTAAGGGCCCGAAGACCCGGACCAAGGGTCGAGTACAGCAGTACATTGTGGGCGTTCCATTTGAAAGAATTGCCATCCATGTCCCCGGTCCGTTTCCCGAGTCTGAGAGTCTGAGGCATATGTGATACCCAACCAAGAGCCAACCACGGTAGCGACGGTGCTAGTAGAACAAATATTTAGCAGGTTTGGCGCCCCGATGGAATTACATTCAGACCAGGGGCGTAACTTCGAATCGAATGTATTCCAGAAGGTCTGCACGATGTTGGGGATCAGGAAAACGAGAACAACACCATTACACCCACAGTCAAACGGAATGGTGGAAAGATTCACCAGGACCTTGGCACAACACCTATCCAAGGTCGTCAGCAATAACCAGCGTGATTGGGATGAGCATATTCCCCTATTCCTGTTGGCATATCGCTCTGCTGTACATAATAGTACAGGCCTGACCTCAGCCAGGGTCCTATTCGGAAAGGAGCTGCGATTACCCTGCGATTTGGCATTTGGCTCCCCCGAAGAACCTCCCTAAGACATTGACGATTATGCCGACGAGCTCCCACATAACATGCTGGCAATACACGAATTAGCCCGAACGCAGATGTTGGCCACCAGTGACCGGATGAAGACGCGATACGACCTCAAGACCAATTCAGTCGGGTTCCAGAAGTGGGACAAAGTCTGGCTGTACAACCCCCAACGGAGCAAGGGTAAATCCCCAAAGCTTACACCCGCCTGGGATGGTCCATACGAGGTGGTCAAGAGGCTGAATTACGTCGTCTATCGGATCCGTCGAAACCCCAAGGCTAAATTGAAGGTGGTTCATTTAGATCGACTCGCTCCCTACCATGGAGAGGATGTTTCTGATCGGGACGATCAGAATTAAAGGGGGGGCAGTGTTACGAAATTTACCCAAAGCCCACCCTGTTTCATTTCAGTACCACAACAATCTCTTTGAGATAAAAAATGGTTCTCGGAAAGACTCGGCACCTGTAGGAGTGATGATGATTTTACGAGAATTTTCTATGCTGGTCTTATGAAGGAAGCAGCCACGATGGAGAGTTCTGTAATACCGCGACGACTAGCGTATATGGGAATGTTATTGTCATATTTGAATTAGCTGTTTTAATGTAAATATAGTTCTAGAAAAGTGAAAGTGAATATTAGTTTAATATTCTTAAATTGAACCCACGGACTATATTGCAATATTAAGGGCTCAAACATAGAGGGAATTTTTTTCGGGTATTTCCAACAAAAATTCATGATGGATCCGAAAAAAGTTTGAAAAAAATCACCTTAAATATATACAGGGTTATTCACGGAATATTTAGACGATCTTATTTTAGGTTGATAAATATCCTTCAGAGGAACATTTTAAAATCATTTTCGTTTTATACAGAAAAGTCAAAAGTATAAAAGTTGTATTTTTTAAATTGAATTACATTTTCGGTATCTACGACTAAAATGATAAGGAGTTTCATAAAAGTTTACTATACCTAAACCCCATAGTTTATGTAGTGATCATTTAAAGTGTTAGTGTCTCAACATACTCTTCTCTTGTTTCCAACTAAATTCCGACTGGGGTCTTCTGAAGGATAATATTTCGCGTTGCACTTGAGAAAAATTCAATATTGTATACAAGGTATGAATCCAATACCAATTAATTAACCAAAATTTCAAATGGCAATTACTTCTTTAAGTTTTTTTAAGTGTATTTTGCGACTGTATAACATTTCCTTATACCTAATTTTAACTTATTTAATATTTAACAAGATAGCTATGGGAATTTCCCAATTTTCATTTAATACTTTTCTACATATTATGTAAACTATTTTTTTTCCAAGGAAACAAAAAATGACAGCCTTGAGGCCAAAACATTTTATTAACATTAGTTGCTGAGTAATTAATAATGTAATGGTGGGTTTAAAACAATAATATCGGCTGATAATAAATGTTTCGATATGTCGTCCGTCTGACTCTAAACATAATTGTATCCTTTTTTCAAAACTTTTAGCAACATTTGCCAACATATTGACGCCTATGCTTTGGAAAGCTCCTCTAATGCGGTCCTTCATATCATCCGGTGTTGTTGGAAACGTGTTAAAGGTAATTCCTTTTAGGTATCCCCATAAAAAGAAATACGGTGAGGTCAAGTCAGGGGATCGTGGAGGCCAATTCTGAAAACCATTTCTTTGTATCCAACGATTTTGAAAATGAACACTTAGAAAATGTCGTATCTTACGATGAAAATGTGCGGGAGCCCCATCCATTTTTGCTTTCATGTTAAATGGAATATTTTCTGTGAGAATAGGAAATTCACTGATTAAAAAGTCCAAAAATGTTAATCCATTTAAATTCTCTTCAAAGAAATAGGGACCAATTAAATAGCGACCCATTATTCCGCCCCACATATTCACTAACCCCTTGTGTTGATTATCAATTTTCCGCAACTTATGCTGATTGGAATCAGAATAATAATAGAAGTTACCTCGATTAACAGATCCATTATTGTGAAAAGTACATTCATAAGTGAATAGAACAAAATTAGAAAAGTTATCGTTTTCAGCCACTTTATCCAACACCTACATACAAAATTAAACTCGATTTTCAAGATCATTTCCGGAAAGTTCCAGATAAATTTGGATTTTGTAATTATGATAATTATGCTTCTTAAGAATTCTGGACACACTGACTTGGCTGATATTGATATTTCGGGCAATTTGGTTCTGCTCTGTGTGAGGATTTTCGATTACAGAAGCTATAACAGCTAACTTGGTTTCTTCGTTTTTCGTCACAGGTTCTTCTTTTCTAGGTTTTCTGTACTCAACGCTCCCAGTTTGCCTGAAATGGCCCAACAGCCTTACGAATGCAAATTTATTTGGATGAATTCTGTTAGGAAATTTCTGCCGTAGACCCTAGCAGACATTCTCCAAGGACAAAAATCATGTCAATTCGATCTTCTTTGCTATAAACTTTCATTCTTATTAATATTTACAGTAATCACCAATTATTACTATAAAATGATTCATAAAGAAGAGTTGTCAGAAAATATTAAATGAAAACTGTCATATTATTATAGCTATCTTGTTAAATATTAAATAAGTTAAAATTCGTATGTGTTCTGTGAATGTGCGTTTTTCATGAGAACGTGAATAGTTAGGTTAGGTTAGGTTAGTATGGGGAATTGTTATACTGTCGCATAGAGAATAAAATTCTACTACTGTTGGTGACATAAAAGCAGGGTTTTTCATTAAATTTAAAGAAGTAATTGTCATTTGAAATTTGGGTTAATTAATTAGTATTTATTTCATACCTTGGATTTTCCACAAGTGCATCACAAAATATTATACTTTAGCAGACCCCAGTCAGAATTTGGTCGGAAACAAGAAAAGAGTATGCTGAGACACTAACCCTTTAAATTATCACTACAGTTTGATAAAATAGTGAATATTAAAGAAACTATGGGGTTTAGGTATAGTAAACTTTTATGAAACACCTTATCATGGTATTCAATAAAAAAAATACAAAAAACAAAAATATTTTTCATATTTCTGGGACACCCTGTATAAAACGAAAATAATTTTAAAATGTCAAATCAACCTAAAAAAGATCGTCTAAAATGAGTACCTTAGCCATAATATTCCGTGTCGTAATACGTGAATAACTGTATATTTATATATATAAATTTACTAGGGGTATTAACGGCTGTAATGGTATATATCAGAAAGTAGTTAACGGGAAGCAGCCAAAAACGTGGGAAATAATTACAAGAGTTTTCTTTTTACTTATGAAGAGCTTACATTTATTTCTTTATCAGTTCATTTCTAAAAGTTACATAAAATGTACTGAGGCAATAACTGTATGTATGGAGAATGTAAATTTAATTCTTTGTGAGAAATTATAATCTTCCAGACTTCAAAGGAGTTAAGTAGTTCACAATTTAAAATAAACATAAACTACATTAGTGTCTGTTACAGTTTTTGTTATTATTGAGTGCTACGAAATAGTTTCACTTTTATGTTGCCAGTTTTCTATTTATGTTCCACATTGACCTCACTTTGATGTATCTAGAGGTGCATGACATCTTTTTTTCAGAGAGAATCATCTTGTTCTCTCCTCAACTTTAAGATTTACAAGTCTACAAATGTTTCCGAGTTTTTGAATATAGTTTCGCACATTCGAATTATAATTGGTAAGGAAATATGTCTATGCAAACGTTGTAACATGTATCTTGGCTGATATCTTGAAGACTATACTGACGATCATATAACTTTTGCCTAATTTAATTGTATAATTTAATTATATAATGGTTTATAGTATCGCTCTGCATCCTTACAGGAAGGTCACATTTCTTATGGTTGCCTTGATTATAAACACAGAGTTTGAAGTGTTATAGATTGGAACCATTACTTTATCTAAAATATTTTGTTATGGATTACGCAATCTATTAAATTTAGTCTTAGGTCTACTTTAAGAATTCGGTGGAATATTTAGGCAATTCCTCCTAGCTGAAGTACTTTATGTATTTAATCGTATCAATGTACTCTTTACTTACGAACGCTACTTTCATGTAAGGATCAGTAGACCAATAGTCATTTGTTCTATTTTTCCTACCCTGTTCCATTTCTATGTTTAGTTTGGGGATTTATTTCAATGCGGAAGACTTTGTGACCTCTCAACAACATATACATTTAGTAGGCGAAATCTATTTGTTTAAGTCTTCAATATAGCAGGTTCATGATTAACAAACAAATTCACAACTTGTTATATATATCTTCGGGGTTGTTAGGAGAAACGTTGGTGCCTTCATTTTCTAAAACAGTTCCGGAATTATAATTATCCGATTTGCATTAAAGCAGCAACATAGTTTTTATGTGGTTGGAATACCCAAATAATTGTCGACACTATCAGTGCCCGAAATATTCCTATTTTGTGACTTTAAATAATCAAACGGCACTATAAATGATCTCATTTTTTACATTAATTGAATATCTGTATAATAAAAAAAAAATAACAACAAGTACTACTACGAGAAAGGTTGCCGAAAAAAAAGCTTTTTTAATGGGTCACTATGAGTCAATGGCATTTTAAAATTAAAATCTCCCCAAAAATATAAGTATCAATACGTATTTAAGCTTAGGTCATACAAGTTAAACTAAAGTAATTTGGAATGCCATCATTCCATAAGAAAATGACTCCAGCAACAATTTTATTCTATTCAATTTATTTCAAACAGACTTGGTTAGCATGATGACTTGTCAACAATAACTTATATCCCTATTATTTCCATGCAAGAATATTATATATTTTATGGTGTCATTTTGATGGAAGTTTTTGTAGAATTAAGTGCATCATGTATATTTACTTAATTGCATGCAAAAAAAAGGTTTTCACTTAACATGAAACCAAATCCCCGTCATACGTGTTCATAGATCGCCAAATACGATTTTCTAATGCCCCACAAGATTCCAATCGAATATTTTTTGCCAATTTTTTATGTCCACACTTTCACCCCTTAGTCCCAGCCCTAGAGAAGGGGACGATCGCATTGTAAAAAATGACTCTTTAACCAATATTGATTTATCTACAATTTTAGACAAATACGTAACAATAACTTTATTTTCTTTTGAGAAATACCATCAACAAATAAACAAACTTTTGGAATGTGCAATTAGCCCCTTATCTCCACCCTTAGCATAAAGGTTGATGGCATTCTAAACAAATTTCTCTTAATTTGCATAATGTAAGCTTTAATTCAAAAAAGTGATTCAATATTTGTATTTTTCCAGAAATATTAGGTGTCCGCTAAAAATGCTATCTGACTCAACGTACGGCTTCTTAATATGAGAATAGGATGAGTTACTGCTAAGTCAAATAGCTACAAAAAATTAATTTTACAACACGTCAGTGACTAATACAATTGTTAATTTCAGGATTTATCACCAGAAGAGAAACAGAAGCTTCTAGACATGCATAATGCTTGCGTTGCAGAGACCGGTGTCAGTGGAGATTTGGTTGCTGGAGCAATGGCTGGAATTTTTCCCGATGATCCGACATTAAAAGCACAAGTTTTCTGTATGTCCAAGAAACTTGGTTTCCAAAATGAGGCTGGAGAACTTCAGATGGAAGCTATTTCGACCACAATTTCTAAATATGTTAATGATCCTGCTCTAGCAGGTAAGTTAATGAAATGTGGAGGACAGAAAGATACACCGGAAGACACAGCATATGAAGTTGCGCAATGTGCATATCAAGCTAAATTTGGAATGGCTTAAAAAATGAAATTATATTGAATCGTTTTTATTTAATTACATTGTTTAATAAATATATGCAGTGTATTTTTTCTATACAGATTCAAAAACTGACGAAAACGAATTAGGTTTACCTCTTCCACAATCAGCTTTCTATAATAATTGTTATCGGAAGGAAACAGATAATATTAATAACTACATATGTAGGTATATAGCTATTAGGTTCCTATTCACGAAGGAGCTATAAGACATAGTTTTGCAGTTGTTCAGTGGCTTCAGATAAAGTAATAAATATAAACATTAACGGCTGCTCATTATAGGTATACTACTTCTTTGCCTACTTCTCCAAGCAAAGCTACATTCGCTTTATGAGTTGATAGTTGCTTGGCACCGACCCCAACATATAGTTGATTAATAGGTAATTATTTGGTGAGAAATAAGCACCTGTTATTCTTTGTATTTATTATTTTGTGTGTAGCTATCCGCAACTGTTAGAGATATTTGCTATTTTGGTGAGCAAATACCTACTTGCATAAGAATCTATTCTTCATAGGGGGTATTTTTAAATTTATTTAATATTGTTAGTGTTTCATTATTTTGTGATTTCTTCTATCGAAACACTCGTGCTTAACACTCTATAAATATTAACTGTCAATAATTAACATTTAGATATTTGCGAAGAAACTATTCGTGGACCTTCGTTGTCGTTCATTAATAAATTTTCCAATATTCTGAGAAATTTGTGTTAAAAAAAATTGGCATTATGCTTAATAAAATACAAATCTATCCAAACTATCCAAATCGGTAAGGCGTTTTGGAGAATGGGTTAATACACAGAAAACAATATACAATATCATCTTCTTACGGATAGAACTGATTTCTCAAATATAAATAGAACCAATACCGAAGTTATAGCCTATTAAACCAAAAAAATAATTTAATAAGGATCGATGACAATACAATTATTTTATAACTTTCTCTTAATGTCCTGAACAGTATCATCAGGATAATAAATACTAATATACGTGCATTAACTAGATTTTTTATCCATAGTTGAAAATGCACCCTTTAATAGTAAACAGAACTAATGAGGAAAAGATAAATTATTGTCTAACAAAGGCGAAAATAATTAACACCGTTTAATAGCAAACCGAACTAAAACGTAAAAAATATATTTAATCTAATAAAAAGTTGTTTAAAAGCGATAGAAAGTGTTAGGCTAAATCAAATATATATATAATTAAATGATCTCTAAAGCCGGGTCCAGATCTATAAAAATTTGCCCCGAATGCGTTGGCAGCAAATATTTGCGCCGAAAGTTGAGATAAATTTTCACCTAAATATTTACGTCGTGTGTCGTCTTTTTGTGCTTCAGCTGTGTGCAGAAATTTGACAGCTGATTTCAAATATATTTATTTGAAGTTTTAACTATTGTTTTACTTCAAATAAGTCACAGTCAATATACCTATCCAATAAACGGTTACCACCTTCATATTTTCTCTTTCTTTTATCCAGTAGCGTCTTCTTGATCTTTGTTTTTTGTTTAATATGGACATACGAAATAATAGAAGCTGCACATATTCTCCTAATATCGGACATCACAAATTTGTTTATAAACACAACATGTCAAAAGTCAGGTGAAAGTGAGGTTTGTTAACAAATTCATTGCGTGCGTCAAAACGTCCACATTGACAGAAATTCTCCCGCACACACAAAAATTTACGTTGAATTTGCCATTCGGCGCAAATTTTTATAGATCTGGACCCGGCTTAAGTGTAAAAATAAGAATGTGATTGACAAAAAAATCATTTTATTCTGAAAAAAGCGTGAGGTTCTTTTACCTATATATTTATCACATTACTTTTATATTATAGTTAACTACTATTGAAATAATATAAGAATTGTTATCAACCATCCCATTAAACAACAATAAAATGAATTATTATTAATCACATTTTCTTCTTTTATCCCATTACAAATCATTTAACTATGTTGAACAAAATGTTACTAGTGAAGAAACTTGAAAGTCTGCATATTTCACTTTTTGAAATATACAGACTTTCAAGTTTATGTGGCGTTGTTCCCAAAGAAATGAGAAAAAATAAAAACCAGAGACACTAGAATTATCGTTCAGAAAACAAGGATAAACAAACAGTATCGAGTTATGAAGGAATAGTGTTAACTGATTAAGTCCTATGAATAAACAGTTATTATTTTGATTAACTACCGAAAGTTGGTACAACCTTGAAAGTTTTTGGAATTAATTCTGCAGTAACTAAATAAAATTGCACAATTTTTTGCGATATTAATTTGGCGGTTCAGTATTCTACCAGCGTATTTTATTAAATAACATTTAAATTTTTCCTGTGTTTCAATTTCGTGTTATTGCTAAATACCTATTTGCAGGTATTTGCACCATTAACAATCTCATAAAGTTTAGCTGTTACAAAAGTATTATATTGCCTGACTAACACCATTTATGTTTATTAATATTTGCTTCCGTTGGGACAATTAATGGGCCAAATAATAATACTGTTAACAAATATTAGTAAGAAATATGTATGAAATTTGCTTCTCACGGTTTTATACCTTTGCATAAACTATTAGATACCTACATTTTATGGCATTGCTAAATCATATTGATTGTCTGGGCGATAGGAAATTCACACTTATAATTAAACAAATATTGTTAAATAAATTGAATGAATGTTTCAATTCTGACGTAGTTATTGTAAAATTTGGATAAGCATTGAAGACTTAGTTAACTTATATGTTCCACACTAAATATCAAACTAAATAGCTCAGAATTTTTCACATAAGAAATGTTTTACGCTACACGTGTTTCTTCATGTTATGGCTTCGTCAGGTTTACAATGTATTTTGAAGAACTACTGGTGTAGGCCAAATTTATTCTATTTAGAGTAATCTCATACAGAACCATTAAAGAGATTAAGGAGAGGGGAGGATATTGTAACTAGTTGGTCATTTATCAAAAGGCCTGAATATTTAAGGTTATTAATTTCTAAAGTTTTTCAATTTTAAACTCTTGTTTTCTGTATGAAAAATTTCGAAATCTTTGTTAAATTGATGATTTTCAGAACCTATAGTTAGATTTTTGATCACTCATCTCATAAATTCTTCCATGCGTTTTTTTTTCAAATCTATATGTGCAACCGATGTAGGTTTTGGGACAAGTACCACAATATATATACCCCTGATTTACTATTTTTATCAGTATTTTCTTTATTATTTTTGATAAACTTTCCTAAATTGTTATAAGTGTTAAATGCAATGTTTAAATCCTGTTTATCTAAGATCGACTTTATTTTGTGACTTGGGTTATCAATATACGTTAAGTTCGTATAGATTTTCTCATGTTCTTTTTTGAAAAAAAGTAGGTCTATAAGAACTTCACGTACATTGGTAAACCAAGTCACAAAATAAAGTCGATCTTAAATAAATAGGATTCAAACGTTGCATTTAAAAATTCTAACAATTTAAAAATTTAAAAAAACGCATCTCTTATCATAGAAGGAATTGTCTTCTAAACGTTGTTTGTGGCATGTTCTTAATTATTTTTATGTTTCTTTGGGGAATAACACCACAATAGAAATAAAACTACGTATATTGCAGGAATACCAAACGTTTCAAAGTCTATTCTGACTTCGTTGTCAATGGCTTTATATTTATTGATGTAGATTGCAAAATGAAAATTTGATTTATGACATTTAAAATTGACATTAAAAATTTGTTGTTTTTAGATATACAGGTAGCACAAAAAATTCTAAAGATCATGAATTATAGTTAACCAGCTTTCAAATTAGAAGAATTTGAAAGAGTTGTCTTTAGAATTTATAAGTGGCGTTCCTAGGTACGACTTTGTTATAAAATAGCGCATTCGCCAAAAATGCAATCAAAGAATTCTATACGATACAATCGTCTTCATTCAAAAGAATTAAGGCAGACTCTTTTATTTTTCGTTTTGTGTTGTGTTGTTCTTTGTGAAGTATAGTTGAATTGTCAAATTGTATTTTATGGCCTAGGTCCCAAGCATGTTCACAAATTTTTGATTTTTCAAATTGTCGTTTCGTTATGTAATTCTTGTGTTCATTTATTCGTACGTTTAATGGTCTCGATGTTTCTCCAATATAAAATTTATTGCATTCGCAAGGAATCTTATATATGCAGTTTTTTGAGTTCTGGGTTTTGTTTGTTGGTTTTGTTTTCGATATTAAAGATTTAAGTGTATTTCTTGTTTGGAATGTTGTTTTAACATTAAATCTGTTGCCCACTCTTTTCAATCTTTCTGACAGACCCTGTATATATGGTATAGTTGTAACTGTAATGTTGTTGTCTTGAGTAGTAGTAGTGTTAAGAGAAGTTCTAGGTTGATTCGGAAGGTTTGTTTTCTGTTCAAGTCTGTTTAATTCTTTGTTGATAAATTTTGTGGGGTAATTGTTTCCAGTGAGAACATTCTTTATAATTATTTTTTCTTTGTTGAATTTATTATCATCAGAACAGTTGGTCTTTGCTCTATCATATAATGACTTAATGACACCTTTCTTTACTGTATTCGGATGATGTGAATTGAAATTTAGGTATCTGTTTGTATGAATTGGTTTTCTATAAACTTCTGTTTCGAATGAAGATTGTGTTTTTGTTATTAATATGTCTAAAAAAGATAGTTTGTTATTTTCTTCAATTTCAAGGGTAAATTTGATAGTTGGCTCTTTGTTATTTATATCATTTAATAATTTATCTAGTTCTTCAAGATTGTGTTCCCAAATTACAAAAATGTCGTCAACGTAACGCCACCAAACTAAAGGTTTATTTTCTTTTGATAAAATTACTTGTTGTTCAAAGTTTTCCATAAATATGTTACTCAATGCTGGTGAGAGACAAGAACCCATGGCCATGCCAAAATCCTGTTGGTAAAAGTCATCGTTTAATTGAAAGTATGTAGTTTTGGTACAATATGTTAGTAGTTCCATTATTGTATCAATTGATAACTGAGTTCGTTGATTTAATGAAAAGTCCCGTTCTAGTAGTTGTTTTACTATTGGAAGTGTTTTGGAAACAGGAACATTATTATAAAGATTTATTATATCAAAACTTGCTATTGTAAAAGTATTTTTGTATTCTATATGAGACAGTTTTTCCAAGAAATGTGCACTGTTTTTTAGATGAGAAACAGAACTCCCTGTAAGAGGACGAATAATGTTTAAAAGAAATTTTGAAAGTTCACTACACGGAGAATTTATAGAACTGACAATTGGTCTTAAAGGAATATTAGGTTTATGAATTTTTGGTAACCCATAGAAATGTGGTGGTTTAGTATAGTGTGGAGTGAGTGCTTTACGTTCTTGTTCTGTGAATTCATGTTTGTGGTTGTACAGTAAACGGTATATTTTGTTTTCTATTGAGCTTGTTGGATCTTTTGTTGGTTTAGTGTATTGTCCTTGGTTTATTATAGTTTGAATTTTGTCATCGTAATCAGTTTTATTTAAAATTACTGTTGCGTTGCCTTTGTCAGCAGGTAAAATTTTTAAAGAATAGTCATTTTTTAAATTTGTAATCGCACATAATTCATTATTAGTAAGGTTATTTTTAACATTTACAGGTTTTTTGAGTTCAATTTTTGCTCTTATTCTATATTCTTGAGCATCACTAGAATTTAGTTTATTTGCGGTTTGTTCTATAGCACTTATTATATCAAATTTAGGAATTGTTTTTGGAGTAACAGCAAAGTTAAGTCCTTTTTGTAATACTGAAGTTTCAGTAGCATTTAGCTGTTTATGTGAAAGATTGATGAGAGTTTTTGTTACAGTAAAGTTTTTTTCCTGTTTGTTATTTTTTGTTATGTTTCTATTTAAAAGAAGTTGGTTAAATTTATGTAAATGTCTTTGTTTTTGTGAAAGGAATTCTTTATTGTAGCTATTAAGAGTGCTGTTTTTAATTCTATTAAACTCATTCTCTGATATTCGACAAGAAAGGAAGCTGTGTACATACCCAATATCACGTTCTAACTTAAATTTATTATATCGATGAAAATTTATCCTATCTCTAATAGCTGCGAAATTTGCTCGCTCCAATAGAAGGAATTATAAGACAAATGATCAAAAATCGAACTATGCCGTACATTTAGCTTCTAAAAATTATCAATTAAACGAAGATTTCGAAATTTTGCATACAGAAAACAAGAGTTTAAAATTCAATTATTTAGAAACTTTAGAAATTATTAACCTTAATTATTCAGGCCGTTTGTTAAATAACCAACTAGCTACAAATTTCTCTCCTTTCCTTAATCTCTTTAATGATTCTGTATGAGATTACTATAAATAGAATTATTTGGCGTACAACAGTAGTTGTTTAAAATATATTGTACACCTGACGAAGTCATAATATGGCGAAACACGTGTAGGGTAAAATAATTTTTTATGTGAAAATTTCTGAACTATTTAGTTTGTTATTTAGTGTAGGATGGATTTTCATCAAATTCGGCCTCAACGATTCAATTCTTATATGTTCCAATTAAACGGTGTATGTTAACACCAATAATTTTTCGGTTTAACATCCGTATTGTTACATTTTGTCAATTTTGTACTATAATAATATAAGAATTGCGTTCAATAACGTGAAAAACACCTGTTCTATTAATATAAACTAACTTATCTAAAAAACTCAGGACATAAGAAAATTATATGTTCTCAAAGTACTTTTCACGTAATTTCATATAAGTCAATTTTATTCTTAGTAGGCACTTACCTGCTTTTATGTGGACTTCCCTGCTAAGAACGATACCCAAGGAACTTTTTAGTCTACACCGGTACAGGGTTGTGTGGACATCATGACGGTACCTGTCGCTTGAAAATGATGGGAAGACTAATGATCCGTTTGGGAACAGAATTCTCAGCTCTGGCACCTGGAAATATTTGTTAGTATTAATAAGATATTTTTAATATAATTTACTTAAGTAATACTTTTGTTCCTAGCCCTCTAAGGGTATTCTTGAAAATTGATTTTCGGTCTGACATAGTATTTTTGATATTATTCTTTTAAAATGAACTGTAAAAAGTGGGACTGCAGTATTTTAAACAAAGAATGTGCCTTCTCGAAGATTATGGAACTATTTTATTTGATATTTGCATCTTCTTCTTTGAGTATCATATCTTTAAGTGACGTTGGCGGTCATTCTGGCCCAAATAATTTTATTTACCCTTGTCCTAATTAGTCTCGTTGGCGTCTCACCAGTCCATCGTCTCATGTTCGGTAAGCCCGAGATACTCCTACGACCAGATTCCGGTATTATCAACTGTAGTAATTAATATTTTTCTCCTCTCATAATGTGGCCGAAGTAAGTCATCTTTATTATTTTAATAGTTGGCAGGACCTCTTTTTGTTTCATTTATGATGTGTAAGGTCCAGGATATCCTAAGCATTCTACTGTAACACCAGCATTCGATTGCCTCGAATCGTTCCTCAGCGTTTTCTCGCGAATACAGAGCACCGTAAGACACTGATTTTAGTTTTAAAAGCTAAAGTGAGGTTACATAAAACTTTCCTTAGATTATTAAAGGCATTTCTTGCTTCATCTATTCAAACTTTGATTTCGCGTGAGTGATCCCATTGATCATTAAGACAGCACCCCAGGTATTTAATAGTTCAGACATGCTCTAGAACTATCGTATACACATAGAAAGAATCATTTTTTACTTATCATAAGTAGATAAGCAAAGAGAGTTCTGGACCAGAAGTGGGCATAAAGGTAACCAGTCATGGAGTTCTCGCCGGGAGCTGCTACCGAGCTGTTGGTAGTTGTTGTTTGGATAAGACGAAGAAGCCATTGGGAAGAAGAAGATATTGGGGGTGGTCGTAGGGGTGCGCGAAAGACATTTGGGTGTGTCGCAGAGGTGCGCGCAATCTGTTGTTAATAAATGAAAGCCATTGTATTGTGGGTTGCAGGGTGCACGCCATCTGTTGTTGGTTGTGGTGGTTAGGAAGAAAAAAAGCTTGGCCGGGTATCGAACGCTGCTTGCCTGATTACAAAGTCAGGTGTCCACCGAGCTGCGCTAATGCGGTTAATCGAGAAATGTTTATTTGAAAAGGTATAGTTTATGCCCGTTGCGCGGGCGCGTGTTTTTGGGCGTTGTTCGGTTGGATATTTGGGGGCTGGATGGGGGGATATGGTATTTTGTTGTCTGTAAAAAAAATAAAATCTTTTGCTTAAGCCTGCATGCGCGAGAACGTCCACTCCTTCAATTCTATAGTTTTCGTAAGCGAGCGCCTACCTGCGCAAGAACGGCCACTCCTTCGAGTCTCTGATTTTGTCGGATGATTCAAGGCATTGAACGCCTGCATGCGCGAGAACGTCCACTCCTTCGAGTCTATAGTTTTCGTAAGCGAGCACCAGCTTGCGCAAGAACGGCAACTCCTTCGAGTATCTGATTATGTCGGATGATTCAAGGCCGAGCGTAATAATATTGAGACTTGGAAAAATTTGTTTCAAGCGCCTGAATTTTAATTAAGGTGAAAATAAGTTTATTAGCATATAGTATATTATGAATTTTCAGAGCATCCTTAATAATTAAAGCTATTTTTTGTTTTGTTTTTGTACAATATATAGTAAGGCCGCCATCATCCAACCACATACACAGATCCAAAGAAATACCATCAGAACAAAGCTGGCAATCATCCCATACAGGGTCAGGTTCATCCTTTCCATGTGAAGGATCGTTATGGAAACCATATGCAAATTCCAAGTATTTTTTAAGCACCGTGTAACTCTCCACCGTTAAATGTAGATTTGTTTCACCAATTTTGAGAGTGGTCTCGGTATCGGTAATATTAATTGTTAAAATTTCTGGTACTGCCACATATTTGCAAGTGCGCCCGTTGTAGGTAATCACAGTTGTTTAAACGTCTGGTACCACCTAACATCCATTTTTGGGATTTAGCTTTCCAGTTAAATCTTTCGGTTGTATAGTTCTCGCTGGCACTGCACTCATATTAAATCTTTCTTGATCATCAAGTAAACTTTCCAAATTCATGACTGGATTGTTACGGCTTCAACTCAAGACTGAATAAAAGAAATAAATTGTTTTAACTTATTATCGTTAGTGTGTGACGACATATCGTGAGTGTGAGACTACAGCAAACACTACAAATATTAGAGTTTTGTGGCTATAGGTGCAGTCGTATTCAATTCACTATGAATAAAAGGTGTGGAATATGTTTGGAAGAGATGACTAATAATTTTGGGCTATTGCCAAATTGTAACCATTGTTTCTGCTTCCCATGCGTAAAAAGATGGCATCAAAATAAAGACTTTGAATTGAATGTTCGCAGAGGCTGTCCAGAATGCCGTATTGTGTCTCCTTATGTCTATCAATCTGAGGTTTATTACCAGAAAGCGGAAAAAGATCGTTATATAGTTGAGAAAAACGAAAAAATGAAGAACATTCGATGTAGGTATTTCCGAAAAAGCAAACCCAAATGTCCGTTTGGAAATACTTGCTTGTTTAGCCATCGATTACCAAATGGGGTTGAATAGATATAGGACCACCCCAAATGCAACGTGCAGGTATGGGCGGTCGTACTGATTTCATAGAGGCTCAGTTCGCCCGTGGAGGAGCTAGAACTCAACGTTCAGAAATGGAAGGCTTTCCAGATACGATTAGTTTACTCGTGGTGGAACCAGGAATTTTTTACGTCTTGAGGAATGAATAAAAATCTGTATTTATTTAAAAATTCATTCCAATAAAATCATAAATGTATTTAAAAATTCCTGATAATAAATTCTCAAATCATGAATCTGTATTTATTTAAAAGTAATGTTAATAAAATCGAAAAATAATATAAATCATAAATCCGTAATTATTTAAAAATTCCTGATAATAAATTCACATTATATCTGGTATTTTAGATATCGAAACCACAACGGAAATTATGACCGCAGTGAAAGGAAACTGTGATATCTTGTTTACGATAATTGAAACCGAGCTAAATAAATTTAGAGTAAGCTGTGGTTTGATAAAGTTATCATGTAGCTTGTAGCAATAAACATTTGCAGGAAGTTCCCATATGATAAGCATTAATTAGTTGTTTTTCTAGAACTAACAGCAATTTCGTTATACGCAAATGACGTAGTTCGATGCTGATAAATAAAATAATTGCGAATTTTTATTTCATTGTTAATTCGACTCTCAAAGAGATCACATATCAACTACAGTGATTGTGTTTGTGCTGTGTTAAATTAACCGCTAATTCAACTTTCAAAGAGATTACTTCTTCAGTGTATCTAGTGATAGTGTGTGTTGTTCAAAAAACATTATGTGAGTATTTACTTAATTTCATTTATGTTAATTTGCTTTTAGTATTTTGTGACTGCCCTTCAAAATATTTGAAATTATTAGAGTTTAGACGCAACCAAGTTCATAGTGGCTGCTTTTCAATTCAATGTTCTACTTCCAACTTTTGTTAATTTGCTTCTAATATTTTGTGTGTGTCTTTCAAAAATTATTAGGAGTGTTTAGATTCAATATAAATTTGTAGTTTTGTTTTTCGAATCAGGTAGTTTCTGTCTACTTTTCTTAAAAGTTTCATTGTTCTATTTCTAAATTTTTGGTAATTTGCTTCCAATATGTTGTGCCTGTCGTTCAAAAATTATTAGAGTTTAGACGCAACCAAGTTCATGGTATTTTATTTTTGTTATAGAAAATGGATCTTTTGAAAGAACTTAATGCAGTTTCCTCCGCAGAGATTGACCACACGCCGGCAATAAAAATTCAAAACTTGCAACTTAACCAGAAGTATCTCTAATTGTAGCAGCCAAACTGGTCAACCCAAGATACGGTGAAACCATCTTACTTGAATTAGAGGACCACGTAACCTTCCTGCCGAAACGGGTCACTCAGGTATATAAACCACTCCTAGACAAATTTGACGGTGGAAAGTTCCACATCGAATTCATTGGGCTACAGCAACTTGGAGGCAAACTACAACCCCGAGTGCTTTTTCAAATTTCTGCGGAGTGAAGATAAAAAATTTAGTTGTAAGTTATTATTTTAAATTTTGCATGCTTCAGTTATACTTTTACTGTTAATATTCCATTGATATTTCTCACGTTTGTAATAGTTTATTATATTGTTATAAGAGTCAAAATGAATACAGAGGCTATAGCGAATATTAGTACCGATATTATTAACAAGTTTGGATTAGCATCAAATATAATTTTCTCAAAGAAACGTTGCTCTCCAGAACAAATATCTAACTGGCTGAAATTAATTAAAAAACAATTAATTTTATGGAACAGGGCTATTCGGGAATCAGATTTACATATAGGAACTTTGAATAAGCTTCAATCTCAAATTAGTCATATAAAAAGATTTAGAAATGATTTGAAAAATTATTCTAACATCAAAAGGGGTGAGGGAATTGGTGAGAAGTAAAAAAGAAGTGATCGCGTTAAATGGTATGATATAGAATCAGCGTTTTGCTCACGTGTTCGAACAGGAGTAATCATTAATCTCATTCATATCAATCATTTTAAATTTTTAGATGATGCATTTTTCCTTTTTAAGGCGCGCATAAATAATACTTTGAAAACAATGCCTACTCTTAAAGTAAATACGACCTTTTGTGGTGAATTCATAAAGAAATCTGGAATGGAGGAAATTATGGAATATAAATATTTTAATACGAAAAACGCGATAATAGATAGGGGTACAGATTTGAACGGGTGGTTCTATGAACACATTCGGACCGAAATTTTACGTAAATTAGAGGAATTTCAAGAAAAGGCATGAGGTTGGAGTTTGTATAAAGTTTTAAACTTAGAAATAAACATAAATAAATTTGAAATTGGAAATGAGCCTCATCTTTCATAAGATTACCAGAAGCAATTTCTAAGAAACATGCTGTAATCAATATTGAGAACTATGATGATGATCTTTGTTTTTTATACAGCGTTATTGCTCATTTGTACCCTACAACAAATCATTCTGATATAACATCAGCTTACCCCGAGCCATCTACTATATTAAATCTAACTGGTTTGACATTTCCTATGACTTTACAGCAAATTACTAAGTTCGAGAAACTTAATAATATTTCTATTAATGTATATGCCTTAGAATTGATAAAAACAAAAGATATTGAGTATTATCAAACAGTTCCAGCTCGAATCACTAAATGTAAATTAGACAAACATGTCAATCTCTTAATGACTCAAAATAAATATGTTCCTAAAGTCAATGTTTTCGAAAATGTAGAATTAACAGTAAATGACGTGGAAATAAAATATCATTTCTGCCTGATTAAAAACTTATTACGTCTTGTTTCAAATCAACTTAGCAAGCATAATGGTAAAAAATTAATATGTGACCGTTGTCTAAATTATTTTACTGACTCCAGCAGCCTTGACAGTCACATTGAATATTGTAAAAATGTAAATAATTGCAAAATATCTTTTCCTAAGATAACGGTAGTTGAGTTTAATAATTTTTCATTCAAGGAAAGGCTTCCTTTTATTGTTTATGCAGATTTTGAGTCGATACTTTTACCAATTTCCGATACTACTTCTACCAAAACTCATAAATATCAGCAGCATTCAGCTATATGTGCTGGTTATTATTTCAAATGTTCCTTTGATGACTCTTTTTTGTACTATAGGAGCTTCACGGGCTCTAACTGTATGGAGTGGTTCACCACTGAAATGGCAAACTTGGCAAAGTTAGTGCAGTCCAAACTAACAGAGGTACAACATCATCAATGCGGAGGTTAGTCTCAAAGATGCATCTAGCACATGTCATATCTGTGAGAAGCCCTTTATACCTCAAGATAAAATCGTTAGAGAACACTCTCACCTTTCCGGTGCATTTAGAGGCTACTCACATAATTCTTGTAACCTCAGGTACCGAGAGTCTTTCATAGTTCCAATAGTGTTCCACAACCTAAGTGGATACGACTCCCACTTTATAATTAGGGATCTCGCCAGCATGATCAAATAACTCTTCTTCCACTCAATAAAGAGAAATATATTGCCTTTACTAAACATGATAAGGACACCAAAATAAAATTTAGATTTATCGACTCATTTAGATTTCTAGGATCTTCTTTGGATGAACTGGCATCCACTTTAAAATCTGATCAATTTGATAATTTAACTTCAATCTTCAATCATATATCGTTAGCGAAACTAAATATGCTAAACCGAAAGGAAATCTTCACTTATGATTATGTTGATTCTTTGGAAAAATTAAGTGAAATCCAATTACCGTCTATAGAGAATTTTTATAATAAATTGAATGACCAGAACGTTACTTAAGCTGATTACGAACATGCTAAAAAAGTATGGGATTCCTTTGAAAATCAAACCATTCGCAATTACATGGAGTTGTACACGAAAGTGGACATTCTTCTTTTATCTGACGTGTTTGAAAATTTCCGTGATAGGGCCCATCAAACATATGGCTTAGATCCAGCCCATTGTTACACTCTACCTGGATATTCTTGGCAGTGTATGCTCAAGTACACAAGTTGCCAATTGGAAATTCTTCAAAATATTGACATACTGATGTTCATTGAACGTCGAATACGTGGAGGTATTTTCCCATGTTCTAATAGGTTTTCCGAGGCGAATAACAAGTATATGCCCAATTATAATCCCAATAAACCCTCCAAATTCATTTACCACGTAGACGCTAATAATTTATATGGATATAGTCAAAGTCAACCCTTACCCTACGGGGGATTCCAATGGTCTGCTGATACCAACATCGATGTCACTCAAATTCCGGATGATTCAGACATTGGTTATTTTTTGGAAGTTGATCTGGAGTATCCCAACCATCTGCATGATCATCATAAAGACTTTCCCTTCTGTCCGGAGCGCCGCACCCCTCCCGGCTCTAAACTCCACATACTCATGACTACCTTGCATGACAAGGAAAAATATATTATTCACATCTGAAACAAGCTCTTGAGAATGGTATCATTCTCAAACACATTCACCGGGTGTTGAAATTCAAACAGTCTCCGTGGCTCAAGTTCTATATCGATCTAAATACTTCCCTAAGAGCTCAGGCGACTAATGATTTTGAGAAGAATTTGTTCAAATTGATGAATAACGCAGTCTTCGGTAAAACTATGGAAAATATTAGAAAGCATCGTATCGTTAAACTAGTCAACCATTGGGAAGGTCGATACGGTGCTAAAAATTTTATTGCTTCACCAGCATTTCACAGTGGCACCATATTCGATGATGAGTTGATTGCAATTGAGTTAAACTAAACTGATTTTCTCTTCAATAAACCTCTGTATATCGGGTGCGCAATTCTGGAACTTTCAAAAATCCTAATGTATGACTTCCTCTATGATTTCATTTATAAAAAGTACCCTCGTCATCTAGTCAAACTTCTATACATCGATACTGATTCATTTTTGCTTGAGATAATTTCTGATTATATATATGAGGCGCTCGTCAAACCCAATCTCCAACGTTTCAACACATCAGACTATCCCCCCGATAATATTTACAACATCCCACTAGTTAATAAAAATGTGCTTGGTTTAATGAAGGATGAGGCTAAAGGCTACATTATTTCACATTTTGTAGGCCTCCGTTCGAAAATGTACACCTACCTAATCCTAGGGGGAAAATGCATCAAGAAGTCAAAATGTGTAAAATACAATGTAGTTGAAAATAGTATTACGTTTGATGATTATCTCACTTGTTTGCAAGAAAACAAGCAAACTATTTCTTCCCAACGCTGTATTAGATCATATGCTCATAACTTATTTAGTGTAGAGCAGACAAAAATCACCCTCAGTCCTTTTGATGACAAGCGCTATCTGTTAAAAGACTCATATGATTTTACCCTGGGGCCACTACAGCCTCTAAATTCATTTTTACTTTCAAGATATATGTATAAGTAATATTTGATGTAGTTATGTTATTAGTCTATGTTTATTTATTTAAAATAAAACAGCATATTGGTAACTTTGTTTTTTATTTTTAGCATACATATATTTTTAAATTACCTGCAATTTTCCGTCTACATATGCAGCAATGATCTATTTTCAGTGAACAATCAAAGCAACTAGCAAAGTGTCTGCATGGCATAAAAACAATTGTCATTTCATTAGTTAAGCAAATTTTACAAGTATTATGATTAGAGTCAGTGTGGGGATTTGGTGGGCAGTCTCTAAGCAATAAATATTTAGCTGATCCCTTTTTGTGAAGCTCTGTAATATCATCATAAGGTAAGAGATTCTTGAGCTCTAAGCCACAGCAATGACAAGTGATCCTGTCACCTTAGCCCGTGTAAAAGAAGCCGGCGTTGACAAGCTCAGTGGGTGTCTGCTTCAAGGCAATAGCTCAGTCTTTGAACGTCTCAAGTCTGCTCTCAAATGTCACTTTGCTTTTATGTCTGATAGGTCTGGTGATGTGGTAAGTGTCATCAAAATCAAAAAAGCGACAATATGGATTCCAGTCCAAATGATCGGCAACAGGGTCATCACCATCTTCCCAGTTGAAACCACGTGTATCACAAAATGGGCATTCAATACTATCATTTAAGCTGCTATCGGATTCTATTGCATCTTGTTGGTAGATAAACCCTGCTCTTGCAGCAGGGAAGTCGGCAGGCCAGTTTTCAAAGGTACGTAATCGATTTTCGTAAATTTGGAAGTATTCTCGACACTCCATGGTGTAGAACTGATGAAATAAACAACAATTTTTTTAATTTATAAGCATTTATTCAATTTTTCTAATGTCAATATCTCGCAAAATAATGTTTTTATAATAATAAATATGTTCTTTTAATGCAATACATAATGGAGACCTGTCATCTAAACAAAATGGTTTTAACAATTTGTCAAACGGTAAAAGATTTAGTAAATTTGACCATAAACAAATTTCACCTATTATTTTATAATAAAAAGTACTGAAATTTAAGCGCTCCAAAAAAAATATTTTACTTGAGATAATAGGGTTAATAGCTAAGAGTTCAACCACATCACTATAATCCAAATATAGTGCGCAAATGTTTTTCATCAGCATCACTTGTTTCACATTTTCATACTGGATCTGGGATAGATGTAGGCAATCTCCACAGGTCACTGGGGCAGCAAACTCTGGAGGTGTAGCATTTTCAAAAAAGTTTGTTTTCAGGAGCTTGAGCTCAATGATGACATCTTCTCTCTCGTACATAGTCATCACAATTTTCGTTGGTGTTCTAGCGGCTACAGGTGTTTTTTGCAAGATAACCACTGGAGAATAGGATCTTGCAGGATTGAGTGCACATTGAACATCATACTCTGAATTCAGTAATGGAAACCTCGAATGCAGCAAGTAATAGTCTTCCTTTTTGTCAGCTTCATCATACATTTGTAACACTCTATCCAAGTCCGCACTGTAATTGATAGTGGAATCACTACTATAACCACTATCCATAGTTTCAAAACTGCTGATACGACTCATTTTCACAAATCACTCGAGAGGAAAACTGGGACTGGGAATATATGTAGGGAATTTTCACAATTTTATTGTTGTACCCCTTCCACTACCTGATTGCGGCTGATTTCAATTCTGTGTTCCTACGCCAAGATGGAAAAGTAGATCTCTTGTTGCTAAGAGCTCCTCTGTTCCCCATCACCATCATCATATATGTAAGGCTTTTAAATGTTGCATCACTTGTTGTTTTTCACAATAAAATTTGATATCTTTCTGTAATCGTCTAAGTTTGGTGATATGTTGGCTTAAACTTTTCGAATACTTTACAGTTTTCACTCTGAGTCTTCATTTTGCAATGCAAGCACATGTCTATATTTATAATTTATTATCAATTTATGATTGGCCTTCGTGTTATAGTCTGTTTTCAGTGCCAATCCAACTGTCGTGGCTCGAATCAAACCCAAGCCACCGAACTTTAACCTTGTGGCCTTTTCGTTGCAAAATTTTCTCAATGAGATACAGATCAGGATAGGCGGCCTTTTGCAATTCTTCTTCGTAAAAGCTCCCTTGAATCGGTGTAGCAGACATATCTTCCAAAATATACGTAACTGGATTAGTTAGTTTAACCTGCGTAATTTTAAACAATTCCGTACTCCAGCTGGGAAGGTAACCTTTATCAAAAACGTATTTGGTTTTACTTATTCGCACAACATCTCCGACTTTCAGTTTTCTTGGTCCAGCAATTTTCAGGTTATTGTATACTTTAATATCTCGAGCGTTTTTCCTATTAATGTCCGCAGGTCTCATCTTTGTCTTAGAATGTTTTTGATGGTTTTAGTCCTTAACGATTTCCTGTAGAATATCTATCCATTTGTAGGTGCCGTTCAAACTAAAGTACTTATAGAGCCGTTCTTTCAGCGTTCTAATTACTCGTTCAGCTATTACGACTTTCAGTCCACTAAATGTACTATAATGATTGATTCCGTTTGACTTCATTAGTTTCTGAAAGCAACTATTGTAGTATTCCTTGCCCTGGTCGGTTTGGAGATTTTTCGGGTGCCGTCCTTCCTTGAGAATACTCTCAAAGACACGAGTTACCTCTTCATCGGATTTCGTTTTCAGCGGTCTCGTCCATACGTACTTTGAAAAGCAATGCATCACCACGAGGAAGAAGTTGAAATTACGATTGGATTTTGCATAGAGATCCATTTGTGCGAGGTCAGACTGCCAGGAGTCATCGAAACCTTTGATTATTACACGTCGGCGAGGAAACTTTCATCTCACAGGTTTATGCAGTTCCTTAACGACTTGAACTTTTTCTTTGGAATGTTTCGCTATAGGAGCCATCTTGTATACTGCCTATAAATAGACAAAGGCATGTTTTTATTGACCCTAATGATGCTTTTTAATTGCAGCAATACTGTCTGCGATTGCTTCAAGTTTTTGATTTTGGTCCAACATTTGATTTGCAATATCATCATGTAGTTTTTGCATGTCTCAGGATAGGTCGGGCACTACTTTTGTCATCTTGTCTCTAAGTTGAGTTAGATCAGAAAGATCTTTAGCCTTATCCTTTCGAATAATATTTAATACTTCTGCTGCATCAACACCTTTAGGAGCTTGTTTCATAGAAAGTTCCAGATCATTTATTCGTTTTTCCTGTGATATACGGTTGTCATTAAACGAGGCTTCAAATTTTGTGATGGTTTCCTTATATTCTTTCCGGGTAGATTCCAACTGAGCTTCTAATGTATTGAATTTTGAAATGAGAAGCGATATATTTTGTAGTTGGGTTTGCATAGCTTGTTCGGTTTTCAACATGCGAGTATTCATTGCAGCAAAATTTTGAGCTCCACGTTCCTCGCTAACCTTTTCGTTTTGCTTAAACACAGATAAGGTTTGCTGAACTTCACCAGTGTAGTTGCTGAAAGCTATTTGAAAATCACTATGTAGTTGTTGAAGTCCGTTTGCTATTTTCTTATCAACGTACTGCTTATTGGTGGTATCCATGGCCTTAGTCGGTACTTCGACATTGGTAATTTTCAGCTTCTCAGCATCGATATTTTCCTCCGCGGTAAAGGAAAATGGCACTTTCATAAAAACTAGGTTATGTGATGTTGATGACATTAGTTGCTGATGGGCACTACGCCCAAACTTGTTTAAAGTCATCGTGAAACTGACATGTTTGCCATAGGATAAGGAATAATATACACTTTCAATTTCAAAATTTATTTATCTCGTAGCTTCCATAAGTTCATTTAAAATGGCAATTATTTCGTTGTCGTGAGAGGTGTTGTCTGCTTCCTTGGTTGCAATCAGTAGTTTCAGCCGTTAAACCAATTCGTTGGGATCATCCCAGTAGACGTATTCCATTGGCTTGTTATTGTGAGTTAACTTCATTCCAGTTCCAGCAAAACGTTGCTTCTTTGTCAAAGGAGGAAACATTGGCTTCATAATTTCAGTATATTTATATAGACTTGAAGCTTTCAAACGACCTGCTGCATTCTTGTGTGCTGATGTCATTTCCAACACTTTTCGGTATGCTCCTAAATCATCGGGAGCATAATCAGGTGACTTGTAAAATATTAATTGATATAGCCCTGGAGTACCTCGAAACTGTAGCCCACCAACGATAATGTGACCTATACTACGACTGAAATTGATTTCCTTTTGCCCAAGAAACCATTTGGAACTTGCAGCGTCATATATAGGTCCATATATGTTGTCAATATCATCATTTTAGTGATATAGTCTTCAAGATACTTGTGTGCAACTGGAGGATACTGATCCATGTAGTCCTCTATTGCTTCTTTAGACAGATTACCGGGTTCCTCGTACAAGGTTTCGTTCTCCACCTCATCATCATCATCATTGGTATGTATAATAGTTTCAGCGATTGGTTCTTCATCGAGGTATTGTGTCTCTTCCAACTCATGTTTTTTGACTGGTGGCAGCTGCTGCACTTCTTGTTTAATTACTTCACGTTTAATGGTCTGTATTGGCATCTTAGTGAGAACTTTTGTCGTAGTTGAGGCAATATCTTGTAGCGGTGTCATTACCGGTCTAAAACGTTTATTCAATGTTTCATCATGTTCCAACTTTCCCAGCTTCAGACTAAGATATTTCTTGCGAATAGAACGTGCCAATTGCTTGATCTTTTTCTTTCGAGCAGTGGCAACAATGTTGCTACTCAATGAAGACATTTTTATCAACTAACAGCAATCATCTTTATTGAAGCTTTATATATTTATTGAATCCTTTACGGTAGCGGCCATCATTCAAGTTGAAGTCCTTATCTATTGTAATAAAGCCAAAACGATTTTGCCAGCATTCCAAACACATTGTCTTAAATTTATCAAAGTCCATGTCGGGAGACACGTGCTCATCAAAGACGTGCTTCAAATTTACCTCATCTTGTCTGAATATTACAATTACGTTGCAATTATCTCGAATCAGTTGCTTAGGTATTTTGCTATACGTTTAGCATAAATATATTGAATCGATAGTCCTGTGCCTTCCTATCGAAAAAAAATTCTGAATCTTGTTTTTTTATCACCATTCACATCATCGAAAATTAATACTGAACATTCGCGTGCCTCACTCGGATCAATTACTTCTTCGTTGTCTTTAAAGGGAAAATACGATACACCTTTAACCAGCTTGAGAACGTCTTGTAAGAGCTGGTACTTTGGTTGGTAGAGTGACTTGGAATAGATGTAGACGTTCTCGAATCGTAGGCCGTTTTCATTGAATAGCAGTGATAACGATGCGTTGGTCTTTCCGCAACCACTAGGTCCGCAGAATGCTGCTCGTAGGGAATTTGGTAACAATTGTTCGTGACGACTTGCTGATGACAACGATTCTTCAACAAAGTCGAAATTTTCGATAGGCAGTTGGACATCTTCTGCTTCATATACATCTTACGATATACTGACATCATCCTTATTGCGAATACTAATTAAATACAGCAGTTTATCTCAGTTTCAATCAGTATCATGCTAATTCCCAAAGGAGGTAGTTTACTGAATAGCGCAATCAACAAATTACCATTTGAACTACATCTACCTGGTTATCAGTTTTGTGGACCCGGTACAAAACTTCAGGACCGTCTCTCCAAGGGTCAGCAGGGAATCAATAAGTCAGACGCTGCTTGTCGAACGCACGATATCGCCTACTGTAAATACAAGTCTTTGGCGGATCGTCATAAGGCTGATTACGAGTTGGAAAATCGAGCCTGGGAGAGATTCAAGTCAAAGGACGCTTCACTTGGAGAAAAAGCAGCTTCTTGGCTTATAACTGCAGGCATGAAGGCTAAACGCAAGATGGGGCTTGGAATCAAAAAACGATGTGGAAAAAAATCTTTTCGACAGAATGTGGTTCTACCAATCAAGAGAGCTATTGTCGGATCTGGAAGTGATGTCCGTAAGACATCGTTAATGGCTTTGAGAGCAGCCCGAGCAGTCATTAAGAAGGCAGGTGGTCGCAAGAAAATCCATGTACCTCGAGTCATTCCTTTTGAGTCGAAAATTGGTGGTTTTCTCCCACTAATACCCTTATTTGCGGAATTGTCAGCACTTGGAGCTCTTGCTGGGGGAGCCAGTGGAGTAGCCAAAGCCGTGATAGATGCATATAACGCCCGCAAGAAGTTGGAGGAGGACCAGCGCCATAATCAAGCCATGGAAGAGCTTGCGAAGAAAGGAAGCGGTATTTTTCTTAAAAAGTCCCGCAACGGCTTCGGGCTTTACTTAAAGAAGCAAAAAAACTCCCAATAAAGCTACCCAATCGAGCACTTTACAATCACGAGCTTGAGCAATATGCCAAACATTTGAAGATCCCCCACTTTAGGGGAGTATTTATGAGAGACACCTTACCTAAACATTCACAAATAAGGGAGTCTGCCATCGTTAATTTGGATACCAGCAGTCGTCACGGTACGCATTGGGTAGCTTATGTGCGAACTGGAAACACCGGCATTCATTTGGCAAAGGACGTTGAGAATATTTTCTCATTGAAACCAAATAACAATACTCTCAAGTGTGAGCTTTTCAGCAGCAAGTACGCTGTGGACTTTCAACCGCAAGACAGCATCGGTGATATTCTGGGCTTCACTAAACAGCTGCTACCACGCAATCAAATTCACAGTTCCGATTTACCAGTGAACATTATAAAAGTTAGAACGATTCATCTCGATAGCAACATCACATCGGGAGCCTTCTACAACAACACTCCTTCACAAACCATTTACGAGTTTGCCGTTGCAGTTGATCCTGGTTTTGCCATAGACGAAACACCTCAGCATATAATCTATTTGCCGATTAACAGAAGCGAAATACATAACCTCACATTGCAAATTGTGAATCAAGACTCTGAACTTGTGAATTTTCGTGGTGAAGAAATTATCATTCGACTTGAGCTGAAACAACTACTCGACTTGTATTTGATGAAGAACCATATAAGAGGTCAACCGCTCCTCGACCACCATCAGTTTCTATGAAACCTCTCAAGAGATCACTCACGCTCTCAAACAGATTGTTTCTACAAACGCTCGGCTACCATGTCAACTCCTTAAATGTTCGATATCTTCTGCAAACCAAATTTTGATGATAGTGTAAGACGCAAGGAGTTGCGAACCTACTATCCATACGTCAAGTCATTCGGCAACAATGATATCGTTGAAATCACCGTCAATCAAACAGATTGTTGGTTTTCCATGGCTGATTCCTGCATCTCAATCCAGGGACAAGTCGTGAAGACAGCAGGCAATGGAGATGTTTCTCTATCATCAAATGCTGGAGCTTTCTTCTTCGACAGCGTTACGTACGAGTTGTGCGGCAAGCAAATTGAAACCGTGAGAGACCTTGGTCGCGTGAGTACAATTTGTGGATACTTGTGCTACGACCCCAACAGTTCAAAGGGCCTATTCATAGCGGGGTGGAATTTTCCACATAGAGCATATATGAATGCCGCCGATAAAACTTTTCACATGTACATTCCATTGGGACATTTGTTTTCCATCTTCAACGACTACAAGCAGGTGATGTGTGGTAAACAAACAATTCGTCTGGTGCGAAGTCGTAGCGATGATGATTGCTTTATAATCACAGATGCTGCTACCAAGGGCAAAGTGGCAATAAACAACATCGAACTCAAACTCCGTCACATTTTTCCAAACGATGACGTTAAATTGGATTTACTGCAAACCGTCAAATCGGATTTCAGTATAATTTTACCGTTTCGTAAATGGGAGCTAAATGAGTTGCCTGCTCTCAAAACAGGTGCTACTCGTGAAATTTGGACTGTGAAGACGTGTGCCGCACTGGAAAGCCCTCGTTACGTTATCTTAGCCTTCCAAACGGATCGCCACAGCAAAATCAAAGAAGATCCCACGGAATTTGATAATATTCACTTTTCCAATATTCGCCTAAATTTAAACAGCGAATTTTGGCCTATGGAGATATTTGATTTAGATTTTTCAAAGAGTGAGTACGGTGAGGCGTACAAAAGGTATACGGACTTTTATCCCAGCTTTGGCGGCGGCAAACACCCTCTACTGGATTATGTTGCATTCAAGACGCACACCCTATTCGTCATCGATTGCTCCCGACGTGAGGACACCATGAAATCCTCGACTGTAGATATTCGCCTGGATATTGAAAGCCAGACGGTATTTCCCGATAAGACCCGAGCCTTCTGCATAATTATCCACGATTGCCTAATAGAATTTCTCCCACTCAGCGAAATTGTTCGAAGCTTATATTAGATCACTCAGCTGTTTAGAAAATCAGTTTCGGTACAGCTTTTCAACGGTTCACTATGGAAATTGCAATTGTCGACATTCAAGGTTTCGAAATCGAGGGAAGATTTGTTCCCAAAGAATTGGTAATCAAGACACATAAACGCACAGGTGTGTTTTTGTTTAAACCACCCAAACCGTTTAACTATCTATCAGCAGCAGACAAAAGGCAAGTACGATATATGGAAAAACAGCTACATGGACTGCACTACTTTGATGGACACTACGATTTGAATACTATGAACGACATTTTGACAATTTCCCTAACCAAATGCACACACATATATGTACGAGGCCATCAGAAATATGACTTTTTATTTATCAAGTTATTTGAAGAGCTGAAAATTCAGAATTTGAGAAAACTGCTTAACCAAGATGGAGAATCACACTATCACCTAATCAATCTGAAAAATTTCAAAGGCGCTGTTGAACTGGAACCTTCTGACTCTCCATGCATTTTTCACTGCCGCTGCAATGATCCAGTACGATGTGCAAATGAAAATGTTGATGTAGTTTATTATTGGCTTCTGAATAGTATTTTACATAAATAAAACATTGTATATAACTATGTGTTTTAATTATTCATTCTTTTCCTTATACATTTCACAATTAATTTAAGTAATAATATTGTAATTGTAGAGAGTGTTACACATATAAGAATTAGCACTTTGTGGAGCTCCTCTTGTAGGTTGGCATCACGTATAGTCATTGACCTGTTCGATAGTAAAGTTTTTTCATCTTGATAAGATGCTGCTGAAATCCAGTCAGTGTCACCTTCAGTGTCATCAGAAAATATCAGCTTCAGTTTGAAATTTTTTGTGTTTGACAGGCGAGCAAAATATACAGGCAACTGTCCATGGTTTAATCTATCTCGAGCCATCAATGTATAGTTGGAGCGGTTCAAACAGTTCCCTGAAGGGCATACAGCCATGTCCTTGGTTCCATAAGGTATATTAACATACAAGATATTTTTCAGAATTAATGTGAATATTATAAAGCTTTATTTAAGTAAAGTCATTTTTATCGATCTGCATTCAACAGTAGTTGGTGAGACACTATGCTCATCTTGCACCTCCTTCGTTACTTTATTCTAAAAATTATTAGCAGACTACTAGAAACCATAACATCAAATTCTTGATTCATCTTTAAAAATTTTTCCAAGTCTCAAAATTATTACGCTTGGCCTTGAATCATCCGACAAAATCAGAGACTCGAAGGAGTTGCCGTTCTTGTGCAGGTAGGCGCTCGCTTACGAAAACTATAGACTCGAAGGAGTGGACGTTCTCGCGCATGCAGGCTTAAGCAAAAGATTTTAAATTTTTTTACAGACAACAAAATACCAAGATTTTAAATTTTTTTACAGACAACAAAATACCATATCCCCCCATCCAGCCCCCAAATATCCAACCGAACAACGCACAAAAACACGCGCCCGCGCAACGGGCATAAACTATACCTTTTCAAATAAACATTTCTCGATTAACTGCATTAGCGCAGCTCGGTGGACACCTGACTTTGTAATCAGGCAAAAGCAGCGTTCGATACCCGGCCAAGCTTTTTTTCTTTCTAACCACCACAACCAATAACAGACGGTGTGCACCCTGCAACCCGCAATACAATGGCTTTCATTTATTAACAACAGATGGCGCGCACCTCTACGACACACCCAAATGTCTTTCGCGCACCCCTACGACCACCCCCAATATCTTCTTCTTCCCAATGGTTTCTTCTTCTTATCCAAACAATAACTACGAACAGCTCGGTAGCAGCTCCCGGCGAGAAGTCGATGACCGGTTAACTTTATGCCCACTTCCGGTCCAGAACTCTTTTTGCTTATCTACTATCATATCCTTTATTTTCTTGATAATCAAATATAAATCGTATCCCATGCTACCAGTAGTTGTTCGGAATATCATAGCTTGGAGCTTCTGGGAGTCATTTGCTAGTAATGCCCTGTCGTCTGCGTGTCGTACATTGTTGACCTGTACTTCTTTATCTTCACTCCACAATCGACCCTTTCCAGTATATTTTTTTAAAACCTCTTCGGAGTATATATTGAAAACTGGGCACAGAATACAGCGCTGTCTTAATCCTGTTTGGAAACTTATGGTGCCTATTTTGCCTTCGCCTCATGGCTTCAATATAAATTATTTATAGTGCATGTTTGGCCAGCAGCCACTCGCATTTACTCTAAAAGGATCATTAACTTGTTGTGTTTGACATAGAAGGCTTTTTCGTAGTTGATAAAGCAGACCTATATGTCGGTTTTTACGACGCGTGCTCGTTATATTAGCACTTGTATACTGAAGAGCGCGTCTTATATATAGGTGTATAAGTTTAAGAAATAATTTTATTACTTTTTGGTATAGGAATGAAAGTTGATATCAGGCAATCTTTTGGTAAATCGCCCGTCATCTATAAGCCAATAAGTAAGCCTAGTATAGATTTGAGGTTTTGCTCTTCAAATAACTTGATGACCTCAATATGCACTTTATCTGGTCCGGGAGCCTTGTCGACTTTCATGAGTTGTAGTCTCCTATTATTTCACCCTTGCATTTCTGTTCCAAATTATAAAACAACATTAATGTTGTTTTATAATTTTTCTTGGATATTCCCGATGCTTCTAACCTTTTTATGCATGCTAAATATGTCATTCTTGTTTACTAATTCTTCAATTTCCGTACAATTAAAACTCCTTCTAAACTTTATTTGCTTTGTCTATCTGTAAAAACACAGTTTTGCACCCTAACACCAAACCTTTATTTTCAACACTCAACGCACGTTTCAACAACTCTAAGTTGTCATCTTCAGGAGTAAACCCAAACTAAATCTAAATTACAATTTTCTCTAATTTATACCTACCACTAAACTATTACTTAAGTAATTAGTACAAGGGGTAAATCCTTAGTACCTCAATTCTAATTGACAGACTTCAAAGATAAGGCAGATTTTATATAATGCAAATATGTAAATTAGGATAATCCTAAATTACCTACCTATTTTTATGCTACATTATTAAGTAATGACATTTTTACTACTTATTTTATGGATTCTTAGAAAGTAAACTATACAATGAACTGTATAGAATATGACCCTTATCTGAATTCATCAGTTTATTATTTTTATAAATCATAATGCTTTCGTACAAGTCCAGTTCCCTAAAATTATTTACTTGTTTAACTAATTTTAAAGAAGATAAATCTACAGAGTGGTTGTGTTCTAAAACATGATGTGCAACACTAGATTTATCCGCTCTTCCGTATTTCAAATGAGCAATATGCTCTTTGAAAGGGGGACTGATAGATCTGCGTGTCTGTCCATAATACTTTAAATCACAATCATTACATTTGATTTCATAAATACCGGACTTCTCAAAATCAGCAAGTTTATCTTTAGGATTGCCCAACAATTTCTGTAGTGTTGTAGTTGTTCTATACACCGCCTTCATACCAAGTTCTTTAAAAACTTTCTTAAAGCCCGTAGTATAACAACTGTACGGAACCGAGACAAACTTTTGTTCTTGTGACTCATTTCGAAAAGTTGACACTTCTTTCATTCGTAACCGAAACCGTTTCTTCCTAATTAATTTATCTATAATATCTGTTGGATAACCATTACATGCAGTTATTTCTCTAATAGTTTTCTTTTCATTTTCAAACATGAAAAGAAACCGATGTACAAGGAAATTAATCCCCGCTAGTTTATGTTGTTGACAGTGAAAAGACGTATTAGGTAAATATCTATATATATATATATATATATATATATATATATATATATATCCTATATACATCAAACTCTAACTTATCACTATCATTTCTTAAAACTAATACATCTAAAAATGGTAGAGTACCCTTTTGTTCCTGTTCATATGTAAATTTAATAGAAGCAAACCTATTGTTAAGATACATAACAAAATCATTAACATTGAGTTCATCAGTATTAAATATAGCAAATATGTCATCCACGTACCGTATCCATACCCTAGGAAAATACTGGGAGTCATTTTTTGCTTCAACTTCGAACCTGCCCATGAACAAGTTGGCAAGAAACGGTGACAAGGGCAACCTCCAAACTGAAAACAAGCAGAAGGAAGGAACTGCAATGGGAAACCCCTTGTCACCGTTTCTTGCCAACTTGTTCATGGGCAGGTTCGAAGTTGAAGCAAAAAATGACTCCCAGTATTTTCCTAGGGTATGGATACGGTACGTGGATGACATATTTGCTATATTTAATATTGATGAGCTCAATGTTAATGATTTTGTTATGTATCTTAACAATAGGTTTGCTTCTATTAAATTTACATATGAACAGGAACAAAAGGGTACTCTTCCATTTTTAGATGTATTAGTTTTAAGAAATGATAGTGATAAGTTAGAGTTTGATGTATATAGGAAGGATACTAGCACATATATATATATTTACCTAATACGTCTTTTCACTGTCAACAACGTAAACTGGCGGGGATTAATTTCCTTGTACATCGGTTGTTGACATTCCCTCTCAATAAAGAGAGGTTTGAAAATGAAAAGAAAACTATTAGAGAAATAGCTGCATGTAATGGTTATCCAACAGATATTATAGATAAATTATTTGGGAAGAAACGGCTTCGGTTACGAATGAAAGAAGTGTCAACTTTTCGAAATGAGTCACAAGAACAAAAGTTTGTCTCAGTTCTCTACAGTCGTTATACTAGGGGCTTCAAGAAAGTTTTTAAAGAACTTGGTATGAAGGCGGTGTATAGAACAACTACAAAACTACAGAAATTGTTGGGCAATCCTAAAGATAAACTTGCTGATTTTGAGAAGTCCGGTATTTATGAAATCAAATGTAATGATTGTGATTTAAAGTATTATGGACAGACACGCAGATATATCAGTCCCCCTTTCAAAGAGCATATTGCTCATTTGAAATACGGAAGAGCGGATAAATCTAGTGTTGCACATCATGTTTTAGAACACAACCACTCAGTAGATTTATCTTCTTTAAAATTAGTTAAACAAGTAAATAATTTTAGGGAACTGGACTCGTACGAAAGCATTATGATTTATAAAAATAATAAACTAATGAATTCAGATAAGGGTCCTATTCCATACAGTTCACTGTATAGTTTACTTTCTAAGAATCAATAAAATAAGTATTAAAAATGTCATTACTTAATAATGTAGCATAAAAGTAGGTAGGTAATTTAGGATTATCCTAATTTACATATTTGCATTATGTAAAATCTGCCTTATCTTTGAAGTCTGTCAATTAGAATTCAGGTACTTAGGATTTACCCCTTGTACTAATTACTTAAGTAATAGTTTAGTGGTAGGTATAAATTAGAGAAAATTGTAATTTAGATTTAGTTTGGGTTTACTCCTGAAGATGACAACTTAGAGTTGTTGAAACGTGCGTTGAGTGTTGAAAATAAAGGTTTGGTGTTAGGGTGCAAAATTGTGTTTTTACATTTGTGACACACCAAAGGTTCCACAGCTTTTCGATTGTTTATCTGTATTTTATTTCATTTCAATTCATCTCTCTTCCATAATTTCCAGTATTCTTGCTGATATCAAAGTGTTGTATTTCTTTTTGTCGGCTGTTGAAGGTTATCTATTTTAATTGAAACTGTATTGAAGAGACAGAACGAATTTAAAGTAACTGAGCAAAAACAAGAACATACTAAATTGAAGAGACAGAATGAATTTAAAATATTTGAAGAAAAACAAGAACAAACTGAATTGAAGAGATAGACAGATGAATTAAAAAGACAACATCAATTTGAACAATTAATGCAAATAGTAACGCAGTTCAGTAAAGCAGTTAATCAGAGAATGCAAATAGTGGAGTCAGACTTAAAAGGGATAAACGATGACATTAATATCCTAAAAAATACCGTAGATACTCTTGGAACCAAAGTAGTAGGCATCGATTCCATCCAAACCAGGCAAAAGTTTTTTAGGTTATTCTATCTGTATTTTATTGTGTGTTGGGAATTTGAAAGCATGTCTCCAAATTGATTGTTGATATCCTGCTCTACTTTCTATTTATTTCTCTGTTTCTAACTTTATCAAATTTACTGATTTGTTCATACTCTTCTTTTTTATTTTCTGTAGATGCAGCTATATTCTGGCTGAGGACAGATTATGGTCAGACAAAATATCTGCACCACGGTATGTCTGGACTGATGTTATCGAGTTTCGAAACCTTTGATTAATTTAGAAGTAGTATACTTGGTTCCTTATTACAGACTTTTGCATTGAAATCTGCTATCAATAGAGGTAATTCTGTTTTCTTGTTGGCTTTTAAAGCTTCATTTACTTTCTCATAAAACAGTTCAATTACGTTCTCATTAGTTTCTGCCGTTGATGCAGATGCAACAGTTTAGTTCAATATGCATGTTTCGCTATTTATCGTCAATAAAGAGATTCCATTTGATACTGGGATTATTTGTTGGCTTACAATAAATGCGGTTCCATTTTTATGATGCGAGGTGTCTTCTCCTGTGTAATATATTTTAAAATGATTTGGCATTCACTAGCCCCGGCCAACGAATTTCTGTGCAACAAGCAAGTATACCGATATTTAATCTTTTTATTTATTTCAATATGATAGCTGTTTTTTCAGCTTGGTACATACTTTGCACATTTCATGTACCTATCTGTTATTTGCGGTTTCTTTTGTAGTTCATATTGAAAATGTGACATGTAGTGATTACAGTATATGTTCCTGACAAGTCTTTTTAAAAATAATAATTTTTTCTGTAAATAATAGTCATACAAATGTTTTCCGTATGAATCCAACAAGACACATTGTTAAATTTGAAGACGCGAGATGTAGATCGACATCTAGGATTTTCAAGAGAATCAGTACACAGAGGTTCCGAATCTGGAGCCGTTCCGTGTAATTGCTGTTCTCCCTTAACTCCTAGGACAGAATGTGACGATAAAATTTTTCAGGTTACTTCACCTGTCAGAGATATTGAATACTCTCTTCGAGGTGTCATTCTTTGGACGCAAGACAATATATATTATATATAAATTTTATATATATTGTTTCTGGTCGGGAACCTTCATCAGTTGCGCTTCCCACAAGTGAATGTCCTCTCAAAAACTTCTTTATGCATTTGATGCATTTCGTTAAATTTGAAGACGCGAGATGTAAGACCGACATCTAGGATTTTCAAGAGAATCAGTACACAGAGGTTCCGAATCTGGAGCCGTTCCGTGTAATTGCTGTTCTCCCTTAACTCCTAGGACAGAATGTCACGATAAAAATTTTCAGGTTACTTCACCTGTCAGAGATCCTAGGACAGAATGTCACGATAAAATTTTAATAATATATATTGTCTTGCGTACAAAGGAATGACACCTCGAAGAGAGTATTCAATATCTGTGACAGGTGAAGTAACCTGAAAAATTTTATCGTGACATTCTCTCCTAGAAGTTAAGGGAGAACAGCAATTACACGGAACGGCTCCGGTTTCGGAACCTCTGTGTACTGATTCTCTTGAAAATCCTAGATGTCGGTCCTACATCTCGCGTCTTCAAATTTAACGAAATGCATCAAATGCATAAAGAAGTGTTCGAGAGGACATTCAATTGTGGGAAGCGCAACTGATGAAGGTTCGCGACCAGAAACTATATATATATATATATATATATATATATAAAATTTATATATAATATATATTGTCTTGCGTACAAAGGAATGACACCACGAAGAGAGTATTCAATATCTCTGACAGTTAAAGTAACCTGAAAAATTTTATCGTGACATTCTGTCCTAGGAGTTAAGGGAGAACAGCAATTACACGGAACGGCTCCAGATTCGGAACCTCTGTGTACTGATTCTCTTGAAAATCCTAGATGTCGGTCTTACATCTCGCGTCTTCAAATTTAACGAAATGCATCAAATGCATAAAGAAGTGTTCGAGAGGACATTCAATTGTGGGAAGCGCAACTGATGAAGGTTCCCGACCAGAAAAAATATATATAAAATTTATATATAATATATATTGTCTTGCGTACAAAGTAATGTCACCTCGAAGAGAGTAAGACACATTGTATATAAAGACCAATTGAGAACCATTTTGAAGTTGATTAATTGACATTTATTTCGATTTAATTCCAATCTACTTTCAATTAATTACAATTTTTAGTGATAGTGCATAATTGGATACAGTTCTCAATTGAACTTTGTTTGATTACTATTTGACAGATTATAAAAAATAAAGGTACCTCACTTTTAAACAAAATTGATATATTTTTTGACCGCTAGTATATTATTACAAAAGTTACATAAATGCTTATTATACAGTTTTTAGTACAATAGCATAATTAAATGCAGTTTTTAATTGTAACCACTACTATTTGAAAACAATTTTAGATAGTAACAAAAATAAAGGTACCTCAGTTTTAAGTTAAATTCCTATTTGCTGACAAACCTGGTTTACAGCTAAAAGAGTGACATGGAATGTACAGTTTACGTTTTAGACCATGCAAACCTGTTTATGAAGAATAACATCTTTTAAAATTATTAATAAAAAAATTCGTTTGATTTATGAAGACACACTGTATATAATTGAAAATCTTGACCTTGAAGTTGATTAACTTACTTTTATTTTGATTAACCTAATTTCTTCAACGGCTGATCAGAAAATTTTTCACATTTTAATACCAGCGCTTTTACGATAGCTTACTATGTGAGAAAGTCGATAACAAAGTTTTTTCCGATTTTCTAAAAAACGGTACAAGGTATGTTATTGAAAAAAAATACGGGATAACTTCGTGATCCCCCGAAACTAATCCGGTTTTTTTTTTCAATTCATTATACCCCAAGTTCCGAACAGTAAAATGTCTATAATTTTAATACTAGCAACTCCACCAAAGCTTACTGTTTAAGAAAGTCGTTAAAAAAAATTTTCCCGATTTTCTAAATACCGGTACAAGCTATGTTATTGAAAAAAGTAAGGGACCACTTCAGGATCCCCCGGAACAGTATCCAGTACAAACGGCCGAAATTTCTTGAGCAGTTTGGGAGTAATAGCAGAAAAAACATAAAAAATACATATAGAGGAATTTCTTTTTGAAGTCGGTTAAAAAATAATAAATAGATTTGTTTTAAATTCTAATGTAGTAATGTGACTTCTGCAAATCGAATAAGCATCACACAAACCCGAGTTTCTATATAGGGTGTAAACAGTATGGATGTATACATGTTACGTGGAGATAGCCCACATTAAATCAAACAAGAAGCTCTTATAAATCAATAGTCTCTAGGTTTTAATAACCAAGTTATGAAAACATATATGTTAAGTAAATTATAGTCGATGGGACAATATTGCCTATCGGCCGATAAACTCTTACTCTTTTCTCTTACTAGTAAAAAAATACCCTGACCACGAAACTTGCACTGCGGAGTTCTGTATTGAATAATTATATTTTGTACACGATTTGCTTGATTTAGGTAAATGAAATATTTAAGAAATAAATGTTTTCAAAACATTATCGTTCGTTATAACAAATGTTTGGAGGTAACCTTTAAAATTTGCGTAATTCTTTTATGTATTAAGTTAAAGAACACATAAATCAAAAGCATTTTACTTATAATTCAGAAATAACTTTTCTCAAAATACTTCAAAAAATCTCTCGAATACCTATTTTAAATTGCATTTTTCCAAACTAATTAATTAATTCATATTATTATTTATGTTGGATAATAAAGTCCCTACTTACACAATAAATAAATTCCAAAATTATCAGAACAGATATTCAAACAGATAACTTCACAAATGCACAAACTACACGTCTTTAGCCAGTTTTTTTACATAACACTTAGGAAACAAATACGACGTTTAAAATTAAAAAACTACGGTTAAACCTTGGTTAAACTTTATAAAAATAAGGCGCATGGCGTAAATGGCTGACCCTCTGTGCCACGTTGCCATATCTTCTCGATAGAATGATAACCGAGTTTTCATTTAATTTAAAAACTGAAAACAATGGTTTCTTAATGAAATTGGGGTACTGAAAGCATAGAAGTTGTTAAGAATTTATATATCAAGCTTTAGAAGCATTTTTGAAGCAAAATTATGTGTAGATGAGTGAAAAAATAATTGTGAATTTTCCTTTTTTTTTGGAAAAAAATATAGATTTATTGTAAAAATGCTATAAGACTTTTTGATTTGCTTTTACCTAAACTATCGTTTCTGAAAACTCAACTCAACTCAAACCGTTTACATCCCGTATATTAGGTGTAATTTGTAACAACGGAGTTCTTTTTACTTAAAATTACCTCTAATCATTACTTGAGATTGAATAAAATGGTTACTATATGGCTTTAAACTCTTTACGATTATGCAGTCAAGTGAAAAATTATAGACTACTGATAACTAAAATAATAATTTAACGTCTGGGATACTAGTAAATACTCTGAAGGGAATAAACGTTAGGAAAAACTCAAGATCAGGGTTTATAATACCATATGAAAATTGTCGGAAATTTAATGGTGTTAACATATATGCCCTGTATTTTTCTGGAAATGGCTGGAAAATTTGTAAATATTCCAAACGTCTCAGGGTCCAAATACCATTTTCAATAGTAACAAAACTCAACTGAAGCAGAAAATGAAAATTTGAAAAGATTGGCAATTTATAAATTCTTCGGTAACCCTAAAGATAAACTGGCTGATTTCGAGAAGTCGGGATTTTATGAAATCAAATGTAACGATTGTGATCTAAAGTATTATGGGCAGACACGCATATCTGTGAAGTCCCGTTATAAAGAGCATACTGCTTTTTTGAAATACGAAGGACTGATCAATCTAGCGTTGCACATCAAGTTTTATGTTTTACGAAAGCATAAGGATTTATAAAAATAATAAACTAATGATTTTGGACAAGTATCCGATCCCATACAGCTCATTTTGTATTTTACTCTGTAAGAACCCAAGGGTATGACAACTTAGAGTTGTTGAAACGGCGTTGAGTGATTTAAATAAGGTTTAGGGCAAAACTGTTTTTTTACAATAGTTAGTTAATTATTTAGCTCCCGAAATTTCAACGTTAATTTATACCTATTTATAAATTAGGGACAAATGTTTCTTTAAGACTAATAATAAAATCAAACAGACGTGTCCTTAAATAATTTCCAATTAACTTTAGTTAATAGTCGGATTTTAGGGTTAAAGTACTAATATATGTTACCCAAGAAGCAGTTATACTTATAATAGAAATCAAGTCAAGAGTGATTTAATCAGGTATTTTCCACTTTGCTGCTTGTTAATGTAATATTAGCTTGCAGATTGAAATCGCTGGAATAAAGCTTTCCGCAGTAACTGGGCTTCGAATTGGTTACAGAAACCTTAATAAAATACCCGCTCATGCATAATTTTATCAGAACGATATTGATGATGGCATCAGTATAAATTACATTTATTACGTAGTAGCAGTCATAATACAATCGGAGTGTATTGGGAGCATGTATATTGTAAGCTTTTGGAACTTTGAGAGTTGATGAATTTAATTCTGATTTAAGCTCATAAAGTATCTGAGTACAAACTCTAGTCAATTCAATCTAGTAACTGACATTTAAACAATAGCAAACAAGGGCGTTCATTAAAACAGATTTGTTGGAGGTAAATTTATACCGATAATTTATAAACTACTGCTATTTTCTATATGGAAGATGAGTTCCTGTAGCTGCCGTATTATTTTATTCTAAGTATTAACCTTTTAATTGTTATCAATTAGTATTTAAGCAAAGTTGGTGTTTTTACAAATTGTAAAATACAGAATTGGTTAATGAGTTACTGTTTTAATTATTTGTATTTTCACTATACTATTTATAGCACAATATCCGTAGCTTGTTAGAAATAGTTGTGATATGCTATACATTAAAACAATAAATGATGATAAATGTAAAATATATATGTATATATATCACGTTGGTATTTTATGAATTTTTTGGGAATAACACCACAATATAGAAAGTCTAGTCTAGTGATGGGCAAATGTGTGGAACTAAGCAAATATCTATGGAATTATTAGAGATATCAAAATGAAATTTGGAAGGTGGATACTGCAGTAGATTGCCTATTTGCTTCCAAATTTTTTTACAATTTTCAACTTCCTGTTTTACCGGAAGTAATGTCGATTTTAAAATTTGCAATGAAACACCCTGTAAAGTATTTTAGTTTCTGATAAAACATTTTACTGCGAATACAAAAATATAGGGTTTGATATTGTTTACTTCAATACCTACCGAGATATTAACAGAAAAGTAATTAAGGAAATGAAAAATCTAATATCCATTAAAGAAATACATAATCATAATTATTAACTAAATCTAAGTGATTTTCAAAACATTTAAACTTAACTAAACTTAATGTATTAGATGCTCAAACTGAGCACCGTTTACTTCTTGACAATAAGCAAGTCGGTTTTTAAATTCTCTAGTAACATTAGCTATTACTTCTGGTGTAATTCTCTGGATGTCTTGAGTTATTCTGGCAGTAAACCCACAGAAAATAGTCTAGTGGATTAAGGTCGGGACTTCGTGCAGGCCATTCATAAGTACCCCTCCTTCCAATCAATCTGTGATGAAATGTCCTATCTAAATGATCTCGAACAATGCGAGCGTAATGGGGTGGTGCTCCATCTTGCTGAAACCAGATATTATTTGGTAATTGTCCATTTACCTCCAATGCCGGAATATCTTGTGTCTCCACGATTCTGATGTTATAAATACGGCCCAAACGTTCAATTTTTGGGGTTGTTGTGTATGAGTATAACCGTACCATTTAAACAAAATGTAGCCTCGTCTGAAAATACCATATTTCTTATAAAATTATTATCATGGTTACAAATATCCATCATCGTTTCACAAAGTTGCAAACGTCTATCGAAATCGTCTTCGGAGAGGCGAATTTTGTATGGATGATATTTTTCTCGCCTTAATATCCTTCCTACTGAACGAAAGCTAATTCCATGCATATTGGCGAGGTCGGTAGTGGATAAGTGAGGATTTTCTTCCAAAGATATAGCAATTTTGAGCTACACCTTCATTACTTGCACTTTTTAACCGTCCACTTTTTGGTAAATTGCTAACTGTTCCACTTGTGTCGTACCTTCGCAAAGTTTTCGTCACTACTGAACGGGATATTTGGGTATTCGGATGAACAATTTTAAAAAGGTCACAAACTTCTTGATGCGTCCTTTTCCTCTCCCCATACCCAATCATCATTAATATTTCAATTCTTTCTCTTTGACTTAATTCGGTCATTTTACGATCAAATTAATACAATACAATTTTTTTTCGATCAAATAAAAAAATCTCTAATAACTTATTTTGACAACTACTCTCACTTCTGCAATGAATTTCATGGACTACTAAACTTAATTCAGATTTAATTTGCGCCTGATTTAAACAAACGCACTTGTATTCAACTATGGAACAAGCAGTGCTGTTGCCTGTTATGGTAAAATGCCACCGATTGGCCAATAGAAATACAAATCCTTACCGAGCGGTTTGTTTATATCGGGCGTAAATGAAATCTTAACAGAGTTTAGCTACCATCGAATTTTTCCTTTCCTTAGTTACTTTTCTGTTAATATCTCGGTAGGTATTGAAGTAAACAATATCAAACCCGATATTTCTGTATTTACCATAAAATGTTTCATCAGAAACCAAAACACTATACAGGGTGTTTCATTGCAAATTTGAAAATCGACATTACTTCCGGTAAAAAAAGTTCAAAATTGTAAAAAAAAATTTACGCTCGTATTGTTCGAGATCATTTAGATAGGACATTTCATCACAGATGGATTGGAAGAAGGGGTACTTATGAATGGCCTGCACGAAGTCCCGACCTTAATCCACTAGATTATTTTCTGTAGGGTTACTGCAAGAATAACTCAAGACATCCATAGAATTACACCGGAAGTAATAGCTAATGTTACTAGATAATTCAAAAACCGACTTGCTTATTGTCAAGAAGTAAACGGTGCTCAGTTTGAACATCTAATGCATTAAGTTTAGTTAAGTTAAGTTTAAATGTTTTGAAAATCACTTAGATTTAGTTAATAATTATGATTATGTATTTCTTTAATAGATATTAGATTTTTCCTTTGCTTAATTACTTTTCTGTTAATATCTCGGTAGGTATTGAAGTAAACAATATCAAACCCGATATTTCTGTATTTACCATAAAATGTTTCATCAGAAACCAAAACACTATACAGGGTGTTTCATTGCAAATTTTAAAATCGACATTACTTCCGGTAAAAAAAGTTCAAAATTGTAAAAAAAAAATTTACGCTCGCATTGTTCGAGATCATTTAGATAGGACATTTCATCACAGATGGATTGGAAGAAGGGGTACTTATGAATGGCCTGCATGAAGTCCCGACCTTAATCCACTAGACTATTTTCTGTAGGGTTACTGCAAGAATAACTCAAGACATCCATAGAATTACACCAGAAGTAATAGCTAATGTTACTAGATAATTCAAAAACCGACTTGCTTATTGTCAAGAAGTAAACGGTGCTCAGTTTGAACATCTAATGCATTAAGTTTAGTTAAGTTAAGTTTAAATGTTTTGAAAATCACTTAGATTTAGTTAATAATTATGATTATGTATTTCTTTAATAGATATTAGATTTTTCCTTTGCTTAATTACTTTTCTGTTAATATCTCGGTAGGTATTGAAGTAAACAATATCAAACTCGATATTTCTGTATTCACAATAAAATGTTTCATCAGAAACAAAAACACTATACAGGGTGTTTCATAGCAAATTTTAAAATCGACATTACTTCCGGTAAAAAAAGTTTAAAATTGTAAAAAAAATTGGAAACAAATAAGCAGTATCCATCTTCCAAATTTCATTTTGATATCTCTAATAATTCCAGAGATATTTACTCGGTTCCACACATTTGCCCATCACTGTATATTTTAAATACTCTAAACGTCTCAGGGTCTAAATCAGACCCCGTTTTCAATGGCCATAAAAATTAAACTAATTGAAAAAGGAATTAATAATTTAAAGGTTCGCAATTACAATTTATCCAAATCACAATTTGACGTTAAACAATTGACAATAAAACTACCTACGAGCATTTACTGCTATTTTGATATATTCACTAAAAATTCATGTGATATAACAAAGAATTTATCAAATTGAAAGAATTTGAAAGAGTTACTTTTAGAATTTCATGTGGAATTCCTCAGTACGACATTAGCATTATTAATTTCGTCCTTGATTATCGGTAGCCAGGAACTGCTAATTTCTCTAGAAGCTAGTACTTCTAAAATCATTTTCTTTAATAATAATAATTCTTTGTGTAATATGGTGGTATTTTGAAATTGTATGTTATGACCAATGTCCCAGGCATGTTCACAAATGAAATTTTGAGTTGTCGTTTCTCGAATATAAAAGTTGTTACAGTCGTAAGAAATTTTAAAAATGCAATTTTTCTTAATTTGGGTTACGCTATTTGGTTTATTTTTTGATATAATTGATGTCAGTGTATTTCTTGTTTTGAAGGTTGTTTTAGTATTAAAACTGTTGAATAATCTTTTGAATATTTCTGAAAGACCCTGTATGTATATTGTGGTTGTTGTAGTAATGTGATTATCAGGGGTATTAGTATTGTTTGTAGCTTGATGTAGTAATATTAGTACGATAATCACAGTACTACAACAACCTTATCATACATACAGGTCTTTCAGTAAGATTGAAAAAGTGGGCAACAGATTTAATATTAAATAATTTGGTCAAGTGCGAGTTGGACTCGCATACTAAGGGTTCCGTACCACCTTCAAGATTCGCTGTATTTAGTTTTCTAATTTGGCCCCCAAAAATTAACATTAGAGTTTTATTTTACTAATAAACTTTCAGGGAAGCATTTTATAATCTATTGTCTGAATTTTGAGGGTCTATAGATTGGAAGATAAAGGGCAAAATAGGTCAAGTTTTAAATTATAATTTATTAAATCTGCTATTCAAATTATTTAAAAATACAAATAAAATATATTTTTCAAAATTTAAATAGCATAGTTTCTAAAATAGGAATTAAGTCGATTTTTAATATCTTTGCTAATATCTTTTAAACAAATGATTCAAAAATATGATATATTTGTAATTCACATAATGAGCCTTTTATGTGATATATTACATGATTCGTTTGAAAATTGAATTTTTATTTTCCATTTAATAATTTGTCCCTAAAATTACCATGGACGTTTTCTAATAATTTTTCTAATAAATTTAAAGTGAGCTTCAGTACCCAAAATTATTTTCAAAATTTTACTTACTATGGTTTCGGAAATAAAGAGAGAAATGAGAATTTTTTTATATCTTTATGTTAATATCTTGTAACCAATTAATTTTAAAAATATGAAAAATATATATTTGTATTCCTCATAACGAGCCCCTTAATTTGATATATTGCATGACACGTTAAAAAAATATTTTTTATTTTCCGTTTATTTCTATAATTTGGCCCCCATTATTAATATTAAAGATTTCTTCGTATTTTTCCTGTAAATAAAAAAAATTAGGTCTTATAGTTTGGGGAATAAAGGGGGAATGGGTATTTTTTTTAATATTTTTTTTTTAATATATTTTAAATTATTTATTTTTAAAAAATTAAAATAAAATATATGTGTATTAGTCATAATGAGCCCTGTGATTTGATATATTACATGATACGTTAGAAACAAGTTTAATTTTTTATTTTCCATTTAATTCTATAATTTGCCCCCCAAAATAAATATTAGGGGTTTCTCCTTATTTTTCTAATAAAGTTCAGGTGAGGCGCTATACCTATATTTTTTTCAAAATTTTACAGCTTATGGTTTCGGAGATGAGGGGGGGATGGGTAAATTTTTTATATTTTTGTTAATATCTTTTAATTAACTTAATTTAAAAATATGAAAAAAATATATTTGTTTTCGTCATAATGAGCCCTTTCATCATTCATTTATTTTATATTTTAAATTTAATTCTGTAATTTGCCCCCCAAAATTAAAAGTAGAGATTTCTCCTTATTTTTCCAGTAAACTTCTGGTCAGACTCTATACGTCTATTTCATTCAAAACTTTACGTTTTATAGTTTCGGAGATAAGGGGGGGGGGAATGGGTAAATTTTGTTATATTTTCGTTAATATCTTTTATATTAATTTTTTTTAATATGAAAAAAATATATTTGTGTTCCTCAGAATGAGACCTTTTATTTGATGTATTACATGATGCGTTTTAAAAATTTTGAATTTTTAAATTTTCATTTAATTCTATAATTTGCCCCCCAAAATTTATATTAACGGTTTCTCCTTATTTTTCCTGTAAAGTTCGAGCAACGTACTATATTTCCTATTTTTTTTCAAAATTTTAGATTCAGTAGTTTCGGAGATCAGGGGGGGGAACGGTCGATTTTTTTAGTTTTTCCCCCCAGAAATACCCATCAAAACAAAATTTCTTCTTTGTACTCCTGATCGGGTCACCAAATTATACCTTCATACCAAATTTCAACCTCTTTCGTCCAGTAGTTTAGGAATAAATTGGTGTAATGTGACAGAAGCAGAAATCCTGAGTGATATTATAAGTGTATCCGTATTGTATATACGTTCATAACAAGAAATACTTTGAAATAAATTATATGAAAAACTAAGCCAAAAACAATAACCTAAAAGACAAAATATTTTTGCTCGAACAATAAAAAAATAAAGAAACGATAATTCAAAAGTAAACAAATTGTGAACATGGAACGTTGGTCATAACACACAATTTTCGGATAGAACCATATTACTTAAAGAAGAAAACAATACAAAACCAGAGCCAATAGTTTGATTTGATTTTATTAAATATCGGTAGTACTTCTGTGGATATCAAGGTTGAAATTAATAATGGTAACGTCCTTCTGAACTATCTATCTATTCTGAACTATATCGGTTTTCCCTATGACCTGAATATAACTGGACTGCCTAAACTTTTTGGCCTTCTGTTCAATAGTTTTCATCCTATGGCATTCTAGAACACATGGGTAGCTACTTTTTTGAGGTTTAACTAGCCTTTTCATGGACAATTTTGACAAATTTGTTGTTTTTAAGTATTTAAATCAAATACAGTTTAGTATTAATTGCCAACTGGACAAACCAAAATACGTTATTTATCTATCAATACTATTATAAAATTGTATTTGTCTGTTTGTTTGTTTGTTACCTCATCACATAATAACTACTCAACTCCTTTTGCTGAATTTTTTTGCTAAGCTTATAGTTTGACTTAAAATCTGGTATACATTTTATCTCTATACATTGACAGAAACGGTAGATATAGGGAAAATACTACGATATTCGGTAAAACACAATTAGTCAGTTGGTTCCACCTAATGACTACTAATATAAATGGACCTACATTAAAAACGGGTTGAAAGATGTTTGCCGGAAAATAGTAAATGCCAAACTTCTTTCCATTGTAACCACTAAGACATAATCTAGGTAGATGTACGCATTGACTGAACACCTGAACGGCCATACTTTACGCCGTTTATGTTCAGCAGGCAACAGCGAAAGTTTACATATTTATATTGTTATATACTCCCTGGGTTCAATTAAAATTTAAAAAAACTAGTTTTCACCCTCACTTTCTAGAACTTACATTTACAGCAAATTTGCACAACAGGTGATTCGAATATCACAAATATAATACAACATAAGCTCTTCTCCGCACTCCTTTTAAAATCAGCACCGAATCCTCTAGTATCAATTCTACAATTGCCGAGCTTTTTCGAGATTATTTTTTATTGTCGTCCCAGCGATCGGTGTCGTATTGAAATGAAACCAGGGCCCGCTTAGGTAAATTTCGCAACACTGCCCCCCTTTAATTCTGATCATCCCGGTGAGAAACATCCTCTCCATGGTAGGGAACGAGTCGATCTAAATGGACCACCTTGAACTTAGCCCTGGGGTTTCGACGGATCCGGTAGATGACGTCATTAATCCTCTTGACCACCTCGTATGGACCATCCCAGGCGGGTGTAATCTTTGGGGATTTACCCTTGCTCCGTTGGGGGTTGTACAGCCAGACTTTGTCCCTCTCTTGGAACCTGACTGAATTGGCCTTGAGGTTGTATCGCGTCTTCATCCAGTCACTGGTAGCCAACATCTGCGTTCGGGCTAATTCGTGTATTGGCAACATGTTATGTCGTAGCTCCTTTCCGAATAGAACCCTGGCTGGAGTCAGGCCTGTACTATTGTGTACGGCTGAGTGATATACCAATAGGAATAGGGAAATATGCCCATCCCAATAACGCTGGTTATAGCTGACGACCTTGGATAGGTGTTGTTCCAAGGCCTTGTTGAATCTTTCCGCCATTCCGTCTGACTGTGGGTGCAATGGTGTTGTTCTCGTTTTCTTGATCCCCAACATCGTGCAGACCTTCTGGAATACATTCGATTCGAAGTTACGCCCCTGGTCTGAATGTAGTTCCATCGGGACGCCAAACCTGCTACCGCGGTTGCCTCTTGATTGGGTATCGCATATGCCTCAGGCCATTTGCTGAAGTAATTCATTGCGACCAGAATGTATTTGTTCCCCCTCTCAGACTCGGGTAACGGACCGGCGACATCGATGGCAATTCTTTCAAATGGGACGCCCACATTGTACTGCGGCATTCTGCTTTTGGTCCGAGTCTTCGGGCCCTTACTGGCTGCACAGGTGTCAGATTTCCAACACCAAGCTCTGACGTCTTCGAAGTAATTCACCCAGAAGTACCGCTGGCGAACTTTGTCTAGGGTTTTATTCATGCTTAGATGACCTCCGGTAATCCCATCATGTACTTCGGTCAGGATAACTGGTACCTTTTTCTTAGGAACTACCAGTAGGGACTTGGTTTCTCGGCCATCAGTACTTTCCCAAACTCGCTCGAGTATTCCATTCTCTACTCTTAGAGAGTCCCATTCGGCCCATAACGATTTCAGCACGCCCGAGTATATAGCTACCTCGTCCCATCGTGGCCTGGGTGCCCCTCTCATTTTTAATGACAAGATTGGTTCGATGTCTGGATCGGTTATTTGGTCCTGGATGCACTGTTCCGTTGTCCATTCTTCATTGGCCTGTACTCGGATCTGTCTGATGTAGATACCCTCAGTTTTGTCTTCAGGCAATGTCCGCATTTTGCTCTACAGGGTCTTCTGAATGGGGCATCGGCATTATTGTGCAAACAGCCTTGAAATCGTATTGCTGTAATTTCTCCATCCACCTGGCTAGTTGTCCTTCCGGTGTCTTCATGTCCAGCAGCCATTTGAGGGCGGCATAATCTGTTTGGATTAAGAAATGACGACCATAGAGGTATTTGTGGGAATGGTCTACAGCCCTTAGTATAGCAAGAAGTTCTTTTCTGGTGACACAATAATTTCTTTCCGGTTTCGAGAATCCACGGCTGTAGTACTCGATCACCCTCTCTTCACCATCTTCCATCTGGGATAGGACAGCCCCCAAACCTGTGTTGCTGGCGTCGGTGTCTAAAATTACCTTCCCGGACTGTTTAGGAAAGGCTAGGATTGGGCTGGTGCTGCCTTCAGTCGTCTGAATGTTTCGCAATCCTGATTCCAACGGAAGGTCTCTTTCTCAATGGTCTGCCGATGTAGACGCGCGACAATTGTGGCAAATCCCTCAACAAATCGCCTGTAGTAGGAACAGAGGCCCAAGAAGCTTCTGAGTTCATGCTTGTCTCTTGGGACTGGCCAATCGCGGATGACTTCTATCTTGTCCTCGTTGGTGCGGATTCCTGACTCGGAAACAAAGTAGCCCAAAAACTTCTTCTTGGAACAAGGAACACTTCTTCGGGTTGAGTCTGAGGTTGGCGTTATTAATTCTGGAGAATAATTCGGCAGGTTCTTCAGATAGTTGTCGAATGTCTGAATCATGACCAGAATGTCGTCGAGGTATACTAAGCACGTCCTACATGTTAACTCTCTCATACATACTTCATTAGCCTCTCAAATGTAGCGGGTGCATTACATAACCCAAAGGGCATGACCGTGAACTGAAACAGCCCTTTACTAGTGGAGAACGCTTTCTTCTCTCTGTCGTTTTCGTGTAGACCAACCTGCCAATATCCTCTCTTTAGGTCTAGTGTGGAGAAACAACGGGAGCCTGCTAGCGTGGTTATAGTGTCATCAATTCGGGGTAGTGGATAGCTGTCTTTCTTGGTGACTTCATTCAGCTTTCTGTAATCCACGTAAAATCGGGTGGTTCAATCCTTCTTTTTAACTAGCACGATGGGAGCGGACCATGGACTGATGGATGGCTCAATAACTCCATTTTGTAACAGGGACTCGATGTTTTCCTCGACTGCATAGTGTTGCCTCAATGGTAGTCGCCTGGGTGGTATTCTGATGGGTTGAGCCTTTCCGGTATCTATTCGGTGTTGGATGATGTTGGTGCGACCGGTGGTTCCATCTTCAATGTTAAAAATTTACCAGTGCTTTGTGATAAATTACTTGGCTTTCTTCTGGTTCTTTGGTGTCAGGTGTGTCAAATGGTCAGCAAACTGTTGTAGGAACTCTTTATTGGGCCCTGTCTCCTTCACTGACGTCTGGTACCCTTCTTCGCAATTGATGATGGTCTCTACTGGTTCGAAACAAGCTCTCTCCTGACCATTGGCAATTCTGATGTCTTTGTTGGACAAATTCATGATTCTAATTGGTATATCTCGTCTGGTTTTAACTATAGCCCGTCCAACTAAGTAGACAAGAGCTGAGAGTACGGGCTCCACCATTCCAACGTAGCTCCCAGGATTGCTCTCTAGCTGCCCATGAATAATCTGTTCCGCTCGACCGGGAATTCTGGCTGAGAATTTTGCTATAATTTTTATGCAGGTAGCTGAACTGTTGACGGGCCGTGCTAATACAAATTCCTCATTTAGGAACCGAAGAACATCATATCTCGGGTCGAACATAAATCCATGCTGGCTAATTAGGTCCATACCCAGTATGAAATCGTCCTCAGTATTCGCTACCAGGACCCTATGCAGGATCATGTTGTCCCTTATCTGTAGCACGACATCTGCCTCACCCTGTACTGACATGGACTCTCTGGTGACTGTTCTGACCTGGATGTTGTTGGTAACTGGCCGGATTTCCGATCCCTTGAAAACTCTAGACTTGGCAATGGACACAGCGGCGCCGGTGTCGATGGTGATGATAATTGCTCGATTATTGATGGTGCCACTGATGACTAGGCTGCTGCTATCTCGGAAAAAGCCCCGGATGGATACTGTCCTGGGGGGTGGTGGAGGGTTAGTCAGCATTCGTTCCCTTATGCTGACTGATTGGAGTTTCCCTGGTTAGTAATGTCGGTTTGTTGATTACCCCTGATTGGTGATCGTTCCGGTAGCCTTACTCTGCAGTCGCGTCCAAAGCGGTAAGATGCCCCTCTGGTGTCAGTTCTTTGTGACCGTTCTAATAGTTTTTTCATACCAGCCAACAGCGCTTGAAATGGTGACTCCGACTCTTCCTGATTGAAGGAAACTGCTCGGACCCTCGGCTAGGGGCTCTACTTCCAAAGCCCGAAGTAGAGCTTCATTACTCTTCTTGACGTCACTCAGTCTTAAATTTCTTGGCACTTCCACATCTGTGATGCCGTTTAAGAAACTATGTGTGGCCAACTGGTCTTTCGTTTCCTCTGGCAGGTCTGGGTAGGACAAGTGTACTAACAGTCTAATCTCTGCTTCGAATTCTTGGAAGCTTTCACCGGATTTTTGCGTTTTTCCACTTAGTTGGACTTGGTATACCTGGCTCAAGGATTAATTGTCGTATCTTTTGTCCAGGATGGCGATGATCTTGTCGAAATTGCATTGTTCATCGACTGTAATGCTTTGGAGGAGTTCTAGGGCCGGACCTCTTAACGAAATTACCAGAGAAGTAGATTTTTCTTGATTATCACATCCATTAGCTGTAGCCACGGCCTCAAATTGCCGTTTATACATGGGCCAAGATGAACTGCCATCAAATGTGGGTGTTTTGCTGACGGAACCTCTGGTACTCGTAGTGTTCTGGTATTTTCCCCTGTTGCATTTTTTAAATTTCTGTTTTAACTTTGTTTTGGATAGCACTGATTTCAAATTTCACCTGACTTTGTATGGAACCCTTTGGTTTCAAGGGCCTCCACATTATTTTTTAGGATCTTTATGTCGTCGTTTATCTCTTTTATATCTGATTCTACTATTTGCATTCTTTCATTAACTGTTTCATTAACTTGTGATACTATTTGCATTAATTGTTCAAATTGCAGTTGCCGTTTTTCGTCTAGTATTTGAGATCCATTTTTTCTGGTTAATTCAACTTGCTCTTTTTTTTTGTTCAAAATATGAATAATCCTTCAATTAAATTCTGTTGTTTTTCTTCCATCATGGAAATAAAATTTCTTGTTCAAAATCAAAAGATTTCACTAACCTTTGGTGGATTTCTTCTTGATGTTGTTTCTCCTTCTTGTTACATTTTTCCAGGATCTATGTAATATTTTCATCTAGTCCATCCGTAATCTGCTTGAATAATTTTTTGGTAGTCTCATCCATTTTTTCTTTTTCCATACTTCGGGTTTCCATAAATCAAATTGCGATTTTAACTTAACTTAATCCTTTCTTTCTAATCAACAAATTTGTTATATACTCCGTGGGTTCAATTAAAATTTAAAAAACGAATTTTCACTCTCACTTTCTATAACTTTTATTTACATCAAATATACACAACAGCTGATTCGAATATCACAAAAATAATACAACACAAGCTCTTCGCCGCACTAACTAACTGCTGCGAGGATGGGCCGCTGGGTGTTCCATATATAGGACAGGTAAAATTTAGATCGGAGTAGGGTTACATGGATTTGGAAATGATGAAAAAACGTTATATTAGGTGGCCCGTAAGTAGTTGCACACATACAATCTGGTTGAAATAAGGGGGAAGTTATACGGGGTGGTTCGAAAAAGATATATTAAGTGGATAATAAACAGTTGCATATACTAGGTGTTGTAAAAGGGGTGGAGTTGAATTAAATTTATACAGGGTGGATAACAAAATGTTATGTTTTCAGGGTCCTAAGTAGTTGTATATACAATGAGGGCGAAATAAGGGTAAAATATTATTATAGTTATGACCTCGGTTGAAAAAATTGTTAGAAGCAGTTGTTTATACAGGGTGGTCAAAATATAAGATGGAGTAGAATTATAGTTCATATATTTCTAGAGAGGTAGTAAAAAATGCCATAGAGGATCAGGCATTTTTAAATAAACTGGTCGACAAAATTGAGAACTTAGTATCGCAAATAATTCAAGACGCAATTCAAAACCTTTCTATAAAATTAGATAAATTGGAATCGCAAATAATTCTACTTAAGAAGGATAATGAAGTAATGATATCTAAAATAGATGGCATGGAAAAACGGACCAAGTTAAATCAACTTAGGATTTACGGATTGCCGGATGGCAGGAATAGCCATCAATTAACCGAACAAGTTGTAGAAATGTTTCAGTCAAAACTGGGGATAAATCACGTAAACCCCATTAGCTGTTACCGGGTTGGTCCAATTATCAACAAAAAATCTCGAGCAACTGTAGTGACGTTTGACAGTTTGCATCAGAGAAATGCTGTTTTTTTTGAAAAAGAGAAAGCTGAAAGGAAGTAAAATTGTCATTGTTGGAGAATTGACAAAATCTAGACAAGAATTGCTTACTCTAGCTAGAGAAATATTGGGAAAGAATAATGTTTGGACAATAGATGGTAGAGTTATGACCAAATCTGGTAACAAGAAGATGGTAATTAAAAGTGAAGATGATGTAGTCAATCTTGGCCAATAAAGTCGGGGTCTTCAATACAGCCCCTCAATCAGTACTCATCAACAAAATTGATTGATTTTTTTTTTTGTTAAATTACAGAATATCTTAATTTAACGAAAGTTCTAAATTTTTATAATTATCACTCGTTTAGTATATAATGAGTAAATTAAACATAGCGTTTTTGAATGTCAGGTCGCTTGTTGCGCATTTTAGTGAATTCAAGGAGCTCCTTAATGAACACTATTATGATATTATGGGCCTTACGGAAACATGGTTAAGCTCGGATATACCTGACATAATTAATATAAAGGGCTATAATTTAGTTAGAAGTGATAGATGCACAAGGGGTGGGGGAGTAGCACTTTACATAAAAACTCACTTAAATGTTCTACAAAAACGTGGATAATGTATGTGAACAAATTTGGGTTGATATTATAATTAGGAGGAAAAAATATGCGGTGGGAGTTATTTATAGACCGCCAAAGGGTTATGTAGTTAATTTTCTCAATGTTTTTGAAAAAATGCTCTCCGAATTCCAACCAAATGACATTATATGTGGTGGTGACGTAAATATTAATCTATTAAATCTCTCAGATCAATATGGCAGTATATTTTATGAATATATAAATTTAAAACAAGTAATTGGAGAACCCACAAGAGTAACAAGCAGTTCTTCTACGCTGCTGGATATTATTCTTGTGCAAAGAGATTAACTACATTTAGAACCCTTTGTGCTAGATTTGGACTATTCCGATCATTGTCTTACTTATTGTGTCTTGCATGAAGTGTTTTCGAAGGAAGAAAGTACTATTAGAAGTAGAAATCAAAGAATATAGTTAGACACCTCCTAAACCATTTTTTATGCATCTCCCCGTTTGAAGATATAGTTTATGCGAAATCGGTGAATGACAAAGTAGCGACTTTAAGTAACATCTTAATTAATATTTTTAATGTTTTGGCTCCGGTGCTAGAATACAAATCTAAACAACTAAACCCACCTTGGCTAACTTTTACTATAAAAAAACATGCTATGGCTCAAGGATAAGGTACAAAAAGTATAAAACAATCCGTACTGATGCATCTTGGGAAACTTACAAACAAATAAAAAATCAAACAAGTATAGCAATACGTCAGGAAAAGAAACAATACATGACCAATACATTTGGTGGCTGTTTTAACAGCTCAAGTACCTTATGGCGCAAACTTAATATGTTAAACATATATTTCAAAGATAGTCGTACTAATATCCCGATATATTTAAATAACCCAGAAGCGTTTAATGATTATTTTTTGAATATTGGGAATAGCCTTGAGGTAGATCAGTACTTATTAGATTTTTATAATAGGAATTTAAAAGACGGTATAACAAAAAAATTTGACTTTTCATACAGTATCGGACAGTGTAGTGAAGGATTCAATATTCTACACTAAACCGCGAACTATGGGATGTGATCTAATAAATCTAGATTATGTTGTTGCTCTGCTATGACCGAATTCTTCCGTTTACAACCAATAGAGTTAATACATTTATATTGGAAAACGTATTTCCTGATCAATGGAAAATTTCTAAATTTAAGCCAGTCGCTAAAATGCTTAATATCGTAGATTATTCAGACTTTCGGCCTATAAGTATTCTCCCTGTCTTATCTAAGGTATCAGAGAAAATTATGAACTCTCAACTAAGAGAGTATCTCAATGAAAACAACATTTTATCACCACATCGTTCAGGTTTTAGATCAGGATTTAGCTGTTTGTCAAATTTTCCGAAAGGCATAACTTTAAAATTAATGCTTCAAAATCATCGGTGATGATTTTTGGAAAGAAGCATAATGAAATCGAAGAGAAGATCAAGCTTACTATTGGTACAGAAATCCTGCCTATACTAAATTCTTGCAGAAATTTAGGTTTACACTTTGACACTTCAATGAGATTTAAACCGCACATAAATAAATGCATACAGCGTGCTTATGCAAATTTGAAAAAATTATACCCTCATAGACACACTCTAAACATTTCTCACAAAATAACTATAACAAATTCTCTGGTACTCTCTCATTTCAACTTCGCATATGTGGTATATTCTCCTTGTATAGACAATGTGGACAAACAAAGAATTCAGCGAGTTCAGAAATCGTCCTTAAGATTTATTTGTGGTATACGCCGTAGAGACGCAGTATCTCACAAGCTAAAAGAACCCAAGTGGCTGTCAATGGAAGATCGAAGGAATTGCACTCGGCCACTTTATTTCACAGCACAGACGGGTGGTTACTAGAAACCGTCCCATATATTTAACAAAAAAATTAACTATAGAACGGATGTTCATACGCTGAGCCTTAGATTCAGAGGTTACATCTCTCCCCCGCCACCCTAACTACTTTTTATGATTGTTCCTTCACCTACAATATCTATCACCTCAACAACCAAGTTCCTAATGACCTTAAGGTACTGTCAGTGGCAGCGTGTAGGAGGGAGCATAGGAAACTACTTTTGAATGTGCACAGGTGATCTGTTTTTCATAATCATAGTACGCTAAGTTGAGTTAATGATTTTGATTTCCTTTAAACACTTTATCAGACAAATCACTTCCAGTAGGGAACTGAAATAGATGTTGTGTTTAAGTTGTTGGGCATTGTATCTTTTTTAAATTGTCTCCCAACAACTTTTTGCCATAAATCTTATACATGAGTTGCATATCTAATGTTATTTTAAATTGTTCTTTTTTGTTATGGCAATAAAATGATTATTATTATTATTATTAAGTAGCATATTATAAGATGGTTGATATATGTAGCAGAGTATAACTACAGATACAGCTGGGTTTAAAAAATATTGTAAAGGAATGTTATGATCTACCGGATAGATGAAATATAGTGTGGAGTATAATTCGAAGTATACAGGGTGGTGAAAAAATGTTATAAGTAGTTACATATACAAGGTTGTTGAAATACAGCGTGGAGTAAAATAATAATTATGCAGTCTGGGTAAAACAAGTTAGCAAAATCTTGTTATATAGGGTAGAGCATGAGCAGTTGCATATATGGAGTACCTGAACTAAACTATGGGGCGAAGTTAATTTATTGTTACACAGTGTGATTCAAACAACGTTAGAAAAAGTTGCAAATGAGGAATGGTTTAAATGAAGTGTGGAGAGAAGTTATATTTTACATAGGGCTTCAAATACTATGAGAAAAAACTATGAAATAGCGTAGCTCATAATCAGTTGCACAGATCGGATAAATGAAATATAGAGAGGAGTAGAGTTACGTAGTTTAATATTTAAAAATTGTTACATAGGGTGCCCCATAAGCAGTAGCAGTTTTAGTAAATTTTATTGGGAATTGATGGATTTATATTTATTTAGGTTGGTACAAAAAATATATAACGGCTAGTAATTTATAAAGAATAAAATATTATAGTTTGTGACAAGTCCATCACAATTTATATTTTCTAAGAAATAAGTACGATTTCATAATGTCCAGCCTATATGTTGCATAAACGTGCTAATATTACTACATAATTAATACTCTTTACTTACTTTGATAACTTCAAAAGAATATTTTGATCTTATATCACAATTTATATTTTCTAAGAAATAAGTACGATTTCATAATGTCCAGCCTATATGTTGCATAAACGTGCTAATATTACTACATAATTAATACTCTTTACTTACTTTGATAACTTCAAAAGAATATTTTGATACACTATAAATCCAACTTTGATTCAAAACACCTAAACCAATTATATCGAATGCAGCTCTTGATTTTATGAGCACTAGTTCCACTCTAATTTTATTTTCAGGCAGGCAAATATGGTAAAACCATCTTTGTTTATGTGTATTCTTTTATTATATCTTCGTACAAGTTCCTTTTTAGGGTTCCGTATATACAATATACGGATATCCTTATAATATCACTCCGGATTTCTGCCTCTGTCACATCACAGCAATTTTCTCCTAAACTACTGGACGGAGGAGGTTGAAATTTGGCATCAATGTATAGTTTGGTGACCCAATTAGTAGTACATATCCTAAAAGAAAAAGTTTTGATTTTGGGGTACTTTTGGGGGGGAAAACTAAAAAAATCGACCATTCCCCCCACTGATCTCCAAAATTACTAAGCCTAAATAAAATAGGACATATAGAAAGTTGCCCGAACATTACAGGAAAAATAAGGAGGAACCATTAATTTTTTAATTAATTAATATTAATTTTGTAATATATCAAATGAAAGGTCCCATTTTGAGGAACACAAATATATTTTTTATATTAAAAAAAATAAGTAAAAAGATATTAACGAAAATATACCAAAAGTTACCAATTCCCCCACATTATCTTTGAAACTATAAATCGTAAAGTTTTGCAAAAAATTAGTGGTATAGGCTCCCACCTAAAGTTTACTGGAAAAATATGGAGAAACCTCTACTTTTAATTTTGGAGGGCAAATTACAGAATTAAATGGAAAATATAAAATTAAAATTGTTTCTAACGCATCATGTATTGTATACCAAATGAAAGGTATCATTATGGCGAAACCAAATATATTCTTTTCATATTTTAAAAATAAATAAATTAAAAGATATTAACAAAAATATAAAAAAATTACCCATCCCCCCTCCCCCTTATCATCGAAACCATAATTTGTGAATTTTTGAAAAAAATAGTGGTATAGCGCCTCACCTGAACATTACTGGAAAAATAAGGAGAACCTCCTAATATTCATTTTGGGGGGCAAATTAAAGTATTAAATGGAAAATAAAAAATTATAATTGTTTCTAATGGATCAAGTAATATATCGAATAACAGGGCGCATTATGGCGAAAACAAATATATTTTTTTAATTTTTTTAAAACAAATATTTTTAAATATATTTAAAAAAATATTTACAAATATTACCCATTCCCCCCTTTATTCCCCAAACTATAATACCTACATTTTTTTGTTTACAGGAAAAATACGAAGAAATACCTAATATTGGGGGCCAAATTATAGAATTAAACGGAAAATAAAAAAATATTTTTTAACGCATCATGCAATACATCAAATGAAAGGGCTCATTATGAGGAATACAAATATATATTTTTCGTATTTTTAAAATGAATTGTTTACAATATATAAACACAAAGATATAAACAAATTTCATTTCTGGCTTTATTTCCGAAACCATACTACCTAAAATTTTAAAACTAATTATGTGTAGTGGGGCTCACTTGAAATTTATAAGAAAAAATATTCGAAAACCCCTATAGTAATTTTAGGGACAAATTATACAATTAATAGGATAATAAATATTCAATTTTCAAACGTATCATGTAATATGTCAGATAAAAGACTCATTATGTGAATTACAAATATATCATATTTTTAAACCATTTGTTTAAAAGATATTAACAAAAATATTAAACATCGATATAATTCCCACTTTAGAAACTACACTATTTAAATTTTGAAAAATATATTTTATTTGTATTTTTAAATAATTTGAATAAGAGTTTTAATAATTTATAATTTAAAACTTGACCTATTGTGCCCTTTCACTTCCAATCTATAGAGCCTCAAAATTATTAGTAAAATAAAACTCTAATGTTAATTTTTGGGGGCCAAATTAGAAAATTAAATACATATGTATTCTTATAAAAATCAAGCGAATCCTGAAGTAGATAAAATAAAAAGTCTATGTGTGGGAAATGAAAGTGTATATTCTTTATAAATTTAAAACGCTTCCTTTAAAATATACTAGGCTAAATATAAGAAACTGCACTCATTTCCTGCTTGTTTGAAACTGGAATATTAGAATCTTGAAGGTGGTACGAAACCCTTAGTATGCGAGTCCAACTCGCACTTGATGAAATTATTAATATTTATATCTATTCTGTGAACTATTTAACAAATAATTGTATTTTTTTCCTAAATATGAACACATTAATTATTAAGATAAATATCCATAAAAAACATTTTTACACCAACATATGATTTAATATGAAATTCCATCATATATCCATGTATAATATATAACTTTTTTTAATAATTATTGTGTACTGTTTAAAATATGTTAACAGTTTCTTCATATATTTATGTTTTCATTCAGTTGCTCTCAAACGTTGTTAAATTACCGCCTTGGACAAGCTATTTACTATAAATAGCCAAGGAAATATTATTCCATCCATCTTCTTTTATTTGAAATGTGGCATGCAACATTTTTTTCTTAAAATTTTTCTACTAACAAATATAGTCAAGATACAGTTAATTAAAAAAAATAATGCACGTTGTACACATTTCGAATACTAATATTTTGGATTTTACAAATTGTAACTTGTAGAAAAATTTTGTTGAACTACTAAAAAAATTATACAAGTTACAAAACTACAAGCTACAAGTTGATTATGAATCGGGCCCCAAGAACGAAATATGGTTACTACAAGAGACGGGAGCATATAACAATGGAAAAAATTGTAGAATAAACAAATATCAAGATGAAAAAAAGAAATTCTAAAAATATTTATGTTCCAGAAATATTTTAAAGTCTTACAAGTTTTAGATAGAAAACCATAAATTGATTATTGATGTTCACACAACCTTGCTTTGGAATAAAACAGTCTTCGTCCATTTCCGAAATGGCTAATTTACTGCCCACAATCAACTTCAAGTGCTCATAGCAATTTGATACCTTAATGGCCCTTCATCCAGAAACCAACAAAGCAGGGGTAAAATGAGCAGGTGAGATATCGAACTACTTAATTACCTAATTGTAGGTAATAAGACTTAGAAATGTTGGCAAACTAGTAACGGTTCCACCTACTCCTGAAATTTATAAAATATAATTTGGGTACTTAAAACTAGATATGTTAATCGTACCTACCTTAATCTATTAATGCATCTAAATACATAAATAATTGATAAACAAATACTTATTTTTTGCGTTTGTTGTCTAGTAAATATGGAAATTTGGAATAGCCACTATGGTGATTCAGTTTCTTATGAGAATTGCTTAGTAAATCTTACGTTAATATGATTAAGGTTATTAATGACAATATTGAAATTAAAAAGATCTTAAATAAATTTATATTCTGTGCAATGATTTTATTAATTCATAAATGATTTTAATTAATAAATAGGGGAGAGGCGTAAAAAATGGCATAGGCGGGTTATATGACACACCTATTTTTCTTTCACTGGATTGTTTGAAGTTTGCAGTCACGAGTTTTAGCCAGTTGTATTTTGTTTCTCGTAAAAGTAATTACTTTTTACGTTCATTTATTTACATTCAGTGTTAATTTATTGTAATTTGATTAAGTACTTTCGAGAAAGTATTGAAATTTCAAAAGTTTACAATTTTAGTAATTATTTTCTAATGTTGGAGGTTATAAAGTGAACAAAATGGCACATAACTTGTTATGATAAAATGACATACTATGCCATTTGACTCACCTTTTTTACAGATAAAGGATATCATGCCCCGTAACTACTCTAGAAAAACATACCGACAGGGTTTGGATCCATGGCAGTCCAATCGAGAGGCACAGCTTCTGCAAGATATCCATATCATCTAAATTGATACTTGAAGACATAAATATCAATATTTCAGTCAGCGTTAAATCTCCAGTGCCGAAACGAATATAAATGCAGGACAAGGTAAAAGAAAACAACGCAAGAAACCAATAGTATTGTTGTATTACTGGACGTCCGATAAGAAATTCTTCCTCACCGCTATTCTGGGAAAAGAGATGTCTACAAAATGATCAACCAGTATTCCTGTATACAAGTAGTGTTTTGTGTCTTGTGAGGTACTTATCTGTGTTTGGAAACCATTTATTTTCAACTACAGAGTCGTTGTCAATCGCTTTGTACAAACAACCAGTAATCCGGGCAATTTTACGAAATTGCCTTACTACATATTGTTCTTAATTTACAATTTTCAAATACCGTAAAACGGGGCTACTTGAAAACTGCGAGGTAACTTGATAATTTCAGCCGCCACTGTTTAACTCACGTGCTACTGGCAGGTGGTGTGAAATATGAAGTGTGTATTTGAGGGGAGCGTATCTACACCTATTAGTTGATAGATTTTATGATACGCAGGAAGTTTGTTGTGCTGGTTACTAGTGATTGTGTAGTGTTAAAAAAAAGTAAGTTTTATGTATTTTTTATATACCTATATACTTCCTATTACACAAAGACACATATGAGTAATATTACACAGCAACATTTTTTTTACAAAGAATCGAGTATTTCCTTTGACACCCTAACCTCAAAAAAATTTATTCGTTTTTCACTAGCCAGTGGTGTATCATTTTATTTTTCATCGTCTTTTCAGGGGCTACTTGAAAATGGTGCGGTTTTACAAAAGAAAGCCAGGAAGTCGAAAATATCGAGACTACAATGAAGAATCACTACAGTGTGCGTTACAATTATATAGGCAAGGTGGAAACTTAAGAGATTTGAGTGAACAATTCGAGATTCCCTACATAACTTTATATCGAAAAGCTAAGGGCCCAACCGGCCTTATCAGCTGAAGAAGAAAATCATCTGGCTCATGTGATAAGTATCGCCGCAGACTGGGGTTATCCCTGCGATTCAGATGACATTAAGGAAACCGTAAAAACTTATCTTGACCGAATGGGAAAACAAGTGAAGCAATTCCGGAACAACCGACCAGGCGATACCTGGCTACAAAAAATTTTACTTCGACACAAAGATCAACTTTCGAAACGACTGTAGCAATCCATTAAAGAGAGTAGGGCTGAAGTTTCTCCGGAAGTAATTAATAACTATTTTGACCATTTAACAGAGAGCATGAAGGATGTTTTGCCAGAGGCAATCGTCAACTACGACGAGACCAATTTTACGGACGATCCTGGCCGTGTAAAAGTAGTTGTTAGCAAGAGTTCTAAAAGAGCTGAGAAGGTTATGGACACGTCAAAGGCAGCAACTTCAGTGATGTTTTTGTGTTCGGCTTCAGGGTATATGCTTCCTGTCTACATTGTATACAAAGCTGATCACATATGGAATACTTGGACAGAAAACGCACCTTCTCATGCCAGATATAATCGCTCACGATCTGGATGGTTCGATGCCAGTATTTTCGAAGACTGGTTCGACAGAATAGTATTTCCATATTTCCAAACTTTACCACCTGGCCCTAAAGTTCTTATTGGCGATAACCTGGCTAGCCATCTGTCGTCTGCTGTTATTACAACATGTGAATAATATTCGCTTCATTCTTCTACCGCCTAATAGTACTCAACTGACACAGCCACTGGATGTAAGCGTTTTTAGACCAATAAAGGCTGCGTGGAAGAAGATTCTACAAGAGTGGAAAAACATAACAAGGGAACCATCAGAAAAGAAGTTTTTCCCCGCCTCTTAAAGCAAGCACTAACCAAAGTTTCAACCACTAATGAACACAATATCAAGTCAGGATTTGAAGCTACTGGTATATGGCCATTAGATAGGTACAAAGTATTAAATAGGTTGCCTAAAACAGACCAACAGTATTTACAACAAGCCAGAGAAATTGTCGATTCACTAAAGACAGTTTTCGAACAATCTAGGTTTAAAACCGCAACTTCTGTTGGTAGAAAAAAAAATTGTTGGTGGAAGCTGGTAAGAGTATTATACAAGAAGACCTCGCTGTCGCAGGTAAAATTATTAACCAAAAAGGCCTTCTTGTCGCAGATAACAATGTTTCCCAAATAAACCTTGCCGTCCATATACCGTCCGGGTCAAAGATCAAAAAGAAGAAAAAAAGAAAGGCAACTTATTTACCATCGTCTTCTTCTGAGAGCGACATTAGTGAAGAAAAAATTACAGTTGACAGCGATATGGATTTAGAACCAGAAACATTTTCTGATTTGGAAGAAATAGACAACTCTACTCTTATTGCAGACAGTTCTGCCGAAATGAAAGGTTTCACCAGGTGGTTACATTTACGTCGAAATGAAAACTCAAACTGGGACGAATAAATAATATGCCGCAAAAATTATAAACTGCGAAGAAAACGACACTTACCTTTGTAGTTTCTTAAGAATGAGGGACAAGATTAAAGGTGCTTACATTTTTCCAATGGCTGAAGACATCGGTATCGCCGAAAAAAAGGAAATAAAGAAACGGCTTCTCGAATACGAAGTTTTGAGAAGAGGACCAATCAAATTTAAATACTTAATTTAGAATCGGTTTACCTAGTTGTTTTTCTTTATTTAACTTGAGAGTTTTCACTGATTTTGTGAAAAATAATTGATTTTTTAAAATTTTGTGTTTCAAGTTTGTTTTTCTTTATTTTCCCTAAAAGTTTTCATTTAGTTTGTAAAAACTGATTGATTTCTAGATGTTCCATGTTTCAAGTAGCCTCAATTGTGAGTATACTTGTATTTTTAATGCAGTTTTCAAACAAATATCATTTAGCCCCATCACGGGGCTACTTGAAAAAATGTGTTTAAAATTTTTTTTTCTCCAGTATGGCAAGGGTTACATTTTTTTGAGTGTTAAACCTGATAGCCCTTACCCCAAAGTAATCTAAAATAATTTTTGTTTTCCTGAACGTAGCTTTGTTGCAACGAGGTAGGATCTAAAAGGTGAAAAAGTTTATCAAGTAGCCCCGTTTTACGGTACTTATCTGTTCCAGGAAAAAAATACAAGACCTTCTCAGCAATCATTTCGAAATTACTTACGAATCAGGTATGAGCAAATTTCAACAACAAATAGAACACCTAAATAAGAAACTAGCACAATTATGGAACAGCTTAACGGTCCTTATAAAATGCCGAAATAAGGGAATACACAAATTTCATCAGTTTTACCCTCATCTTTAAGTGTTTGTAGAATTCATACAGCTTGGTATTTCAAATATGTAAAAACAGAAATATAAACAAATTTAATTTAAATGAAAAGCAATGTTGTATCTACACACAAATTAAAAAATGTATTTCTTAAAAGGTGCTCATTCTGTTCAAATTAGTACCTACCGACTTCAAAAGTATACTAGGTAGGTAGGTAATTATTTTTTACAGAATGAGCTGTATGTTATTTTTTGTGTAGAGTTGTATTTTATTATGATTACTGTTTAAATTTTAGTTATACTTAGAAGTCGGATATATATATATATATATATATATATATATATATATATATATATATATATATATACGGTGGTGGGCAAATGGGTGGAACCAAGTAAATATCTCTAGAATTATTAGAGATATCCAAAATGAAATTTGGAAGGTGGATACTGCAGTAGATTGCCTATTTGTTTCCAATTTTTTAATTTTGAACTTCCTGTTTTACCGGAAGTAATGTCGATTTTAAAATTTGCAATAAAATACCCTGTATAGTATTTTATTTTCTGATGAAACCTTTTAATGCGAATACAAAAATATCGGGTTTGATATTATTTACTTCCAAACCTACCGAGATATTAACAGAAAAGTAATTAAGTAAAGGAAAAAATCTAATATCCATTAAAGAAATACATAATCATTTATTATTAACTAAATCTAAGTGATTTTCAAAACATTGAAACTTAACTAAACTTAATGTATTAGATGTTCAAACTGAGCACCGTTTACTTCTTGACAATAAGCAAGTCGGTTTTTAAATTCCCTAGTAACATTAGCTATTACTTCTGGTGTAATTTCTCTGGATGTCTTGAGTTATTCTTGCAGCTAATTCTTGCAAATTATTTGGTCTAGCAACATAAACCTTATACTTTAAGTAAGCCCACAGAAAATAGTCTAGTGGATTAAGGACGGGACTTCGTGCAGGCCATTCATAAGTACCCCTTCTTCCAATCCATCTATGATGAAATGTCCTATCTAAATGATAATAATGATAATGGGGTGCTCCATCCTGCTGAAACCAGATATTAATTGGTAATTGTCCATTTACCTCCAATGCCGGAATAACATGTGTCTCCAAGAGCTGTAAATACCTATCTTGTTTCTTGTAGGAAGAAGGGTCCTATGATTCTATTGTTATAAATGCCGGCCCAAACGTTCAATTTTTGGGGATGTTGTGTATGAGCCTCTTGTACCCAATTACTTTGCGACCAGTAGCGGCAGTTATGTCGTTTAACCGTACCATTTAAACAAAATGTAGCCTCGTCTGCAAACACCTTATTTCTTATAAAATTATTATCACGGTTACAAATATCCATCATCGTTTCACAAAATTGCAAACGTCTGTTGAAATCGTCTTCGGAGAGTTCTTGAACGAGGCGAATTTTGTATGGATGATATTTTTCTCGCCTTAATATCCTTTCTACTGAACGACGGCTAATTCCATGCATATTGGCGAGGTCGGTAGTGGATAATTGAGGATTTTCTTCCAAAGTTATAGCAACATTTTGAGCTACACCTTCATTACTTGCACTTTTCAACCGTCCACATTCTGATAAATTGCTATCTGTTCCACATGTGTCGTACTTTCGCAAAGTTTCGTCACACCTGAACGGGATATTTGTGTATTTGGATGAACAATGTTAAAAAGGTCACACACTTCTTGATGCGTCCTTTTCCTCTCCCCATACCCAATCATCATTAATATTTCTATTCTTTCTCTTTCACTTAATTCGGCAATTTTACGATCAAATTAAAACATACAACCTTTTTACGTTCAAATAAAAAAAAACAAATAACTTATTTTGACAACTATTGTCACTTCTGCAATGAATTTCATGGTTTGTTTATGTCGGGCGTAAATGATTTCTGAACCGAGTTTAGCTACCATCGATTTTTTCCTTTCCTTAGTTACTTTTCTGTTAATATCTCGGTAGGTATTGAAGTAAAAAATATCAAACCCGATATTTTTGTATTCGCAATAAAATCTTTCTTCAGAAACTAAAATACTGTTCAGGGTGTTTCATTGCAAATTTTAAAATCGAAATTACTTCCGGTAAAACAGGAAGTTCAAAATTAAAAAAAAATTGGAAACAAATAGGCAATCTTCTGCAGTATCCACTTTCCAAATTTCATTTTGATATCTCTAATAATTCCAGAGATATTTACTTGGTTCCACACATTTGCCCATTACTATATATATATATATATATATATATATATATATATATATATATATGTTTTAGGTCAAACCTCAAACATGTCGAATTACAAAACTCACGGAATTGTACCCCAGGTGGGTAAGCAATCCCACACCGGGAAACCGGTCTGCCTCAAGGATTCTGGGGGAGGCAAACATTCGACTACACTACATCTAGCAACATATAACTGCCGAACACTCTCGAACCAAGCTAGAATTGTAGAATTAGAACAAGAAGCAGTAAAAATCAAGTGGGATATCATTGGCATAAGTGAAGTTAGGAGGAAAAACGAAGAGCTAATAACACTTGAATCAGGCAACCTCCTATACCACCGAGGAACACCAACAGGAAGAACTAGTGGTGTTGGATTCCTTATCCATAAGAGATGGACCGATAGAATTATAGGCGTGTCCGGAACATCAGACAGAGTCGCAAGTCTAACATTGTCGCTTTCGAAAAGATATTCTATTCAAATAATACAAGTTTACGCCCCAACAATTAGCCATTCTGACAAAGAAATCGAACAACTATACAGCGAAATCAAAGAGGCCTTAGATACCAACAACAGCCATTTCAAATACATTATCGGCGACTTCAACGCAAAAATAGGGAAAAAACAAGACCGAGAATGATCAGTGGGGAACTTCGGGTTCGGTGAACGAAATGAAAGAGGAAAGAGATTAGTACAGTTCGCACACTATCAGAACATGTACATATCAAACTCCTTCTTCAAGAAAAATTCTAATAGGAAATGGACTTGGGAAGCTCCAAATGCGTCAGTCAAAAATGAAATTGACTTTGTCCTGACAAACAAGATTAATACCATCAAAGATGTAAGCACGCTAAATAAATTCAGGACAGGAAGCGATCACAGACTTGTCAGAGCAAGGATTGTCCTTAATACGAAACTGGAGAGATTTAAACTTATTAGGAAGACGCCCGCTACTAGCATAGACATTAACAACCTGAAAGAAAATTCTGAAAAATATCAGACGCTGATAGAAGAGAAGCTCCGGGAACAACAAGACAACACACAACTAATGAATACAATAGTGACCTGTGCTAAAGAAATAGGCGGAAGCCAACAACGAAACGAACACAAGAAGCTTAGTTCGGAAACAAAGGCGTTGCTTCAGAAAAGAAGAGAACTGAAAAGGACAACAGACATCCAACGCATAGAATACAGTGAACTATGCAAGACAATAAGAAAGAAAATTGCAGAGGACATCAAAAAATACAACGAAAAATTGGTAGAAATTGCAATTGAAAATCGGAAAAGTTATAAAAACGCTAAGAAAGCATTGATAATTGGGAAAAGACAAGTAATCGCATTGACAGAAGAAAATATCAGAATAACGGATAGACACAAAATAATGGAGCATGTCACGAAATTCTATAAGGATCTATACAAAGCCCCTGAATCCCTGGAAATACAGCTGACGAAAGAAGAAATACCTGAAATACTTGTGGAGGAAGTGGAATCAGCGGTAAACAAAATGAAAAATGGCAAGACAGCAGGTAACGACGCAGTAACGGCTGAACTACTAAAATACGCTGGTAGAGAAGCATGGAAACGCCTAGCCAAAATATATACGAATTGCCTAAGAACCAGACACATCCCAGAAAAATGGAATAGCGCCCTCATAGTATTAATCCGTAAGAAAGGCAATAAAGAAGACATTCGGAACTACAGACCGATAAGTCTCCTGCCGGTAGTGTACAAAATATTCACTAAAATCATACAAAACAGAATACAGGATACACTAGATTCCGCTCAACCCCGAGAACAAGCCGGATTTCGTAGTGGCTTCAGCAAAATCGATCACATACACACTATAAGGGAAGTTATCAGTCGAACTAGAGAATATCATATACCACTTGCCTTGGCCTTCATTGACTTCGAAAAAGCGTTCGACACTATATATCCGAAGGCGGTAATCAACGCCCTGAGTGAACAAGGTGTAGATAAACCATACATAGAAACGTTGGCTAATATATACAAGGAAGCCAAAGCCGAAATCAGAATATACGAAGGCAGCCCTGAATTTCGTACTAACAGAGGAGTCAGACAAGGTGACTCAATATCACCGAAGCTATTCACAGCGGCATTAGAGAGTATCTTTCGACGATTAGACTGGGACCACAGAGGACTGAACCTAGAATATCTAAACCATCTGAGATTCGCCGATGACATTGTCCTAATTGCCAATAACGCAGGAGAACTACAAAATCAAATCAATGAACTTAGCAGAGTAAGCAAGGAAATAGGCCTAAAAATAAATATCGGAAAAACAAAGATAATGTATAACGAACTAATAGACACACAAAACATCACAATAGATAACACAGTTCTGGAAATAGTAGAACAATATATATACCTAGGTCAATTAATACACATATCAGGTTCGCTACTACCAGAAATAAACAGAAGGATCAATCTTGCATGGATGACGTTTGGAAGAAACTCCATAATCTTCAAGTCACGAATGGCATTCCGCCTTAAGAAGAAAGTATTTGATCAGTGTGTTCTACCAGTACTGACATACGGTTGTGAAACCTGGATTCTGAAAACCGAACTTACAAGAAAACTACAAGTAGCACAAAGGTCTATGGAAAGATGCATGATCGGAATAACGAGAAGAGATCGGAAGAGAATAGAGTGAATAAGGAACAAAACCCAGGTAATAGATGTTATCCACAGAGTGAAATCTCTGAAGTGGCAATGGGCAGGGCATTTGGCAAGAAGACAAGATAATAGGTGGTCAACAAAAATCACACAATGGTATCCTAGGGGTGTTAAAAGACCAAGGAAACGCCCCAATGTACAACAGAACAACATGGAGATATTTGCGAAACGAATATGTAAGAGAGGCTACACCATAAAATAATGGTCGAAATTAGCTGCATATGATGATGATGATGATATGTTTTAGGTGGTTTCCGGGAATTCATCCGCGTAGTTGATAACTGATCCCTGCCGGGATCGATGGTAAAATGACAACGTTTCGGCAGAGTCACATCTGCCCTCTTCAGGTCGGTTCGCATAATTCTCGTAGCCTTCTGCTTTCGCTTCTAGTTACTCGAATACTAAGATTAATCAATGGAACCGCCACTCTCACCAGTTATAGCGAACCTTTTCATGGAGAGCTTTGAGGAGTTGGCACTAAGAACAACAACTCTTAAACCCAGTTTATGGTTGCGATATGCGGATGATACATTTGTGATTTGGCCTCACGGGAGGGAACACCTCAATACTTTTTTAGACCTCCTTAATGGCATCCATCACAAAATAAAATTTACCATGGAGGTTGAAGCCGACAATCAACTGCCATTCCTTGACGTTCTCATAAATAGGAATTAAGATGGAACCCTTGGCCATACAGTATATAGGAAAGCAACTCACACCAACAGATACCTTCATGCTAATTCTCATCACGACCCAGCCCAACTACAAGCCGTCGTCAAGACTTTAGTAACCAGATTACAAAGACCAGCTGACCAGGATAACATCAAACAGGAAATGGACACTTTAAAAACAGCTCTGAGACAAAACGGATTTACAGACCGAAATATACAAAGAGCCCTAAAGTCAAAACCGAGACGAGGAGCATGAGACACCAATAACCAAAGCTTATTTACCGTATGTCAAGGAGACCACGGACAGTATTGCAAGAATTCTACCGAGACACAATATCGATATTATTTTCAATACAGACAGAAAAATAAGCACGGTGCTGAGGACTCCGAAGACGAGGATCCCTTTAGAACAAAAGGGAGTGTACGAGATTCCATGTGCAGACTGTCATAAAACCTATGTGGGGCAAACTAATAGAAAAATTCAAGCTAGACGTGATGAATACCAGAACGCTGTAAGAAAGCAGGAAAAAACAACATCCTTTGCGGAACACGCCACCACCATGGTAAATATAGAACACCCGAAATCAAGACTCGTAAGAGAGGCAATTGAAATTGCGAAGAGGCCTCACAGTCTAAACGCAGGCAATGAAATTCAGAACTTATCGAATTGTTGGAAAATTCTATTAAACACCGTACCGGCCCGGACCCGTCCAATAACAACTCAACCGGAGATAAAAAAACAGCAGGCGGGAGGCGTGCCCACTGAGCGCCCAGGGCCAATCACACGCAGCCGTTCACGGTGCCAAACAATAGGCGCCTATATAACAGCGCGAGCGCTTCTGAAAATCTTAGTATTCGAGTAATTAGAAGCGAAAGCATAAGGCTACGAGAATTATACAAACCGACCTGAAGAGGGCAGATGTGACTCTGCCGAAACGTCGTCATTTTACCATCGATCCCGATATATATATATATATATATATATATATATATATATATATATATATATATATATATATATATATATATATATATATATATATTTAATGTTTCATTGCGGTTCAGCTCGGATTTTTGTAGATTTGAGTGAGTTTGAAATGCTTGTAGTTCAATTACTTCTAAGAACTGGGCAACACTTGAAAATCTGACTGGTATCGGTATAAATTATTTTTAACAAGGTTGTGAGATATCTCCTGTAATGCGACAATCAAATGATCTGGTGACTGAATAATTTTCGCTAACAAAAGTTATGGAATTTAAAGTATTGGTGTCGTTATCCTCAGAACACAGATGACTGGCCATTAGTTCTTCACAAATTTCAAGAAATGATTATTTGGCTTTAATAGTGGCTATCTGGTCAATTAGTTCATGTATTGTGAGGCTGATTTCCTTTTCGGGCCTACTTGAATTTTTTGAATAGTTTCGCTAAACTTTTTAACAATGGTATTTGTAACGCTTATTTGATTATTTAAAAGATTTTCGACTTGTAATTGCCCCTGGTTAAGTCTGTTTATGCTACTAGTATAGAATTCGGATACATCTAGGTTGCCGGTTATTGCTTTAAAGATGTTTCCAGCATCGTCTATTAATCCTCATCTGGGTCTTTTATTGATTAAAAATACTTCACAAAATCTGAGTTAGAAGACTATTGTGTGTTTGGACTTCCACACGAAATGCACCTGTATTCTGCTATCATTTTCAAATAGTTGGTTAATGGCTGTAAAGTTGCAATGAACTGATACAGTCCATTTATAGTTGGATACAATTATTCGACTTCGTAGCAAACACAGAGAGTATTGTTAATCGGTTTGATGTTATACTGGGAAACTGCTGATTCGAGCAGTAGTAGAAACCTGAAAAGAGAGTTAGTTTTTAAAAAATTATTTGGTCCGTTGATTAGTTCTTAGGTTCAAAAGTGTAGCAGAGGTATTATGAATCTCAACAACTTGGGACGGACCATAGAATTTCTTGTGAAACTTGACTTTTATTTGATTATTTAACGTATACCTTGTCAACGATTTTGTATTCAGGAGGGTTTTTCGCTTTTTGTTTCTATAAGTTGGTCTTTTCAAGTGCAATTTTGTAATAGTAAGAAATTAAGTTATTTAGGTCTAGTACATATTTGTTTATTACTTCTTTTTGGTTATAAAGAGTCACTGGAGGTCTGCTGAAAGTATATATAAAAAAATTTCAAAAGGGGTCTAATTAGTTGAGTAGTTATTGGCAATGATAGCATACGTTTAAAGGGTGTTGGTCGGGATTTTCGGCTTTGTGAATGCGAATCATTTCTAGTTGAGCGGAATGAATGAAATCCTTCTAGGAGTGTTTGTTTGGGGATGTCCTACGCTAGAGTAAGTAAGTTTGATGTCATAAAGTTGGCATAGATCGCTAAGTATGGCATCAAATTCTCTGCCATAGTTGCAGTAGATACGTATTGTCTAGAGTTATATTTGGTTATAATTATTTTCAACTTTTTAGTTATACTTGGAAGTCGGTTAAATATTTTTTTAATATTTAATTTTCAACTTTCTAGTTTTTTTTAACTCGGGTAGTTTTTAATCTTTATTTTTTAGTTTTGTTTGTATAATCTTAATAGACCAGGACCAGGTAACACCGAAAGCTCCAACATTGCAAAATGATACATTTTCATTTTAATTGACAGGTAAAAGATTACGAACAAAATGAACTGGTATGCATTGACTTAATACGCCAAAAATATGTTTAACTAACTCACCCGACACACGTTGACTTGTCCAAAAGTTTTATAATGATTTTAATTATTGGGACTGTTTTAATGTCATTATTTAGAAGAAATTATTAAAATACCTGACGCCATCATGCATGCAATTAACACAACTTAACCTCTGAAAAATGTGTGAATATATCTGTATACTTTAAATTTGTTAAATATAAAATTAAAACTGTGTTCATTAATAGTAAGAAAAATAAACTCAAATTATTTGTATGACAGATTTAGTTAAAATATGCAACCGAATGAGAATTTTAGTAGAGGGCATTTACTCTATAAACTAATTGTTTCCGAGACGAAATGAATCCGTTTAATTTCAATTTTCGTTTATTCAAACACTTTGTAATAATTAAACTTCATATTATATTTCAACCTTTCTGTTTACTAAACTGCTTACATATCATAAAATATATTTTTAAACTATTCTGTATATCTATAATTCTACCCGGACTATATTTTAACCACTGTGTCTATCGAACTTTTGTCAACTTATTTTAACAACCCTGTATAACTAAAATTCGGCTCCACTCTATGTACCACATATACGACTGCCTACGGACACCTATAAATTTGTTAGCTGCCTTCTGCAAAGGAGTAGAATCCATCCCATATCTACGAAGTAGAATACGTTATATATTTCATCCATAGTATATAACTTCTTATATACTATATATAACAATGTATAACATTAATTCCTGACCACGCTATAATTCAACTCCAGCATATATTTCCATCATCCTGTATATGTATTTGTTTATGGCTCCATCATATAACAGTTTTTTATCATCCTATATAACTATAATTTCACTTCATCATATATATTTCAAGTACCCTGTATATAATTATTGTTTCTGTATGTATGTGTTTACAATGTGTTAGTCAATCATAAGTCTATCAAAGCTTCCCAAAACTCCATATTAAATTATATTTATTTTAATATTAGGAGTGATTGCTCTTAACTTACTATGATGAACAACCACTTCTCTAACAGTTCACTATATAATTGAATCGGCTGTGAAATATGCACTTAGAAATTAATTATTTTATATATTGATATATTTCCGACCGATGCGTCTTAAACGGTATTTGCAACGCGTATCATCCAGAGGCCCGACCACTTACCCAGAGATAAGAACGAAATACAAAATAAAAGATTCACCCATAGAAGAGAAAATAAGAAAAACGGATTCTCAGGGAAAAGTCATATCGATGCCCAAAGCTCTACGGTTTACCAAAAATGCCAGTTTCAGTGATCTCATTATAGTCTAAAGGAGAACCTACGAAAAACCTATATTTTATAGTGCGGAAAAATGTAGTAAAGTGATTATATTTGTTGTATTACCTGGTAAATGTCTACTTCGTTACCTGTAAACAAAAGTGTCAAAGACTTGTTTGCTTTACCAAAATGAGTATGCTAGTCAACAAGACCTTTAGGAACTCAATTTCAACTCACCAACAGTTAGTTTGTATGTTGAGTAAACATGCTGGACTATACAGGTTATACGAGTGGGCTGAGTAAAATAGAGAACAAATTGTGTCTTTATTTAAACTCGTAAATATACGGCTTACGAATCTAAAAACCAACTCAAAAGACCAACATTAAATGAAATTTGTTATTTTGTATGTGATTGAACTGACTTGAATATGAATAATAGCAATTATTATATTTATTTCGTTTAGAGAACATACCATAAGTATATGCGTTAACCAAGTGACAGCAATTCCTTAAAAACCTACTGAATTTCTCTAAGGTCTACGATTGGTTGTTTCTTACCGGGCCAATTTAGAGGTTACGATTGGTTATCTTCAAATGAAATACATAAGTAATACTTTTTTAGAAAATATCAATCGTCAGTTTTTACCGCCTGAAACAAATTACATTTGAATTTAATCTGTAAGATTTACGGATTTTTTGCCTGTTTTCTGCAAAAATGCATGTTATAGATAAAAAAATATATAGAATTTAAAATTTAATGCGTATTGCAGGTGAAATTGTCACCAGTCAGAGATATTGAATACTTACTGCGAGGTGAAGCTAACCCGATATTTTGAAGGTGACATTCTAACTAACCTATGAGTTACGGGATAACTGAAATGATATGGAACGGCTCCAGATTCGAAACCTCTGTGTGCTAGTTTCCACGAAAATCCTAGATGTCATTCATTACATCTCACGTCTACCTCCTGAACGAATGTATCAAATGCATGAATACTGTTCGAGAAGACATTTTCTTGTGGGTAGCGCAACTGATGAAGGTTCCCGACCAGAAACAATATATTATCTTGCGTACAAAGTAATGACATCTCAAAGAGACTGAAAGGACAGTAGCACTACTTAAGTGTCAGTCATCGAGGTACACGAAAATAATATTTAATAATTATCTTTTTTCCATTAAAAGAGGTTGGTGTAAATAATAATTTAATAATATATCAGTTTTCAATTTTTAAACGGTACAAGCTCATATGATTTACCTATTAGAGTATTTACTTCTATTTATTCATTTATGATAAATAGTGTTCACTGTTTTGTAAACTGAAGTATTTCCAAAATATTTAAATTTCTATCATATTTGAAGACAATTTGCGTTTGTTCACTAAATTTTGTTGAGTGGTTGCTTTCGAATGAATTCGCTGCCACTTCTTACTCTATTTACACTGCTGAGTGCTGTTTATCGGATATTATTTGTTCATAATTGTGGAACACACTCTACCATTAAAGTTTCAGTTAAATATTGTTTGACAGTTTGGAAGCAATAAAATAAATTTAATCACCAACGTTTAGAACGGTGAATCGCAGTATTGTGCAGATTTCCAACTACTGAAATTATGGTTGCTAATGTTGCAAATTAAATATAAAAAAGTTGCTTGCATATTTTGGTACCAAGTGTTTGGAATTAGGTATTTGACTCTATTTAGTAAATTATCTTAAATTATCAATATGTTCTAATAAGCTGCTGGCAAATTTTTGTTTTTATCATTTTTTTATTTTCTGAAAAAATCCTATAACATAATACCGCGTAAACGGTAATATTAGGTCACGTGGTTCCTGTAACGTAACGAACGTAGTATTGAATTAATTGAACATTTATTTATTTTACAATTCATTGTTCTGTGTCGACCGTCAATAATACAATGGATTTATAACTTAATTTAAAACTTTAATTAACATATTTATAGACAGTGTTCAGTGCCACTGTGCACAAGTAATCCTGCAAATAATACAGAAAAATTGTTTCTTCCCATCGGTGATGTCATAATCGACATTAAACTTTATTATGATGAAGACCAATTTGACGTAAGTAAGCAATAATTGAAGTAATGGATATCTAGTATTTCATTCTAAGTCTAATTATATCACCAGTCAACTGTTCAGAAACTGCTCAAATGGAAGGAGAAGCTCTTTGATGGAAGGTATATAAATGACAACCAAGAATATGTCGACAGTTTAGCGTGGAACTACTAGTTGATATCTGGTCACATGTTTCCTGAAACGGTAGACTTTATATTGGCAATCCAAGATTAAGTAATTCCAACAAAGAATCACCTAAAGTACATCGTCAAATACCGTTCTATCAACAACGACGGATGCAGATATGGTTGGCAAACATTTAAAACTATCGAGCAGATCACAGGAGGTTCGCTGCAGCTGAATACAAAGAATGACACGATGCTGTGGCAGAAATACTGCACCAGGACCTAGCACTGAAACTTTAACTATCACAGTCGGTAAGAATATCATAGTATATATACAAACCAGAATCTGTTTTAGAAAATAGCAACTACAAGCTGTACTGGGACCGCACGATACTGCCCGATCAGACTGTTGCTTCACAATAGACCAGATATAGTTTAGGACACAAAGTCTCTGGAAGAACCACCTAAATGGTAGTATCAGTTTGTGGAAACTGCTCTTAGATACTACACCTTGATATTCAAGTACTTAACTTATCTGTATTTTTCAGAAACCATTGCAAGGAGAGAAAATTCCAGATGAACATTCAAAATAATCATTTACCTCCTCAATCATTTAGAAACTACTCTTAATTACTGTTTTTTCTTATTTTCTGAAAAACTATAAATCTCACGTTATAGAAAATGATATGGGACCTTTCTGTAATATTCCTTAATACAATGCCGTTTAATCATCAAATTTGCACATGCCGTTTTTGAATCATCACTGAGTATACATAAAAGAAACATGAAGAGGAATTGATAATCGCCTCCTTTTTAGAAGTCGGTTAAAAATATAGCCTTTCGATGGCTAAAGCCTCTTAAGTCAAATTTTCTATATTTTCTGGAAAGACAAAAAAACAATACTTTTTTATTAAGGGGTTTCTTCCTTTTCCCTTTGCATTTTCTCTTACCTTCATTTTCGTGTTTTTCATATTTTTTCTTTGCCTGTTTCTATCGCAATTACTTTTAAACAGCCTATAATTTTCATGGATATATTTAACAGAGAAAGAAATTTAGGAGTTTTGATAATATCTGAAACAGATTTTGACGTTCCCAGTTGGTTTGACTAAGAGTCAAGTGCTTTAGTGATTTTACTTTCATTTGAAAAGTTGTATTGCATTGGTGCTTTATTTTGGTGTTCATAGAAGTCTGACATAAGAGCAAAAAAAGGAATAATGGACGTACTAAATAGATATACTCCTATTCCAGTAGACCTGTAACCAGAATAAGCATTTCTTTGAGTCGTAGGTTTTGACAGAAGACTATCAAATTGTGATTAAATAATACTTAATAATCACCCATATTAAGCCAATATCGACTTTAGAGGATTTGAAATAAAACTCTGTCTAGAGGTCCTTCCAGGTAGAACTAAAAAGTTGAAAATAATTAACTGTTAACTATACAATAAATAGCATATTCACTGTTGTTAGGTACCAACCCAAAAGTAAGAAAATGTAAACAATACAAGGTGCTCATTCTGTACAAATTAAGTATATAGTATATAAGGCGGTGAGAGGCAAACCTAAAATCCTGAATTTCTTATGTCATTTTGAAGATGGAAATAATTTCCAAATAATTAGCAATAAATGCGTCACATTCAAACGGAGTTTATATTTATACTTTGTTTGATATCTGATATGTCATGGTTACTTTTCAACAAGGAAAACGTACCATACTGCAAGTATTGTCAAGTTGTTTGCGTAATTCAATTTAACACATTAATTAATTCTCAAGCAGATTTTCGTATCTGGTTCTCTAGTCTCTAGAAGTAAGTGGTGGCATAGGTGACATCATGTACGTTTAATTCCTTGCTTGGATTTTCCAAAATGGTTCATTTTGGGCTCCCACGAAAATCCAAATTAATATATTTCGTGTTTTCATATTTTCGTCTTTTATTTCCAGCCATAGAGTAGCAACCCGATAATCCGAACAGCAGAGAATTTTGAAGAAGTTGTTGTCTGTCTAATTTTAGTAAAATGTGACAAAATAACTATAGCAAAAAATAAAAAACATTACGTAACCATTCTCTATATTTCGAGGATATACTAAGTTTCCATTTATCTATTAATTAATTAATTAATCTATTGTGCGACGTTGTTACCAGTCACTCTGGATCCCAGGTACTTCGGAGACCTACGCCGATCTCATATTCTTTTAAATAAATTATTCTTATAGTATCTTCAAAATTGTTTATAAGCATTATGAAGGTAGAGACAAATTCTCAAGAAGTTAATATGAATGGTTGATCGGTATCAGACATACACACCTTCTGTTCAGTTCAGTTCAGTTCAGTTCAGTTATAATCAAAACTGAATTAGTTAATTTCAAACAAGATACCATAAGGAAATTACCCAATGACAATATAAAGAAATATTGCGAATGATAATAATGCCTGAATAGATCCGATTATAATTACTACGTATATTGACTCTAGAGGAAATCTAGATCTTATTAGTATATATGATCAAATTATTTAACTGTCGCCATTGGGTATATTGTCTGTTGTGTATAGATCTCGTTTGTTGAAATTTTGAAATTTGTGTGTGTGTGTGTTTCTTCAAGTAATATTTGACTATTTTACTCTCTCCTGAATTGAACATAACCTTTTTATGTTTTAGTTGTTAATAAATTTAAAGTACTATGACAATATAATTTATATGTAAATAATTATAGTTAAAAAAACATGCGCTTATATAGCAAACCGAACTAAAAATCAGAAAATAATTTTTATTTATGAACAGTTATATTAATGCAATAGAAAGTCGAAAAATCAATCACGATTAATTACCTCAAAAGAAAAATATAATAAAATTTAAGTTATTAACAGAAAAATTTGATTTATACTAAAAAGTCTGGGATGCGTGCTCTTATAAATAGTTGCCAATAGAATAATTGTAAAATTTAATATTTCAAGCACCCCACGGTTTTTACTCTGAATCGAATTATTCTGTTAATAACTTAAATTTTTCGAGTTTCTATTGCTGTAATATAAACTGTTCATAATTAAAAATTATTTTCTGCTTTTTAGTTCGGTTTGCTTAAAGCGTATTTTTTTAGTTTTTTTTAAATATGATTTTTTTCTAAATTTTTAGTCACATGATGTCTATAGTTTTATAATTAACAAGTTCACTTCATGTTTGCGTAACCTTTCCATTTCATTACCTCAAGTTCTACTACTGCCAACTAGATAGAAAACGCAGCGTTAATAGAGGAATTTGGCATTTAAGCAAGAACAGTGACAAAAAGACAACAAACGGGAAAATTCAACTTAAAGAATTGTATTGTCATCGGCCCTTGACACGTTGCCAATTTTCAAATTAATCAGACTTCTTTAAGGTGGTGAAAATTACGTTGAAAGTTTCCGTTACATACATACATACTTACAAGTCCACCAAATGAAAACGTATTAAAAAGAACCGACTTCAACTTGCTCAAAATAAGAAACGGGATGAAATCAACAACTATTTTTTGATATATAGTTTCTTTACTTGATTTAAGGTACAATTCCATTGATTATTTTACCGTATTCCTATCTCTCCCTCTCTCGCTAATTTGTATTTTTTTCTATATTATCCACATATTTTTATTATTTGGACCACTTACTATAATTGTAATTCTAATTCACCCTACAGTGCAACCACCCTGTGTATTGGTAACCTAATATGAATTATTTGTCTATCATTTTCTGAATCAGCCTACACAACATATTTCAACTTTACACGATGTTGCAACCGCCCGGTATAAGTATTAATCACCACCACCCTATTGATTGTTTCTATTTTTTATATTGTTTAAATCACTGTATACCTATAATTTTACTTCGGCTTATATGCCAAGTATATGCAAATACGTATGTTTCACACTATACAACATTTTTTTTAAACTCAGTATTACTATAGTTCCACTCCTCCACCTTATATTTCAGTCATCCTGTATAAGCAACTGCCTCTAAAAAATTTTGAAACCTCCACCATATAACTCGAATATTCTTACTGCGTATGCTTTTTGAACCATTTTTTTAAGTTTTTTGATCCACTTTGTATAACTATAGTTTTACTTAACTCATATTTCAACCACTCTGTATATGTAACTACTTATGTGCCTCCCAATACACCATTTTTCCAACCACACTGTATAATTTTAATTCTATTTTACCGTACATTTCAACCATCCTATTCATGGAAATGCTATTACTTTTATTTGTAAGATTTTTTGAACCCACCTAACTAATTTTAGTTTGCTCTATATTTCAACTGCGCACATTGCTTGCTGCTTGAATTTCGATGAACGCACACACACACACCTACCACGGTATACCGTACAGAAAAGATCGCTCACCTGACAATTTTTCTTTTCGATACACTAATGCAATATTTTATGCCAGTTCATTCGCCTGCAAGCCCATTTAAGCTAGATATTTATGGTGAAAATTTCACATTTGCATTGATGTTTTTGCACATACTTTTAGAATTTTCAGAAAAACGTTTACATTATAAATAATCATACGAAATCAAGCTGGAACATCTCTTTGTGGAATATAATTTAAAATCTTCAAATTGGTTGAGCCGTTTTAGAGAAAACAGTGTAAATTCACTGAAATTCACTGAAGTTAGTCCCTTATTTACTGCTTTTTCTGATTTTCTGGAAAACCGTAAATCTCACGTTATAGAAAATTATATGGTAAGTCATTAAAATTGCCTAAGCCGTTTTTAAATAATAAAATCACAGAACATAACATTACCTCCTCCTTTTTGGAAGTCGGTTACAAATGAATGACATTAACTATGGAAACAAAAAAATATTGCTAGTTGGCCAATTTTCTAAACATAGTTGTGATAATTTATATCACAATTTTCAATACAGAACATTTTTTGTACCTGCTAGAGGAGCCAAAATGAAAAGTAACATGACGAACGTTATACGGCCGAATTCTTTATAAAATTACCTTTTTAAGGGGGTCAACACAGGTACACAAGTCTGCAAAATTCAGATCTTGCCAGGGGCGCTCATAGTTCTATCTAGGATGTTATGTAAAAATATTTCAGACTAACAATTATGGAGTAGGAATAGTGCTACCGGCCAGTTAACGTAATTTACAAACTAGCATGTTATATTAGGTTATTGTATGTAACTTGCTGTTGAATCGGCACTGTGGATCAGTGGTGTTCTTTAGATATGATAGAGAGAGGTTTTCTGCACTATCTCTATTTTTAGGAAATGATTGGTTACGTTGTTAATCTTGCCTAATATGATACTTTCAACACTATAAGCCATTTTTTTGCATTGTGTTCTCATCCAAATTATAAAAACTAGGCAAGTTTCAAATCGATTCGATAATTAAAATTAGTTTCAAACCATTTTTCTAGGTTTTTTGGAGACTTAGTTTTATATTTTTGTTAAACTAGAAAATACCAAAAATTACCTTCAGAAAACAAACATATTGTAAGTTATTGACTTGATTTACCATGTTGATGATTATTGTTAGGGAAATATCCAAAGAAGCTCTTGTAAAGTTTTTAAGTTTTTTTATATTGGGTTAGTTGATATTTCTGTATAACAGAAAGTACTATAAAGCATGATATACACAACTGTTTTCGAAATCGGTCAACATGTTATTTATTATTTATTTATTAGCATTTATAGTACAACAGTTTCCATTTACCGAGAAATAGATACAGTACAGTAAAAGATACATGACGGTTATAACAAAGTAAAACATAGAGTTAAAATATATGTATACCTATATGAATTTTAAAAATTTAAGATTAAATAAAGTTAAATATAAAATTAAAAATTGGAGTTTCTGCAAGGGCTATTAATTAGAGGTTAAAACAACATATTATTCCGAGCTGATTTGGACCTAAAAGTGTTAGTTTATCTAGCTTATACTCTTGGAATCAATATATGAATTTGCCTTAACAAAAGAGGACACTCAACTTTGCTTGTTAAAAAAATTGAAAGGGAAAAATACAGGCATTTCATTTGTGCATTTCTGACGGAAGACAAATTAAATCGGCTTAAAAGTTCGTTATAAATACACCCATTGGCGGATATATTCCGGTTAACTGAAAATTCACAAACTTAAAAAAAGTGAACCTATGTATAATATTGATTTGGCATAACTAGGGCTCCCGATAAAAGATGTATATTCTAGTTTGGATCAAACTAAACTAAAAAATGCTACAATATATATTCTATTGTGTAATATTCTGTAGGGAAATAATACTAGAGTACTTTTTAATTCATGCGTTTCATCTTTGTATGAAAATGAATTTATAACAATCTCTTATTATTTCTGTTTATTTATTCAACGAAAAACTTTTTTCTGTTAAAGAATAGATATAACAAACAGAGCATTTGAAAATTCTATCCCCATCACACATCGACTTGCTGCAAAAAGTTTAATAAATATCCTGGCTTTATTGGTCAAAGTATTCTATTTTCAACGTGTATAACATCAGTCTCCCATGAGGATCTATGTAACGTCAACACAGCAAATATCAGCAATCAATTTCCGGTAGATTCTCGAAGTAAAAGGTTGATATAAAAGAAAAATAACACAAGAGGAAAATCACAAATTGTTCTCTTGAAGTTCTCTGCAGAAATTGCTCATCGTTCGATTTATGTGGAATCACTTTGGGGAATTGGGTAATCTCATGAATTGTCTGGAGTTGTATAAATTGAAAGCTCAAAGGAACAACTTGTAACTAGGCAATGACTTGGTGAAAGGCACCACTTTTCTCTATTATAGCAAAGTACATGTGGAAAGCCATAAATGTCAAAATGTTCCGTTAATGCAATACTTAGAGACATTTTAGGGTTGCCGTAGAAATAAATGTGTAATTAACTAACCAAAATTTCTTGACAACCTTTGATTCTGTATATGAATATTTCTAATATCAATTCCATAACAATGGCTACGGAAACTGCAAAATTAGAGCAACTTCATTAATTTTGTACAATTATTAGTACTGGGTCAGAAGATAATTTTTATGTCTCCTTACTTATTACTGAAATCATTATGCTTAGAAATTTTTTTTTGGAGTGCGATTTTTGTGACGATAAACTCATTTATACAGGGTGGGCCAGAAATAAATTGCGACCAACAACATCATTTCTTCAAATGGAAACATTTGTTTTAATTTTATTTTTGAATTCTGCATTGACTTCTAAGTATTTTTCATGTACAATGTCCTATACCGAAAATTAATAGATATTAAAAAAAAATTATTTCAAATTTGAAGAAGTAAAAACATCAACATACCAAATTAAATGTTCATATTGTTGACCACTAACTTCTTGACAATACCTTAGACGGTTTTCAAAATCTCATAACACTTCATTTAGGTCTGTTGAAGGATTCGTTGTATTTCGGCCCTAATTCTATTCTTTAATTCCTCGATATTTTCCGGATTATTGAAGTAAATTTTCGATTTCATGTAACCCCAAAGATAAAAATCTAACGGGCTTAGGTCTGGAGACCTAGCTGGCCATTCGATATTACCTCTCCTTCCGATCCATATATTTGGGAAAATATTGTCAAGATAATCTCGCACTGTTCGCGAATAGTGCGAGGGCGCACCATCCTGTTGAAACAATACTGAATCTACCAGTATATTGGGGTTTCACCATTCGGGTAAAGTTTTGGATAAACACGGTATTATGTCATTTTGTAATAGGCGTAAATACTTTTTCGAGTTAAGTTTTCCCTCAATAAAAAAACGACCCACAATTGAAGTACCCACAATTCCGGCACATACGTTAACTTTCTTGGAAAACTGTGTATGACTTTCCATAATCCAATGTAGGTTTTTGCCTCTTTACTGAACCATGTAAACAAAATGTAGCCTCGTCGGAAAAAACTATCTTACTTGAAAAGTGCATTGCATTTATCCATCATTATTTCGCAAAATTCTACTCTCCGGTCCAAATTATCTTCAGTAAGTGCCTGTCCTAAATGAACTTTGTATGGGTTCCATTTATTGCAATGCATGCATTTTAGAACAGAAGATTTACTTATTGACTGTTCTGCGGCTATTTGTCTAGGATATCTGTGTGGATGTTCTTGTAAATCGAGCAAAATAGTTAATTGTGTTTAATCTTCTGGAAGATGTTTGGTTTTGTAATTGTCTCTTATGTAGCCAAATTCTAGAACATTTTATTCTATTTTACTAACTACCGATCGTGTAATAGACTGCTCGGGGTATTTCATATTAAACAATTCGCAAACTTCAGATTGTGTTCGTGTTCTGTCGCCATATCCTACCATCGTCAACATTTCTATTTGCTGCTTTTCAGTTAAAAGCGCCATACTTTGAAACTTTGCAACTGCACTTGACAACTACTTATTTGACGTAAAATTACAGTACAGTTTCTATGGAAATAAACAGGTGTTAAAAAGTCCAGCATTAAAAACGGGTTTCCATTCATGCTACTAAAATACCGCCAACAATCATAAAAACCAGACGTAAATAAATGGGTTCAAAGCAACAAACACCTCCTATTTTTACCGTTGTTACTTTAGAAAGAAATGTATTTTTTTAATAACTCTTAATTTTCGGTATAGGACATTGTACTTGAAAAATTCAAAATTATAATAATAAACAAATGTTTCCATTTGAAAAAATGAAGTTGATGGTCGCAATTTATTTCTGGCCCACCCTGTATAAATGAACATATCATCACAAAAACCCCAGTCCAAAAAAAACGAAGAGTCCCAGCATTTTTTCCAAAACAACAACACATGAATTTTAAGTGAATTTGTTCCAACCGACGCCTCCTCACTGTATACACATCATGTTGAAATGAAAGCCGACCTCTATAAAGACTAATTAAAGAACTGGAAAAATACAAAAAAAAATCCAAGTATAGTTGCGGATCTATTATTCAAATTCGAAAAAATATACATAAAAAATTACTTACAATATGCTCCACCTAGGAACATAAAAAGTTTGGGAGATACAACGTTGACGAATGAGTGTGCGGCTAAATATAACTTTCGGAATAGGATTGAATCAAAGAATATATTGTCGTATGTAAGTATTGATTCTGCGGAATACAGTTAATTAAGCAAAAAATACAATTGCAAATATAAATATCAATCTACTATACTTTTATTTATAATCAAGCTTTTTATGGCAACGTCTCCTGCTGTTCATTAATGGAAGATTATGATTAATTTAAAAATGATAACGCTACTTAACGTTGATGGGGAAATTGAATGGTGAATTATTTAAGCACAGAACTACCTACTTATCATATTCCGGGAAACATCTTTAAATTGTTTATGAAGATTTTAAGCCACTTATTTTTGTGTGTAGTCTAGATATGGCTAGTTTTTCGCAAAAAAAGTCCAAAAATCCAAAATGGACAAACACATTATTAACAAATTTAATAAAAAAAATTAAAACTCCTTGGTATTATTATTCAAATATAATCATATACTCCTTAGTATAGCATCTATGTCTCGGTGTTGCGATTTCTTCGTCAGTGAGTATATATAGTGAATGTTGAACAGGAGAAGTAATTAAAAAATTTCAATTATTAATAATTTATTTCAAGAAATTACTGAAAAAACTATTGAGTGGGTGAGTTTCAAACCCCATTTTTTTGTAATTTGAAAGATAAAATTAAGGCGCAGCTTCTAAATGAGAGGAATACTTCCCTCATTGACAAATTGAATATCCATGATATCTTTAGAAAGCATTTTTTTAAATTACAAGTTCCCATAATTATTTTCTGACTATTACAAAAATATTAAAAAGACGTACATATGGCGAACTTTCATCTTTCGCTTCCTATGAAATACATTCTAGTGACAGCTAAGCCATCCACGGGTAATAAAAGAAGTAACAAATACTGCCAGGACAAATATCAGAAATAAATTCGTCAGTAATAATTCAGAGCAAAAGGGGAACACCTGAAATGTCTAAAGAATTTGAAATCTTTAGCCATTTCTTCAAGCTTCTACTTCATGATTCAGGTAACCAAGCACTACTTTTAACGTACGATTTACTAAGGAAACAAGAAATAAATTGTCACGACTAATTATTTACTTAAAATTGGGAAACCAGTAAAAGGAGAAATTAATATTTAATACTTTAATTTTTTTTAGTAAAAGCATATATTATGCTTCTTTATATATGGTTAGCATCTATTGATAAAGCTTGGGCATTTGAAAGAAGCTCACCCAAACACTATTATTTGGATGTACTAACAGCATTTGATTGTAGACAGGACAGACTGAACGCATGCTTGGAAACTTCACTCCATCAAATTATTAAAGCAGTCGGTAGTAATAGAAACATTGCATTTGCAAGACAATTAATTTGGTCAACATTATGTAGATTGCAATAGGTTGGTGTTACATATAGAAGACTTCCTTGAAAACAAAAACGAATCTAAATGAAAACCTCATTAAATATAAAAATGGCCACCCAGGTCTAAAATGATGTCAACTGCCAGGTGATGATTTCCATTTAATTTAGTCTCCAAATAAATTTTGCGTTCACCTCAAATTTGTGCTTAGGTGACATTTTCGGAGTCCGTCAGCAGTCTGTGCACTTACAAAAAGATTTATTTTCTTACTGTTATGGTGTGCAAAGTTAACTATTTCACAACTAACTTACAACTAAATATATTTTTTTAAAATGGTAGTTATGAGTTACGGCTTCAAAAATCAAATAGTGGCTGTCCAGCCTAGATTAAGTGACAACAATATTGTTATTGTAGTTCCTTCTTAGTAGGTAGCGTGTGAGTTCAGTATAGTACTTAATTTATAGTGTCCGAAACAGATTGCACATCATTGAGCATTGAGCGTCATTGGGACTTATGTGGACAAGCAAACTTGAACTGTAACACTAAGAAATCATCTCAATTTTGCCAGATGCCACCATCTCATAAATATTATTGAAATTAGTCTAATTTTAAATAAACAATGTGTTACTATGTATGGCGATAGATGAATAATGATTAAAAAAAAACAACTTGGAAATTTTTAGTGGAGGGAACACATTATTTGGCTTCTGTATTACAATGTTATCTGAACAAACTCTAATTAGTTCGTGTTGCTCGATAATGCCATATCATACAAGGCCTGTTTCTTGGTGGAAGCTGAACCCACGCTTAAGTTGAATTGAAAAGAAAAACTAAAATTAGTTTTTATTATTTATGTGAGTTTAAGTCCAACAGGAGCTTTTATTTAGTCTGTAGTCTGCTAAGCTTGACATAAAATCTCGTCGTTGCGAATAAATGAGTATGTAGTGATTATCTCTGAGTTTCATAAATAGTAAATGACATTATCTCAATTTTCGATTGTGAAATGAATTTCTAGAGTATACTGCTAGTATACAGAGTGTAAATAGTTTGAGAGCATATATTTTAGGTGGAGATAGTATAGACCAAATAAAACAAAAAACAATTATAACACTATAGGCTATAGGCCTTAATAAGCAAGAACATTCCAAATACATGTTAAGTAAATTATTGTCAATGCGGCAATGTAGCGGTCCAATCAGATTCACTTTTAGCGTAAATAATAAAGACAATGACCTCGACCACAAAAAGATGAACACCTATGTTTTTATTTGTGTATTCAATGATTATATTATTTCAAGTGCCGTTAGAATTATTTAAGCAAATAAAAGTTTATGAAATATTATTTTCAAAAATTTACGCTTTTATTAATACATATTTATATTTGGCGATTTATTTTATGCATCAAGTTGAAGAAGAGAGGGTACAAAGTGGTTAACATATTAAATAGAAATAATTCGGTACAAATTATATTCAACAAAACATTTCTTATAAGTTCTTTTAACTGCTAAATTATTCGTAAAATAATTATTACTGTATAAGTGTCCTTTATACCAAGAACTTTGTAAATTCAACCGCTAATGGGCTACACTACATAATTATTTTTTCTAACAATATATAATTTTAATTGCACCCTACCCTATTTATTAAACAATCTGTATATGTCGCTGCTTATGAGCCACCCAATAAACATTTTTTTTGTTCCTAAAATATCTGGAATCACCCTGTATAATCATAATCTACACTGCATAAAATCTCAGTAAATTTAAAAATTCATATATAATAGCTGTGGGCTACATATAACATTTATGAACATCCTGTATATCCTACAAAGATCTCGACTGACTTTCAAGACACTTCATTGTGTGCCTCAAATTAACATTTTACCCATCCAAATATTACCTAACTAGCATTTTTTACTTTAATTTCTTGAAGGGTTCAGTTGCAAAAATTGTATGCTAGACAAATAACAAATAGTGATAAAATTCTTATAAGATTTTACACATCAATTTGTATTGAAATAATCTTTCTTAAGTAGGTTACCAAATCACCCTATATTAAAACTCTTGTAATTTCAAAACTCAGCTATCCTAATTGTCACAATCGGCCTTTCTCGTTAATGCGAGTTTCCCGAACAATCGATTTCTAGTCGTCAAAACCCGAAATGATGTAATTTTTGACAAAATCGTGACGTGATCGTTACTGCCGTTTTAGAGAACTTAATTACATATAATTAAGATGTATGCAAATAAACAAAATTACATTAACTATATTATTAGATAAAAATATTTGAGATGACATGTTAAAATTAATTTAAAAGAATATCTTAGATGAAATAAAACTACAAAATAATTGGTTTTATGTTATTATTATAACTTATTCAAGTTCCATTTGCACATTTCAACTATAATATAATTAATAAAATACTTGCATATTACATCTCGTCAGTGTTACTTTTATTTTATAGGCAATAATAGAGACACATGGTTTTCCAAAATATTAGTAAATTGTTATTAGATATGTGATAAATTCATGACTGAAGGGGTTACATTCTCGATTCGTGAGAATCTGAAATGAAATGTACCAATTAAGGATGGAATCTATAAAGGTAGTGTACTCTCGTAAAAATGTCATGGCTCTTCTGTAAATGCGAAAAACTTGGTTACTTTAATATTAGCTGCTGTCATCGTTTTTGTAAAAAAGTACAGTAACAGATGAATAGAAAAGCAGGTTTTAAAGCATATATCTTAGTAAGTCGATTATTTAAATAATATTTCTTCTTAGCTACACGATTGTGTTATTACTGTCGACTGCTGTCAATTACCTCAATGTCAAATTTCGAACATTAAGTTAAGGCTTAAGCTACTTGTCATAGAGGGCGCCCTCTTTAATTTACTTATACTAAAAGAAATAAATAAATATTCTTGATTCTTTATATACTCTGCACATCTACGGCTCATTACCTTTCAAATAGTATACGTTTCATTACCCTCCATTCAAAATAAAGGCCGAAAAAACGGTAGTTCGTTTCCTTCTTTACGTATTAATAATAGTATTGTTGGTTACTGGCAGTTTCTGCGGGTCTGTTTTGGGTAACCACCAGTACAATATTGTCTATTAGATCTGATGTGATAACAAATTGTATATTTCTCTTTAGTGGTTAATTACCATTGACATAAGTTATAATAACTTATTGCAGCTTAATAGTAATCACAGCTTAAAATGCCTTTACTTTCAAATATAACATTTTGAAATAACTGACATTGCGAAAATTTTAATATTTCCTTTTGTCTTAATCGCCATTCAGAACGGGTTTTGATTTACACTCTAAAAGGTTTGGAGGTTATGAAATATACAAATTTTTACTCAAGTGGGATGTTATACATTAAAACCATTAATACACAGTATGTGCTTTTAGATTGTTTTATATTTCATTGTTTTGTAAACTGCAGAATATAGGGTGTTAAAGTTGAACATTATTAACAGAATTTGTGAAATAAGAACACGTTTTGTTTGAAAATTAGTCTCCACCCCGTGTTCGGAAGGGTGCAATATATTACTTAGGTATGTGGCGTCTTAAATGTAAAAGTGATTTAGCCAGATAATATTAATCAGTGATCTTTTCTAAGCCAGATGTTTCCGATCTTTTTAAAGGATGGATCGGTTTGCGGCTCCCTACATAAACATATTATTAAGTATTTTATTAGGTTTGCTCATTTTTTGCTTGAATTATTATCAGCTAAAATAAAATCTATACTTACCGATGTCTTACACTACAATTCACTAATTCACCTATTACAAATGTATATCAAATGTATCTTCCTCTACTTCAACTACTCCAATAAACTGTCCACGACAAATTTATGACTCAATTTTTCTACTGGAATACATTCGCCGGCTCTCTCGCGAGCATTTCCGACTAGTTACTTTACATTAGAACGGGAGTTTTCGGTTTTTATCGGATAAATTCAGTGGCACAATTTAAAGATTGCCCCCCGTCGGGGGGACAAAAACAAGAGAAATCGACATTAGTCCCTTACCAACCCGCACTGAGGTAAGGTATGCCTCATATACCCTGTAAGATTTTAAGAATTTTTCTCAATCCTTCGACACCATTCTTCCCACAAACAGACATTAAGCTCCGTTCCCTCTAGAGCTTAAGCGTCTCAGATCAGCACTTCAGCTTGTCTCTTTATTAATAAGTTTCTTCACATGTTTAGTTATTCAAAGCCAATTCCTCAACCTCTAGCCATGAGTTCCCGAATAAATACTGCAAAACTATTTTATTTTTCTCAGTCCTTCGAGTCAATTCATCAATTCTTCAGTGCTATACTTCTTCTTCATTTCAGTTAGTTAAACAAGGCCGTTCACCTATCATTCTCAGAAATCTTAAACTCTTCTTCTTTGTCTCTTCTCTAGACCTGACGTTCTCCATTTTCACAGCTCTTCAAGGCCTTTTGCAATGTTTCAATTCTTCAGGGAGGCTTCACCATGAAAAATTGGCTGAATATAGCAGCTGCATATGATGTTATATATATATATATATATATATATATATATATATATATATCCCCAATGATAATATTGTTAAGTCATTTTTTTAGGAATATCAACAAATGTGTAACCGCATCCAAAAACGCAGAAAAGAGAATGTGTTATGTTGTAGTTCTGTAGTTCCAACGATTTCCTATAAATACATTATCATCCCATTTACTATTTCATTAGAAATATATCAACGATAAACTGCGTTAGAGCTGTGAACAATCCGCATTATTAACAGGATGTGATCAATGAAATTCATTACCTATCGAAATCCTATTGAAACGACGGAACACGCTTTGATTCGATTGCACGATCGCATCCCAATTGTGATATTTTGTTTCGTTAAACGTCGTGCGAATAATGATATCCAAAGATAACGTTTGTGATCGACATCGTGTTACCATTTGATTCATTTGAATAACGTTATCGTGCAAATTTGACCTGTTTTTTTTTTAATTTTGAATCTCACACATGATTGAAGTTTTCTTTTCCATTGCTAGTATATTCAAACAAACGAATTATTATTCGACGGAAAGCAGAAACAGTATTTTAAAATTTGATTAACTTTTGTTTAAAGGTCTGTGCTATGTATACTGGAGATCCAAAAACACTGCAACATCACTAAGAAAATAAAACATTTTTGAAAAAATATATAACCTATTTCCACCTATAACTAAAAAGCTGAAAATAATTATAACAAAATACAACTCTAGCAAATAACTTAATGTAAACATTAAAAGGTGCTCATTCTGTACAAATTAATTACCTGCCAATCTAGTATATTTTTGAAGTCGGTGCCAAGCACATCTGACATCCTGCATTGCGTGCTTCTCTACTACTTCATCAAACTTGATTGTTGCTTGGCACCGACTTCTAAAATATACTAGATTGGTAGGTAATTAATTTGTACAGAATGACTACCTTTTAATGTTTAGTTTTTTTACTTTCTGGGTACGAACTTAACAACATTGAATGTGTTATTTATTTGCTAGAATTGTATTGTGTTATAATTATTTTCAGCATTTTAGTAATAAGCAGAAGTCGGTTATATATATATTTTTAAATGTTTTTTTTCAACTTTTTTCTTTTTGAGCTCGGGTAGTTTTAAATCTTTATTTTTAATTATGTACGTATAACCTTAATAGACAGGACCATCTTACAGAATGACACATTCTCATTTAAATTGACAGGTAAAAGTTAAGCCCCAAATTTGTTAATGCTTTACCACGCCATGTAGCGTCTTTTTATCTTTTTTTGACAACCCTGTATAACTATAGATAATTTCACTCCAGACTATGCACCAACTGTCCCGTATATACGACTGCCTATGTACAACCTTACATTTGTTAGCTGCCTTCTGTAAATTATAGGACGGAGTAGAATCAATCCCATATTTACGGAGTCAAATCCGTCCTATATTTCAACCATCGTATATAAGTCCTTGTGGCCTACCCTATAAATTATTTCATTTTTAACATTTTGTATTATCACCTTGTATAGCATTAATTCCTCCCCACAGTATATGCAACTCATTATGGGCTGTGAACTATATAAAAATATAATTCAACTCCAGCATATATTTCAACCATCCTGCATATGATTTGTTTATGGCCACATCATAAAACAGTTTTTTAATCATCATATATATTTTTAATTCCACATTTTTTTCCAAATTTTTTAGACCACTAAACGTCCACTTCACGCTAAATTCCAACTATCCATAGGCTGCCTATAGACCACCATAATGTTTTTAACTGCCTTCTGTAACTATCATTCTACTCCGTCCTATATTTCAATCATCATATATATGCAACTCCTTCTATCACTTTCCTTTGTGATTTCGTTTGCTGTAACTAAACACCTTGTGTATAATCGCACCAAATAGCAGTTTAGAGCTTGACAATTGTTGTAACTGAATTTTCTAATATGCCGGGAGAATGTGACACTAAAAGGACCGTCCTCGCAAAATAGAAAATTTTCATTTAAATAAGTATTTGCCTGGTATACAAACAAAACGATCTTGGTACTCATTGATATAAGGAGCCGAAAATAATATGCTTTACAACCTTTATGCTTGAGAAGGACATAGAAACTTTTCAAATTCGCAATCAAAATCTTCAAATGCCCTCAATTATTTCACTATTACATTGGAATTAAAATATTTATCAGGAAATGTCCGTCACGTAAATTTTATGAAATTTTTCATAAGAATATTAGAATTTTCGGCGATTTTCTGCAAAACTGCAAGTTGCACTTCGCAGAAAAGTATATAAGACCACCTAGGGCTTTTCCTTAATAGATTCAAACATTATACACATCCATAAGAGGTTTTTGAGAAATCGATCAAAATGTTAGGGATATTGGCCGATTTTCATGCACGCATATGTTCATTCACAATTTTCATCACTTTACCTATAGATTTCTTTTCCAAAATTTGAAGTTTCACCAATCCGGATATATACTCTATTAAACAAGACAATATTCGTTTAAAACGGTTCACAACAGGAGTGGAAGTCAGGTAACATACATACAAAAAAAATAAGCGACGAATTGATAACTTCCTCCTTTTTGGAAGTCTGTTAATAAATTATGATATTTGTTGTAATCGAATACCTTTTGAATTAAAAAATTAATGACTGCCCCCCTCCCCATGGTTATTTACGCACTTAGTTATTTTATGAATCATTGATAGAAATATATTGTCTATATCGCTATAAAATGTTCCCTGGGTAAAAACACAATTTTCGACATTAAATTTAAAGGTGTTTATTCGACCAAATTAAATCCTAATACGTTCAATATTGACAACAATAATGGTGTGCAATTCCGAACAGATGATTTCTGCATTGCCATCCAGTCAACCTCAACCATCAGACAATCGCATTTATTTATCCTCATCAGATTAAGATGTGGCGCTGCCACTTATGGTATGCCAACCTGTATGGATCCTAATTTCGGATTGGCCTGGGGAACGTTTCTTGTAGTCAGTCGTATTTTCACAAATATGATTTTTATTTAGGATGATTAATTTCTCTAAGGTTTCTTATTTTGGAAGAGTAAAACGAAATGTTTTATCCATATTATATAGTGAAATACTCATCCAGATCCTCATTATGACATGTCAGAAGTCCTCCAAGTTTACTTTGGAAAAATATATATATTAAGGCTCTGATTAATCATATCATATATGTATATGATGCGGGATAAATTAGGTGGTACTGCTTGTCATTCCTGGAACTCTACTTCAAATAACTATATAACTGTACTAAAGCATTTGTGTCATCAGCAGTATGAGGTCCGGCGTTTTCCTGCTGACAGATTGTATTGGTATGGCTTACAGGTATAGATCTGCAACTCATTGCAGCACTTCATTAATATATCGCAGAGCCATGAGATTGCCTTCGATGCGAACTAGGAGAATTGTCTCCTGCTTGTTTGGAGTATTTTGCCTGTACAGGTGGATAATACTCACTTATCTCTTCTTAGCTTATATCATTTCTTGCGTTAATAGTCCGGATTATGGGTCTTGGTGTTTGGATTGAAAATTCTTTCTTTTTTTTTAAGTTGACAAGCTGTGAGCCCATCTCTTCTCCAACCAGAGTTTTGTTATACAATCTCCGAACCTAGGTTGCTATCATCCAAGCGGGGTTATTCTTGGAACATTCTAACTTCCTTAACTCTGGAGGGATGAATTGTTAGACTTCTGAGTGTAATAGTTGAGTTATGTATTCTTTTTTCATTGTTTATATATATGGCTAATTCAACCGCATTGTATTTGGCACTGTCATTGGTGTTGCCCTTTGCATCACTTGTTTAATCTTTAATTCCTTTTTCTGGATTTTTTGTTGTGCTAATTTTAGTGAACTTCTCTCTGAATTTCTTTATTTATATTTCGAATAACGTCTACATTAATATCGTTTCAATTCCAAACTTCTACTTCACAATGTAACCGCAGGGAGGTTATGCGTTTTTTGTCACTTTTCCCTGCAACAAAAATTAATTAGAGTGTGTTGTAAGTGTTGGGTTAACGGTACAATAATTCTCACTAATAGTTTGTCAGTATGTGCTGATTTTGTGTGTGCTAATTTAATCATAACCAATGTTTTGGTCCTAAGCTGATGTAGAATACAAATTCTGGGATCACGTTGATAATGATATCTGCAAATAGCGGCCGTCATTGCGTTTCGGTAATTTTGAATCTCGGCTGTATTCTTCGTTTCGTCAAAACTTATTTTTCTTGTCTGGTATTTTCACATGGGACACTAAAGTCAAACTAGGAAAAATCTTATTAACTACTTCAATAAAGCAATAATACTCCGTCGTTTTCAGTATTGTGTAAACATTCAAATTTTAAAATTACTTTACTGTTCCTAGGAAGAGAATATAAAAATAAATAATTTGGTCAAGTGCGAGTTGGACTCGCAAACTTAGGGTTCCGTACCACCTTCAAGATTCGAATATTCCAGTTTCAGACAAGCAGGGAATGAGTGCATTTTCTTATACTTACCCTTATATCTTTTAAAGAAAGCGTTTTAAATTTATAAAAAATATACACTTTGATTTTCCACACATAGACTTTTTTTTTAAAAATGAGGTCTTAGAATTTGGGGAATAACGGGGAGAATGGGTAATTGTTTTTAAATATTTTTTTAATATATTTTAAAATATATTAAAAATTAAAAAAAATATATTTGTACCTATTCGTCATAATGAGCCCTGGGATTTGATATATTACATGACCCGTTAGAAACAATTATAATTTTCTATTTTCCATTTAATTCTATAATTTGCCCCCCAAAATGAATATTAGGGGTTTCTTTTTATTTTTCCAGTAAAGTTCAGGTGAGGGGCTATACTTCCAGTTTTTCAAAATTTTTCAGCTTATGGTTTCGGAGATAAGGGGGGGGATGGGTAAAATTTTTTATACTTTTGTTAATATCTTTTAATTAATTTATTTTATAAATATGGAAAAAATATATTTGTTTTATTCATCATGAGCCCTTTTATTTGATATAGAACATGCTGGGTTAGAAACAATTTTAATTTTATATTTTCCATTTAATTCTATAATTTGCCCCCCCAAAAAATATTAGGGGTTTTTCCTTATTTTTCCAGTAAAGTTCAGGTAAAGGGCTATACCTCCATTTTTTTTTCTAAATTTTGCCAGCTTATGGTTCCGGAGATAAGGGGGGGATGGGTAATTTTTTTAATATTTTTGTTAATATCTTTTAATTAATTTATTTTAAAAACATGAAAAAAATATATTTGTTTTCGTCGTAATGAGCCCTTTCATTTGATATATAACATGATGGGTTAGAAACAATTTTAATTTTATATTTTCCATTTAATTCTGTAATTGGCCCCCCAAAATTAAAAGTAGAGGTTTCTCCTTATTTTTCCAGTAAACTTCAGGTCAGAACCTATAAATCTATTTTTTTTTTCAAAACTTTACGTTTTATAGTTTCGGAGATAAGGGGGGGGGAATGGGTAAATTTTGATACATTTTCGTTAATATCTTTTTAAATATATATTTTTTAAAATATGAAAAAAATATATTTGTGTTCCTCAGAATGAGACCTTTCATTTGATATATTACATGATGCGTTTGAAATTTTTTTTATTTTCAAATTTTTATTTAATTCTATAATTTGCCCCCCAAAATTAACATTAATGGTTTCTCCTTAATTTTCCTATAAAGTTCGGTAAAGTTTTTTCAAAATTTTAGGCTCAGTTATTTCGGAGATCACGGGTGGGGGAACGGTCGATTTTTTTAGTTTTTCCCCCCCAGAAGTACCCCTAAAATCAAAATTTTTACTATATGTACTTATGACCGGGTCACCAAACTAAACATTGATACCAAATTTCAACCTCTTCCGTCCAGTAGTTTAGGAGAAAATGGCTGTGATGTGACAGAGGCAGAAATCCTGAGTGATATTATAAGGGTATCCGTATATTGTATATACGGAACCCTAATTAGGAGAGTTTGCATTCATTTCTCAAGTTCTATATACCTAGTTATGAAAACTTTGATATTCCAATGAAGAACTGTTTTAATATTGTCAACAGTGAAATTTTCGTCATACTGACGCAGTGAGCTGATAGCACGAAATACAGAGATAAGTCTTCTGTATATAGATTTATGAGATCTACATACTTTTATAGTGTAATTTTAGCTTTTTGGTAACACATTAATTTCAAGTTATACCTTTTTGAATACGTTATGAAAAAACATAATTTTAATTTGATGTACAAGTTCAGAGCCGGGCGTGCATATCCCATGGATAATAATTTGTTTTCTAGTTTTAAGTAATTATAACGCTAGAACAATGCGTTGTGATTGTTAAACATTACGAATATGGTGAAAGTTTAATTGTCACAAATCGTAAAGTGCCTCAAGTATTTGGCCGACAAAATATTCATATTTCATTTACTGTGAAAAGAATGATGGAAAATTTCGAAAGTACTCCCTCAGTTAGTGAGGCGAAACATACGGCACGCGGTCTTAGAGATTAATCACAACAAAACATCAGAGACATCGATTAGTCATTGTGGACAAGAATTGAATATTCTATCAGTTACTCTTCAGTATATTCTTACTATAGATTATTTATATCTACAGGCCTACAAATCCAAATAACTGAACAACATTTGCTAACAGACGTTGCAAGGCGAAGAGAGTTCACCGAATAGGTGATTGAGTAACCAGACGTTAATGCTGATTTTGCGAGCAAAATAATTTTCAGTGATAAGGCCCATTTTCACTTCGATGATTTTCTTAATAGACAAAATTGCCGCATTTGGGGCATATAAAATGTACGACAGTTTCATCAAAAAGCAATGCATCCAAAACGTGTCACTGTTTAGTCTGCATTGTGGTTTAGAGGAATTATTGGACTCTACTTACTTGAAGAGAGAAAGGCATTAATGGTAAATGGCAAACTTTACCATCCTGTGATAACGCAGTTTTTTTATGCCTTAATAGTTCTTGGCGACAGATGGTTTCAGCAGGAGGATGCTACCGCTCGTGAAACATCAACTGTCTTGCACGAGTTTGCACTTAGTCGTGTTATTTCCCGTTTTATTGACTAAAATTGACCACGATGGTCTTACGATTTAAGACCATTGGACTTGAGTCCGACAGCTAAGCTTTGAAGGCCGAAATCAAAGCAGTAGGTATTAATGAAGTAACGCCACATTTACACAATAAAGCATTAAACATTTTGACAAAATAGTACGCACGTGTTAGCAAAGCCTCACATTCACACAATATTCTGTTTCATAAATAATTCTTAAATTTATATAATATACAAGCCGTTACCCGCGGTTTCAGCCGCGTACAGAATGTTCAAGCCTTTGCAAAAAGAAATAACTTATGAAACATATGGGTTATCTTATATAAAAAAAATTCTAACTTGTTTGAACTACCCTACTTAACCATAAATCCACCAATCCCCAATATATTTCACCCAAACTGCAAGTACTTATGAGCCACACTATATAACTATTTTATTCGACATTTTTTGAATCACCTTGAATAACTGTAACTCTACTTCACTCTATATTGCAACCATCCTGTATATGCTGCTGTTTTTTAATGTTTTGAACACCTTACTATAACTTTTCTCTACCCTATATTTCAGCTATGGAACTGCCTATGGTGTAACCTGTATAACAATTATTTCTGATATTTTTAATACCACCTTTTATAGTAAAATTTCTCTTTACTCTATATATAAATCAACCGTTTCTTTTTCTAACATTGTGTTACACATTCTAAAACTATACTCATGCTTCTCCCCATATTTCAGATATTCCATACAGTAGAATGCAACTGTTTATGGTCTACCCTATATAACAATTTTTTTTAAACTTTTTTGATCCATCCTAATGGAAATGATGTGGAACCCTTCGTAAGTCACAAATATACAAACACAGTTTTGCATCTTAACACCAAACTTTTATTTAAACCCTCACCCAAACTGCAACTGCTTATTGGCCACCCTATATAACAATTTTATTAAAAATTTTTTTAACCGCTTTATATAACTGACTCTACTTCCATCTACATTAAAACCATCCTGTATATACCGCTGGCAATTTGTCAAACATTCCAACATATTTTTGAACCACCCTGTATAACCATAATTTTACTCTACAAAATATTTCAACCACTCTGTATGTGCATCTGCTTAGGAACAACCAAATATAAAATTTTTAAATACTTCTAATCACACTGTATGAACGGTAATTTTACGTCGCTCAAAGTTTCAGATATTGCAGATATGCAACAGCTCATGTTGTACCCTACAAAAATTATACAACTTGTTTGACTATAAATCTACTCCACCCGCTATTTCAGTCACCTTGTATTTGCAACTAATTATCGGTCACCCAGTATAACATTTTTGCTACCACCCTGTATAACTATAAATCCATCAATGCCAAATATATTTCACGAAAACCGCAACTGCTTATGGGGCACCGAAAATAACAATTTTGTTCAACATGTTTTTGAATCACCTTGAATGTATTACAACTACCCTGTATACACTACTGCTTATTGGTCAACCAATATAACATTTTCTAAATAATTATCATAACACTTCTTCAGCCTATGTTTCAACTATCCTATCTTTGCAACTTATTATGAACTACGCTATTTCACATTTTTTCCTTATATTTTTTCAAGATATATTAAAGTATAATTTCTCTCCACACTTAATTTAAACCATCCTTCATTTACAGCTTTTTCTAACCTTGTTTGAATGACAGAAACTGCATAAATATATCTTTACTGCGCACCATACTTCAGGTACTCTAGATATGCAAGTGCTATATAAAAAAAATTTTTCTAGCATTTTTTACCCACTCTGTACAATTCTAACTGTAAGTCACCCTATATTTCAAAAACCTTTTATATGCAACTACTTATTTGCCACCAAATATAACATTTTTGTACGACGCTGTATCCTTAGAATCCTACCCCACCCTATATTTCAACCATCCGGTAAATGGAACAGCTTGTAGATCATACCAATACTTTAAAATATTTTTAAACCCACGTGTATAGCTGAAATTATTTTAAGCTACATATTTTAACCATCCTATATGTGTAAATACTTGTTGTTACAAAACAAGTTTTTAACCACCCTGTATAAACAACTGCTTGTAACATTTCTTAAACCCATTTCATAACTATAGAATCTTATGAACATAATTCGAAGATCCTAACTGCTTACCTAACACATTATTTAAGTTTTTTTATTCATTGTTTATGGCCCACTCAATATAACCACCCCGTATAACTAATTCCACTCCCCCTTACTTCCACCACATCGTATATATCCAGCTGCTTATAGGACACCAAATATATTTTTTTTAGATTTTTTAAATCCATGCAATTCTACTCCGCTCTAAGTTTCCTATATACAGAACACCCTATAAAATTACGCTTGATATATGTTGATTTTTTTTAAATTGAAACATGTTACATTTGCATATTCAGAATTTTGAATAAAAGCTAAGTTGATGCCACTATCTAATATTTTGTACGTGCGGTGGAACCAGTTGAGTAATTGAATTACCCAACATGGTAGAATTTTTTTTGCTATATCTACCGTTTCTGTCAATATAGAGAGATAAAATGTCTACCAGATTTTAAGCCAAACTATAGGCTTCGCAACAAAAAAAGATTCAGTAAAATGAATTAAGTAGTTCTTACGCGATGCCCGAACAAACAAACAAACAGACAAACGTACAATTTTATAATGGTACTAGCCGTTACCCGCGGTTTCATCCGCGTACGGAATGTTCAAGCTTTCCCAAAAAGAAATAACTTATGAAACTTGTGGGCTATCCAATATAAAATTTTTTTCTAACTTTGTTGAACCACCTTACATAACTATGAATATACCAATCTCGAATATATTTCACCGAAACTGCCGGCACTTATGGGCTACCTTATGCAATAATTCTATTAAACCTTTGTTGGGACCACCTTTTATAACTGTAACTCTGCTTTACCCTATAGTTCAACCATCCTGTATAAGCTGCTAACTATAATTCGACTCCAACCTATACGCTATATAACAATTATTTCACTCCGCCCTATGTTTTAACCATCCTTTATATGCTCTTTTTTCTGACATTGTGTTAAACACAATATATAATTATAATTCTGCTTCGACCTATATGTCAGGTATTCCACATATCAGGATGCAACTGTTCATTTTCTACTTTACACTTATACTTATAGGCTACCCAATATTACTTTTTTTGTACCATTATAAATCCACCAATCCCCAACATATTTTACCCAAACCCAACTTTATATGGTCACCATATGTAACAATTTTGTTCAATATTTTTTGAACTGCCATCTTTATTTAAATTATCTTTTATATACTGCTGCCAATTAGTCAATCATTATAATTTATTTGTCTATCATTTTTTAAACCATCATGTATAACCACAATTTTATTCTTTAAAATATTTCAACCCCGCTATCTATGCATCTTCCTTAAGGTTCACCATATACCTAAAATATTTTTAAATCCCTTACCTATATCTCGGATCCCCTCTATATGTTAAATATCTTATCTATGTTACTGCTTATGGACTACGCTAAGTAACCAATTTTCTGACATTTTTTAACTACCCTGGAAAATATAATTTGTCTCCACCTTATATGTCAACCATCCATTACATGCAACTTCTATTAACATTGTTTTAATCATACTATAACTATAATTATTAGATTTTTATATATAATAATAATATAAATCCACCAATTACCAATAAATTTCACCAAAACTGCTTATGGGACACCCTATGGAACAATTTTTAAGTATTAAACTATTTACTCTTCCCTACATTTCAAATCTCCTATCTGTGCAACTAATTATGAGCTATTACCTCATAATTTTTGAAGCACAGTATAAACTATAATATCTCTCCACACTTCATTTAAACCATCCTTCATTTGCAACTTGTTCTAACCTTGTTTGAATCACACTGTGTAACGATAACTTGAAATTGCCCCATAACTCAGGTACTCCAAAATTTTTCACACTGTATAATTATTGTTCTACTCCACGCTATATTTCAACAACTTTGTATATGCAACTGCTTATGGGCCACCCTATATAACATTTATACACCACCCTGTATACTTAGTATTCTAGTCCACCCTATATTTCATCTATCCGGTATATAAAATAGGTTGCAGATCATAATATTTTTTAAACCCATCTGTAGATATAGATGTAATTATAGTCTGCTACATATTTCAACCATTCTATAATATGCTACTTGTGAATTTGTATACTACTTGTGGTTATAAAACAAATTTTCAACTACCCTGTAAACTATAATTCCACTCCATCTTATATTTCAACCACCCTGCTTCTAACATTTTTTAACCCATTTCATAACTCTAATAATAGCTCAAGAAAATTCAAACATCCCTGTATAAATATAATTTTATTTTACCCTTATTTCACCAACTTGTATATAAGCAACTACTTACTACCGGCCACCAAATATAACGTTTTTTTCAAAATTTGTTAAATCCATTTAATTCTACGTATCCTATATATGGAACACCCTGTAAAATTTCCACTTGATATATCAGTTGGAATTTTATTTAAATCGAAACATGTTACATTGGCATATTCCGAATTTTAAATAAAAGCTAAGCTAAGGCAAGTATCTAAGATTTAGTGCATGCGGTGGAACCAATTGACTAATTATGTATGTATTACCGAACATGGCAGTAGATTTTTACCTATATCTACCGTTTCTGTCAATGTAGGGAGATAAAATGCAACAAAGAAAGTTTCAGCAAAATCAGTTCAGTAGTTCTTACGTGATGAGGTAACAAACAAACAAACAAACAAACAAACAAACAAACAAACAAACAAACAGAAAACTACAATTTTATAATAGTTCTAGCCGTTACCCGCGGTTTCACCCGCGTATGGAATGTAGAATTCTTCGAAAAAAAAAACTTATGAAACATATGTGCTATCCAATATAACAATTTTTTCTAACTTTGTTGAACCACCTTACATAACTATAAATCTACCAATCCCGAATATATTTCACCGAAACTGCAAGCACTTATGAGCCACCATATACATTTTTTTGTACCACTATAAATCCACCAATCCCCAACATATTTTACCCAAACCGGAACTTATATGGTCACCATATGTAACAATTTTATTCAATATTTTTTTGAACTGCCTTTTATAGCTATAACTCTACTTCCATCTTTACTTAAATCATCTTGTATATACTGCTGCCAATTAGCCAATCATTATAACTTATTTGTCTATCATTTTTTAAACCATCATGTATAACCATAATTTTATTCTACAAAATATTTCAATGACGCTATGTATGAATCTTGCTTAGGGGTCACCATATACCTATAACATTTTTTAAACACTTAATTCTAACTCTGATCCCCTGCATATTTCAACTATCTTATCTATGCTACTGCTTACGGACTACGCTTAATAACAATTTTTCTGACTTTTTTTTAACCACCCTGGAAAATATAATTAGTCTCCACCTTATATGTCTACCACCCATTACATGCAACTTCTTTTAAAATTGTTTTAATCAAACTGTATAACTATAATTTTAGTTCACCCTATGTTTCAGATATTACAGATATGGAACATTGCTCAGGTTCTATTCTAGAAAATTTTTCATACAATTTTTTATCCACACTGTTAAACTATACCTCTACTTCACCCTGCATTTCAACCACCTTGTATGTTCAACTACTTATCGGCTACCCAGTATAAAATTTTTGTAGCGCCCTGTATAAATATAAATCCATCACTTCCCAATAAATTTCACCTAAACTACAACAGCTTATAGGGCACCCTATGTAACAGTTTTTTAAGTACTTAACTCTAATCCTTCCTATATTTCAATTATTCTATCTGTGCAACTGATTATGAGCTACGCTATTTCACAATATTTCCTCATATTTTTTGAACCACAGTATAAAGTATAATTTCTCTCCACACTTCATTTAAATCATCCTTCATTTGCAACTTTTTCTAACCTTGTTTGAATCACACTGTGTAACTATTACTTGACTTCGCCCCATATTTCAGGTACTCCATGTCTCTAACCTATATAACATTTTTTTACCAACTGTATAATTATTATTCTACTCCACCCTAGACTTCAAAAACCTTGTATATGCAAGTATTTATGGGCCATATGACATTTTTGCATTCCATTTTAATATTTTTTAAACCCACCTATATGTGCTACTTGTGAACTACTTGTGGATATAAAACATTTTTTTAACCACCCTATAAACTATAATTCCACCCCATCTTATATTTCAACCACCCTGGACAAACAACTACTTGTAACATTTTTTTTCAACCCATTTTATGATTATAATAATAGCTGAAGAAAATTCAAATATCTTAACTGCCTCCATAACACATGTTTTTATCCCCCTGTATAAATATAATTCATCTCCCCCTGGTATATGCCTTTTATAGCACAATATAGCTTTTTTGAACCATATAACTTGCTCAAAATTTCACCCAAAATGCAGCTGCTTACAGACCACCTCATATAACTTTTTTTCAAGATTTAATTCTACTCAGCTCTAAGTTTCACACATCTTATATATGGAACACCCTGCAAAATTACACTTGATGTATCAGTTGATTTTTTTTAAATTGAAACATGTTATATGGGCATACTACTTGTGTGTTATCGAATATGGTAGTAGTTTTTTTTCTCTATCTATCTATCTATCTATCTATATTTTTCTATATCTATCTTTCCTGTCAATGTACCACCCTGTATAAATATAAATCCATCAATTCCCAATAAATTTCATCAAACAAGCAACTGCTTATGTAACAATTTTTCAAAAATCCTATATGTGAAACTAATTATGAGCTACGCTATTACCTCATAATCTTTAAAGCAGAGTATGAAATATATTTCTTCTCCACACTTCATTTAAACTATCCTTCATTTGCAACTTTTTCTAACCTTGTTTGAATCACACTATGAAACTATAACTTCACTTTGACCCATAATTCAGGTACTCCAAAATTTTTCTATTTTTTTACCCAAACTGTACTTTACGCTATATTTTAACAACCTTATATATGCAACTACTTATGGGCCACCCTAGATAATATTTTTTCACCACCCTGCATACTTAGAATTCTAGTTCACCCTATATTTGAACTATCCGTTATATAAAACAGGTTGTTAATCATAAAATTTAATATTTTTTAAATCCACCTGTAGATACAGCAGTAATTATACTCTGCTACATATTTCAACCATCCTATAATATGCGATTTTGTGAACTTGTGAATTACTTGTGGTTATAAAACAAATTTTTAATTACCCTATAAACTATAATTCCACTCCATCTTATGTTTCAACCCCCCTGTATAAACAAATGCTTATAACATTTTTCAACCCATTTCATAACTATATTAATAGCTCAAGACAATTCTGCAGTTACGACGCCAACCTCGGGCCTGATAACCTGGCAAGGGCTCTCACAGAGCTAAACTCTTTTGATATGTAGTATATCTGTGGTTTAGTGAATTTTCCCATAGAGGGAGTGTGATGCTATACATTCAAGTCGTGGCTCAAGAAAATTCAAATATCCTAAGTGCTTATATAACATATTTTTTTATCAACCCTGTATAAATCTAATTCTATTTTACTCTTGTTTCACCCACATTGTATTTGCAACTACTTATGACCCTAACAATATAACATTTGCTTATCCGCCCTTATAAATATAATTCACAACTCCACCCGTTTTTCAACCACCTGATATATACAACTGTTTATGGTCCACTCAGTATTTCTTTTTGAACCACCCTGTATAATTTCCCCCTTATTTCAACCACATTGTATTTATGAAACTACAACTTTTTTTCAAGATTTTTTAAATCCATTTTATTTTACCTATCCTATATATGGAACACCCTGTAAAATTACATTTGATATATCAATTGGATTTTATTAAAACTCGAAACATGTTACGTTGGCATATTCCGAATTTTGAATAAAAGCTAAGCTGATGCAAGTATCTATAATTTGGTGCATGCGGTGGAACCAATTGACTAATTGTGTATGTATTACCGAACATGGTAGTAGACTTTTCCTTATATCTATCATTTCTGTCAATGTAGGGAGATAAAATGTATACCAGATCTTAAGTCAAACTATAAACTTTCTAACAAATAAAGATTCAGAACAATCAGTTCAGTAGTTCTTACGTGATGAGGTAACAAACAAACAAACAAACAAACAAACTGAGAAGTACCATTTTATAATATTATATATATATATATATATATATATATATATATATATATATATATATAAATATGTAATTTCATTGTTACAGAATACCTGGTTTTTTTGAATAACTATAAACAAGGGGTTTTCCTATTCGGAAAAGGCAATGTATTTTCGAAAGAACTTGTGACGTATGCTGAAATATGTGCGTCAGAGCTGATTAGTAAATTAATCATAATATTGACCTTTTTAACCGACTTCCAAAAAGAAGGAGGTTATCAATTCGTCGCGTATTTTTTCGCTTTTTTTTGTATGTATGTTACCTGATTTCTTCTCCTGTGGTGCACCGTTTTGAACGAATATAGTCTTGTTTGATAGAGTATATATCCGGATTGGTGAAACTTCAAATTTTGGAAAAGAATTCTATTGGTAAAGTGATAAAATTTGTGAATGAACACATGCGTGCATGGAAATCGACCAATATCCCTAATATTTTAGTCGATTTTTCGATAACTTCTTATGGATGTGTATAGTTGTTTAACGTTTAATCTATTAAGGAAGATCCTTAGGTGATCTCATATACTTTTCTGCGATGTGCAACTTGCAGTTTTGCAGAAAATCGCTGAAAATTCCAAAATTCTTATCAAAAATTTCATCGAAATGACATAACGGACATTTCCTCATAAATATTTTAATTCCAACGTAATAGTGCGGTAATTTTAGGCACTGGAAGTTTTAATTGCGTATTTGAAAATTTTCTATGTACATTTCAACCATATAGATAGTAAAGCATAGTATTTTCGGCTCCTTAAATCAATGAGTACCAAGCTCGTTTTGTTTGTATACCAGGCAAATACCTATTTAAATGCAAATTTTTCCATTTTGCGAAGACGGTATTTTTGGTTGTCACATTCTCCCGGCCTAATAGAAAATTCAGTGACAACACATGTCAAACTTTAAGCTGGTACTTGGTGGCTTATAGACAGGGTGTTTAGTTATAGCAAACAAAATCACAAAGTAAAGTGGTAGAAGGAGTTGCATTTATATGAAGATTGAAATATAGGATAGACTAGAATGATAGTGGTCCGTAGGCAGCCGTATATACAGGATGTTTGGAATATAGGGTGGACTGGACGCTTGGTGGTATAAAAATGTTGAAAAAAATGTGAAATTAAAATTATATAGGGTGATTAAAAAACTGTTATATGATGTGGACATAAGCAAATCATATACAGGATGGTTGAAATATATGCTGGAGTTGAATTATATTTATACAGTGTGATTAAAAAATTATTTCTTTTATAGCCCATAAGAAGTTGCATAAAGTGTGGAGAGGAATTAATGTTACACAGGGCGATAACATAAAATGTTAAAAAGGAAATAATTTATGGGGTAGCCCACAAGGAGGTATATACTATGGTTGAAATATAGGACGGATTTGACTCCGTAAATATAGGATGGATTCTACTCCGTCCTATAGTTTCCAGAAGGCAGCTAACAAATTTATGCTTGTCCGTGGGCAGTCGTATGTACAGGCTGGTTGGTACAGAGGTTCGAGTAGAATTATCTAGTTATACAGGGTTGTCAAAAAAAGTTCAAAAAAGGTTCCATGGCGTATTCCATAAGGCATAAATATATTTTGGGCTTATTAAGTCAACGCGTACTAGTACATTTTGTTCGTAAATATTTACCTGTCAATTTAAATGATAAAGTATCATTGTGTAATGTTGAGACTTTCGATGTTACCTGGTTCTGTCTATTAAGGTTATACATACAAAATAAAAAATAAAGAATGAAAACTACCTGAGTTCAAGAAAAACTAAAAAATTGAAAATAAAATATTTAAAAAAAAAATATAACCGACTTCTACCTATAACTAAAAAGCTAAAAATATTTATAACAAAATACAACTCTAGCAAATAAATAACACATTCAATGTTGTAAGGTACCTACCCAGGAAGTAAAAAATGTAAACATTAAATGGTGCTCATTCTGTACAAATTAATTACCTGCCAATCTAGTATATTTTTGAAGTCGGTGCCAAGCAACGATCAAGTTTGATGAATTAGTAGATAAGTACGCAATGAAGGATTTTAGATTTGCTTCTCACCGACTTCAAAAATATACTAGATTGGTAGGTAATTCATTTGTACAGAATGAGCACCTTTTAATGTTTACATTTTTTACTTCCTGGGTAGGTACCTTACAACATTGAATGTGTTATTTATTTGCTAGAGTTGTATTTTGTTATAAATATTTTTAGCTTTTTAGTTATAGGTAGAAGTCGGTTATATATTTTTTTAAATGTTTTATTTCATACTTTACTGATAAGAACACAAATAAATGAAGTCATTGATGTGGTGTGGAATAAAAAATGTCTAAGTTGATTATATTTGACAGAGCACTTATTTCTCTACCTCTAGGATAGTGTGAAGTCAACAATGAAGAATATATATCTGCAATATCGCAGGGTATCTCACTACCAAATTAAATGCAAAAATGGGTTAATAATTATTACTTTCCAAATCTCCAAATAATTCCTGGAGAAAACACCAGAATTACGAGTATTTCACAAATTTGTATATTTTTCATACTTTACTGAAGAGATCACAATTAAATTTGACTATAATTTGTAATACAATTACAATACTAAGCTTATATGTGAAATTCATTTTTTTTTTCATATTACATATTAAAAACGTGATAAACTTGATAGTAGTGTGTATGAGAAATCATATAAAGTAAAATTATTGAAAAATCATGTATATTTTAAAACTTTACATAGAAATTTCTATGTTCGTATTTCGTCATTTCAGGTCACTGCGTGTTGGCGGCCTTAAATTGCATACTTCTGACGTAAAATGGACTACTGTACGACTAGCTAACTCAATGTTTGGTTTTGAAAATGATCGTAGACCGTCAGTTAAGGATAAAATATTAGTAAATTCAATAAGTAAATTTGTGAGAGGTGATTTCCAAATTAAAATTTACAGAACGATGGAAATAATAAAGGTCATATTAGCAAATCACGCATGGACCCAATACCACAAAAGTAATTGGAATCTTCTCAAGGTCAGCAAGAAGGGTCTCCGGTACAATATAAACAAACGATATTGATAATCTTATTTATCCAAATAAGAAATATGTGGTAACACTTTTTGAGCTGTTACTGCTAGCCTCAGCCGAAACCAATTACCGTACAGAGACGCCAATTGGGTAATATACAGGGATGATGTGATTGGTCCACGCCGAGAGATTGTGACATACCAAGAAAAAATAGAGAAGAAAACATAATCTTTTAAACGTTGAAAAATATACAACAAATAAATATCCATTTCTAAAGTATTAATTAGTCAGAATCCCAATACCAATTTATATGTGAAATAAATATGCAACTTGGGAAATGATTTAAATCAATGGTGAAAAGCAGCTATCGCACTTGAAATGAGGCATTAATATGCTATAATTTTTCTGAACAGAAATTTATAAGTAAAAATAATAATTATATTTTCATAATTAAACGGAATATTTTGTTTGGTAATTTGGAATAATATGTTCAAACAAAGTATCTAAAATCTGTGTCAAATTTTAACACACATTTAGAAACACTGCATCCTGTCCTTACCTGATAAACTGTCGTGCCATCACCTAAAATCCATTCAACCTCTGGAGGTGGACTACCGTGTGCTGTACAATCCACTTTACCGCCACTGCTATTGCTAAATTCAACCCTGTGAGGTGGTTCGTGAACGAACACCGGTCCTTGCAAATCGCCACTACCACTTTCAACTGAAATAAAAGGAATAAATTACTAGAAATATTAATTTATCTTAATTCTTGGTTAATAACGCAGCATAATCTTGGTCCGTCTTAATAGTTGAATACTTGCATATCATAAATACTTTCTATTTTCAAATAAAAGTCAAACTACTGTTTTTAATAAAAACTTAATAGGCGATAAACCAATTGAAGAAACATCCCTGAAGAATTAAATTACACAAGTTCTTGTCAAATACCAGAGATTGGACAGTTGAAGGTTCATTCAAGGTACCAATAGTAATTAACTATTCCATCGTATGACCAGAGAAATCACGAAATTAAAGAACAACAAAATAAATAAGTGTTGAATTTAGTATTTATAATGCTGTACAGAAAATTAATTTATAAAATGAATTTGAAATATTTGTGCTAAATAAGAAAGTTACGTTTAAAAGAATTGCGAAAGTAAATTGAAATAGATTATTTATACATAATCAAAAAATATTCCAAAACCAATTTAACTTTTTTGAAGCTATAAATGTTAATAAACGAATAAAGTAAAGTAACGTAATGGTGACCTTTAGTAAAACGATTGAAGTTGCTATTTTCAATTTTCAATTAAAGGTTGTTGGGTGGTTTGGGATGGTTTCTGCGAAAACCACTGCAACTCTGTTTTTAGTAATTTTCAAGTCGGTACAATTGGGTGGTTAACTGCTTTTCTCCTGAAGTAATAAAATTCACGCCAGGTTTAAAGGAATCAGCTAGCGGATAGTGAATTTTTAAGGGAAGTTAAGGACTTTCGCTTAAACCGCTACAAGTTTTTCTGTTACTATTATTAAAAGCAAGTATTATGGTGGAATAAATAGTCTATAGCTGCTTTTCTGTTGAAGTTATGAAATATCTCGCCTAGGTAAAATAAAGGATCTTTAGTTAAAAGTCTAAGTTGCTAATTTGAATTTTTATTTTTACTGAGTTTTGTGGGAATAACACCACGTAAACTTAAAAGTCTGTATATGACTGATCAGTCATTGGTATATTTCAAAAGATCCGAACATTCCAAGGTCTAAATCAGACCCCGTTTGCAATGGTATTAACACAAATGATCAAGAAGTTAAGAAATTAAAAGGATTCGTAATGACAAATTTTGTAAATTACAATTTGACATTAATGTTTGACAATCAAACTGATGTAACTAAGAGAATTTAATGCAAATTTAATATATACAGGGTAACACTAAAAATTCTAAATATCATGTGAAATAACAAAGCTTCTTTCAAATTGGAAGAATTTGAAAGGGTTATCTTTAGAATTTCATGTGGCGTTTCTAGGTACGAATTTGTTATAAGAAATTCTGACGTTCCAGAGATCTCTGGAACATGTAATTTAGACGTATCGGGCACTCTGCATTTTCAACCCCTATCACTTCTACAAATTTATATAGAAAGGGGTATCATATGATATCTCTTTTTAAAGGTCTCTGTTTTGACAACTTTTTGGCGCAAAATTTTTTAAAATCAGATTATGTTTTAGAGAGTTATGACCTAGAAACCGTAAAAAAATTTTTTTTTTAAATAATTCCCAATTACATCAAAATTGGTTTCGGGTGGATTTTAGGGTCTGTTATTACGAATCCGAAGTCTGATTTCAATATTCAAAATGGCGGATCCACGGTAGCGAATGAAAATTTGATAAATTAGTTGTTTTGCACCAAACTTTTTACAAAAAGGATCCAATATGGGCGCTGAAAATATCCCACGAGACGAAAATTTCATCCGCCTCCTTGAATTTTGTAAATCCCGGATTCATTATCAAAGACCCCAAAAACTCCTATGTACCAGTTTTGGCGTATATCGGTTGATTTAAAAAAAATCACCCGCCATCTGGGATCCCCCATTTGAATTTTGCAAATCTCACCTGTGATTCACAGACCCTAAAAATCTCCCTAAACCAATTTTGGTGAATAATTACACCAATTTAATTTTTTAACGTGTCTAGATCATTACTCTATAAAAAAATAACTGATTTAAAAAAATGAAACATTTAAATATATATATATATATATGTTATATCACACTTCTCAAATTAAACTTTTTAAAAAAGATTTTATTAACTTTAACAAAATAATAACTTTTTAAAATACAAAATACAAAATTGAAATAATGACAATAATAACTAACAACAGACTGAGTAATAATGAATGACAAACAAGAGAGATTTTACAATATATAACCTAATGAATGCTGAATCGGCACTGCCGACACGGCGATTCCCACGGATGCTCGGCGGGGCTGTAATCTGACACTGCACGTGTTCGCTGAGTCAGCTGGGAACGATAAAATACAGTTGCTACATAAGTTCACCCAAAGTTCATGTTATAAACTTATATAACAACTCCCATCCATATAAAAAAGTTGATGGTATATCATCAACTTTTAGGGGAAGTTCTGAAGTTCCATACATTGGGCTGGATCTAGGAGGCTGTGCAGCTTTCCCGTGGACTTAGGCTTTGATGGGCCTGGAAGTGGAGCTGACTCGGCATCGAGGCTGGACTTAGTGGTTTTTCTGAACCTTCTCTTGATTGGTTTGATACAAAGGAACATAATCACAATTACTGTTAATGTGATTGTGGTAATTGTGAGCCATGATGTATGCTTCTCCAATGGTGGTTGATTCATGAGCTTTTCCAATTCCATTGAATATTGGGCAAGCTTATGGTTGGCAACATTTAGATCTGTTACATCTAAATCCTGCAATTGTAGGGGTTTTAATTTGGGAAGTTGATTTGCGACTGGCATGCCGTCACAGCAGCTATACGGGATGTTCACTGGATGATTTCTGAAGGTGATGTTCTGGATGTTCTTTGACGTTCTCGTAGCATGTACCCTGATGTTGTCAATAAAGGCATTGCAATCGGACTTGATTTGCAACAGCGAATTTGTCGTGATGGTCTGCGTTACGACATCTTGTCCCTTACATTTGATGGCTATAGGTAGTGGTCTGGAAATTGAGATCAACCAGAGGTTTATGTCGATCTCTTGTATATTATATTCTTCCGCATAGAATATAGAAGTTTTGCAGGTTGCTGGGAATGTGGCTGGCTGTCTGAGAAGCTGACTTTCGCAGATGGCATCTTTGTCTATTGGATGTGATATAGCTTTGGAACAAATCTTATGATGTTTAGTTAAAGGCTTGCAGTCACCCAGGTCTTCGAAGGATGTGTATAATAACGAATCGTCATCTCTCGCGATAAATTTTGTCTTTATTGAAAGTATATGATGAAACCCTGTTCGATCATCCAAAATTGGGATCGGATAAAGGTGGTAAAGGGTGTAAATCTCAGGATCAACTAAAGGAATTTTGAGTAAAAAAATGATTTTGGTGCTGATTTGAAAAGCTTCCAATTCTATCAAATCAATGTACTGAGCAACATTTGAACTGTAAATAGGGAGTGGTAAATTATTTTCATGTAGTGACTGAGAAATCTTTTGAAGGGAATCGACCAAATCTACTGGGGTTATGATCGAACTATGTAAAATTTTTAAGCGGGCGAAAGAGACTGCAGTTAAAACATCATCGAGAGTGTTTTCGATAAATATGTAACTCTCCATTAGGCTTTCACACAGATCCAAGATATTGATTTGAAATTCATGAAAATCAAGATCATTTGAATGTATAAAATTGACTGCCTTATTTTTTCAATGTTATTCGAGAATAATTTCTCCTCGGATTGAAATTTTTGTAAAGTTTTGTTGAGGCTCGTAATGACTGAGGTTGTTACAGATATTTGTTTCGTTACTAAGTCCTGAATTTGGTGTTGGTCTTTAGTAATTTTGGTTATACAGTCATTTATGTATTCACCATCTGTTGCGTCTAGGTTTCCTGAAATAGCTTTCCAAACTGATCCCAGTCCGTTAATAAGTCCGCGTTTTCTTCTGTTAGTAGGGTAAGTTTGAGTGTCAGCGAAAATGTCTGTATATTTAGAGTTAACGGATTTAGAAATTTGTTTCAAGAGGCTAACATGTGTTTGTATTTTTGGTTTAAATGATTTCGTATTAGTTGTGTTTTCGTTGATTGTCTCTAAAATTCGGTTTAGTATGGCGTCGTTATTTGAAATAGCACCTCTGAAAGGGCTAAGGTCTTTGAAGACAAGAAGTGACCATTTGTCGTTTGAAATTTTAAGTGTGCCTTCTTCATGGAAGAAAACTCCTATTGTATTGTTAACGGGTGTAAGAGAGTATTGTTGGAGGTTCACGACTGAAAACAGTCCACAGAATCTGAAAAGAAGGGATTCATTCAAAATATGGTTTTAGTCTGTCAAAGTTAATTTTACTAATTTGGTTAGTCTCTAAGTTTATAACTGTGGCAGAGTTTTTTCTAATCGCGGTGATTTCAAAAGGTCCATTGAATTTGTTTTCAGATTTGCTTTTAATCTGAGACTCTTTCACGTAAACTTTGTCGCCTACTTTGTATTCTGGTTGGTTAGTCGAAACATGTTTGTCAAATCTAACTTTAGATTTTTGTTTTTGTTGGTCGGTTTTTGCGCGGGCAAGTCTATAATAGTAGTTCATTCTGTTGTTAAGGTCCCTAACATATTTGGAAATGAGTTTTTCCTGATCGTATATTGTTTCGGGGGGTCTACTAGAAGTATGCCCAAGGATAAGTTCATAGGGCGTGAAACCGGTAGTCTTGTTTTTAGTATTGTTGTAGCAGATAACTGCGTAGGGGAGGACGTTGAATGGATGTTCATCCGGATGTTCAGCTGTATTTGCCCTTATCATTTCCGCTAAAGTCGCGTGAAACCTTTCGATAGAACCATTTGATTCGGGATGGTGGACACTTGAAAAGGATAGTTTTATGTCATATAGTTCGCACAGGTCCCTTATGAGAGTGTTATCAAATTCACGTCCATAATCACAATGGATGCGAAGAGGTGTACCGTAATGTTGGAAGAATATTAGGAGGGTGTTTACTACAGTTTTAGCTGTTTTGTCACCAATTGGGTAAGCCTGAGTAAATTTGGTGAGTTCATCCCTAATAGTCAGTGCGTAGTTTCTAGTTGGATATTCGAAAATATCAATGTTGATACGTTCGAAGGGCGTTTTTGGTGTTTCAGTTATGACAAAAGGAGCACTTAAGTTTTTTCTACAGAACTTTACCTTTTGGCAAGTTTCGCAGGACTTAATAAATTGCTCTACACTTTTGATTAGTCCAATCCAATTATACTTTTCTTTTATGCGTCGGATGGTCTCGTTAATTCCTCGATGAAGGTTATTTTTGCCGCAGTGGTACTGCTGCAGTATAACGGGAATCTCGTCTTGAGAAGGGGTTGTCACAATATTTTGACAAATTTTAAGTTTTACGTCTTTGTCTGCAAGTATAAAGGATAGTGTTTCAAGAATCGGTAGTTCTACGTTGTTTTCAATGCAAAAAGTTTCGGATTCGTCGAACTGGTCTTGGTTGTTATAGAGAATGTTGAAAAGATGTGCAACAACTGTTCCAGGATCAAAGGGTAAAGGGACAATTAAATATTTTCTATGCCTTACAGTTTTGCTGGCTAGAACGTTTAGAGTGTCAGTAGTGAAGTTTGGGTCTTCTTCGAAAATATCTTCGATGATTTTGTCATGCAAGTCATTGAGTTTATTTTGCCAGAAGAAAGTGACTATTCGTTTGTGAGATTTGTCTAGAAGTTGGGCGTTAGAAATTTCTATTTTTGAATAGTCGATTATCGACTCGGTTTTATACAATTGAACAAATCTATTAAATTCTGTTGTCATGCGTTCGTCATGATCATCGCGTTCTTGATCATTGTCGGAGTCGTTGGAGTTATCGTGACTAGTACCTGGATCGGGTTGTTTTGGGTCGGTTTCGTTATTTGCGAAAATTTTTATCTTTGAAAGAAAGTCGGTGCATTGTTTGAAGTGATTAATTTTGATACGGGAAAGAGCGTCTGCGTTCAAGTTTACCTTGCCGGGCTTGTATTCGATTTTATAGTTATACTCCTCTAGCTTGAGGCGCCATCTGGCTAGACGACTGCCAGGGTCTTTGATCGAAAAGAGCCAAGTAAGCGGACGGTGATCACACAGGAGTGTAAACTTTCTCCCAAAAAGATACGGTCTGTAGTGCTTGACCGCCCAAACAATGGCTAGCAGTTCCCGTTCGATAGTGGAATATCGAGTTTCTGCAGCGCAGAGTGTACGGGAAGCATATGCTATAGGAAGATCTTTTCCTACGGGGCCTTGTGAGAGAACCGCTCCAATTGCAAAAGCACTAGCATCAGTAGTGAGCAGGAATGGTTCTTCGAAATTTGGGTAGATCAAGATAGGGTCAGATACAAGGGCTTGCTTCAGTTCGTTGAAGGAAGACTTGCAATCTGCGTCGAAGATGAATTTGACGTCTTTCTGCAGGAGTTTCGTTAGGGGCTTTGAGATCTTGGCGAAATTGGGAATAAAACGTCGGTAATATCCGGCGAGACCAAGAAAAGATTTAACATCTTTAGGAGTTTGGGGTTGAGGGAAATTCTGAATGCATTCAACCTTTGAAGGGTTTGGTTTTACTCCTTCTTGGGTGATCAGATGACCTAGGTAAGCAACTTCCTTACGGAGAAACTCACACTTGTCAGGTTGAATTTTCAAGTTTGACTGTCTAAGACGCTTAAAGACTTCTGTCAAACGGGACATATGCTCATGGATGGTTGGTGAATAAACGATAATGTCATCCATGTAAACAAGGCAACGTTCATTCTGGATGCCCAGAAGAATGTTGTCCATGACCCTCTGAAAAGTAGAAGGTGCATTTTTCAGACCAAATGGCATACGAACGAATTCGTAATGGCCATTGTCAACAGAGAAACCGGTCTTGGGAATGTCTTCCTCAAGGATTTCTAACTGGTGAAACCCGGAAGCGAGATCCAGTGTCGAAAAGTATTGACACTTACCAAGTTGATCGAGGAGATCAGAAATGTTGGGCAGAGGATATTTATCGTCTACAGTTAGTTCGTTTAACTTCCTATAGTCGATAACAACTCGCCACTTTTGCTTACCAGAAGCATCGAGTTTCTTAGGGACGACCCATACGGGGGAGGACCAAGGAGAAGAAGAGTGCCTGATAATGCCTTGATCAAGCATTTTGGAAATTTGGGTTTTGACTTCCTCCTTATGGACTTGAGGATATCTGTAAGATTTTGTGTAAACGGGCTTGGCATTATTGGTGTCAATTGAATGTTTTACTGCGTTGGTAAAAGACAAAACATCGCCTTCAAGATAGAAAATATCTTCGAATTCTAAACAGAGGTTCGTGATAAGTTCTCGCTCTTCGTCATTAAGGTGTTCTGTACGAATTTGTTCCCTGATAGTTAAGTTTCTGTCCAAGTTTATAGGTTCAGAGTAATCGTGTGTATTCATATTTAAAAGGGGGTGTGTTTGGTCAAGGGGTTCTAAGTGAAGATCGGAAAAATTAACAGTTTTAGGCATCGCGTTCGCGTTTATTATTGAGGTCAGAAATTCTCCCTTTGAATTAACACGTACAACAGCGTTGGGAAGTCGTACTTTGTCAATTACTTGTGTCGGTAAAACTGCGTCAGTATTTCTAAGTTCACATTTTAGTTTGAAAATTTGTTCGGTACGTGCCTGGATTGTTATGTGATTGTTATGCGTATGAGGTTGTGCGTTAGTACTGGGGGTGTCTGTTGGTTGTTTATTTGATTGGTCGTGATCGGGTACTTTATGTAGGGGAATAGTTTTAAAGTTAGTAATTAATTGTTTGGATTTTAGGTCGACAATATATTCATAATGTTCAAGAAAATCAAGACCTAATATCCCATCGAACTCAATATCTAGATCGTAGATAAAGACCTTGTGTGGATTGCCTAGAGCAAAAGGAATGAGGGTGGATTGTGAGATCGGAATTTTCTCATGAGTAATGCCTTGAATTGTTACTCTTTCGGGAGATCGTTGTGAGAAGTTTTTGACAGTGTTTTCTTTGAAAATGGAGATACCAGCTCCGGTATCAATTAGGAGTTTAAATTTTCCAGAAGCGTCGTTGATATAATAAAGGTTCTTGGAATTTACTGTCAGAAGGGGACTTAAAGAAATGTTTGTTCTGGGAAGTTCAGATCGGGATTGAAGTCTTCCAAATTCAAGTTCTGTATTTGAGTTTGGACTTCTGAGAGGGTAGTTGTCGTATCTGGGGGTTGATCTAGGCTCGGAAGCGCTAGAAAATCCTGGTATTCATTAGGGCTGAAAGGTACGACAGGGGTATTGTCTACTGTTTGTTCAAACCCATAGCTTTCATAGTTTTGGGTGTTGTCATCGAAATGCTGCTGATTATTATCAGTATAATAATCATACTCGTCTGCATAATATTCGTTATAGTGGCCATTTTGATGGTGATTAAAATGGTGGGTCCTTTCAGGACGGAAATTTGGGTTTGTCTGTATTACAGACGGTCGAAAGTTGTTCGGTTTGAAAGGAGGTCTTTGGAAGTTATTTGGTCTAAATTGTTGACCTTGATGATTTGTGTTATTGTTGATAGGATTTGGCCTCGATGATTGATTCGGCCCAATGAAATTTGGCCTATTATTTTGGTTAAAAGGCTGAGGGTTATTTTGAAATCTTAACCGACAGTCGGCAGCAATGTGGCCTAATCGCCCACAATTTAAACATTTAGGAGGTGGATTTGGTTTTCTAGCCTGAAAAGATGGCTTAGGTGGAACGGATTTATTTACTTTTTGTTCCTCAAAGTAAGACAACTGAAGCTCTCTTCTTATGCGAGAATGTGCCTCCAGAAGGTCTTTGGGATTGCTGGCACGAATTATTTGGCCTAGACGTGGTTCTAATCCTGTAAGGAGCGTGTTTAGAACCATGGTATCAACAAGTGTAGTCTGAGCATCTTTTTGCTCATTGCTTAGATTTCCTGATTTTTGAATGCATGAGTGCATTTTCGCACTCAAGACCTGAAGTCTGTTGTAAAATGTCAGGGGAGACTCATTGGCTAGTTGTTTTAACCGTTGGAGATCGTGAATTAATGAAGAGAGATCACGAGAATCTCCGAAGTGTAACGTGAGAAGCTGTTTAATCTCAAGGTACGACGCAGGGTTTCTAGAGTTTATTAACTGCGCCGCTTTGCCTCTTAATTTATTTTTAATGTGGATTACTAGCAAGTATTTTTGTTCAGCAGTTGACATGTTATATGCACAATTGCAAGCATGAATAAATGTGGCCAAAGAAATTTGGTCGCCTTCAAACTCCGGAATTATTGAAAATATTTCCGACAACCTATATTTTTCAGTTTCTTCGGCAACAGTGTTGTTTTGTGCTTGTGCCATTTTGATTTAATAGAATTCAAAACGAAATAGGTTCAAATCAAAATAATAAAATGGGATAGAAAAAATGGTATCAATAAAATAAATGGTGTAAAAATCAATAAATTTGTAAATGGGGAAATACCAAAGTTATTTGGATGATAGAATGGTATTAATAAAATGTAAATATAATCAATAAATCAAACAGTTCACTCAATCGAATGAATAAAATCAAAATAATCAATTAAATCATAAAATATTAATGCAATCAAATAGTAAATCAGTGATTCAATTCACTGAATAAAAAAATATCAAATAATCAAAATATCAATTCAATCAAATATTAAAATCAATTATTAAAATCTTAAACGCTAGACGATTCACTACTACTCACATCAACAGGAACATTGGAAGATCCGTGTTCTCCTTGTTATCGCAGTTGGGACTTCTTCCAGGTTCTTTGCTCCGTTGAGGGATAGGAATCCGCCGCTACCAGTTAGAAGTAAGCTCGTGTTCTAGTAACGTTGACGGATCCTACTGACTGCGCCAATTTGTTATATCACACTTCTCAAATTAAACTTTTTAAAAAAGATTTTATTAACTTTAACAAAATAATAACTTTTTAAAATACAAAATACAAAATTGAAATAATGACAATAATAACTAACAACAGACTGAGTAATAATGAATGACAAACAAGAGAGATTTTACAATATATAACCTAATGAATGCTGAATCGGCACTGCCGACACGGCGATTCCCACGGATGCTCGGCGGGGCTGTAATCTGACACTGCACGTGTTCGCTGAGTCAGCTGGGAACGATAAAATACAGTTGCTACATAAGTTCACCCAAAGTTCATGTTATAAACTTATATAACATATATATAACCGACTTCCGCTTATAACTAAAGAGCTGAAAATAATTATAACAAAATACAACTCTAACAAATAAATAGCAAATCTAAAATCCTACATTGCGTACTTATCAACTACTTCATCAAACGTGATTGTTGCTTGGCACCGACTTCAAAATATACTAGAGGGGAGGTAATTAATTTGTACAGAATGAGCACCTTTCAATGTTTACATTTTTTACTTCTTGGGTAGGTACCTAACAATGAATGTGTTATTTATTTGCTAGAGTTGTATTTTGTTATAATTATTTTCAGTTTTTAGTTATACGTGGAAGTCGGTTATATAATTTTTAAAAATGTTTTATTTTCAACTTTTTAGTTTTTTTATGTATAACATTAACAGACAGGACCAGGTAACATAGAAAACCTCAACATTACACAATGATACATTTCATTTAAAATCACAGGTAAATGTTAACGAACAAAATGTACTAGTCCGCGTTGACTTGATAAGCCCAAAATATATTTATGCCTTATGGACCACGCCATGTAACCTTTTTTCAATATTTTTGACAACTCTGTATAACTATAGATACGAGGGTGAATCATATATGAACCGGACTTTTCTGTTTCTCGCACTGTAGGTAATTCGAGTGGCGTGACGTCTCGATATATGTTAGGTAGGGATGTTAAGAAGAGAGGAGTTCGTCGGATTGGCGAGGCGTAGTCCATGCGCTGCATAGAAAAATGAACTGTATAGAAGGGAAACTCAAGTGTTTCGATTTGGAACACAGTTTTCAGTGCACCGTACGGATGTAGGGAAAAGTTTTAGCTGCAATCAGCGCCATCTATTAGTCAATAGTTGAACTAAGGTTCTCAATCTTACAGGTGCTGACATCTAGCGGTAGATATGACACTAAATTATTCAAATATATACAAGGTGTTCCAGATGTTTTTTTACAGCTGATACCTTGTTTTTTAGTAATGGTAGGAACATTTTCTAAAAATAATATTAATGAGAACAAATTATGTTTTACAAATGTAACAAAAACGGACAAAATTTGAAAAAAAAAGTTGAATGTACTGGCATAAGTTTTTGATTACAGTTTTTTAAGGATAACATGTTCTCATATTCAATGATTTTATGAAATTGTTCCTATCTTTACTAAAAAACAATATATCAGCTGTAAAGAAACATCCAGAACACCTTGTACATATATAGCCCCAAAAAACTTAAGTAAGCATACTTTCAGCATAAGATTAGCATAATTTTTGCTATTAAATATATGTATGCACACTTTCAATAAAACAATTAAAACATATTGAAATAATAAGTGTATTAACAAAAATAAATACAGAAATTTATAAAATATTTTAGATAAAAATATGTTCATGACTTAGATATACAAAACAGAACACAATTAATATATGAGTGTTATCTACACACCACAGCACTGATATTTGTTAAAAAAAAACTTGTAATATTGGCATAGCTTATTACCAAGATTGTGTTTTGCAAACAGTTTAAAGGATTAAATAAATAATTGTGTTGTAACATTTGTTCCAACACTTCAGAAATGTTCTGCTTGCAACACAATCTTGGAATTAAGAAATATAAGGAGGATAAACAATGTGTTATTAAAAAAATTAAATATATGTTTGATACTTGCCAATGTCCTCTTGGATACTTCCTAAATTAGAGTTTACAATTAAACAATCATTACAATTATGATAATTTTTAATAACTTCTGGATGTACCCACTCAAATAAACAATTGTACATCTAGCAATTTTAGCACTCTGTTCTAACAAGTTGGAATGGGGCTGATATTGAAGTTTCACAAGGAGTTCTGTTAGTTGGAGCATACTGCCCAGTTAAAAAACGTTTTAAATTGTCTAAACTTTCTTTACAAACATCTTATTTGTAATTATAACTGGGAAATGTTTAGCCATAAAATTGTTTCTGTTGCTTGAACAAATAATTTGTCTTTATCCTTGTGTTTAAGTACTTCGTTTTGGGGTCTAGGTCAGACCCTGTTGTCCTTGGTGTCTGAAAAAATACATATTAAAAATACAATGTCCCAAATATACTTAATGGTAACATACCCCAATCAAATTTTCTTTTCAGCAATGCTAACATTTCTGTAAAATATTGAACTTAATTTGTTTACTTCATTTTTGATAACATGGACATCTGTGGTTTACAATAGTCAAAATGATGACAGAATCATAGTTATGTCTTCAATAAAAATCAATTTTACCCTTTTTTTGAACCACTTGAAGTTCTTTAGTAAGTTACTTCAATCCCGCTACTCCATAGGGCATATGAAACAAATGATCAATTATTTGGTATAAATAAAGGAAAGCACTGGATGATAAACCTGTTTTGGTATTTATCATAATATACTTAATCTACGCCAGTATTAGTAATGCTTTTACACTGTCATTTTCGTTAAACTGTTCGATTCAAACCTTCAAAGAATATTTTAAATATGTTTTCTTTGTTTTGGAATAAATTCCCGATTTCAGTATTCATTACTCAATAGTCAAATAATTTTGAAAACAACACTGCTTTCAGCTCTGTGACAACAAACGCCATATTTTTAAGGTTAATAAATTAATAACGACAATCAACTTTGGTGAGTTATCTTGCTAAAATTTATGTTAAAGAAAACTGTAAAGAAATTACAAAAACTCCGATATCAGCGTCTTCATACGGATGCAGAGAAAAGCTTTTTTAGTGTTCTCGTGTCTCCCATAAGAGCTTCCCTTCTATTTAAATCATTGTTCTATGATGCGCTGTTAGTAGCATCATGTCAGAGCAAGAGGTGCATACATCTGTTGCACAACGTGTTGCTGTTTCATCAAATTTTTGGCGCGGGAGGGCGTTAGACCGTCTGAAATTTTGCGTCCACTATCTGCACAGTTCGGCAACGAAACACTTTCAAGGACCCAAGTGTACGACTGGCCCAAAAAGTTTTCAGATGGCCGAGAGACAGTGGAAAATGAGCCTCATGAACGCCGTCCCACGACAAGCATCAATGAGGCGAATATCTACGCAATTCGTGAGCTGATTGAAGGCGTACTGCTGATCGATTTTCTGCACCAACGCCGTACAATTAATGCTGAGTATTACTGCGAACTACTTCAACAAGAGAAACTTGCCTATCGGCAAAAGAGGCGGGATATGTCCATCCGAAGTGTGATTCTGTTGCATAACAATGCTAGGCCACATACAGCTGCATTGACTCAAGGAAAATTAAACAAAATGCATTGGGAAACCCTTGAACACCCGCCTTACAGTCCTGATTTGTCGCCCTGTGACTACCACATGTTTGGGCAACTTAAAGAAGAACTGGGAGGCCCCCACTTTGAGGACAACGAAGGTGTAGAAACGTTTGTGCGCAGTTGGTTATCGACACGACCAGTTTCATTCTTTGAGAAAGTTATTAAAAAACTTCCGATTCGGTGGGAAAAATGTATACATAAGAGAGGAGACTATGTAGAAAAATAATATGTATTAAAATTTGTATTGATCGTACCAATAAAATTTTTAAAACAAAAGTCCGGTTCATATTTGATTCACCCTTGTAATTCCACTCTACCCTATGTAGCAAGCATCCTGTAAATACGACTGCCCACGGACAAGCATAAATTTGTTAGCTGCCTTCTGTAAATTTTCGGCGATTTTCTGCAAGTTGCACGTCTCAGAAAAGTATATGAGATCACCTAGGGATGTCCGTTACTAGATTAAACGTTAAAAAACTACAGACATCCATAAGGAGTTTTCGAAAAATCGACAAATATGTTAGGGATATTGGTCCATTGGTTCCATCCACGCATGTGTTCATTCACAAATTTCATCACTTTATCAGTAGAATTCTTTTCCCAAATTTGAAGTTTCTCCAATCCGGATATATACTTTATTAAACAAGACCATATTCATTCAAACCTGTTCACCACAGGAGAAGAAATCAGATAACATACATACAAAAAAAAACGCGACGAATTGATAACCTCCTTCTTTTTGGAAGTCGGTTAAAAAGAGATCTTTAAAAAGAGGTATCATATGATACCCCTTTTTATTTAAACTTGTAGAAGTGATATTTACCCCCGCTTAGAGACAACTGCAGGGTGACTGATACTTGTAAAATGTGTCCCCCCGTAAATATAAATTAACGTGTTTTTTGTGTCTTTAAAAGTTATTTTTAGTGGCTAGTTTTGAAATGAAAGCCCTAATTATTTTCAATACAAATTTGGAATAAAATAATGAAAAAGATAATAATTCAACGAAGCCCTGCCACCACGAGTTCAGTCGAGATCACTTGGAGTGATGAATGTGGTTATAAAATGAAACAAGTTATCCGTCGCGGAAGTTGAGCTTTCGGAAAGTAAATAATGCCTAGTGAAATTTTAAAGTGCATTTAAGTTGAATTCAAATAAGTTTTGAATTAGCCGTTGAAAGAATATAGTAATTTCGAAATTACTCATTGGTCTTTGATTATTCTGCCAGCAGATTGGGTTTTCTTCCACAATACTTCTCTGTAACAGATAACTATTTGAAATAAGTAAATGAAAGAAAGTGAAGTAGGACAATTTTGAAGATATATCTGGTAACCCAAACGATTGCACATCTCACAAAATGTCCAAAAAACTTCTCATAATTAATACATGCTTGGAGTTGAAATATCTCAAAAACAGATAAATATACCCAATATACAATAAACATATTTGTACACAGGAAGGGTGATCATATTTTAGATATTTCTTTTTGTTATAACATTGTGGAAAACATTCTGTAAGACAAAATATTGTATTTCCATTTCAAATTAAAAATAATTTTCTGTTACAGAAAAGAAGTAAACAGAGAAAACCCTAATGTGCAGACAGAATCAAAGGATATGTTATTATCAAATATAAAATTTAATTGACAGAGTGCCTCTTTTGATTTAAAAAAAAAATGTTTTTTTACTATAAAGTAGTAATAATGTCTGTCCATTTTGTTGATTATATAGTTGGGTATAAATGCTGGCCCTCGACAATTGGTAATCCTAGAAAGTGTATTGCTCTGAATAATTGACGTCAGCTGTGAAGACATATGAATCAGCGGTTAAATAACTTCACGTTTCAGCTTCTGGGTTTCTCGCTTGCAGAATATTTGAAACAGTAGTTTGTATTAAGTCCAGAATTTCAATTAAATACTGGAGATATTTCGGCTTGTCCAACTAATAAAAAAAAATTTTGTTACCTACAAGAGTTTTACTGGAGAATATTTTCCACATACACGTGATGAGATAACAAGACTTTGAGATGTACGGTTAATACACATTTTTATGGTTTTCGCTTTGGGATAAACTGGCATAAATACTTCGTGCTTTCAATATAAAAATGCTCTTCGCTCTGCTAATTACATGCTTGACAGAATATATTCAAAATCCACGGTAAAAAATATGCATCGTTTACTGTGGTTGCGTTTTACATTACACTAGCTGTTGAAATTGCAGCTCGTTAACAAACTTGTAATATAATGCTGTAATATTTTTCTCGGAATGATTTTTAGGCAGGGCGGCTTTAAAAATTACTGTTGATTTCGACCTTTGATGTAAATTAATTCTCTATATTTCTTTCTTTATTTTTGTATTAAAAACTTACAGGGAGAAACCCCTTGTACACTAGATGCATTATTAATACATTATACAGGAACCTAAATAAGTTGTTTTATGAAATAATTGTCTAAAAATACAAAAATTAAAATGAACAAAATTGTCGATATTAATTAAATATAATCTTTGAATATTTACTGATATTAGCAAGATTACAATTACATAAAGTCAGCCAAGAATAATTCGTATTAATAACTTCCCATAAAAATAATAGGTTTGACAAACATGTCTATTTTCTTGGTAACAATTCTCAAGCCATACATTGAGGAGTAAATATATCAGAAATTTAAGAGTTTGAACAATGTAGTCATGATTCAACAAATAAATAGGCTGATTACATTAAAAAAAAAAAGATCTAAGAGGTTTTTCAAGTAATCTGTCTGGTTTTGAAATCCAAACAAGGTTTCCAAACAACTAAACAGTAACATAAAGCAAGTTATACAAAAGCATAATAGGTATAAAGTTCTAAAAGATTCAAATCTAGTAAATTTAGCTAATCTCTTAATAAATTGAATAATAAATTTTTAATTTGAAGTCCTTAATTGCCTCTATTTTCTCAAGATCAATGGCGTTTAGTTTATAAACAAACATAGTAGGAGACTCTCCTCCAAAAGTTATATAAAAGCATTTATCTAGGTTACATGTCAAACCATTAACAGGTCATTTTGTAAAAGAATTCTGAATTGATTTAATGTTTTTGTAAAGTTATCGGCAAATTAAGAAAATTAATAATACTTAATCATCTGAGTTATAATGTTTATCAAAAAATGAACAGAAGGAGGCCAAGATGGGAGCTTTGAATCGATTTGACGGCAAAGGGTTCAGAAATGAAGTATTTGACGTTACGTTGATAGTTTTATATAAAGTGTGATAATACCAGTTTTTCAGGAATTTGGAGAAGTTCCAGTGAAAACAGAATTACTACAAAATTTAGTTAAATACGGAGCAAAAACTTTTATACAGCCCTTAACGAAAAGAGGGTGTACGCCGTCGGGACCTAGGGCTTCTGCTATGTCAGATCCTGAAAACACTAATTTGCTGAAACAATCTAAGAAATCGAATTTAATCTGTGTAATTATAAGTTTAGCTTAGCGTACTACCTAATTTTTCGCAAATAAATTGACGATCCTTCACTGCCATGATGCAAAGCTCCTGGGAGATGAATTTAACATACTTCTTCGAATTATCAACTATTGATACTTCTACAGTCTTATAAAAATAGCATCATCATCATCACGTTTAATTAATTTAATACATTAAGCTCCGTCAATTTTAAATAAATTAAAGTAAAAAAATGTATTATACAT